>CM040240.1:72525355-73205786 GCA_022545495.1 Chrysanthemum lavandulifolium
AAATGTAAAAAGCGAAAAGCGTAAAAAGCGGATGAAAACATAAAAAAAAAAGGTCGAAAATGTATAAAAATTGACGAAAACGTATAAAAACATACAAAAGCGTACAAAACGGATGAAACCGGACGAGAATAAATGAAAAAGGTTTAAAAGCGTGTAAAAACGTAATAAATCGGATGGAACGTACAAAAATGGATAAAAACGAATGATAACGTACAAAAACGGAAAAAAACTGATGAAAACGTATAAAACCGTACAAAAACGTATAAAATGGATAAAAACGTAAATAAGATCCAATATGGAAAAAAAGTTGATTTATAAAAGAAAAAATGTTTGAAAAACGCTTCATCGAAACAACTTTTCATTTTTTTAAAATGCAAAAAAATATAATTTCATATAAACGGGTTTTCAAGTATATCAAATAAACGTAACTTGAGTGTTTTGATGTGTTTTTAAGTATATATCAAATGAACTTCAAGTGATTGTCTTTTGGAAATGATGTACCAAGTTGTTGTCTTGTTGCATACGTTTTGTAATGTCGAATGACATTAAGATTTTATAAAGTACGTAAGTATATGATTTTGCTTTATTATTACTATAGTATTTCACATGAGTTGCAAGTTTTATTACTATAGTATTGACAATAAACTGCGATTTTCATTGCACGTATAACTCGACTTCATACTAAACAATTAAAATCCTATCTGTTTTGGTATCTTGAAAGAAAAGTCTTTGCCATGAAGCCTTTGCTCTACTCGTTGATATATAAAACATAAAAGTTAGAACTATATTCTTAGGAACTATACTATTGAAGAAAGCAACCAAGTTGTCATTAGTTTTGCTTGTTCTTCCAGTTAACCTATTACTTGCCCAACGGACTACTCAAATTAACAACCAGGTTGTCTGTCCATTCGACCCATTGTGCTCGAGGTGTCATTTGAATCAATTTTGACTTTTCTAATTGCTCTCATGTAAAACAAAATTTTAATAAATTGGAAAAGGAAAACAAAACAAAACAAAACAAAAATGAGCAACAACAATTTCAACTTTTTAAAGCACCTAGTTTACTCCTAAGAGATTTATTGTTTAGGGTTGGTCAAGAAGGACGACAATATATCTCGATTGTACAATGATATGTGATGCAAAGACTCGTCCTTCTCAAATACATGAACAAATCAAAACCTCATTCATTTGATCTGTTTATGTATCCTAATTGTTAAATATTAAACAGTAGTTGCTCAAAGACAACTTCATAAGCTCTCAAACATGCCCATAAGTTTTAGTTGCATATTTTGATATTATCTATACTCTTATATAAAGCGTTTAAGTTGTGAAACAAAATTAAGATAAGGGCTCCGATTATAGAGTGACGTATTCTTTTAAAGCTAAAAATCGTCTTTATTTTCAATTGAAATATCTTTTATCTATTTATTTTTTAATGATCTAATTTATCGTATTTTCTAAAATTTGTGCTTTTAATCTACAACCATTTTGATATCTTTTATGAGTTTTACTTTTACATTTTAATGAGTTTATTTTATTCAATTTTTATAATTTTAACCTTTATTTGAATAAATACAAACTTGATTCGTCAAAATTATAACTTTTGGAGGAGTGTTTGTGGGTGAAATTGTGAGGTTCTTTATATATGCGGGGATAATGATCACGGGAAAGTTCTGAAGCCGACAAACACATCTGAGAACACAAATCGTTCGGTGTTGTGTAGCGAATTCAGCTGGGGTAGAGAATTGCGGGAGAGTTGGATTAGCAATTAATTTACTAAATTTATAATACAACTATATTTTTTCTTGCCATTGTCTTGTGGTATCAAGCTAATATAAACAAATGAGTGTTGAACTATTCAAAAGTGTTTCTTCGGTTAATACCACACCGGATATGACTCGTAACAACACCGGATATGACTCGTAACAAGAAACTAGCACCAAAAGGAAAATAGTTAAGGTTGAGTTCAAGGTGTTGAGGTTGTAAACGGGCAAACACAATACATTAGCGTAATGAATTTGTTAGAGTTAAGATGAAACTCATACTAAACCTCAACGTATACTACAAATACATGGAGAAATTAAATGATATAACTTCTATAACATTTTGGTTTTCTCATATAAAACCACGTATGTTTATCTATTTATTTAACGACAACAAATTATCATATCATACTATATTATAATGGAGGAATGTTTGAGCTTAGCTAGATCTTAATTTAAAACTAAAATTAAGCAGCATGACACGAGTATATAAAAAGCGAAAATTGATCCTCCTCAATTTAAGATAGCACATTAAAACACTATACATGAAATTTATTCTCGCATTAACTTCTTTAAAATTATATTAACTTTCGATTGATAACGTTTGTTTGGACTTTCTTTTTTCTTTTATAAGAGCGATTTGTCGGAAAAACCTTGCGATGGACGGAATATATAGCGGGGACCATTGCACGCATGCCTTGGTGCATTAATCTTATAATATATATACACCACAAACTTTCTTCAATACATCTGACCTGACTTTCTCATGTTTTAAGAGCATCGGGTATGATGGTATGCAAAATCTCTTTTTGTGTCGCTCGGTACACTCGCATTCATTCCAACTTCATCTCATGTGAAATATCCTCTCCCTAGTAATTCAAGCCAAAGCATCTTTTTAGGACCTGCCATATACAATTAAAACACAACACGCACACACAACACACAATTAAAAAAAAATACAAAACAAACCAAATACACGAACTGTTGAAGGTGAGTGAATTGGCTCAACAAATCACTCAAGGGGTGGGTGGGTATGGTAACATGCAACTAGCAGTGGCAGGTTTGGGTCCGCGTCAAAGCAGCACGTGTTGGTACCTGCATACCCGCCCTTCTAAACAAGAGTTGACCCACAACGAGCTTCTTATAAAACAAAATGTATCATTGTGACACAATCACGTATGTTTTGTCTTACTATTTGCGTCGTTTTGTTTAAAAGAAAAATCAAAATGTTTATGTTTATAACTAAATTATTCGCCATATATTTTTTGAACATCTTTTAGTAACTTGAATCATAAATTGAGTTACATGAGATAACAGATCATGTATAACAATGATCACATTCATCGTTATTTTAGATTTACATCAGATTCTTTTATTAAATCTTTTCTAAACAGCCGCATCGTGACTACCAAATCACCTATTAAATCCACATCCATCAAATCAACATCTACACTCTTTGTTTGTATCTTCATTCGTCATCACCTTTGTCAAACCAAACACAAAATTACATTATCACGAGTAGAGGTAGTCATGTAATAAAGGACCGCATACTGGTTCGGGACCAAAACACATAGTATATAGTCCTTAATTCCTTATTACGGCCGGTCTTACTAATCTATTCAATGGATGCTTTCGAATCAAGAATAAAGTTTTCGATACCATTAACTAATTATGACATACAAGACTCTTGATTCATCAACTTTACTTTTCTATACTAGGTAACAAGTAGAAATCATAGAAATCATACTATATAAATTTAACCAAATAAAGAAAATTAGAAAGAAAAAGAAAAAGAACTTTAATATTTTTATTTCATTTAAAGAAACTTGTACTTTTATGTTCTTCAAACACCACTAGATTTGATCAAAAACACTTCCACTTCATAATTTTCCAATTCATTTCACATACAAATTGCAATTCGCCCCTCATCAAAACGCCCCAAAAATCAACTCAAACCATCACCAAATTCATAACCAAAACCCTCCCTTTATTTCCAAGAAAATGCTGTTATAATCACCTTTTTTTTATAAAGAAATTTCAAAATGATGAATAGTTCAAACCCAAATTCAATGATGTCATCATCATCAACAACAACAATTGGAAACAACAATAACAGTGGACAACAACAACAAACAACAATGGTTGGATTAAAAACATATTTTAAGACACCAGAAGGAAGATATAAATTAAAATATGAAAAAAGCCATCCAACTGGTCTTCTTCATTATGCTCATGGAAAATCTGTTACTCAGGTACTTTTTGATGGATTCAAGATTGTGTTTTTAAGTAAAAGTTTTGATTTTTATTGTTTTTAAATGATGTTTTTAGTGATTATGATTGAAATTTAAGTAATTCAGTAGATTGGTAGTTATAAAGATTGTGTTTTAGTTGAAGTTATTGATGTTTTAATGTGGATTGATGATGTTTTAAGTGATTAAGATTGATTATAAGTAATTTAAGGTGAAATAATTAGTTTGTTAGGGGTGTTTGTTTAGGCTTATATAGCGGGCTTATGGCTTATGTAGTTTTGGCTTATGTTTAATAAGCTCACTTTTTGTGGTTTATTTTAAAACTTTTGAGATTATGTAAACTTATAATGACATGATAAGCTTATATAAGCCAGAAAATCTCAAAATAAGCCACAAAAAGTGAGCCTATGAAACATAAGCCGAAAACCAAATAAGCCATAAGTCGGCTATAGTTCAAGTTTTGATTTTTAATGTGTTTTTCATGATGTTGTAAGTGATTTAAGTTTGAATATAAGTAATTTAAGGTGAAAAACAGTAAGAAGTTTGGTAGTTGGCGATTTAGTCTTGAATTTTAGAATATCGTGTTTTATGATTGTAGAAGCAATTCGTTACTCCGGAAGTTATGAAAACTGTGTTTTTAGTTGATGTTTTATATTTAAGTGTTGTATTGATGATGTTTTAAGTAGATAAGATTGATTATAAGCAATTTAAGGTGGTTTAAGTAGTTTGTTAGTTATTAAGATTGTGTTTAATAGTTAAATTTTGGATTTATATTGTGTTTTGATGATGTTTAATGTGATTGATAATAAATGATTTAAGGTGATGTAAGTAGTGGTAGTCATAAAGATTGTGTCTTTAGTTAGAGTTTTGATTTTTAATGTGTTTTGATGATGGTTTGATATATGAGAGAGAAGTAGTTATTATGGGTGTTGATTATCTGCTTATGTGGAATGTAGAGGGTGTTTAGGATTGCTAAATCTTTCTGCAATTCTGCTTATGCTAAGCAGCTTATAAATAAGCAGTTCTGGAGATGGTGTTTAAGCTTATGCTGTTAAATATGTGACGAGTCCTTAATTCCACACTCTATGGGTTCATGACAATATTGTTAACTCTCGTCTGTTTGACCATGATTGTATATGTAGTCTAAAAACTGGGATACCATTCTTTTGTTTCTTACACGCACTGTTCTGAATGAAATCGATTTGTTGAGTAGAGGAAATTTAAGGAATGATGGAACTGTTTGGGTGCTATTTAGAGGGTAAATGTCCCTGCTACAACGTGACTAGTTAGGATAACAGTTTGGTAGTTGCTTATTCCAAACTACTTAAATCCTTAAATAAGTGGAACTGTGAAATGTGGAAATGATTGTTTATCTGGTTTTTTTGTTATGTTAGGGTAAAGAATATCCAAACACCATCTAATGCATTGAGAGTTGATTATATGATTATGTGATTATCATTATTCTAAAAAGCATAAGCAGTTTGCATTGGCAGTCAAGTTGATTTTGAGCTGCTTATGATTATGATTATTTTAGGTCTTGAATCTTTAAATAAGCAGAGTTTTAAAGACTCAATTAACTGTTTATGTGATTATTTTGTTATGTGCGATTTCCAACTCTGTCTACTGCATTGTGTTTTGTTATAGCTGATTGTACGCTTTTGCTTAAGCTAGAAAGCATAACAAAGGTGTATACTTTGCAATCCCAAAACACCATCTATATATTTATATAATTATATTCCTTACGTAGATTATTATTATTAGAATAACATCCATTACCAAAAGAAAATGAAACAAGAGTTGTGACTGATTTGACCATGCATGCACAACTCTCGTTTTATAATGGAATAGTGTCATTTATGTCAATATGACCGTGAATGCACAATTGCACATGCAGTTTAATATGGGGTAGTGTCGTTTACATTAATATTGCATGCTCTCGGGGCGGAGCCAGGAATTTGGATTAAGATTTAAGGGGACCGTAGTAACTTCTATAATAACATACTCCATAGATCACTCGTCCTACCGGTTCAATGGTTTAACTATCCCGATCAATTAATAACACCTATGAAATTACAATTAGGTCTTAGGTTGATATATAGGACTTTAAGGTCATCAATAAAATAGTCGATTGTTATCAAATCAACAAATTTTACATAAACACTCTAAACTAACTAGGTATTCCGTATTCACCTTTGCTTAATTCTTAATCACTCTTTTAGTTTCTTTTAAACAATTCTTCCTCGAACACCCGAATCTATTTCTTACTCGTGTTAACGATAGGATATAGTGTTTCATAAATACGAAGTGATTGAAATCTTATTCGAAAAGTTGAAAAAGTGAAGAACATAAGCAAACGGCAATAACTGATGTGAAAGTTTCTATTGAAGACAGCGCAAAAACAAATTGACTAGCTTTTCTTCTCTTCGAGATAATAAAGATATACGAAAGTTTTTCTTCTTATTAATATTTAAATTATTCAAAACAACTAAAAAACATAAATAGAAAAGAAAAGTCAAATACAATATACTAATTAATTGGTTTGCCCAAAAGTTAAAACAAATAAAAGAATTGTGCGTGATATAAAAAATAATAAAGTTACATAAGAAGTCAAACAAGTTATGCCGACCACTCACTTACTACTTCTCTCTCTCTTTGCTCATTTTTAACTTCTTCATAGACCAACCCACTATCTACCATTCAACGACCGGTGACTTAATTAAGTGACTGCAGCAAATAATTATCGTCTGACGAGCGCAATGACAATATAGGTGTTTAGATGTGGTTGATTGGCAGGGGCTAGATTGAAGACTTCATAATGTGACTGATTAGTTGGTTAGATAAAGAAGAAAAGGATGGAAGGAACTCTCTAGGTGCTATTTGGATGTTAATTGTCCTAGTGACATCGTTACTAATTGGGATGATAGAACTAGGAGGTTGAGTATAGGTGCTATTTTGCCTTTAAAACTGAACGGTTAAGCTCCAACTTTAGCTGTTCCCATCAGAAAACGTTACTCCAGTTCATGGATCATGTGCCACAATCTCTTACCATAACATGATAAAAAGGTTGTTAACTTCCATTTCATGAACTAAATAAGAAACAGTATAAGCATTTCCGAGTGGCAAAGTATAATATGAGTGTCAACATAAATTGATGACATTAATAAACTTTGGACACTATACTTGACCCTTTGTAAACAAACACGCGGCAATAAATTTTTCATTCCATAATCATAACCTGCCTTTCAAATATCGATTTGTTATAAATGACGATATGTCTGCTAGGCCCATAGCTTTTAAAGAACTAGCCTACACGAAATAACAAGTGAGCGTTTAGTTGCATCCCAAGTTGCGGATAAATCTTTAATTCACATATTGTGTGGTGTTTTCAATTACTTAAAGTCAAACCTACAAATCCACTAAGACAGTTAAAAGAGATTACAGTTAAAATCTTCTAATGATAATTCTTTATTCAGAATGTCGATTAAGTACTGAATGCCTTCTTATCGCAACCTTCTTTATTTTAACTTACATGGAACTTGATTATCTTTTATAATATGTTTACCAGGTTACTCTAGCCCATCTTAAGGATAAACCTGTGCATGCTATGTCATCATCATCTTCAAGTATAGGCATTAGTAGCGGTGTTAAATCAGCAGCAACAAAGCTCTTAGGTGGTGGTAATGGGAGCAGGCGCTTAGTTTTGTTGGCGGGAATGGTAGTAGTAAGTCTTCAAGTGGGGTTACTAAAGTTGGCTCGTTGGGTAACTCATATACTAATAGTTATACACCCAACTCTAACTATGATGGGAAAGGAAGTTACTTGATATTCAGCGTCGGTGATGCAATTTTCATTAGCGATTTGAATTCTCAAGATAAGGTACATACCTTATACAGATAGATTTCTTTTGTTCAGTACTTTAGTGAACTTAGATTATAAGAAGCTGTGATATTGTATGCAGGATCCTATAAAGTCTATACATTTAGTACTTCAATCCCATTTCCCATGCTTTTGATCCGGATGCTAAAGGCGGACATGACTTCTCGTTAGGTTAAACAGTGGAGGCGGTAGTTTTATATCTAAAAATAAATTTTAGTATGGTGACATGTTTTTGTGTTATATATTTGCATGTTTTGTGAATTTTGCAGTTTATTCAGTGTCGTTAAGACAACAATTACAAGATGGTGGAAAAAGCATTTTGGAGCCCAACATTATAACAAAGATGGCTGCGTCAATAACAGGCGAGGCATACTCTTAATTTTATTGATATGCAAAATTCTACATCTTTTTATAGTAGTATGCTCTTTTTGTTGTCTGATCAAGTAGCCTTGTTTCTTTGAACAGTCGTTGTACAAGTATTGCATGGGTCCCTAACGGTGATGGAAGTTTTGTTGTGGCACATGCGGATGGAAATATGTATGTATATGAAAAGGCAAGTCAATAATCTGTCATTGTCTACTATAACATATACACTAATAATGTGGTGGCTGGTTGCAAGTAATTCATGTTTTTAATTCTATTCTCTTATCTTCCAGAGTAAAAGGCGGTTCAGGCGATCCCTCATTCTCGGTTATCAAGGATCCGACTCAATTTTCTGTTTCGCATGCGCTACAGTAAGGTACATTCGACATGCATTGAATTTTGTATCTGTTTGTATTTGATGATGGTAAACCCTTGAGGCTAGAGGTGATAATTTTTAGCCATTTATTTACAAATGGTTGTTTGCGTTACTTTATATCTCTGGAGGGTCAAGCGGGGTAAATTAAGTATAATTAGCTTAAAAGTGAGCGTTTCAAATGTGTCTGCTCGACAGCCGCCTCTTCTTATTGCCACCTCTACTTGAGGCTAATCGTCATCCGTATGTGCAGAATCCAGTTTCAAGATGGCATATATGCCAAGGTTCGATAAATAGCATTGCCTTTTCAAGTGATGGAGCTTATATTGCAACTGTGGGAAGGGATGGTAAATAGCATCTTACACTTTTTGCAAATGTTGAAATACTTGTTTTAGTTTTCTTTTATCTGGTACATCATAGTTAATAAATTTGGTCGTTGATTGTAGGTTATCTACGAGTATTTGACTTTAAGACTGAACAACTTGTATGTGGAGGGAAAAGCTATTATGGTGCTCTATTATGTTGCACTTGGAGGTGAAAAGCTCCTTCAATTTCTCGGGTTACGCTTCTTTTGTTTACATTTTAAATTGATTTTCTAAACTAGAGGTAACAATCATGCAACCTTCTAGGATTTTTTATACAAAGAATTATTTATACAAACAATTGGATTGTTGTTTATAGTGTTTTAAGAAAATGGAGAAAAACAAAAATTGTTGGGGGTAAACCTGACCTACAGTCAAACTGTCCCATTTCAAGCCAAACCCGTTTTGACATGATATCTAGACTGACCCGTCCTGTATAAAGTTCCTTTTCTCACAAATCCTCTGAGATTTATATTTAGACTTTCAATAGATTACAAATTGGTCCTATTTTATATATACTTTGTGATTTTGTTATTAACCTTCAATAAAACCAAGTGTAACTGATAACAAGTTACATGACAGCATGGATGGAAAATATATATTGACCGGAGGTGAAGATGACCTGGTTCAGGTTTGGAGTATGGAAGAACGGAAAATTGTTGCGTGGGGTGAAGGACATAGCTCGTGGGTAAGCTTTTTTATTTATTTATTTTATTTTGAGAACTGACCACTTATCTACTGTGTTTGCGCCAGTGGTTCTGATATTCTAGTGGGGTGACAGGTCAGCGGAGTCGCATTTGATTCATATTGGTCTGCCCCAAATAGCGATGGCAGTGGGGAGAATATCGTGTATCGATTTGGTTCAGTTGGTCAGGTAAGCTTCAAGATGTTTTAAAGTTATGCTTTAATTGAATTATGGGGTGTTTATTACACTGATGTTGCTTGACAGCCTTGGCTTTTAGCGTAGTACCCAACTCTTCTGAATAAAATTGCTCGTTTTTTCTAAGTTGGGGGCTGTTTGGGATTGCAAATTATTGCTAATGCATACAAGGAATTGCAAAATAAGCACCTTCACATTTGTTTACAAATAAGTGCTCCTTTTTGCACAATATAGCAAATAAGCACTTTTTGTCTTAACATTCAAACACTCAAGTGTATATTGCGTTTAAAAACTATCAAGCTTATAAGCACTTGGAAATTATACAATCCGAAACACCCTCTTAGAGCTTGTTTACATGTTCAAAAGAGTTATTAAATAGATTTATTTATTCTATTTAAGCTGCAACTCTAAATGTGTTGTAGCTTTTTTTTTTTTAAAAGGCTCTATATGCGTTGTAGTTTGATTCAGCTTATAAATTACATACATGTAGGACACACAAGTACTATTGTGGGATCTTGAAATGGAAGAGCTAGTTGTGCCAATGCGGCGTGCTCACGGTGGGTCCCCTACAATGAGTACGGAAGCCAATCGGCTCACTGGGACAGCATACCAGTTGGTACTTTACAACCTTCACCTAGTATGCGTGATGTTCCAAAGCTGTCTCCTTTGGTTGTTCATCGTGTCCATACAGAACCACTGTCGGGTTTAATATTCACTCAGAATCCGTGCTCACCGTGTGTCGAGAAGGACACATCAAGATATGGACCAGACCAACTTCATCTAACGAGGGTCCATCTACCACATCCGACTCACTTTCGGGCACAAGTATGAAGGAGAAACCATTGTTTTCGGGTAAAGGTGGAAATAGGCAATGAGATCATCCGAGTTTTTTGTGAAGTTTTTTTTATGGCTTTTTAAAATGCAGTTAATAATCTAACATTCGTCATGTATCATGCTGTATGACGAGATTAGGAGGACGTAAAAGCGGGCCCATTTTTTTAAAGAAGGGGTAGTAGAATCGAACTCACAACTTTTGGTTGAAGAGGTCATTTGTAAGGTTTGTTGATAAGTTAACAGATAACTAATCCTAAATAATGGAAGTTACTCTTTTTCTTTCTTTGAAATGTTAAAGTTTCTTTTCTTGTTTTTTTTGGTGTAAAAACAAATACATGTCATAACAACTTTAACAATGTTGAAGTAAATGATCGCTAGTTCTTAAAAACTTGTAAAATAAAAATTCGAAAATGGCTAATATTTTATTAATTAAAAAATATGATAACATCTACTAGTATCATTTAATTGTCACGTTAAATATTTTTTAATCTTCAAACTATAATTGTGCTTTGGTCAACTAATAATTTTTTTTCCCTCAATAATCGCAATTAAGCTTTTAAAAATCCGTAAATTCATAAGTTGAACTATTTGTCGTTATACACAACTATTATGCACGAGCAATCACTTAGTAGATGAATAATGATAATATTAATAGCTTAGGCCATTTGTTTACTCAAAATTGGATACAGCGACCTTTGTTAACAAAATAACAAAGTAATAGGGGTGGGAAAAAAAAAAAACAAAAGACCAAAACTGAACCGAAAAAAAAATGAACCGAAATAATAGACAGAAACTAAAAACCGTTAATCCGGTTTTTAATTTTTAAAAAATCAAAAAATTCATTTCGGTTTTGGTTTTTGTTCAAAAACCGAACCGAACCAGATTTAATAAATATCTTAGCGGTATGAAGGTTTTACTCTTGGCAGTCTGAGTTCGAGTATTATGCAGGCGATAGGGGTTTCCTCCAGCGTGCGTAAAGGGAAGGGTGACATTCATACAGGTGGGCCGGCGCGGTTGTGTGGGCTCATTAGCGTTTTGGGAAGGGTATAGTAGCATGATTCTTGGTTCAAAAAAAAAGTATATAACTAATGTAGTGTAAATAAATCACTAAACAAATCTAATTTAAAAATCCATACTCCTCCGTCCCAAAATTGTTGTCTCTTATTGATTTTTTAGTATTTAACCTTCAACTTTTAGTATAATTATTTTTGTTTGTGTTATATAATCTTGATGAAAAATATATGAATGTATTGGTTTTAAATGTATTTTTCTTGGTATAATTTTAAGTAGTATTATATAACGAAATAAATATATAATAGACAGTTGAACAAGATAAAGCTGTCGAGCAAAGTGAATGATAAAAATGGGACGGAGGAGTAATTAATTTTAATAGGTGGATTTATAATATATATATCTTAATGTTTGTATATTTGTTTTTGTGTGCGTGTGTTTATTTTACAATATATCAATATTTATGTAACAATGGTCATCTTGTGTGTAAGATCGACTTGCGTGTGTGTATACTCATCTATCGTGTATGATTGTAGAAGTATGAGATAAAATTATTAACTAGATTGACAAAAAGTAAAGAAAATAAAGAATTTTTTACGAAAATCAAGTTTATTGGTATAAATTGGCTACACCAAAATATAAACGGTTAAAAAACGAAAAACCAAACCGAAACCGATAATAAACCGAAAAAACCTATAAAAATCGAATATTTCGGTTCGGTTCGGTTTTAGGAAAAAACTCACCCGAAACAAACTGTGTACGCCCTACAAAGTAATAATGTTATGAACTTCTTAGGGTCCGTTTGGTTTGTAGGTGGGTTTAGTATTAGGATTAGAATTTGGATTTAAATTTGGATTAGGGTTAGGATTTTGATTTGATGTAAGAATGAGAAATAATATAAAAATATATTAAAAATAAATGTGTTTTAAATTAATATATTTTATAATATAATAAGTATAATAAAAATAAAATAATACATATAATACAAAGAGGAAGAGATATCTCGTTTAATTTAATTGGGCACATAATTTGAGAAAACCAAGCACGTCCATAAGATTTGTGATAGACCACATGTTTAGCATTCATACCCAATTTTACAAACAGTCACCAACGAACAAAGTTTTCTACTACCACTCCCAAATCACTAACGAATCACTTAAACCAAGCGGACCCTTAATATTATCATATAGGATGGACTTGAGCTAAACAACGATGGGCTTAGCAATTGCTAAGCAATACTCAATCTGGGTCGGTATAGGCTGTATTTTATGGGCAAGATCTTTTCGGATAAAATACAATTAGGTGTGTGTTTTAAAAATAGAAAACTCGAGAACCATATATTGGTGAAAACCCGGTCGGTCGGTCCTCGGTCATCGGCCGGAGGTGTGGATATGAGACCACCTTCACAACCTTCTCCATACATCCTTATGTTGTAGTAAGGTCATACGTGTTTTTTGAAAATTAATAGTGTGTATTTTTGTAAATTTGTTAATTATAGAATTGATCAAGGTAACATGTAATTTAGAATTTACAAGTTTTTTAAAAGTTGTCAAGTTTAAAAGGTACTTAAAATAATTTAGGCAGATTACATTAATTTAAATTTTAAGATTCAAGTTTAAAAAAAATAAATACACTCTTTATAAGTAATAGAGATTTGGAATTTCAAACATAACACATGTAGTAAAATAAACATAGCTCTTTTTATAAAATTGAGAAAGTTTCATCTTGTTTGAACTGAAAATTTTGAACTGAAAATTTAATATTTGTAGCCTTACAACTACATGGCGTCTGCAGCTGGCGGCGTGATTCTGGCGAGACGATTAACGATATCGCGATGATAGGCGGTGCGGTGTTGTAGTGAATACGGTAGTGGAGGGTTTTGTGGTGGTGAGGATGGTGGTTGATGAGATGTGTGAAAAGGAGAACATTTGTATGTGTTTTGGTGAGTATTAATATCTTTCATATCTCTACTCTCATTTAATAATTCCAGCTTTTCTTTTAAACTTTTCGTTTATTTGTTTTTATTTTATGTAGTATAAATATAGATATAAGACATTATATTTTGACTTTTAGATTAAAGTAGTTAATTTGTTGAAGTCAGATAAAACACAAAAAAATCATCGTTTGTTGTAGGTATTGATAATTCACGATTATCTTAATTTTGAAATTATTGTTATATGATCGATTGTGTTAGCTCTTTCATCTTATTGAACATATATGTTTGATTAAAGATTATTTATATATCAATTTTTTTATATACTAAAGAATCAATCTTCATTATTAAATCTTTATTTGATCTAAGGATGAGATTAATCGCGTGAATTTAAAAGCTTACTTATTTTCTATTTTTTCAAATATTAATATCATTCAATATTGTCGTTAAGCGAAAAAATATATATACAATTCGACAATATAATTATCTTTATAGATATCTGGCTTTGATATATTTTCAACACATTTTTTTTCTTCGTTTTTTCACGTTTTATTCTTTTTTTTGGAAACTGAAATTTGCATGAAAAAATCTCATGTGGTTAAACAATAATTTGAATATTCTAATAATATCACATGTGATATTATATATCATATGTGGTTTAACACTAATATCACATGTGATATTATTATAATATTCAAATTATTATTTAATCACATGTGATTTTTAATCTGGTGATTCAAAAAAAAAAAAGCGAAAAAGCGTGAGCGTTTTTCTTTTTTCAAAAGTGTATCAAAGTGGCCATCTATAGAAAGATAATTAGATGCTCGTTGCGATGGTGTATTAACGGTTTAAAAAATAGATGAAATATTAAAATACTTTTAAACTCACCAACTGATGTCTTTTTAAATGAAGAGTAAGGATGAGTCTCATAATATGCGAGAAAAGTTTGATATGTAAATAACTCTCTCCTCATTTATGTTTGTGTGACTAAAATTTGTTATATTAAAATGTACAATTATTCTTCTTTATTCGCATATAACTATAACAAATGTCGATAATTAGAAAGATGTTAATGATGCTATTCTGGACATGTATGGCTTCTTTTGTATTTGAATATTTGATTGATAAGTTGGGGTTTGCAACACTTAGTGACTAGCTACTCGGTGAAAGTTTTCTTGTAGACTTTGATAATTGATAGCATTATTCAAAAGTCTTTCCATAAGTGACGTTGTTGTATTTATTTGATGACCACGAACAACATTAGGGCATCCCCTATAGTAGTTTACGAAAAGGTTTATAAAATGATGAAGATGTTTAAGCACTTGTAAACCATAGTGAAGATAGGTTTATAAATAGGTTTAGAACGAATAGGTTTAGAATATCAAACCTCTTTATAATTAAATACATTTGAATTATGCATGATATCTTTAAAGCTTCATGAGGTTTATACATAGTGGATATAGGTTTATAAAACAAAAAGGTTTATAAATTAATGTCATAATAAATTTATAAACCTTTATATAA
This sequence comes from Chrysanthemum lavandulifolium, assembly GCA_022545495.1. NCBI lineage: Eukaryota > Viridiplantae > Streptophyta > Magnoliopsida > Asterales > Asteraceae > Chrysanthemum > Chrysanthemum lavandulifolium. The sequence continues at coordinate 72,540,524 of CM040240.1, forward strand.
GTTTAACATAGTGGATGCTCTTATACATGTGGATCTCACCACGCCCGTTTCACGTCCTCAACTTTAGGTTCTCACTTTGGTGTCCTATCAATGCAAATCTGCTTCACTTGATTTAACCATATCTAATGTCTATTGGGTACGTTTGAAGCCAATCTCATTTGCTATAGTTTGCTGAATTACTATCTGTGGCATTCTACTTAGCGGTGACATGATTTATCATAAAATTTGCTTAACAATTTAGAAGTTATTTAGTTTCAAACTAAGTCGCTAGATTGCATATTTTCCCAATTTACGAATTTCCAATGCATAAGGTACAATAAACTCATAAAATAAATTTTGCGAGTTTGTCTTTCTTATATAGGCTGATGTTATACGCAAGACCAGTGCTAAAAATCCGAAGATGTTATTTTGAACGAGGCTACAACGACATTGGATTTAGAATCTCAGAAATTAGTACATTAAGTGTTGGACATGTTCATTTTTACTCGTTTTGGGCTAAAGTTATTTTATTCTATTTTACGGGTCCTTAAATCAAAGTAATAATGAAACTCAAATGAGCTAAGCCCAATACAAAATTAAACCACTCTAATCTAGTCCGCTAACAATCATGCCAATACAAAACAACAATATAGATACCGGGATGGAAAATTTAATACGGAAATGCGGGTGTGTTTAGTTGAAGGAAAGCACCCTTGTTTTTCATAAAATGTTTTGTGAAAAACAAAGAAAACAGAGATTACATTCAAATAAACGTTTTCTAACAAAATGTTTTGCAAAACACAAAACTCACTATTTCCTAACTTAACAAGAAAATTACAAAACATGTTGGTGTTTATTAGTCCCAAGCGCGGTGAGATAATCATACTTGATGCATCGATCTAAATTAGATGTATCCCTATGCTCATTATAACGCTAGTTTGTTTTCTAGCTTCGATGAAACAAAACTAAGGTCGTGATCATGAGATACCACTTGATGGTTCTGGGATATCACTTGGAATCGTGTAATCACTTTCCAAAGTAAACTATTACTTGGAACCACTAATGCAGGTATCACGAATATCTACTTGGGATAAGACCAAATGCGATTAGAAATTAGGCACAATTCTTTAACCCTTGCGCTTATAAGTGTTATGTGTTTTACGTGTGTTCTTCATGCATGTTCGGATCTCTATTTATAGGAGGTTACTCTTTGACCGTTCAATGGAATTATGAGTATTAATCGGCCCATTAATAGCCTCATAATCATCCCATTATAGCCGTTAGTGGTTACATGACCAATTAAGCGTGGTCATAATGATGCGATTATAGCTGTCATTTATCGATGCTTATATCGGTACTTTCATAGTGCTTTCGGTGGTTACCTTTGCTTGATTGAAGCATCGCTTTGCTTGATGTAAGCACAACTTGATGAGATACCGCCGGTGGAAACGATCTGTTTGAAATCTTGCTTGGTGGAAACAACGATAATCGGTGTTAACCACAGCGATACTTTCACCAAGCACTACCAATACATACCACTATTAGAGTCGGGGTGTTCATGGACCTTATGGGTGTACCTCCGTACCTCTAACCCATTACAAGGTGTGAACCATCCACAAGTGCACTAAATTTTCCAACAATCCTCCCAATTTAGTTCACTCCCTTTGCATGTAAAATAAACATCAAGCAAAACATGTGCATAAGCGAAAATGTCACGAGTTGAATTTCCATCTTAGTAATTACGTTCAAATATTCGAGAATCGGGGTGTTCTAAAATTGAACCCTTGACCCATTTGAATACACGAAGATAACTACACACAGTTTTCAAACACTTAAAAGCTCGACACTATACAAGCCATGTGTCCATATCCAAATTCATAAATGTTGTAAAAGCTAAAAGTCCAAAAGCTTCACAGGCGGCAAAACTTCAACATTTACATAGGTGGTTCCTCTTTAGTCATGCTCACCTGCCAAGCACTTTTCAAAGAAAATATAACCATTAAGTAAAGACTTCATCCTCCTTTCGGTGAGTTACGAGCACAACCTTGGGATGTAAATAAAACATGTGCTCCAGTCCAGCTGAATATTCGACTTTCCACATTGAACTCGGCTCCTAAGTTTCCTCGGGAGGAGTTGGGTGTCCTAACATTCGGTGACTAAGTTGGACTTAAACCCATCCCTTTAGCGAGACTTTATAACCAAGTCTCTAGCGGACCCTTCGTCAGTGATCGGCTAAGTTACATTGAGATCTAACAAACTCTATAGATACCACCCCATTCATGATAAGCTCGCGAATCATGCTATGCACGACACCTAAGTGTCTAGACTTACCATTGTACATCGGCTATAAGCCTTAGCCAATGTAGTTGCACTATCACACGGATAGAAATAGGTGCTATAGGTTTAGGCCACAATGGAATCTCGAAGCAAGTTTTCAACCATTGACTTCTTTACCGGTAATTTGCTAGAGCCACAAATTGATTCCATTGTTGAGCTGGTGATGCAAGTTTGCTTCTTGGATGCCCAAGAAATTGCACCTCCACAGTAGGAATACCCGACCCTTTGGTAGGCGAATTGTCTTGATGTTCTTGATCAACTTGCATCGGTGTAACCTTCCAACGATGGGTAACGATATATGAGAGACTATAATCCATAGTTCTCTTGAAATACTTGATACCCTTTGAGCGCTTGCGGTGATGAGCACTAGGATTACTAGTATACTGCTCAATTTTCCCCTTTGCAAAACCAATATCGGGTCTTGTACAAGTCATGGCATACATCGAGCGACCAATTACCTAGAATACTCAAGTTGAGATCTGACCTTGCCATGATTAGGCATCGACTTCTCACAGTATCCATAGGTGTACTCATTTGGAGTACAATCAAAGTAATTGAATTTCCTCGATGCTTTCTCAATATAATGAGGCGAGAGATAGAAATTCTATTACTTTCATGTTTAATCCTTATACCAAGGATAACATCGGCCTCCCCATGTCTTTCATGGAGAACCTTGATGACAAAAATTCCTTTGTCGGGTCAACTGATTTTGGTCGATGCCAAAGATCAACATGTCATCAACATATAGACAAATGATGACTCCTTTACGGATTCATCAAATTTGCTATATACACATTTGTCGACTTGGTTAAGAACATAACCACTAGACAAAACCACTTCATCAAACTTTTGATGCCATTGCTTAGGTGCTGCTTAAGTCCATAAAGAGACTTAATCGGTTTACACCTTGTTTTCATTGCGGGCATGATGAAGCCACGAGGTTGGTTCATATAAACTTCCTCTTCCAATTCACCATTCAAGAAAATTTTTTTCACATCCATCGATGAATAACGGTTGTGAATAGATGCCATAGCAATCGGCGATCTTATAGTGCGTCGAGCCACGGGGCATAAGTATCAAAATAGTCTATTCGACTTTTGTTTAAAGCCACGAATGACTAGTCTAGCCTTGAACTTTTCAATAGTTCCATCTACCTTCATTTTCCTTTTGAAAATCCATTTGCAACCCAAGGTTTGCAACGGGAGTAGATCAACCAACACCAGTGTTGTTGCCCATGATGGAATCCATCTCATCATTGATTGCTTCTTTCGAGAAAGCAATGTCACGGGACTTCATTGCTTCTTCAAATGTTTTGGGGTCATCCTCAACAATGAAGCAATAAGAGTATTGATGCGAGACCTCATCCTAGTACCTTCAACTAAGTATAGTTGAAACTCGAGGTCAAATGACTTTGGAGTCACGACCCTTTTGCTTTTCACGAGCACGAGTTCGAGTTCTTTGAACCACAACCTCATCGAGGGACCAGCGATGGTTCATCATCGGTACCTCGATACACGATGTCATGAGTTTCATTAGGAATCCTCGACTTGGTCTAGGGGTGATGAGAATCTATTCTCATCAAAATCGCATCCCTTGATTCAATTATTGAGTTAAGCGAAACATGTTTATTAGGTTCAATAACATAGAACCTAAAAGCCTTGGAATGCTCGGCATATCCAACAAAGATGCGATCATGCCTCTTTCACCCAAAGTCTTTTGCTTTGGATCGAGAGTCTTACAACGACCCTACAACCCCAAACCTTGAGATAATTCGGGTTGGGTTTCTTTTTAGTCGAGTTCATAAGGGGTAACCTTGTTCCTTTTGTTTGGAACCTATTTAATAAATAGCAAGTTGTTAACATAGCTTCACCCGAACCCTTGACTCGATCTGAATAGGACAACATGGAATTAACCATCTCCTTGACACCTGTTTTCCTTTCGAAATACCATTTCTTTGAGGAGTATAAAGAAGCGATCGTTTCATGGATAATTCCAACAGATGAAAATCTTGAGTATCCATGTACTCACCTCCCTATCGATCCTTAATCTTTTGATCAAAGACCCAGTTGTAATTCAACTTGAGTTTTAAACACTTTGAATTTATCTAATGCTTCATCCTTGGTATGTAATAGATAGACATAACAAAATCTAGAAGCATCATCAATAAATGTCACAAAGTACTTCTTATTTCCCAAAGAAGGAGTGGCATGCAAATCACAGAGTCCTTGTGAATAAGCTCAAGATCTTAGTCTCGACTAACACCACGAAAGGGTTTCTTGGTTATCTTGGTCAACATGCAAGTTTTACACTTTTCGGTGTCCATGTCAAAGCGAGGATTAAACCATCCCTAGACATATCTTGCATCCTTTTATAGTGAACATGACCAAGTCTTGCATGCCATAGGCTAGAATCGATGTCGATGGTTGTCACAAAAGGTGAGTTAACATTGTCGATGAAATATTAAGCCTAAACATTTGATTACATAAATAACCAAAACCAATAAAAACACCATGCTTAGAAAGCACAAATTTATCGATTCAATAACTTGTTTATATCCATGATTATTCAAAATACTACTTGAAACCAAGTTCTTCACGATATCGAGAACATGAATAACATCAAGCAAAGTTACAATCTTTCTGAACTAAACCTAAGATCTACACAACCACGACCATGCACCAAGGTTTGTTGACTCATTTCCCATGTGAAGAATAGAACCATCATTCGGTGACTCATAAGTCTTGAACCGACTTCTATCTTTACACATGAGCTGTTGCACGAGTCAACCCGCGCAACATCATCATCATCTGCACATAAAAGATTCGAGATACATATGTAACATAATAAATCGAAAAGACTTATTAAACATATTCGACCTTTCGGTGAGTTGGTGAACCACCACTCCACGAACCATTAGTGCACGATCCATTGGCTTTACCACCAACTTTAACACCCTTGCGGTCCCTTTTAATGTGACCGGTCTTGCCACATTTCCAACAAGTAGGTGTTGCCTTCTTGTTAGGATACGCCTTGTGTTATCATGAAATTTGCGTTTGCCTTTGTTGTCATTGTACACGGTGGAGTTGTTATGCTCCACCATATTGACAACAGATGGTCCAGCGACATTGCTACTCTTTGGCTTGTCATTATCACGCACCTTGAGAGATTCCTCAATGTGCGGATGGTACCAACTCAACAAGAGTTAACTCCTCCTTCATATGTTTCAAGGTATGCTTGAAATCTTTCCATGAAGAAGGAAGTTTATCAATAACACAAGAGACTTGAATAGCCTCATCCATGTGCATATTGTGTTGTGTAAACCTTCCAAGTATTCAAAGTTCATTGTATTGTTCCATAAGCGGTCTTGAATCGGTCATTTTGTAATTTGTGAAATTACTAACAAGGAACTTCTTACTTGATGCATCCTCGACCATATATTTGGCATCCAGGAATCCAGAGTTCTTTGGAAGATTCAAAGTTCGATAAATATCAAGCAGAGAATCGGACATACCATTGAGAATAAGACCTCTGCATATGTAGTCATCATTCTCCCACTTGCTCCTCCTCTGATCGATCCACGGTAGCATCATCACCATCATCGAGGAATTGGGTAGTCGGCACATACACCACACTCATGCTTGCGGGCAAAGTGCATCTTCTTACGCCGCCTCCTAAAGTCCACCCCTTCAAACTTGTCCGACAGCAAAGTTTGAAGCCATGTGTTCATTGCGGCGGTTGCCATTGATTATCACTAAATAGTTTACTTTGATTGTTGGTGTTTATTCGTCCCAAAGCGGTGAGATAATCAACTTGATGAAATGCTCAAGCTGTTCGATAGAAACAAAACTAAGGTCGTGATATGAGATACCACTTGATGGTTACGGATATCACTTGGAATCGTGTAATCACTTTCCAAAGTAAACTATTCGACCCTAATGCACGGGTATCACGAATATCTACTTGGGATAAGACCAAATGCGATTAGAAATTAGGCACAATTCTTTAACCCTTGCGCTTATAAGTGTTATGTGTTTTACGTGTGTTCTTCATGCATGTTCGGATCTCCTATTTATAGGAGGTTACTCTTTGACCGTTCAATGGAATTATGAGTATTAATCGGCCCATTAATAGCCTCATAATCATCCCATTATAGCCGTTAGTGGTTACATGACCAATTAAGCGTGGTCATAATGATGCGATTATAGCTGTCATTTATCGATGCTTATATCGATACTTTCATAGTGCTTTCGGTGGTTACCTTTGCTTGATGGAAGCATTTGCTTGATGTAAGCACAACTTGATGAGATACCACCGGTGGAAACAGCGATCTGGTTAATCTTACCACTATTAGCGGGGTGTTCATGGACCTTGGAAACCGTACCTCCTAACCCATAATCGATGTTAACCAACATTAACTTTCGATACTTTCACCATCTAATGCACTTGCACCAATACATACCACTATTAAGTCGGCCAAATGCCAAATGTTCATGGACCTTATGGGTGTACATAACTCATGTACCTCTAACCCATTACAAGGTGTGAACCATCCCTAAGCAAGTGTTTTATTTTAATGAGTGTACTAAATTTTCCATGAATGTAATTATGTAAAAGTGATGAAACAATGAATTTTCCGGCTATTATTTATATCGAATCTGAGTTATTTATTTTCGACCATTATAACTCAAAAACGAGAAGTTATCTTGTGTTTCTAAAGTCCCGGCACCACAGCGTCGACACCATAATAAAATTGACGAAAATTTACTTTCAAATTTAAAAGTAATAATAATACCATAATATTTCGCTCGTCAAAAGCGTCTCCGAAAATATAAAATTTATAAAATACGGATACCGAATAATATTCTACATAATTAAGCGTTATCATGTATGGAACAAATTATCGATCTGAGGTACATATAATACACTAAATAATAATAATAACAAAAAATACACCATTTGTTTTCATCTCCCACACGACAAAACTATCACAGGAAAAGAAAAGATACCAAATATCATCTTCAACCTCTACTCTTGGCTACCCTCCTAGGTCGAATCTTCCAAATAGGAAAACCCAACATGTTATCCATCATATCCTTCTCTTCTTACCAAAACCATGTAGTTTTTGCTTCACAATCCTCTCTTTGATACTCTTACTACATCAAGTACGAATCCAAGGAAATCAAAGAAAAATCACACAAGAGATTCATATCTTCACATCTATCTACCTAGAGCAAGGTCCATGATTCGCCTAATATTTTGGAAGCTAGCCAAATTTGGCTTCAAACCAAGACCAAGAGAAGAAAGATATCCAAACTCCTCCTCAACATACTCCTATATTTTTAGTCGAATTGCAAAAGCTCCAAAACAGTTTCTCATCACCACTTTTACAAAAATTAGGGTTTGGTAAATCAAAGGGCTTTTTGAAATTGATTGAGGGGTTTTATTCTTGGTCTAAATCAAAACGGGTCACCTTCAATTGGAGTTTTGTGTTTCGGTGTTCATACTATTCGACCCACGAGTTTGATTGTAAGAACACATTATTTTGCTATCTTTCAATACATTGAACCTTGTGATTTGTTATATAATTCGGATTTTTTTATATGTCGAATTGATAATGGTGTTGTAGTATTAATAAATAAAAATGGTTTTGCTATTGTTGTTGTGGTACTGTCGAAACACAAGAGAAAAAGAAAAAAAGATGAGTTATAACTAAAACCCATTTGGCTTAAGGAATTAGTGCTTATTAATAATCTTTTTATAATCTAAAATAAATAGAAGACTAAATGTGTTGGGTTAAATTGGAGTTGTTTTAGACTTGGTCGTGTTTGTCTTTGAGTTTTTGTGTCGAGGTGGCTGTTAGGCCGAGCCCAACCCACAGCCTGACCGCGAACCCAACCGAGAAACCCAGCGCAAGAGTCTATTTTGGTTACCGTCGGGTGAATGTTGTTTGCTTACTTGAGTCGACTTGTTTGTCGCAAGGCTGACCAACAAGTGAAAACAATTGTTGGTAACTTATTGTTTTTGTCATCAACTTGCATTCCACAAAAAAAAAAAAAAAGTAAACTAAGTAAGAAATTTTGTAATGTGTTTTTGTATCAAATTGGTTTGACAGTAGGGACAACTTTTACATTCTTGTCTCAATTGGCAACTTACAATTCGATGGGTTAAGTTTGTGTTTCTTTTCCGCATAATGGGTAACGTATAATTTTATGTGTGTTGACGTACCTTGTACTCAACATATCTCGCGACACATTCTCGACTCATCCGCCTCATATGTTCATAGCGCATTTGCAATTGTTACTACATATCGTCAATTTATAAAAAAACTCAAGTCATAGAGCAACCAATGAAAATATAAACTGCTGCTTAATTTTGAAATCATTAATTCACATTCCTTATGACGATAGTTTAAAACTTGGTAAAACCAAATTTTTATTATAAAGCGTTGACATTAGTCACCTTTATTGAATAAAATATAGATACGGGTCATGCCGATTTTGGCAAAACATATCTAACACGTTAGTGTAGTATGTTTTATATAATAACTAAGAAGAAGTTTATTTCATAACTTACACCCATCGAAATATTTAAATGCAAGGTGATTAAATAAAGCTAATACATAAACTTTTGAATGTTTTAGTTTAACTAATAAATGTAATATATAAAGATGTATACATATGTACAATACTTTTGATAATAATATTTGCTTAATCCATTAACGTCTAATATTATATGTAATTATTTTCCGTCGTCGTCTTTCGGTTGCCATCGAACGAAGATTCTTTAAATCATTGATATTTTCTTATTATGTACTTATGCACTTCCAAGAGCCAAAATCTACAAAAATTATATTAAACATTAATCATTGACACACAAGCAACAACAAAACCTTTACTAAACCTTATCGAGTCATAATCATGAATAAAGACTAAATTTTCCATACTAATCTAGGTCGCGTGTCGGTGCCATCCAATAATTCTATTTGACTGCTGCTTTAGACTGCTAATTGCCAAGGTGAGTATTCACATCCCCCTTTTTACTGTTTTACTTATTTGGGGTGAAATGCATGATTATAAATTTAAATTGTTTTCTTTGAACTATTTGATATATTTTAAACCCTTATACTAACTTATAAATTTATGACTTGTTTGAACACGATGGACCGTCGTCCTTGACCTAAAGTCTCCCGTTCGAACCTTTGAGTCTCCCATGTTCGAGCAGTCTTAATTGATAGTATATAATAGTTGTTATGATGTCTTGTTCGTACATTCGCATTGTTAGTCCCTATTGGTTTGCCGTTCGCACTCCAATTATACGTCTTGTTAAATGCGGCCTCCTTGTAATGAGGCGGTAGATACTATGGATAAGCGCTATTAGAGGTCGGCCAACCTCTCGTTCCCCTGTCTGGGCGCATATTATTTATTTTAGGGGCTTTGCCGCATACTTTATTATATACGAGGCATATTGTGACCATATGTGCATTGTTCACTTGACTTAAAATATGGAAGTGTATGTGAATTCATATGTTACAAGTCTTGTATGGGCGGATTTGTAACATAGTGAGTTGACGGGACATTTGCCAACAGACTTTCAAAATCGGTATTTTATTTTACATAAAACTGCGTACTCACCAACTATTTTCATAGTTGACCCGTTTTCTCATGCATTTCGGTGATCGTTGTTTAGCTTATATTATGAAGATTTTAAATAAAGGAGTCACAAGTTATCCGAGTGTCTCGTAGAAAAATGTTATCTTTTGGAAGTCAAACTTTATGTTTCAATTGCCAAGGTCGGCTTGAACCTTGTTGTAATGTTACAATATTTCTTTAAATTTAAATTATGGTATTGTACTATATCTCTTTGCGATGTATATTGATTATGTTACACCTCGCGTTTCCGCCTCCGTGAAGTGTGACAGATTGGTCCCTAAACTTGTATCGGAGGATCGCGATGGGATGACAGGCATAATCATCGCCGGGTCCAAATAGTAGCCATTAAATGCCAGTTGGTCCCTTGACCAAGTCAAACTCGATTTTGTTTTGTAGTCGAGGGTATTTTAGTCCATACATATTTATACTTTTATAACACATTTATATTTTACCCTTCATATTTCATCCTCTTCATCATCTACCCAAATCATTCATCTCCCCAATTTGTTAGCCTTAATAGTTTTATTAGAAGTGATGGTCATTCACGATTAGGAACTTTGTAGCGTGTGTTAGATATCGTGATAGAATAGTCAGCGGGCTCGTGGATTGGACTAAGCTAAATGGGCTTTAGTTTAGTTAAGCTAGCATTGTATAATGGCGTGTAACCCATGTCGAACCCAAGTCCACGAAGCCCAAGCCAAGCCCATTGGAAAGCCTTTTAGGTTTTCATGTCTTGTACTATAAATACCCTCAAATGGTCATTTGAGGGTGTGTAAAAGTGTGTGTGTGTGTGTTTTCCTTATTGAATATACAACATCTTGTGTTTATCTTGTCTCACATCATACAATTTATATCTTCAAGTCACCATCTTTCTCATCTTATTTCTAAGCTTTGTTTGTGTTTGTTTCACGTGGGTATACTTGTATCGTGTTGGGTTTGCTTGGTAAAGTGATAAGGTTGATAAATCTAAGGTCCTACAATTGGTATCAATCGCCTAACAATGGTTTAGGAGTGTTTGTGTTTGTTTTGAAGGTATTCTGCGTAGTTTCGTTATCAAAGTTGTCAAGCTTAAAGCTTTAATTTTGCACTTAAAATTCAAGATTCTTGTGGTTTAAGGTTTATTTGGTGCTAAAGTTTAAGTTTTTGCAAAAGTTCGAAGCTTTACGTGTTTTGGTTAAGTTTTGAGCTCGTTTTGATTGTTTGGTCATTTCTACTCGTAACTTTTCTAGGCACTTTGGGTGAAAAGGTCAACATTTTTGGGTTATTCGAGTGTTTTAAGGATATACGTGCAAGAGAAATTGGTTGAATCATTGAAAATTTTTTACGAGTAGGTCAAAACCTAGTTCTACTCGTAAGAAAGTCAACTACGCATAAGTTTTCTACTCGTAACTTTTGGTGAAGAATCTTCGTGCTATAACGGTGACTCGGTGCTTCCTCACTTGGATAAGTGTGTGGAACACTTGACTTTGGATATCTCTTACCTTTGTGATAGTGTAAAGGATTTTTGGATTCTCTGCGTAAGCCATTCCTCGCGTAAGCTATTCCTCTGCGTAAGCTATTCCTGCAGCGTAAGCACTCTTGCTTCTCGCGTAAGTTGGGTTCTCGCATAAGGTTTCCTCGCTTAAGGTTCCTCGCATAAGGTTCCTCGCCTAAGATCCTCGCCTAAGCCTAAGTCTACTACGTAACTTGTGTTTCTCGCCTAAGCTCTCTTTCTCGCATAAGGTTAAAAAAAAAAAAAAAAAAAAAAAAAAAAAAAAGTTTTTGGCGGAAAACTTGAGTAAAATTTAAATTTTGAGGAGACTAAGCGTTCAATTTTCTGAGATTCAAATTTTGGTTTAAGCTGTGAAAATTTTGGTCAAAATTCAAATTTTGGGCCTAAATTCAAATTTTTGGTCAAATTTTGCGTCAAAATTGTCATAACTCAAATTTTTCATACGACCTTAGAATTGATTTTTATAGTGAATTTCAAATTTTGGTGAAAATTTTTTAAGAACCGAGTTCTGATGCGACTTTCGGAAACACCTCAAGCGAGCTTAATCTTCATCAACCACAACTCCTTTATCGTTGAATCGATCCTACATCAACTTTATCGGATCATACCTTCATCAATGGCAACTCAACAAGACATTCATGCGGTAGGTGCGAAAACCGACCTCCTATGTTGGAAAAAGGTGGTTATCTTCAATGGACAAGTCGAATGCTTCGTTACATCAAGACAAAACCTAATGGAAAATTGATGATCAAATCCATTCGGGATGGACCCTTCATACCTCGACAAGTCCAAGACCACAAATCGATGCAACACCTCCCACCCCACCATTTTTCGTCTTCAAAAGAATCGGAATACTACGAAGAGGATCGGAAGAAAGTCGAAGCGAGATGACATGGCAATTCATATTATCCAGCGGGTTTACCAAGAGACATCTTTCTTCTTTGTGAGCGGTTGTGAAGCTGCTTTCGATATGTGGGAGCGTGTTAGGCGACTTTGTCATGGAGCAAATTGGTCAACAAGACACGAGAGAACAAGTTGCTAGCTGCTTGGGAGAAGTTTACATCTACTCGGGAGAATCCATTGAATCCTACTATGGAAGGTTACGCACTTTAATGAATGAGTGATCGAAACAAGTTGACACCCGGAACTATCGTGAGCAACATCAAGTTCTTGAACAATCTACCGGAAGAATGGGGCGATATGTCACTATTGTCAACCAAACAAAGACTTACATCAAGTGAACTTTGATCAACTCAGCGATTTTACGAAACAAAATCAAGTGAAGTGAATGAAGTCGAGCAAGAAAGATTAGCAAAGAATCATGATCCATTGGCACTCATTGCAAAGACTCAAACTCCGGTGAATACACAACAACAACCTTCATCATCTTCCACTAACAACAACTTGCGACAATACATCCCTCAACAACAAAACTATCCACGAACAACAACATTACGGGAACAAGGAATCAGCGATCTTGAAATGGAACAAGAAGAAGCTTTGTCACAAGCATTTGCATTCTTGGGTAAAGCATTGAGTCGCTATTCCACACCAACTAACAACAACCAAAGTTTCATCAAACACTACATAGCGGCAAGTTGCGGTAGGGTGTGAATATGGGTCGTCAAGGTCAAATGGTTGGAGTTATTGGGAATCGGCGAGGATATCTCTTGGATTTCGCATGGGTGTCGAGTGGTTCGAATCGAAATGTCGGATGGGTCGAGAATGTTGGGAATAAGCGGTGGGAAATCGAAATGGGAATGTTGCGGCTCGATCGTTGGGAATTATGGAAATGTGAATCGGGGTGTCGAGTTACGTGTTATAGCTGTCAAGGAGTGGGTCGCATGGCAAGCGTCCCCTTAAACCGCACAAGAAGAATGGTGATTTTCTTGAAAAATTGCTTTGTTAGCGAGATAAGCTAGATCGGAGGGTTCTGATTGAGTCTTGAGGAAAATGACTTTTAGCTATTGTGGATGAATTGGAAGACCTCGAGGAACTCAATGCAAGCGCATCTTCATGGCAAATCTTGAGGAGACTAAGTATGACAGACTCGGACTCACCTCCATCTATGGCCTAGCGTATGTCGAGGTACCAATCATTGATCCATGCTATAACAATGTCATATTTGATGTGTTTACTCATGACGAGCGACGTTACGTGACATCGGCACCTACTTATGATACATACGGACAATCAGGTTGTAGCAATACTAACTCGAGACTCGGATGTGGATCCTAGTGGAGCGTGTGGCACAAAATCTGAGGCGATGAGGAAACACGTGCTATTTTGAATCATTAATCAACAAGCGTGGCATTGAAATTGAGAAAGTTAAAAGGTCAATCGCGATGTTAAGGCGCGAATGCCAAATTGACCGGCGAGCTTGAGAGTTACAAGGAGAGCATAAAAGCCTTTGAATTTCGGAAAAACAAAGAATCGAATTAGAAATTGGTTATCGAAATTTGGTTTCTAAAGAACAACTTTTGCAAATCAAGTACAACACACTCGATGTGAATTTGAACTTGAAAATTAAATCTTTAAACAAGGAAATTTACGATTTAAATGACCAACTTTCTAAACAAAAGAAATGTTTTCTAATCTTGAAAAGAGAAGAAGCGATTGATAGCGATTTTCAAAGCGAGAAGATTCTCTTCTTGATGAAATTCTTGATAAAATGAGAAAATCAAACTTTGGAAAATTTGCTTCTTAAAGCGGGTCATTACGCTCAAACAATCAAGATGCTTTCTAATCAAGTAAATCCGCGTTTTCATACTAATAATAGAATGGCACTTAGTAACGACCCTTCTTCGTTCCTCGAAAGCTCGAAATCTCGAATGTGTTAAACAATGGAAATGTTTTGCATAAACCCATAGCTGTTCGTGATTCTCTTGAAGCGTTGGAACTATCGAGGAGAGTAGATCAAAAATGAAACAAAAGAATCCGAAATCAAACCTATTGATTATAACAAATGGAACCAAATTAACGGAATTACTTTTGTTAATCAAAAGAAAAGTCAAAGTTCTCCATCACAACAAGTGTTTCAAACAAAGAGTCAACACACCTTTCAAAATCTGTTTCAAAACCGGTTCTTGTCTCAAATTCTCTTTCGAACATTGAACAAATGTCTTCAAACAATCCTTTTAACACAAGTGATGCGAGAAGTATTTTAGACAATGTGAAAACTAGAATTGTGGATCTTGAAGACCTTTATTAAAACTAAAACCACTATTACACCTAACAAGCGGTTCTCTAGTTTTGACATCGAACAAAGAAAGTTTTTGAAACTCAAATTGCCCTCGGTGAATGCCATCGGTGCAAGGGTAATTCATTTGAACAAGCGTTTTGAAAGAAACAATGACTTTGTCAAGGACCATAAATCCACAGTAAAGCAAGCTAATGGTATGTTGAACAAATCAAAGTTTTGGAAAATTTAAATGACTCTCTCTTGAAGATGTTACGACTCTCGATATTATGTCCATCATTTTGCAAACATATTACATTGAAGATCATGAAAGACTCGATCGAGACCTCAAAATTGTTTCAAAATATGAAAAAGCTCTTGAGAAACTTGAAAAGAAAATATCTCATATTTTAAACAACTTGATCGTAAAAGCGAGGAATGCAAGTATGACAAATTGTCGTATGGCGTGCCTACAATGACATAAAGCGAAAAATGATCTTTTGAGGGCTCGGTTGGAAAGTCAAAAAGGAAAGGTAGTGGATCTGTGATTACAAAACCATTGGTGAGGAGAAAGCAAATGTTCCCAAACCGGTTTCAAAACCAAAATATACATTTCTATGCCTCCTCCAAAGTCAATGAGAAAAATGTTTCATCAAAACCGGTCCTCCACACCTTACCTAAACAAAATGTTGATAAAGGAAAAGCGGTTATCGAGAAACCAAAAGTTTTAGCTTTGGACTTTTTAAGATGAGTACCACTAATAAATGCCTCCACATCTAAAACATATGGAACAAAGCGACATAAGTTTAGATAAGCACTCTAAAGAGACTAGGAAAGCTGAAACCACTTCTCTAGATAAAATGTGAATCCTAATGAGTGTGCCTTACCTTCTACGGACTAGGAAGCACCTCTAGGAGCAGCAGACTAAAGCCTAAGAGCAATACAAGGAACAATAGAGTCTCGCTTGCCTCTAGGTAGTCGCTTGAATAAAGAGAAGAAAGTAGAAGAACACCCTAGGAATTTACAGCTTTGTAATAAGAAAGACATTTCATCAGATGTAATGAACCTATGAAATCTGCTAAGTTTAATGAATCTGTTGAATCTGTTTGTTTAACTTGCAAGAAATCTTTAACTAATGTTCATGATGATTGTGTTTCTAAGAATGAGATTGTTAAGCTGTTAAGAAGAATGTTCCCAAAGAACTTATGCTAAAAGAATAGGAAGACTAGTCGCGAGACTTAGGCTTTACACTCTTGATAGGGAGCATAATGTTTACTTTAGGGATGACATTTGGAAACCCAGGGTAGAACTTTCACACTCGAGAATGGAAGAATGAGTGATGCACTGTCTTACCAATAGATGACTTCTATGAGTGTGATCGAGTTTTACCTCTAACCCAAAGGAACCAAAATCAAAGCGGTTTCCAAAATCTTCTTCTTACGTGATTGGCGGGTTATCGAAATATGTCTTTGGATCGTCGACTCGGGTTGCTCAAGCACATGGCCAGGAATCTGAAGGCTGGCGATCAATTTAAATGCGGAAATTCATGGGAACCGTCGTTTGGAAATGATCATGTAGCGACTATCATGGGTTATGGAGATCTACCTTTTGGAAATTATTTGATCACTCGGGTTTACTATGTCGAAGGGTTGGGACACAATTTGTTCTCGATCAGGCGATTACGTGATGCGATTTAGAGGTTGCTTTTAGGAAAAATGCTTGCTTCGTTAGAAACTTGGATGGCGATCTCTTAGCGGGAATCGTGATACAAACTTGTATGCTATCGACATCAACCAAATGGCCTCTTCATCACCAATATGTCTTATGACACGAGCATACGGAACACGATCTGGTTGTGGCACGAAAGGTTATCCCATCTCAATTTTGACACCATCAACAAAATTGCCAAAGACAACATCGTCAATGGACTTCCAAAGTTCAAATACACCAAGGATCACTTATGTCCATCATGCGAACAAGGAAAAAGCAAAAGAGCATCATATAAACCCAAATCCGTACCTAGTTCAGAAGCAAGGTTGCATATGTTGCACATGGACTTATGTGGCCCAATGAGAGTTGAAAGCTTTAATGGGAAAAAGTATATTCTTGTTATAAATCGATGATTATTCAAGATATACATGGGTTAAGTTTACGAGATCAAAAGGCGAAGCACCGGGCATCATCATCACCTTTACGAAGCGCATTCAAGTACTTCTTCAAACTCCGATGGGGTTGTAGAGCGACAACGACACGAATTCACTAATCGGGAGTTAAGAGCTTATTTTGAAGATGTTGGAATTACTCATCGGACATCGGTTTGTTAGAACTCCACGTGAGAATGGGGTAGTTGAAAGAAGAAATAGAACTCTTGTGGAAGCTGCTCGCACAATGCTAATCTATTCTAGTGCACGTTATTTCTATGGGGCGATCTTTGTTGCCTTTGCTTGTTTCACTCGAACCGATCCTTATCCATCAAGATTCAATAAAACCCCATATGAAATAGTGAACAACGAAAACGGATATCTCTTACTTTCACGTGTTTGGCGCTTTGTGCTATCCTACGAATGACGAGAAGATCTTGGAAAATTGAAAGCAAAAGGTGATATTGGAATCTTCATTGGATATTCGAGATAACTCGAGGGCATTGAGGTGTATAACGAAGGCTAAGGAGGATCATGGAGCGATGAATGTGACGTTTGTGAACTTTCACAAATGGCTTACGAGAGACTCGCTCTAGAACCCGCACTAAACCAAGCGGACTTACGGACACATCGATTCGGGACTCGTACCTCAAAGAGCTCAATCAACTTCGTTTGACAATCCTAAAGAACAAGAATGGGAGAATTTCTTGAGTTAATGTTCGATGAATACTATGGTGGAACTTGACAAATGCATCAAACCATCATTCCATTGCACCGCTCAAAATCATCCTCCACCACCAACGAAGATGCATCTACAGCGGTGAAACCAATGCACCAACTCCATCAACATCATCTACATCTACTCAAGTTCTTGCACCCGTTCTACCGGCGGTTGATGAGCAAAACCAAAACCAGCGATGCAGCGTTAGATGAAGACTTATTTGAAAACCCGTTTGCTACGGAATCGGTGAATCTTCTTCAAGCTTACGAGAACCATCTAACTCGCATCGTATAACCAGCGGTATCCTTCTACTACGAAGTGGACAAAAGACCACCCAATTGAACAAGTTATTGGTGAACCTTCAAGGCGATTCGGACGAGGCGTCAACTTGCCACCGATTGCGACTTGTGCATTTACCTTTGCTCAATTAGCAATCTAGAACCAAGAACATTCGTGAGGCAATGGCGGATCCGCATGGATAGAAGCAATGCGGGAGGAACTTCTTCAATACCGTCTACATGACTCGTGGGAAAAGGTTCCAAGACCCGTTGGCGTTCGAGTCATTGATCTTAAATGGTTATGGAAGAACAAGCGGGATGAAGAAATGAGCGTAATTAGCAACAAAGCTCGTCTTGTGGCCAAAGGATACTGAGACGGGGAAGAGGAATAGACTTTGAAGAGTCATTCGCGCGGTAGCTAGACTTGAAGCGATCGGGATATTCTTGGCCTATCATTTCACAAAAACATCACGGTTTATCGGATGGACATTAAGACCGCGTTCTTGAATGGAACTACGAAAGAAGAAGTGTCGTGAGTCGGCGGAAGGCTTCATAGACATGGAACATCCGGACTCGTCTACAAACTCAAAAAGGCAATCTATGGTTTAAAACAAGCTCAGGGCGTGGTATGATGACATCCTCTTTCCTTATCAAAACAATTTCACCAAAGGAGCAGTTGATCCTACCTTGTTTACACAAAAATGCAAAAGCGACATTTTGATTGTTCGGATTATGTGGGCGACATCATCTTTGGGTCCACTAATCCGAATCTTTCAAAACATTTGAAAATCTCATGAAAAGCAAATTTGAAATGTCCATGATGGGGAACTAAAATTCTTTCTTGGTTTACAAATACATCGGTCCCTCGTGGAATTTTTATAAATCAAGCTAAATACAAGCGAGATTTTGAAAAATCATGGTATGGATAATTGTGACTCGGTCGAACACCAATGGTAACATCACCAAAAATTGGAGCCGATTTGTTTGGGAAACCTATTGATCAGAAGAAATATCGAACATGATTGGTTCTCTCATGTATCTTCTTGCTAGTCGACCGGATATTCATTTCTTTGTTTGCTTATTAGCGGTTTGAGCTAAGCCTACGAGCTGCACCTCAAAGAGGTTAAAAGGATCTTCGGTGCACGAAGACATCCATTCACATGGGACTTTGGTATCAGAAGGAATCGGTTGATCTAATTGCCTTTTCGGATCACGGACCACGCGGTGATCAAGTTCTGACAAAAGTACATCGGAGGAGCACAATTTTGGGTGAAAAGTTAGTCATGGTCTTCAAAGAAACAAGATTGCCTTTGCACTATCAACCGCTTGAAGGCGAGTATGTGTCTCTGTCTGCGTGTTGTGCTCAAGTTCTATGGATGAGAACACAACTCACAGATTATGGCTTTACTTTCGATAAAATACCTATGTATTGTGACTCGAAAAGTGCCATAGCCATATCATGCAATCTGTTCATCACTCAAAGACTAAGCATATCCGTGTCCGCTATCACTTCATCAAAAGTGCGTCGAAAATGGTCTTGTTGAATTATTCTTCGTGAAGGCGATTACCAACTCGCCGATCTATTAACAAAAGCCCTTCCAAAGAAAGGTTTGAGTATTTAGTTCGACGAATTGGAATCTGACCTAACCCACGAGGAGTTAGAGCGTCTTCTCGAATCTTCTTGAAAATGATTTTCCAAAAAGCTTATTTGTAAATATTTTGAAAAACAAAATACAAAATTTGAAAAACCAACAAAAGCAAAATATAAAAATATAAAACTTTCAAAAATACAAAAACAATATAAAATCAAAAATCCAAAAATATTCTTCTCGACATGTCTCTTGTATAATCGATATTACATGCGTATCTAGAAATGTCATTCAACAATGATACGGGCATGTCTGAGATGCTTGAGCGAGAGTTCTTTAATTTGTTTTCTAAAACATGTCGTTTCTCAAAATTTCTTCATAAAATGGCTTTCGTATACATCGATCGAAACCGGACGAAATGATGACTTTTGATTATTTTCAAATCAAAACTCGTGCTTTGATCGAAAAATGAGGTGTGCGCTTGATTGCACTACATTTAAAAATGGTGAGAAATCATCATCATCTTGAGCACCTTTTCAAGATTGTTCAAAAGATTTTCAAAATCTTTCAAAATAGTTTGTGCTCAAGATAACTCCTCTAAAACCCTTTAATTGAATATGCTTTATTAAAGGGGAGTATAAAACAAAATGTTCCAAATTCATGCTTAAATCAAATCCGTTTGTCTCCCAAAGATTCTAAAATGTTTTTAATCCGTTGATATCAAAATATCACGAATATGCTATTTTGAGGGAGGAGGCGTGATTAAAATGTGATCAAAATCGTGATCGTTTTTGAATCTCAAAATGAGCTCGACTCGAGATGGAACCAATGAATTGACGAGCAATTATGTACCATCTCGAAACTTTCTATGGACTTGACCGGGACGGGTAATAATTTCAAGCTAGTTCTCTAGTGATGTAAGCGTGTCTCGAATCGGTCTTGTTCATTTAAAGTCGATCAATTCAAAAGTGCGAACTCTACCCTCTATGTGCGATTTACATCAAAACTTATAAGCACATGTGAAGGGGTGTTTACGAAAATATAAAACTCACGGAGTGTTGCAAACATGTTTTCTATCATAAACACTCGAGAGATTTTCAAAAAAATGGTTTTATGGCAACAATAGGACGATCATGGGTTATAAGGTGACTAAGGATAGGAAATTAGTCCTATGATCCGCCCGAGCGGGAGGATCTACCAAGGACATCACCAATAGTTAGAACTAGAAGTCCTTAGGTATGATTGAAAAAAGGAGTAATGTGAGAAAGGAGAAAGAAGGGTTGAAGAATTAAAAGAAATGTAATGAAAAGGGTGAAAAGAAATAGCCCTCCATATTCAACCTTAGAGGCGAAACCGGGTTCAATACATATGCTCTTGGTTGTCACTAGATGACACTGGTATTGAAGACAAAGGCGTCATGGACCCGATGGCGCCTTGCACTAAACCTTCTAGCCACTCAATTCCTCTTAAAAGTTTGTTTCATTCTCACTGGGAACCCTACATAATCTATTGACTTTCTCTTAGAGATCGTTGATATTGAAGAAGGAGACCCTCTCCTAGTCTCCGCTCGGAAAACCAAAATGCACTTATTGAGTCTAGAGCCACGAGATTCATCAAAAGATCTCATAGGAACACATGACATGACATCGCTTGTTGTTCATCAATAAGGGCACAAGTGATATATTATAGAGTCTCTGCGAGATCTTAGCAATTTGCGAACATTTATGAGAAGTTTCACATCATGATCTTGATGATTGAATGGAAACTCTGCCGGGGTCAACATCAAGCGACCACGGCGGCAGTCGCTTGGTAATTCTCCGTGGATTACGCTTAGTGTGTCTCAAGCGGTCTCTGATCGTGGGGTGATGCTTGGTGTACCTCGACTCATCGAGCTGTAGATGTACTTGGTATATCGCGTTATCTCACTTGTGGGACTCCGGTTCGAGGCGGCCTCTGTGAGAATTAGAGCGTGTTTTCACACTATCTTTGTTAACACCCTCGAAATTCAAACTTGTAAGTGCGGAATCCGCTTATTACTAACAATGTTTTATGTTTTCTTCTTATGGAAGCTCGGGGCGGATGGATCGTGCGAGACTTGCCACATGCTCATACCAACAACACATGAAAGTTCTCATCATAATCAAAGGAGATGATTCTTCGTCAATGTCAAAGAATCTACAAAGTTTAAAGACTCGAAACTACATCATTGGTAACCAAAAGACAAATAGAAGTGTGAGCATGGTGGAGAAAGAAGTGGAGAATGGCGTGGAGACACCTAACCATCGAAGTTGACAATGGCGGAACAACCACATTATCGATCACAAAGCATGAAGGAACAAAGAATCAAGACTATTCAATATCTACACACAAAGTCCTAGCTCAAGAAAAGTAGAGACCTAATCAAGTGGAGCATCGTTTGAATGACCACCCCAGGGAGATTATTGTATAATAGTTTTATTAGAAGTGATGGTCATTCACGATTAGGAACTTTGTAACGTGTGTTAGATATCGTGATAGAATAGTCAGCGGGCTCGTGGATTGGACTAAGCTAAATGGGCTTTAGTTTAGTTAAGCTAGCATTGAATAATGGCGTGTAACCCATGTCCAAACCAAGTCCACGAAGCCCAAGCCAAGCCCATTGGAAAGCCTTTTAGGTTTTCATGTCTTGTACTATAAATACCCTCAAATGGTCATTTGAGGGTGTGTAAAAGTGTGTGTGTGTGTGTGTTTTCTTGTCTTATTGAATATACAACATCTTGTGTTTATCTTGTCTCACATCATACAATTTATATCATCAAGTCACCATCTTTCTCATCTTATTTCTAAGCTTTGTTTGTGTTTGTTTCACGTGGGTATACTTGTATCGTGTTGGGTTTGCTTGGTAAAGTGATAAGGTTGATAAAACTAAGGTCCTACATGGTTGGATAATAACGTGATGTAGTAGTGTGAACAAGTCTTCGAGCGGACTTACGATCGCTAGCTAGTTGCATTAAAAGGTTAATGTTTTAAAACCAGTAGATAGTTATCGCGTTATGCTAGTTCATTTGATTTCATTTTTAAGATTGTTAAAATATATACACATGAAAATCAAAAACCACGACCGTAAAGACATAATTTACATAAATGATTGAAATCTTGAATGGCAATGACCTGACACCGATCAAAATAAGGGTCGAGATGAAAGAAACAAATATAGAGAAATGGTTGGATTTGTGTTTAGTCAATAGACCCAGGTTTAAGTCTTTTTTTTATATTGTTTTCGGATGGGTATCCATCTTTGTAAAACTTATAGGCACAATGAAGAGACTTTGTGGAATAAGAGTTCAGGGCTCCGAGTCTTCACTCGTGCTTACTCCAGTTGGTGCTCCACTAGGCCAGGAAAGTTTCCGGAACTATTCTTTGTGGAGTAGACAATAGCTGATGCAAAAAGCATCCGAAATCAACGTGTTCTTACCAATCTACACCTTTTGTGAAATAAGAGAGAGAAAGATGCAACCATTAGAAGAATATACCAAATCGAGGGTACGCACGTTTCAGTTACAACTTCCATCGAATGCCTGATTCACTACCTGTAAACACAACATCAAAGCCGTTATGATCATGATAATAATCAAATTTTTTACATGTGATGAACGGAATGGTCTGGATGCCACTCTTATTATCATGATGACTGTCAACTATTGAACGGGCTTGTAATTATGTATCAACGCTAGATCTTTCTATTTATTAAAGTGTTCTTGATCCACATATGGATGATCAACGTTTTGTTGGTTTAATGGACAATAAATTAATAGACGTGTGTTAGGATCGAACTCGAGACCACGGGATTGCACACTTTGCGTATGAGAATTAAAGTTAATAATTAAATATAAATGTTATATTTATTTATTAAATAAGCGAAATAACATAACGGACGTTAAGTAATTAGTGTAATGGAATAACGGTCGTTAAATGTAATTGGAAAAGGACTAAGTCGTAAATAATGGGAAGGTTCCGGAATTCCTTGTGGGATACCTCATCCGATCGGCCACAAGAAAAGGAAACCAAATCCATCTACAACTCAAACTTGTTCACCAAGTTAGTTTGGGTATAAATACAAAACCAAAGGTGTTTGTAATTTATCTCTTGTACTCATTGGCTAAACCTAAAAATTGTTTTGCGTGTGTTTGCTTAGAACCGATCGTACATCACCTTGTGTGTGTCGATCATCATCTTTTCCAATACAAAGTTATTTGTTTAATCAAAACTAGCATTGGCATCGAATCGTTATAGTACGTGTGTACAAGAACGTAGTACTAACATACTTTTGTTAGTATCTTGGATTGAATTACAAAAAGGTAAGGGGTAATTCTTATAATCCTATAAACCCTAATTAGGGTTCATCTCAATTGCTTGTTTTGTGGATTTGATTCTTGTTCGGCTAGAATCAAGAAAGGTACACATATTTTTGTTTATGTTAATTAATTATTCGTTAATCTTTCCTATATGCTTCCGCACTTGCTTTGATGTTTATGTGTTTTTGTATATGATTGTCATAGTATATAATTCCAACAGTGGCATCACGAGCTTGGTTTAATGAGTAATTAATTACTAAACACGTAAAAAACGGATATTGTATTGTGTTTGATATAATTAATTCTAGGGTTTGGTTATTATTATGTAAACCCTAATTTTATGGTTAGGGCTTTTGCCCAAATTGGTTTTTAAATTTTTTTATGTCGACCTAACTTTTTTAGTCGATTTTTATAAATTTTTTTAGGGTTTATAAAATTGTTTTGTTGATTGATATCTAAACCTAGAATTGTATATATGTTACGTGAATTAATTCGTGAATAATTGTTATGTGACATGGAATTGTATGCGATCTTGTGACAACATGAATAAATTGTTATGTTAAATCTATGAAAACGTGCATGTTTGGCATGGATTATTGTCGATATATATTTAATTGTTAAGATTGGTTATGTTAATATTAATTGTTAAGTTTTCTACACATGTATATTTATGATAAATCTTGAATTGGGAACAACTCCAATTATATACATTTATGAATCAATTATGTGCAATTTGGTATATTATTAATTATGGGTTTACGTGATCGATTCGTCGATGTATGTGGCTCACTTTCAATTGAGAGGTGAAAGCCCTAATTAATATATACATTAATTAACCTAGACATTGATTATTAATAGGGTTTTATCGAATAAGTTGCATGTGGCTACTTGTTTACGTATTAATTGTTAGTTATATGCGCATTGTTTTAGTTGTTTATTTTTATTTGTTTATTATATGTGCGATTTTAAGCAAAGGGTAATTTTGAATAGAAAAATAATACGGACTAAACAATCTTGAAATTTGATTTGTTTTGGAAGAGTTAAGTTTTCAATAGTTTAATTGATTGATGATTTTGGTACAAAAGTGAGAACGGCTCACCCAATTTGACGACCTGTGTGGGAAGTATTAGGAGGGCGCATTAAATTGTGACCCTAAAGAGGAGGTTATTGCCTGCTGACGACCAAACTCTCCGCTTCCTTGCGAGTCAAATTGGAGTTACCAAGTAGGCTATGCGTACAAAATCATCTTAAGGGCGAATTAGTTTTAATTCCATGCGCCACTTTGGTGGTAATTACCCGAAACACTAAGTGTTTATACTTATGCAAAAGTACGGTATAATGGACGATAATTAACGCTAAATTCCTTGATTGGTGAACCCAATACTGTTAGTGCAAATATTACGATATTTAATCTATACAGTCTCGTTTGTTTTGATTGATGACAAACATGTGACTTGTAATACATAACGTAAAATGTACAAGTTACTTGTAATCACACTTTGTCTCAACATATATTCAACACCTCGATGACTCAAGTCCTCATATGTTACAACACAGGTTCGTACCTGTTTGTTATGTGGCATTATGATCAAACCCATTAACAAATCATTTAGAATGTTTAAAATACGTTTAGAGTCACTAAGTATTTTAATAGGTTAACCTTCTATTTCGAACCTCATTTTACATTTTGCATTTACAAGTATTTCATACAAATACTAAAGTTTACTTACACTTGACAAAATATATTTTATTTTGACAAGCACTCTTTACAAAAGATAACTAGACATTTTATTAACTAGTTACATAATACATTTTACAAGTTTACCTTGATAAACTTTTTAATCTAAAAATGGAAATACATGTTACATCATGTCATGCATCATCTTTGAAATCCTTGGAAGATCACTTGAATATTTTGGTTAGATTGACACTCAATAAATCAAATGTGATCTTAGTAAGATTTGGTAATATCTTGCAAAGATTTGAAGAAAGATTTTTTAGATTTTATGTCAGGCACCCACGACACCAATTTGTATAAAGGACGGAACCCTTGAAAGGGATCCTTGGTCCGTGGACGCTCCTGAGCACTTTTGCCTATAAATAGAAGCCTATTGTTTTCCCCTTTCTTCACCACTTCAAAACATAACTTCTCCACCTTCTTGCATACATTTATATCAATCATTAACAATGTAGTAACATACATTAAACACCCTAATGATCATGATCATAATGCTTCTAACATTCATCTTTGTTGTAAGCATACTCTTTGATCAACCAAGGAAAGCTTGGAGATCTAGCCATCCCCACTCACCACAAGCTGAAGATCTATCACAACAAGTTTAGGGAACTTGTGATCTTCATCATGAAGGATTCCTATCAATGGAAGTTCATTTAGAAGTAGTTATTCATATCCATTAGACATTTGTGTCATGGATCATTAGTGTAAACATCATTGCATCATAACAACACTTTCACCAAACTAGATTAGATGGTTTATGTGTTTGTGCCATAAAACACAAGGTTTGTTACGTTGGGCCATAAAACATATTGGGAGTGGTTGTACCCTTTTAAAAGAACTTGACATCTAGCTTAGTGTCGAAAATATTGTATAAGCGGCGTTAGGTTGGTTCTACCTCGAACTAGAACCCGTATTTAGCTTTGTACGGAAAAGTGTGCGACGATTGTAAGGTTTTCTCTCGAGAAGGAGCTTGTTGATTTAGTGAAGTAACTCTCGAGTTGGGTACTCGGGAGTGGAGTAGGGCGGAAAGGAGATCCGTGACCGAACCACTATAAATCATCGTGTTCGGTTTGCACTTTCTTTCTTTATCTCTTTACTTTTATAGTTGCACTATACTCTTGCTTGTGATGTGGTTTGATGTTAATGCTTGTGTGACAACATGGTTTACTATGCTTTACATTGATCACAAACAATAATTGGAACTTTCATATTATAACAAGCTTCATAGCGATTTGATACTAAAGATCTAAAGTTTTTAAGCGGTAACGTATTCACCCCCCTTACGTTTCCACAATTGGTATCGAGCCACGTGGCTCTTATTTTCAAAACAAATGGTTTTAAAATAGAGTCGATCCATGTATCAAATTACCATTGAAGCAAAAAGAATATGAAAATGCTTTGCTTGTTATACTTAGAAGTTTTGTTGTTAAATGTAACTTTGTATACAAGCTTGAAGGTTTTCTTGAAAAATAAAAGTTTGTTGAAAGAACTAGTAAGTATTGTATTGTGTGCTTATAGAAAATTTACGAAGAAATACGATTTTAAAGGAGTGTTTGGGATAACTATAAATCTAGTTGAAAAATCACCTCCGTAAATGTTTAAGATAAGTTACATAAGTAGATATGTTGTTAAATATGTGTATTATATATTTACTATGAAATCTAGTAAGTCACACACGTTTTCTCTATGGCAAATACTAGTTTTGGTGAATCATCTCGAGAGGACCACGACACCAAATCTTATAAAGGCGGATCCTTTATTTGGTTCCGTGGAATCTGTCATCGATATCGATTTTTGGGCAACTTTAAAAATCATAACTAATTAACCGTAAGTCCGTGCGAGTCTAGCCACCTATCGCTTTAATGGGAATTGAGTCTACTTTCACTTAAAAATACTTTTATGGCCTGAGTCTAATTTTAATTAAGTAAAATAGACCAAATACTACAATATGTCTAAAATATTAAGTTTCGCTTTAACATAAAAACGCAAAATTTTGAATCAAATAATTTAAGTTGGTATTCTTAGAACTTTGATACAACTTCTTTTGAAACTAATTAATTTGGTAATATGTTTAAAGGAAACTAATCATGTCACACCCCCAAATTACCTGTTTTGCAGCGGAATGAAATTCCTGGGGGATGACTGTCATAACACCACAATCACAGTTATATTGAACGACCTAAAGTGTCGTTTGAAAAGAACATCGTTTGATATATTAAAAATATTCAGAGTTACAAAGATAGGTCCCAAATGAAACTCAACATGTGCGGAAATAAGTTTGGTACAAGTCAAACGATGTTTTAAAAATGTATAAAACCATGTGAGACGCGTCGTCACCGCGACTCTATGATAAGTCCTCATGCATGCCATGAAGTGAATGCCTTAGTTACCTGAAAATACATTGCTAAAAGTGTCAACACAAAGGTTGAGTGAGTTCATAGAGTTCATGTAAACGCGTTTTATCGACTACCACAAGTATAGGCCATGTATGACAAATATGCCACATAAAAATGTTACAATTGCTATAAGCGCATGACATCGAAGCTAGGCCGATCATGATGTTAGCCCCAACAGAGTGTTTTGCCAAACAACTCAAATAATGATATTAAATGAAATGCATCCGTTTAACGCTTGGAATCCACCAACCCGGATGGAGAGTCACCCTCGATAGATCTATCCACTCACCCTCGCTTACCCGATAATTAACGGTTCATGATTTACGATATGGGGACATTCAATTGGCAATGAAGTAACTTAAGCAATGTAATGAATTTGATATACTTGGTATCGTAATAAAATGATGTGCAATGTATTCTCCCGTAGGTTTGAAATAATGTAAAACTTGAATAAATCGGGCTATGAAAACTCACCTTAGAGTGTAGTGACATAAGTAATGCAAAATTGTCAAAAGTATAGCGGTACATTATAAAGAAGTATGGCATAACGATGTGGAGTCGGTAACCTAATGAATATAAACTCGTCTTAAAATATAATACGAATAGTAATCGATGCGTATAAGTTTCAAAAGGTAATTTTAGTTTTCGTGGAAGTTTCGTATCAACGTTTGTAAAATGTTTAGTTTCATCATTAGTGTGGTGGTATGAAGTCATAGACTCGAGTACAACTCATGGCAAAACATAATATATATATCTCATATATTATGAAGTAAAAGAATAGACAAAATGTATCAAGAAAGCGAGTCACAAAAAATCTTGTGAGTGAATTCTAAGCGAGAAGATAACGATAAGAAAATATGTCAAGAAAGTAAGTCAATTGGGCTTTAGCCGATAATAGTCAATGGGCGAATCGCCCGATATCTTAAGTCCGTCACGAGTCTAATAATCCAATATGTTCAAAATATGTTCGATTGTCCAATTAGTATCAACTCGATATATGTCAAATATTTATAGTTCATTAATAATCCGTAAATTAGTCCAATATAATCCAACAGTCCAAATGCCTAAATCACTTAATAATCTAAAAAGTAGTCTAATAATCCCAAGTCAAATATCAATAACCTTTGTATTAAGTTCGTTAAGTCTAGAATATCATATCTAATGTAAGTCTTATGTATCCAATATATATATATATATTCTAACGTCTAACAAATATATAGAATCCCAATATTTGTCCAAGTTCCGTCCGATAATAAGATCCTTCAGGTATATTTATTGTCCAATGTTAAGTCCCAAAGTAAGCCAAATAAGTTTGTCCAATAGATCTAAGTCATAATCCGTTGTATTTGTCCGTTAATATAATTAGTCCAATAATAATTATAAGTTTGGCCCAATAAGTGTCATATAAACCGACTCATTAGTGAAACAAATTAGGCGCAGCCCCTGTACATCTCACACACACCTTTAGTTTTACAGTTTACAAACTGAAAATAAGTACCCTTGGTGGTTTCACTTTATACCGAAAACACCAATACCCAAAATAAGCTAAATGAGCTTATAAAATAAGCAACATAGAAAATGAACAAAATAAGTGAGCCAAACACCCCCTTCGTTTTCAGTTTGCAGCTGAGACCAAAAACAAACACCCCTTGGGTGACTGTGAACGAGACCAGATGCCAAAACCAGTAAGTCATAAACATAACCAAACTCAAATAAACAAGGCCAAATGAGTTAATAGCTTAATAAATAACCCGAGACATAAACAAGCTAAACGCACTCTAGTTGAGCTGGTGTGGGTCAAAGACTAAACCAAACGCAGACCTGTTTGGGGCTGCGCTATAGGTTGAAATAAACAAAGCCAAACACAGCCAAGTGTGGCTGTGAACTACCCAAACCAAATTGGACCTCTGTGTGGGTTCCTTTCTCGACTAGACCAAAATAACAAGAAGAAGAAACACCCCTTGGGTGTGGCTGCAATAACAGGTAATAAGCAAACTCAAAACACCCTCTTTGGGTTGCAGCTGATCCGAACAAACATGACACCCTATGTGGGTTCCTTTTCTACTGAGACCCAAACCAAAAGCCCTTATGTTTTCTTTGCTGAACCGCAAACAACACACCACAGTATAAGCAAACAACGCACCATTAGCCATGGTGTGGGTCAAAATCAAGTCAACAAACAAGCACACCTTCGGGTGGTGGAACCGAGAGCAACAACAAGCACCCTTGGGTGTTCATAGCTAACGCGGTGAAACAAACAACAACAAACACCCATCTCGGGTTGTTGTTGTGAACGAATAAAAGCAAATCAAACAACCCCTTTGGGTGGTTCCTTTCGACCGAGAACAAACACACCCAAATAAAAATAAGTTAAGATTTTCAAATAAGTAAATCTAAGACTAACACGAGACCAAAGTGGTTCGACTCACCCTAAGCGGTTTAATACTCGTAACCTAACGGGTTTTGACCCGACCGTTTACAATAACAACATCAAAATCAAAACCATAAATCAAACAAACACTTCTTTTAAATCGATTGAAGCCACACGAGTTTAACAAAACGTTTTTAATCCGCTTTTATTTCCACAAAACTTGTATAATCGGTTTGAATATCGACTTTATAAATAACGAAATAACAAGATGGATTTGGGTTTAGATATACCACAAGGATCGAGTGAGATGAAGGTACAAGATGATGGGGTGGCGTGGTGCGTGGGCTGCGATGGTGTGGTTTGTTGCTCGATGTTGGTGATGGTGCCGTATGCTAGAGAGAGATGGTAGTGGCGGTGAAAGAGAGTGAGGAGAAGGAGATGGATATCTTTGAGAGAGAGATAATGATAAGATAGATGTTGTCTATCTATTTAAAGTGAGAAGAAATGAAAGAAAACAAAGGCGGTTGGTGTTTTATTATTATATTGTGTACCCTGTGTCTCGTTGAGCTAAAATGTAAATGCGATATCTCGGATTGGTAATTGGAAGAAATATTTTCCCGTAAGTGTTATTATAAAAATAGTATGTAAGCAATATTATTGATTCCGAAAAATAGTTATCGGGATTAAATCATAACTAACACGGTGTCAGTTACGCGATATATGTAGCTTCTCACGTTTGATGAGGTAACTTTTGTTGAATAAGCAGAGTAAATGGAACATCCAAGAAGTATTAATTTTGAAGTAAAGTGAATTATTTAACTTAGAAACTTATAGGTTAACTACGATTCTGACATTGTCTTTACGTTATGATGAAAGTCAAATAGTCAACAGGTTAAAAGGTAAGATAGTCATTTTATCTTATGAAAATTTATGTCACATTAGTTAGTTATTGTGATCGGGTAAACTGATAACGTTTAATGTTAATTTAATAGTCATAGTAGTACGGGTGGTTATATAATTATTGTATCGAAATTACGTAAACCATCGTAAATATATATATATATATTTATATAACAATATATATATATAAAATAAGTTCAAAATATCGGATAAACTAATAATATAATTTTTATAGTCTTAAATGAGTATAAAAATATATCAATATAATTGTTGGAAGTGTAGGATTAATTATTCAAAATAAATGATCGGGCGATAGCGTTTATTTAATAAATAAATACGCGTTAATGAAATATGCAAACCGATGCATAAACTGATATGAAAATGATGTTACTGATGATATGTAGACTAACTCTAGTCTATATGAAATGTTCTCAATGATGTTCCATGAATACGCAGCTAAACCCTCAAGGTTACGCGTATTTGATACTCGTAAACCCAGTTTACGAAAAATGATGAATAGTGAATCATGAATAGTGATTTTTCGAGATGAATAGTGAAATTTTCAAAGTTTGTAAAATGACCTGAAATTACGAGTTGTCACATTCGCCAATCCAAAAAGGAATTCAGTCCCTGAATTCAGTTCATGTTGGTTTCTACGGTGTTATTGGTGAAGAGGTGGGGATATTTGAGTCATGAAATGTGTTAAGTAAATTGGAGAGTTCTGACAAAAGATCATGTTTGTATGCTAAGGGATATACTCTATCCAGAATCTTAAATAACCCAATGTACCTCGAGTTTAACTTCCCGCGTTTTCTAAATCATACCACGCCTTTCCAAGGTGAGACTTTCAAAATAACTCTCCTGCCAACTTGAAAATCTAATGGTTTGTGACTTATGGAACACATTTCCAATATTTTGCGTCGTATATCGACGTAGCTTATCTAGCTATTTGTTGTTACTTGTAACTGATTCTTGATCTGTAGGATTACTTTGTTGTTTCATGAATGAGTTATGGACTAGTGAGTTGGACTTTCCTGATTTTGACCGGTGAATAAGTGATTAATACTTCAACCATAGAGTGCCTCAATTGGTGTAGTCAATATGTTCATGTAATAACTATTGTTGTAAAGCAACTTGTTCGATGAAAAATGATTTGCCTACTCATTTCTAGAAAATCACACATGCCTTGAGTATATCTTCTAATGTTTGAATTGTTCTCTCGCTCTGACCATTGAGCTGAGGATAATAGGCGGTACTCGTGTCCTAGTAGGTTCCATGGAAATCTTGAAATGATTGTCAAAATTGTCAGAAGTCTAAGGTGAATCGGCTACCTTATATTAGGTATAATTGAAATTGATACCACGTGTCTCGTGCCAAATTTTAAAATGTCAAGTCTGTCGAAAAGGGCATTATTGAAAAGAATAGATTATGGGTAACAATTGTGATTCCTCACGTTTCTAGTTCTAGCGAATGTCATTACTTGAGTCTTACTTGCCTAAGGTGCTTAGTCTCCATTACTACAATGTTTATTGTTTGATGATGACTCTCTTAATTTCTCTTATCGAAATATTGCCACGCTCTATGTCGTAAAGTAACAAAACCTTAAATGTTTAAGTGATGTGGTGTAGTGGTTGATTTTCAAAATCTGTCCCGATATTGAGTGCTTCTAAAATATTTCATCACTTAGATTGTTATCATGCTAGCCAGAAAATAGATATTAGCTTATACCATGTTGAAGAATGTTTGTTCTAATTTCACTTGTAGATGGAGAGTCATTGATGGTCCGATATGTTCAAACCTGTTGCATCTCTTGATATGAAAGTGAGGTTATCCGTAATTTCTAGAGAACACAATGCCTTAAGGAAAGATTATATCGATAACCTAAATTTAACCAAATTTTCCTTTAAGGGAAACTCATTGTAGGGAAGTTCACATATTGTTGAGGCCATGTTTAATGTAATGTTCTGCAGTCTTAGCTAGAAGACTTGGTTGATCCCTATAGTGTTGCTTAGTGTGTATTCGCTTCATACTAAATCTTGTAACTCGGTCCAACTGATGCTTTTGAAATGATATAATTTGACTTCTAGTCCAAAATAGTGGTTCGGAATGTCTCGTGATGTCTTTAGATTTTTATTGAGTTTTGAATCATCTTACTACATACTTCTAGTCCTTGTGGGGAATTCTGAAATCCTTTCATTGTTTTCTTGTATCGAGGAATTCTCCTCATAGATTGTATAAAAAGTTTTTCCTAAAAGAAAAGTCACTGGTAAAGTTTCAATTTATCGGTTGAGTGAGTGATGAATGGTGAAGGTATCTATAGATTTTTAACAAAAGAAATGTTTATGAACAGTTTATCTGATTACAAAACTTTGCTTTTGAATGAAGATTGTTTTAGGAAGTTTGAAAAGATGTTTGTTTCTTTCATGACATAATTCTTCCTAAATTATACATAGGTGATCAGGCTATGTATACTTGAGGACAAATGATGTGATGCTTGGTTTTGTTGAAATGGCATTATGTTTCTCCGAAGTTTTAGACGGTATTCAACGTTTTGTTTTGTAAAATAATAGCCTAACAATTTTTCAGAATAACATGAAAATCGTTTCGCATGATGGTATTAAATAGTTGATAAAATGACTGAAACCAATTGATAGGGTGGTAACGAAACAACTTGTTTTAAAACTTTATGAAACAATGTTTCTAAGATGGTGGTAAAATAGCTCGAAATAAAATTAAATGAAATAATTTTATGAAGTAGTAGCAAAGTAACTTGAAATATAATTTGTTGAATGGTTTGTAGGATACATGGGAGAACCTCCTAGAATGGTAATATTCTCTTAATTAGTCAAGAATAAAGTTGGCCTATCCCCTAGTAAGATAGTGAGGTATTGTCGCGAAATGATTGAAAATTAGGCAATTGGAATAAGGAATGAATTAAACAAAGGTTGTGATTATCGTGGAGATAATAAATGATAAAGATTACATTAGCTAGAAAGGTACTTATTATCTGTTCCTGTTGATGGTCAAATAGTGTTTCAAGTGTAGGAATAGTAGACGGTCTAGCAGTAATAGCCCTAGAACTCTCATAGTCATCAAACCTATGAGATGGTGTAGTGTCTATAGTCTTAGTGATAGATGGTAATGGTGTGTCAAATCATGCACGCTTCCCAAGCGGCAAATCAAATGTATGACTAATAGGTCCACTAGGACTAAGCTTGTAAGTCCTACCAAATGGTATGATCTGTCCCAGAGAATGATAAAAGCATCCCGATCCTACAAAGTGAATCAATGGTGATCGTGATGATGTAGATGCCACCGCCTTCTCGAGGTTCGCCTTCACATCGGATAGTATGTGGTAAATCGGTGTAAAGTCAATCGATGTTAAAATTGTGATAGGGAATGACGGGGCATTCTCCATGTCAAAGTGATGGGATGGGTATCAAGGCATTAATGTGACAATCGATTTGAAATGAAAGTAAATAACTCATAAAATGTGCGTATAAACCGCATGTATAGTGACTATGCACTTATGATGAAATGATGAGATGCTATGATGATGTAGTTATAGTCTAGGGTCAATGATGCAACCTAGTTCTCTATAACCAAGCTCGATGCCAATCATCACACCCCAAATTACATTTTGCGTGAATGGAATTCACGGAGGATGACCGTCATAGCACCACAATCACGGTTATATTGAACGACCTAAAGTGTCGTTTGAAAAGAACATCGTTGATATATTAAAACATTCGAGTTACAAAGATAGGTCCCAAATGAAACTCAACATGTGCGGAAATAAGTTTGGTACAAGTCAAACGATGTTTTAAAATGTATAAATCCATGTGAGACGCGTCGTCACTCGACTCTATGATAAGTCCTCATGCATGCCATGAAGTGAATGCCTTAGTTACTGAAAATACATTGCTAAAAGTGTCAACACAAAGGTTGAGTGAGTTCATAGAGTTCATGTAAAAGCGTTTTATACGACTACCACAAGTATAGGCCATGTATGACAAATATGCCACATAAAATGTTACAATTGCTATAAGCATGACACGAAGCTAGGCCGATCATGATGTTCGCCCAACAGTGTTTTGCCAAACAACTCAAATAATGATATTAAATGAAATGCATCCGTTTAACCAGCTTGGATTCCACCAACCCGGATGGAGGAGTCACCTCGATAGATCTATCCACTCACCTCGCTACCCAAGAATTAACGGTTCATGATTTACGATATGGGACATTCAATTGGCAATGAAGTAACTTAAGCAATGTAATGAATTTGATATACTTGGTATCGTAATAAAATGATGTGCAATGTATTCTCCCCGTAGGTTTGAAATAATGTAAAACTTGAATAAATCGGGCTATGAAAACTCACCTTAGAGTGTAGTGACATAAGTAATGCAAAATTGTCAAGAAGTATAGCGATGCAAGATAAAGAAGTATGGCATAGCGATGCGGTCGGTCGTAACCTAATGAATATAAACTCGTCTCAAAATATAATACGCGAATAGTAATCGATGCGTATAAGTTTCAAAAGGTAATACATTTTACTTTTCGTGGAAGTTTCGTATCAACGTTTGTAAAATGTTTAGTTTCATCATTCGTGTGGTGGTATGAAATCATAGACTCGAAGTACAACTCATGGCAAAACATAATATATATATCTCATATATTATGAAGTAAAAGAATAGACAAAATGTATCAAGAAAACGAGTCACAAAAGTACTGACGAGTGAATTCTAGGCGAGAAGATAACGATAAGAAAATATGTCAAGAAAGTAAGTCAATTGGGCTTTAGCCCGATAATAGTCCAATGGGCAATCGCCCGATATCTTAAGTCCGTCACGAGTCTAATAATCCAATATGTTCAAAATATGTTCGATTGTCCAATTAGTATCAACTCGATATATGTCAAATATTTATAGTTCATTAATAATCCGTAAATTAGTCCAATATAATCCAACAGTCCAAATGCCTAAATCACTTAATAATCTAAAAAGTAGTCTAATAATCCCAAGTCAAATATCAATAACCTTTGTATTAAGTTCGTTAAGTCTAGAATATCATATCTAATGTAAGTCTTATGTATCCAATATATATATATATATATATATATATATATATTCTAACGCCTAACAAATATATAGAATCCCAATATTTGTCCAAGTTCCGTCCGATAATAAGATCCTTCAGGTATATTTATTGTCCAATGTTAAGTCCCAAAGTAAGCCAAATAAGTTTGTCCAATAGATCTAAGTCATAATCCGTTGTATTTGTCCGTTAATATAATTAGTCCAATAATAATTATAAGTTTGGCCCAATAAGTGTTATATAAACCGACTCATTAGTGAAACAAATTAGGCGCAACCCCTGTACATCTCACACACACCTTTAGTTTTACAGTTTACAAACTGAAAATAAGTACCCTTGGTGGTTTCACTTTATACCGAAAACACCAATACCCAAAATAAGCTAAATGAGCTTATAAAATAAGCAACATAGAAAATGAACAAAATAAGTGAGCCAAACACCCCTTCGCTTTCAGTTTAAATGAGACCAAAACAAACACCCTTGGGTGATGTGAACAGACCAGATGCCAAAACCAGTAAGTCATAAACATAACCAAACTCAAATAAACAAGGCCAAATGAGTTAATAGCTTAATAAATAACCCGAGACATAAACAAGCTAAACGCACTCTAGTTGAGCTGGTGTGGGTCAAAGACTAAACCAAATGCAGACTTGTTTGGGGCTGCGCTATAGGTTGAAATAAACAAAGCCAAACACATCCAAGTGTGGCTGTGAACTACCCAAACCAAACAGGACCTCTGTGTGGGTTCCTTTCTCGACTAGACCAAAATAACAAGAAGAAGAAACACCCCTTGGGTGTGGCTGCAACAGCAGGTAATAAGCAAACTCAAAACACCCTCTTTGGGTTGCAGCTGATCCGAACAAACATGACACCCTATGAGGGTTCCTTTTCTACTGAGACCCAAACCAAAAGCCCTTATGTTTTCTTTGCTGAACCGCAAACAACACACCCTGGTATAAGCTTAAACAACGCACCATTAGCCATGGTGTGGGTCAAAATCTGAAGTCAACAAACAAGCACACCTTCGGGGTGGCTGTGAACCGAGAGCAACAACAAGCACCCCTTGGGTGTTCTGTGGCTAACGCGAGCTGAAACAAACAACAACAAACACCCATCTCGGGTTGTTGTTGTGAACCGAATAAAAGCAAATCAAACAACCCCTTTAGGTGGTTCCTTTCCAGCCGAGAACAAACACACCCAAATAAAAAATAAGTTAAGATTTTCAAATAAGTAAATCTAAGACTAACCTGAGACCAAAGTGGGTCGACTCACCCTAAACAGATTTAATACTCGTAACCCTAACGGGTTTTGACCCGACCCGTTTACAATAACAACATCAAAATCAAAACCGCAAATCAAACAAACACTTCTTTTAAATCGATTGAAGCCACACGAGTTTAACAAAAACGTTTTTAATCCGCTTTTTATTTCCACGAAAACTTGTATAATCGGTTTGAATATACGACTTTATAAGTAACGAAATAACAAGATGGATTTGGGTTTAGATATACCACAAGGATCGAGTGAGATGAAGGGTACAAGATGATGGGGGTGGCGTGGTTGCGTGGCTGCGATGGTGTGGCTGTTGCACTCGATGTTGGTGATGGTGCCGTATGCTAGAGAGAGAGATGGTAGTGGCGGTGAAAGAGAGTGAGGGAGAAGGAGATGGATATCTTTGAGAGAGAGATAATGATAAGATAGATGTTGTCTATCTATTTAAAGTGAGAAGAAAAGAAAGAAAACAAAGGCGGTTGGTGTTTTATTATTATATTGTGTACCCTGTGTCCCGTTGAGCTAAAATGTAAAAGCGATATCTCGGATTGGTAATTGGAAGAAATATTTTCCTGTAAGTGTTATTATAAAAATAGTATGTAAGCAATATTATTGATTCCGAAAAATAGTTATCGGGATTAAATCATAACTAACACGGTGTCAGTTACGCGATATATGTAGCTTCTCACGTTTGATGAGGTAACTTTTTGTTGAATAAACAGGAGTAAATGGAACATCCAGTAAGTATTAATTTTGAAGTAAAGTGAATTATTTAACTTAGAAACTTATAGGTTAACTACCGGTTACAGCATTGTCTTTTACGTTATGATAAAAGTCAAATAGTCAACAGTTAAAAGGTAAGATAGTCATTTTATCTTATGAAAATTTATGTCACATTAGTTAGTTATTGTGATCGGGTAAACTGATAACGTTTAATGTTAATTTAATAGTCATAGTAGTACGGGTGGTTATATAATTATTGTATCGAAATTACGTAAACCATCGTAAATATATATATATATTTATATAACAATATATATATATAAAATAAATTCAAAATATCGGATAAACTAATAATATAATTTTTATAGTCTTAAATGAGTATAAAAATATATCAATATAATTGTTGGAAGTGTAGGATCAATTATTCAAAATAAATGATCGGGCGATAGCGTTTATTTAATAAATAAATACGCGTTAATGAAATATGCAAACCGATGCATAAACTGATATGAAAATGATGTTACTGATGATATGTAGACTAATTCTAGTCTATATGAAATGTTCTCAAAAATGTTCCATGAATACGCAGCTAAACCCTCAAGGTTACGCGTATTTGATACTCGTAAACCCAGTTTACGAAAAATGATGAATAGTGATTTTCCGAGATGAATAGTGAAATTTTCAAAGTTTGTAAAATGACCTGAAATTACGAGTTGTCACAAATCAAGCTTGGTATACATCGTCATATTTAAACGCTAAATGACGAAAAGTGTTTTTCATTTTATGCTATGCTAAATGACCACTTGTTTATGTTGTTTGCATATATATTGGTTGCTTACTTTCAAATTGGTGTTTACAGTTGTTTGCTTGTATAATATAAGTGTCAATCTTGCCATGTTATTTATTCGCTTGTTTGACAACTTCTTGTTTATGCACAATAGGTCCTTGCTATATTTTGTACAACAAGTTAGAAAATGGTTTTACCATCACTTGTAGAATTAGATAACTTTCTTTGCATAGGTTATACTAAAATCTCACATAACTTATGAAATGTCATAAATCACTTAGCAATGAGTACTAAGTAAATTAGTCAAGTACTTTGAAAAAATGAAGGTTTTAAGGAGTGTTTGGTACAAGACGAAAACAATGATGTATGATACTATTTGGTTGTTTTTATTTCGTAGGATGATAAACTAACTTAAAACATTGATGTATGCTAACTGGTTCATGCAGGGGGATAGCACACGGGTGTTATCAAAATTTACCCATTTTCACTTATATGTGAAAATCGTTAGCCCTTTTTCAAAATCAATGCTCCACTATGTTTGTGTATGCGTTATTGACTATTCCTAACTAGAAGTAGTTAATGCCATATGTTTTGAGAAAAATTTCAGGTTTCGGAAAAGTCCCTGATAGTTAAAATATGGGTATGTGAAGATTTCTGGTCACCACGGACCAGACGACACCAAATATTTGGTTCCGCCCGTTATAGCTTTTGGTACCGCCATACAGCATAAAGCGGACGACCGGCACCATTATTGTGGTTCCTTGTAAAAATTGGTGCCGTGGAACCTACATGTAAGTTGTTGAATTTTACTAAATCCGCAATCTAATTTACCAAATTTCGTTTCTAGGATAGTTGTTAATGCTTATCTTTCATATCTTATTTAACACATCCTCGGGATTAACTTAGGATGTTTGACATGATCTTAGACACTTCCATCTCATTAAACTACCATCTTTGTATGGATTAACATCAAATCTGTAAATCCTTTGTTCCATAAATCGACACATTCGGATGGTCATTTCACACCTTCATCGTTACTTTTCCTCAAGCTTAGCATTTCTTAAAGCAAAGCCAAAATGACTAAATCCTCAACCTCAAATAAGCCACTTAAGAAAACCACTAGGATTAGCATTCGATCTTGTTGCTTCATTAACTTGAACTCCTCATCCTCAGACTCGTTACCTCTCAACATCTCATCACCCATTCAAGATGTGAACTTTCTAAACTTAAGTACTCCAACCCACCACCAAAATCACCCACAATTATGACTACTTCACAACCATCCAAAACACCTTCACTACCAAAGTCTCCAAAACTTGTACTTTGTGCAAACACCACCAACATCTCCTCACCCGTTTGCGGATGACTTAGATGACTTACCGAGACTAACAAATCTGTACTCATTATTTGCAAAGATATCATACACAAGTCTATCATATGACTACATATATTGTTTTGTATCTACATGTATTACCTCACTTGGTTAACATGAAAATAATGTGTCATCCTTCAAGACGATAAGTATTTACATAGAGTCATAACTCACACGTATGTTAAAGACATACTATCAAGTCTTGTTATCCTTGAGTTCAATCTAAGCTTTATAATCTCAACAAATTAGGATTGACAACTTAAGTATTTCATCCGAAATATTCAAGTATATGCAACTTACGATTGTAGTCATTAAAAGTCATATCCGAAAAATCAACACCCAAGTATTTTAACAAACACATGTTGAAACACTTATCCAAAGCAAACAAACCACTGTGCCACTTATCCCTCTTTGACACCTACTATCCCTCTTCCATTTTTTGGCACCAATCAGCGTATTGCTCATAAACTTCCAAGAGCATCCTTTAAATCAAACGTGCCCTTTCAAGGTGAACCTATACCTCAAATTTCTAAGCTTCATAGACATAACCAAAACTTCAAGCACTTCACCCACTAGTTGTAGCAACCAATGAACAATAAGAATTAGTATCCGTACTTTTTGTGTTCAACATCTATGGACAAATAATCAACCTAAGTACTCCCATAGCACAACAAACCCCTACATCACCACATCCTTACTTAGACACACTAGAATACCTACCACCAATCCACCATCCTTACCATCATTTGAATTCGTTGAGTGTATTGCTCAAAAAGCCCTTGTGTCCAACACTTGTACTAAATCAAATGCACATTTGAACAAACTCAAACATCCTTTCTAACATATAGGGACTTAGATAATTCATTATGGCTAGAACCTCAACTATCAAATAAGCATGGTGCTCTTGGTAATTGTTGTCAAATTTCCACTAGGTATAAGTAGTACTACCTTCACAAATTATCAAAGTATTAGTAATACTTTGCCGTTAAACTTCTGCATAAATTTCGTTAAACCTCAAATCAAAATTTTAACAACATATGTTCAAATGCAATCTCAAAGCCAACATCATACACCCCAAGCAACAATGACTCTTGAGGAGTATACATAAGGAACTCAAGTGAATTCATCTTGTCATCATATAGTGAATATAATCTTGAGACCAAGTATATTTACATGGGACTATCCGATTCAAACACTTTGGCTTCATATATTCATTTAGGAAAACATGATGTTTTGAAAAACATTATGCCTAAGAAATCATGCGTTAAGTATTCATCTTGTTAAAAGGATATTGTATATCCTATGAATCATTCTCTCCTTGTGACAAAAATGGTTTTGTTACAAGAGATTTCATTACACCTCATTGATATTGAAATGAACATCCGCAAGTTCTATGAACTAGCATATCCAATTCATCTTGTCATACTTATTTTCATAAGCATGATAACTTTATCCCATGCGATAATCTCATTTGTTGAAAGATACTATTTGTATCCATTTCCTTTCAAGCATAGATCATAACCTAACCTTGCACAAACCTTGTGCACATCCAAGGTTAAAACTACACATCTCTAGAGCGTACACATGATCTATTGAAGTTGGTAACCTTATTTAGATTCTTGTTAAATAAAAAGGAGCTTTCTTGAGAACGTTCTTAATTTAACATATTCCATTCCCTAGTCTTAGATAATCAAATCACTTTTAAAGTATTCACGTCAACGTAAAAGATGTCATCCATTAGATCATACAATTAGCTATGAAATTTGAACAACCTTAGATTCTAAACACAAGATTAAAACATATTGTGTATCAACACACCATTGTTAAAATTCATGTGTATAACATGACATCTTCATCACCTTAGTTATATTGCATATTAGTTGTGTCACATTAAGCCAAGTATTGGTAAACTATCATCTTTTATGCACTTTAATAGGCAAAAGTAGGAGTTCCCATCTTTCTAACATGAGAATGACTACTGGAGAACCTATTGCACTAGAAACTCAATTTGACCTAACGGTTGAATTGCTTCCTGGAGA
This sequence comes from Chrysanthemum lavandulifolium, assembly GCA_022545495.1. NCBI lineage: Eukaryota > Viridiplantae > Streptophyta > Magnoliopsida > Asterales > Asteraceae > Chrysanthemum > Chrysanthemum lavandulifolium. The sequence goes on from CM040240.1 coordinate 72,582,920, forward strand.
GAAGTTGGGTATGTGGAATAACCCGTAAAAATGGTCGTGTTTAGCCTTAATTGAGCACCGCTAGTAATAGTCTCATATTCATTCTCCAACTTGAAAAATCTGTTTTCCTATACTTGCCTAAAGTAAGTGTTAAAACATTGATAGTTTGCCTCGCCGTAGGAATACTAATCAAACAAGTAGTATATATGACTTTTATTTTAAAACCACTTGCATTACACTTACATGTGTTGATTACATGTTCTTGTTTAATACGATAAGTTGATTTGACATTATCTTAGTGTTTGATAACTAGTCAAATGTGTAAACCTTAGTACGGTTTTATCTTCATAATGCTTGTATTCTTGTTTCATGCTACTAAACGTTTAAACCTAAACTTTATTTGCATGATACTTACTTTTGAATTATTTTTAGCATGATTATCATGTTACTTATGAATTCGTAATATGCCATTTTGATACGTGATAATTTTGATATGATATATTTGTGTTTGAACGCTATTAATTGGCATTCATTATATCTATGTGTAGTATGATCCAAATGATACATGCTCCAAATTGTTATGTCTTAAACATGGCTTGCATGAATCTTTCATCTTGTTTCTTTTGCTTCTTGTCACACTATTTGTTTGCTACCTGTGCACATATAATATGTCAAAGTGCTTTTGGTATGACAAACTTTTAGAAGCCTTTTTATCTTACAAATTAATCACATAGATTGTTGTGTTAATTTACAAGCCAAGTATGCTTAAGCGTCTAAGTCTAACGACAAAACAATCTCAAAATGAAATGTCTTGAATAAAGTTGTATTCTTGTATAATATGATTGTCTTGATGCTATCTTGTATGGTGATTTTTTGTCTACTTAAGTGAAATGTGTTGTTTTTGCTTATATAATATGTTATCATTTGATTTCTATCATGTTAACATCTTTTGTCACTAACAAATTTTTATTGTAGGTTGATAACAAATTATTTGTTATCTCACTTGGTTCTAACTTTTATATGCTCATTTTGCATAATCCCCTTTATTGCTACGTAGATTAGTACTATGCTTTATGGGACCCCTACACTTGCATATAGTTTAAAAGCATATAGAATTAAGTACTAGAGGGTTGGCTTTGCATTTTTGTCTTTCAACCGACCTCTTTCCAAATCTCATTTTTGCTGTCGCTTTCCAAAAATCATCTCCATCATTATTTAGTTATAACAATACTCTAATCCTCTTCACTTCCTATTAGGAAACCACATGCCTCATCAAACGATCATCTCGTATTAATCGAGAAGAGGTACGTAACTTTAAGGATGAAGTTCATTATATGGTAACCATCATCCAGAAAAACATCATTAAGCTCATCTCTTTCGTTAACCCGAATAACCTCCTAAACACTTTGTTGTCATTCCTTATTTGATACATTACATATTATGTTGGATGTCCACCAATTAAGGGGGAGAGAAATCCATTCACATAATTGTCTTTTGTCAAACTTTCTGTATCTTAGACTCTAAAATACTAACACATAGGTAAACACCACTTAGCTAAAACTGGTTCACGAAACCACAACTAGTTCAACCTTTTTAACTTTTTATCACAAGCTTGCACCAATACCTCATCAAGTGAAAAACGCATCATGTGTTTTTACAAAACATCTTCATCTCCACATATAGGATTTTCCTTAAACTAGCACCTTACAACTTCACTATCTAAAACACCATCATAGGATCTTATCCTTTTATCGCTTATCATGCATGTCCTTGTCAGTGCAAAAGATATATTAATCAAAACAGCCATTCCCAACACGTTGGTCTATCCAACTCTCACTCATATGATGTCATCCTCATATAGGTACTCATTATTATTATTTGTATATTCCATATTGTCTTCACTTCTTTGTGATAATCATCCATGTTGGTCAAAACCATGCTAATACTACCTTTCCCATTGTCACCTAGAATAGGTCATTTTTATAATTCGTGTCAATCAATGAACGAATTTATCTTCATGTTATCACTTTTATATTTTTTTGGTATCTTCATTATAAAATTCTTAGATAGAACGCATTATTGATTAATCTTGGGTTAAAGCATATGAGAACTTGCTCAAAACAATAGGTTGTTAGCATCAATAAATCATTCACATCATAACCCTCATGCATCATTGAAATGCAATGTCTATTCATTTGTTTTCCTCTTTGTCTTGGTCACTTGAAATTACGAAAGGATTGCATGAGTCCATATTTTTATATTATTTGCTATACATACGAATTTCTAACTCCTTAATAGCTTTCTACGTTATCACTACCACCTTCCATCACCACTTTCACTAATCATCACCACCATGGATTAGCGAAAACTTACTTTTGTAAATCTTGAGTCATCTACCATCACCACATGAATCCTACTAGTAAACCGACACCTACACTAGCACCACTAGTGGCACACCCGATAGGAGACTTCATATCTTCTTTCTAGGAACTATTTTGTAGGATTTTATCATATTATATTCTCACTTTTCTTATGATTGTAATTAGAGACGCACTTCATGAGATCTTTGATTATATCATTTTTCACATATATACATCTTATTTTTCTTTGTGAAAAGATGAAATATATTGCACTAATGTTTTTCATTGTAGGTTCATCATCATATACACTCGATTGTATATACCTTACTTATCTAAGGATGAAGTTTGCATCAATTATTTTTCTTATTTTAGGTGCTTCTTGACACCCTCGAACAAGGAGGAATATCCTTTAAGCACTCATATTGCATCGTCTATACACTTGGTTGTATATGACATATTTGTCTAAAGACAAAACTTCTATTATACTAATATTTATTTTGAAGGTTCATCTTGACGCACTAGAGCAAGGGGAGCTTCCGTCAAGAATTTACTGAATGCATCTTATACACACTTTGTTGTATATCACTTACTCGTCCAATGCCGAATATAGTTTTGCAATAATATTTGTTTTATAGGTTTTTAATCATACCCTGACGCCTCAAACAAGGGGGAGCAACCGTCAAGGGGGAGCATGCACGCATTTAGTATCATTCTCACTTTTCCGCAAGCATTTGTGCTTCGATAAAAAGTGGAGAAAATAGGCTAACATTGCTATGCATTTTTCTTTTTCATATATTTCTCGTAATTTTTGTTGCATAAAACTAACCTTGATGTAGGTTAAGCCTCTTTATTTGATCCATGGATCCGCTACCAAACAAGGGACGGATTGAAGTGGACGGTTTAACTTCACTAGGGATGATGTAAGCTCGCCTTTTGGGAGAAATAAATTTAAACTCAGGACACGCCTTTTGTTTCGGACAAAGGGGAGAAGAGTGTAACGGAGAAGGTAATGTAAAGGTAGTAAGGATACAAGTAACCTTTACATTTTACTTTCTATTACGCTTACATATCTTTGTCATCATCAAAAGGGGAGATTGTTAGTGCAAATATTACGATATTTAATCTATACTGCCTCGTTTGTTTTGATTGATGACAAACACGTAACTTGTAATACATAACGTAAAATGTACAAGTTACTTGTAATCACACTTTGTCTCAAATATATTCAACATCTCTCGATGACTCAAGTCCTCATATGTTACAACACGTTCGCACTTGCTTGTTATGTGGCATTATGATCAAACCCATTAACAAATCATTTAGAATGTTTAAAATATGTTTAGAGTCACTAAGTATTTTAATAGGTTAACCATTCTATTTCGAACCTCATTTTACATTTTGCATTTACAAGTATTTCATACAAATACTAAAGTTTACTTACACTTGACAAAATATATTTTATTTTGACAAGCACTCTTACAAAAGGTAACTAGACATTTTATTAACTAGTTACATAATACATTTTACAAGTTTACCTTAATAAACTTTTAATCTAAAATGGAAATACATGTTACATCATGTCATGCATCATCTTTGAAATCCTTGGAAGATCACTTGAATATTTTGGTTAGATTGACACTCAATAAATCAAATGTGATCTTAGTAAGATTTGGTAATATCTTGCAAAGATTTGAAGAAAGATTTTTTAGATTTTATGTCAGGCACCTACGGCACCAATTTGTATAAAGGACGGAACCCTTGAAAGGGATCCTTGGTCCGTGGACGCTCCTGAGCACTTTTGCCTATAAATAGAAGCCTATTGTTTTCCCATTTCTTCACCACTTCAAAACATAACTTCTCCACATTCTTGCATACATTTAGATCAATCATTAACAATGTAGTAACATACATTAAACACCCTAATGATCATGATCATAATGCTTCTAACATTCATCTTTGTTGTAAGCATACTCTTTGATCAACCAAGGAAAGCTTGGAGATCTAGCCATCCCCACTCACCACAAGCTGAAGATCTATCAAAACAAGTTTAGGGAACTTGTGATCTTCATCATGAAGGCTTCCTATCAATGGAAGTTCATTTAGAAGTAGTTATTCATATCCATTAGACATTTGTGTCATGGATCATTAGTGTAAACATCATTGCATCATAACAACACTTTCACCAAACTAGATTAGATGGTTTATGTGTTTGTGCCATAAAACACAAGGTTTGTTATGTTGGGCCATAAAACATATTGGGAGTGGTTGTACCTTTGTAAAAGAACTCGACATCTAGCTTAGTGTCGAAAATATTGTATAGGCGACGTTAGGTTGGTTCTACCTCTAACTAGAACCCGATATTTAGCTTTGTACTGGAAAAGTGTAAGCGACGATTGTAAGGTTTTCTCCGCCGAGAAGGGAGCTTGTTGATTTAGTGAAGTAACTCTCGAGTTGGGTACTGGGATTGGAGTAGGCGGAAAGGAGATCCGTGACCGAACCACTATAAATCTTCGTGTTCGGTTTGCACTTTCCTTTCTTTATCTCTTTACTTTTATAGTTGCACTATACTATTGCTTGTGATGTGGTTTGATGTTAATGCTTGTGTGACAACATGGTTTACTATGCTTTACATTGATCACAAACAATAATTGGAACTTTCATATTATAACAAGCTTCATGCGATTTGATACTAAAGATCTAAAGTTTTTAAATGGTAACGATTCACCCCCCACGTTTCCACAATTGGCATCGAGCTATGTGGCTCTTATTTTCAAAACAAATAGTTTTAAAATAGAGTACGATCCATGTATCAAATTACCATTGAAGCAAAAATAATATGAAAAATGCTTTGCTTGTTATACTTAGAAATTTTGTTGTTAAATGTAACTTTGTATACAAGCTTGAAGGTTTTCTTGAAAAATAAAAGTTTGTTGAAAGAACTAGTAAGTATTGTATTGTGTGCTTATAGAAATTTACGAAGAAATATGATTTTAAAGGAGTGTTTGGGATAACTATAAATCTAGTTGAAGAATCACCTCCGTAAATGTTTAAGATAAGTTACATAAGTAGATATGTTGTTAAATATGTGTATTATATGTTTACTATGAAATCTAGTAAGTCACACACGCTTTATCTATGTCAAATACTAGTTTTGGTGAATCTGTCTCTGAGGACCACGGCACCAAATCTTATAAAGGCGGATCCCTTTATTTGGTTCCGTGGAATCCGTCTCATCGATGATGCGCTTTTTTGGGCAACTTTAAAAATCATAACTAATTAACCGTGAAGTCCGCATGCAGTCGAGCCACCTATCATTTTAAAGGGAATTGAGTCTACTTTCACTTAAAAATACTTTTATGGTCTCGAGTCTAATTTTAAATAAGTAAAATAGACCAAATACTACAAGATGTCTAAAATATTAAGTTTCGCTTAACATAAAAACTCAAATTTTTGAATCAAACAATTTAAGTTGGTATTCTTAGAACTTTGATACAACTTCTTTTGAAACTAATTAAGTTGGTAATATGTTTAAAGGAAACTAATCAAGCTTGGTATACATCGTCATATTTAAACGCTAAATGACGAAAAGTGTTTTTCATTTTATGCTATGCTAAATGACCACTTGTTTATGTTGTTTGCATATATATTAGTTGCTTATTTTTAAATTGGTGTTTACACTTGTTTGTTTGTATAATATAAGTGTCAATCTTGCCATGTTATTTATTCGCTTGTTTGACAACTTCTTGTTTATGCACAATAGGTCTTTGCTAGATTTTGTGCAATAAGTTAGAAAATGGTTTTACCATCACTTGTAGAATTAGATAACTTTCTTTGCATAGGTTATACTAAAATCTCACATAACTTATGAAATGTCATAACTCACTTAGCGATGTGTACTAAGTAAATTAGTCAAGTACTTTAAAAAATGAAGGTTTTAAGGAGTGTTTGGTACAAGACGAAAACAATGATGTATGATACTATTTGGTTGTTTTTATTTCGTAGGATGATAAACTAACTTAAAACATTGATGTATGCTAACTGGTTCATGCAGGGGGATAGCACACGGGTGTTATCAAATTTTACCCATTTTCACTTATATGTGAAAATCGTTAGCCCTTGTTCAAAATCAATGCTCCACTATGTTTGTGTATGTGTTATTGACTATTCCTAACTAGAAATAGTTAATGCCATATGTTTTGAGAAAAATTTCAGGTTTCGGAAAAGTCCCTGATAGTTAAAATATGGGTCTTTGAAGATTTCTGGTCATCACGGACCAGACGGCACCAAATATTTGGTTCCGCCCGTTATAGCTTTTGGTACCGCCATACCTATACAAGCGGACCAGACGGCACCATTATTGTGGTTCCGCATGTGTAAAACATTGGTGCCGTGGAACCTACAGGTAAGTTGTTGAATTTTACTAAATCCTGCAATCTAATTTACCAAATTTCGTTTCTAGGATAGTTGTTAATGCTTATCTTTCATATCTTATTCAACACATCCTCAGTGGATTAACTTAGGATGTTTGACACGATCTTAGACACTTCCATCTCATTAAACTACCATCTTTGTATGAGTTAACATCAAATATGTAAATCCTTTGCTCCATAAATCGACACATTCAGGATGGTCATTTTCACACCTTCACTGTTACTTTTCCTCAAGCTTAGCATTTCTTAAAGCAAAGTCAAAATGACTAAATCCTCAACCTCAAATAAGCCACTTAAGAAAACTGTAACACCCCCAAAATCACAAAGTGACAGCGGAAGACTATTTGGGGTATTACTTAGAGGATCATAGTCATAAGTTACAGAAAATGACTCTGAAGAGACGTTTTTAATAAAGGTTGTTACCATTTCATAAAACTCAGTGTTTTGGAAACACCAAAAGGAAATACCACATGTTTCGATGTTACATAAAAGATAGTTTAAATGTTTACGAAATGATAACTTTAATTGAAAACAACACCACTTCTAGCGTCCCATGACGCCCACCCACGCCTTCATGATATTCTAATTAGTACCGAGATAAGCATGCTTAAAAGATCAACAAAATGTTGAGTGATATCCATAGGTTTAAATAATTAGTTGAACACAAGTAAAGATGATAATTGCTTCAATACAATCACCATGGAAAACATAGATTATTATTATGCGCTAAGCTCATGACACCAAACTAATCGCATACACCTAATTATCGTGTAAGTAATAATATTGTTCTCGAGATGGAATTGCCAATTCCATAGTTAACCAATATAGTGCGCCCGGTTATTTCGATAACCGAGTCGGGTCGTTAATTCCCATAGTACTATCCACAATATTCGTGTTCACTGCAAGTGATTAATGGTTCATGATGTAAGGGACTTATGGCGCAACTTAGGCTATAATAATAATGATCGTGCAAGCATACGCTTTAAGAAAAGACTTGTGTTCTAGTTTATAGCATGCATCTCCCTCGCGGGGTTTGAAAGAAATAAGTAAAGGCGAGGCTATGAACTCACCTTAGCAAAAGTAGTATTCGAGTAGTAATGAAGTCAAGTAAATGATGCACCGAGTACCGTCACGCGACCTATAATTTGTATACCAATACCTTAATTAATACCTTTGTATTTTAACTTGCTAATATTTATATACACCAAAAGTTCAAGGTATTTATGTGTATCGCTTATTATTGAACATGATTAATTGTGGCTCATGGAAGTGCTTAGACCCACAAAGTATTAAAACGGTCGAGGCTTAGGTTCGTCAGAATCGAAGATGATGTACGAAAATATCGTAAACAAATAGTAAGTTTAATATAAAATGTCGCTTAAAATATGAGTATATATATAAGAAAGTAGTAATTTTATTATAACGGTTAAGATAAATACATTTTGTTTATAAGTCTTTAATAGTCTTTTAGAAAAATAGGTATAACCCGTTTATACATCTTAAATATATTTGATGACGAAGTGTAGGAAAATATTATTGTTTTAAAACAAATCTCGTTTCGTATGAATTAAAAGTTAATTGTATTTCGTTATCCGTTTATGTCATATGTTTATAAAATGAGACATCGTGAAAGAATATTTAGAGTACATGTGTCAAGACGAGTAGGCGAGCGTGAGGAAGCTCAAGAGGACGAGGAATGAAATGATGATTTCGTTATACATAGCGTTATGTGATTTACTTGTTTGCCTTACTTTGTAAAATCTTTTGTTTCAAATGAGTATTTGCGCATATAACTGTTTTTTAGAATTGGATGAATATCAAATGGGCTTTAGCCCAGCTAGTTCTTGACATGGATTTGGACTCAAGAAGTGAAGCCAAGTCAGATGGAGTTTTCGTGGTCCACTGATAACACCAAACGCACCCATTATGTGAAAAGAAAGGAGAATTACATGTCTTAAGAAGGTTTGACATAGAAGCTGCATACCCGGATCAAAACAGATAGGAGAAGAAGGAAAATGCCTTTCGAGTGGCTGCGTTCAACAGCCTAGACACCTCCTTTGGGTGGCTGCGTTTCAGCGGGTACACACCCCTTTGGGTGGTTGCGCATAGGTGGGATAAACGCCCTTTAGTTGGGCATGAAAATAAGCGAAACAAACACTCCGTTGTGGGCTGAATTGCATTAAAGAAACACACCTTTTGCCAGTTCTTGTCACAAACAAAACACAAATAAACCACGGGGACAAGCAAAAAAAGTAAGTCGAAAAGGGTCATAGACTTTGAAGGTGTTGAGGTACTATCACGGCAGAAGGGGGTTCGCACATGTGACAAAAGGTATGGAAAAATGAAGGGAGGCTAAACATCAATTAATACAAGAATATATGACCACTCCGTGGTCCGAACTTGAGACCACTCAGTGTGGTGTCGCGAAGATGGTACTCACAGGAAACAAATTGACTATTTTCAAAAGATGGTTTCAATATCTTATTAGTTTCGCGTTAGGAGGTGTCTTTGCTAGTGTGGTCTAATCGTTCTAATAACTAGAGGACCATAACCCAAGCCTTGGTAAACTACTCCCACTATGGTACGACCTTAGTGGGTCTCGGCTTAGGCTCCGAAACACCTTCCTAGTCGATCAGAAATCACGACTAGACATGCTCATAGCAACACCCAAGCACTACACTAAGCCATTCGGTTTTTACGAAAAAAATATTTGCACCACACAAGCCTCAATTTATCATAACAAAACACATCCTCAAAGATTATACCTATCATTCGACCATATGCTTGTTTGAAACAGTACATGTACAAATCGAGTGCTAAATCAAGAATGGATTATACTCGTATAATTATTCATTCGACAACCCTTAAGACATAGGTTACATTCATAATAAAAATGGCTAAGTAGAGTAACAAAAGAGAACCTTATCGAAGACCACAAGCCGCCCTTTCTTTCGATTCTTCCAACGAGTCCACACCAACAATAAACCAAGAACCCAGTAGAGTTTTTGTGATGGATTTAGAGAAGGAATGTGTGGACTTGTTGGGGTCATCAAGGACCTTAAATAGGCGCGGCTGTGGAAAGGTTTCAATGGCACTTTTTGCTCATAGAAAGTGGAGAAGACAATCTTAGGAAAACTCTTTTTCTCCTATCAATCCTTATGCATTCTTGTGACTTCTTGCGTTGGGAGGTGGGGTGGTCAAGAAAATGATGGGGCATTCTTCTTGTTTGACCTCGTGATGGTGCCAGTCCGCTGCTTATTCGAAGGGAGGTGATGGGGTTTTTGAGATAGAGAAAGTTGGTTGAAGTTTTGCCAGAAGAAGGAGATGAGGATGAAAGGGAGGCGCAAGTTTTTAAGGGAAACAGATATATGATAAACATATCATCACGTGGGTGTGTGTGTGTAGGTTAGGGGATAATTGTTTTAATTTTTCAGTATTTTGCAACTATTGCATTTAGATTTATTTGGTTGTTTTGAGTATTAAGTGCATTCGCGTCCCGCTGTTTATCTTGTAAACGAAAAATCCCAAACAGAAAAATATAATACTTATGTTTTTAAACACGCTTTAAATAAACCGACACGATGATGTAATTTCGATTTTATTAATTCGCTTTTATTTTCATGTTTTCTTTTATTGTACCGTATGCGTATGACTCCTAAGACAAGAAAATTTCTTGTGAGACCGATTGGCTATCGGTAAATATTGGGCACAATCAATAAGACTACTCGGATATGCCAATTATTTATGCAAGAAAAGCTGAAATGTACATGCTAAACGCTTAACTTAGATCAAATAATTTTTGATAAACATTCTAGTTCATAAATATAAAGGTTTAAAATAGTGAAAATTTTCAGGTGGCTACAGACTAACCCTTAAGAGGATTCCGTCCGAATTCTAGTTTATAGTGGTTGTCGGAGTTGGATTTGTGAATGATGTGGGTACTTAACGCGATGGTGTCTTCAAGGCCCCACGTGTACTCCGGTCCTCTCTGAGTTCCATCTAATCTTGACGATAGGGATGCGACTTTGCTTAAGTCGCCGACTTCCCTATCCATGATTTCAATCGGTTCTTCGATAAAGTTGAGCTTGTCATCGAGCTTAATCTCTTTTAGTGAAACGACAAGAGATTCATCCGACAAGCATTTCTTGATTTGAGATGTGAAAGGTGGGTGTACTCTACTAAGTTCTTCCGGAGATCAAGCTTGTAAGTAACCGGCCGATTCTTTTCGAGAATCTTGAAAGGGCCAATGTATCGAGGATGTAGCTTTCCTCGCTTTTCCAAATCGAACCTTTCCTTTCCAAGGTGATACTTTCAACATAACTCGATCACCAACTTGAAATTCCATGGGCTTTCTTCTAACATCGGCGAACTCTTTTGTCGATCTCTAGCGGCTTGAAGTCGTTGACGAATCTGCACAATCTTCTCGGTTGTCTCTTGGACAAGTTCAGGTCCAGTGAGTTGGGCATCTCCAACTTCAGCCCAACAAACGGGTGATCGACACTTTCGACCATAAAGTGCCTCGAATGGAGCTGCCTTGATGCTCGCGTGGTAAGTATTGTTGTAGGAGAATTCCGACAAGGGTAAGTGTTTATCCCAACCCTTTCCAAAGTCGATCACGCATGCTCGAAGCATGTCTTCCAAGGTTTGGATAGTCCTTTCACTTTGGCCATCGGTTTGAGGATGATATGCGGTACTCATATCCAAACGAGTGCCTAAAGCCTTTTGAAGAGATTTCGTATGTGAAGTAAAACGACCGTCACGATCAAATGATGGAAATTGGTACTCCATGACGGGATACAATTTCCTTCGTATAGTTGAACAAGGGTTTCCATTTCATCATTTTCCTTGATGGGTAGGAAATGAGCGGATTTGGTAAGACGATCAATGATAACCCAAATGGTGTCGTAACCTCTAGCAGTCTTTGGTAGTTTGGTTATGAAGTCCATAGTGATTCTCTCCCACTTCCAAACTGGGATTTCAGGTTGAGTTAACAATCCGGAAGGTTTTTGACATTCGGCTTTGACTCGAGAACAGGTGAGACATTTCCCAATGTACGTTGCAATTTCAGCTTTCATGTTCGGCCACCAATAAAGCTTCTTGAGATCTTGGTACATTTTGTCGGATCCCGGATGAATGGAATATTTAGACTTGTGAGACTCATGCATGATGAGTTCCCGTATTCCTCCATAAAGTGGTATCCAACTTCTATCGCCAAAACATAAGGTTCCATCCGATCTTTGCACAAAACCGTTCTCGTTTTCCGGCATTCCAAAGATTTTCTCGTTGGGTCGATTTTCAGGTTTGAGAGCTTCAGCTTGAGCTTCAAGGATTTTTGATGGAAGGGGTGACTTAATTGTCATTCCCAAGGATCTTACTCGAAGAGGTTTAGGTCGATCCTTTCGACTAAGAGCATCGCCACGACATTTGCTTTTCCCGGTGATAACGGATTTCACAAATGTAGTCACTAAGCAATTCTAGCCATCGGTACTGCCGCATGTTTAGCTCCTTTTGATCAAGAATGTGTTGGAGACTTTTATGGTCGGTAAACACCGTACACTTGGTTCCATATAGGTAATGTCTCCATATCTTAAGAGCGAAAACCACGGCTCCCAATTCCAAGTCATGGGTAGTGTAGTTCTTCTCATGAGTTTTGAGTTGTCGTGAAGCATAAGCGATTACCTTGTTTCTTTGCATCAGTACCGCACCTAACCCTAGGTGTGATGTATCACAAGAGACCATAAAATCTTCCACTCCATCGGGTAAGGCTAAGATAGGGGCTTCACAAGCTTTTGTTTCAAGAGTTGAAAGGCTAACTCTTGTTTCTCTCCTAGTCAAAGTTCTTCTTTTCCGGGTTAGTCTGTTAGAGGTTTAGCGATTTTCGAAAATCCTTCGATAAATCTTCGATAATAACCCAAGACCCAAAATTGACGATTTCGGTAGGGGTAGTAGGGATGACCAATCTTTGACAGCTTCAATTTTTGCAGGATCAACGTGAAGACCATTACTATCTATCACATGACCAAGGAATTGTACTTTTTGAATCCGAGTCGCACTTGGAAAACTTAGCATACAGTTCTTCTTTCTTGAGCAGCTCTAGGATGGCTTTCAAGTGTTCCGCATGCTCTTCCTTATTGGGAATAGATGAGAATGTCGTCAATGAACACAATCACAAATTTGTCCAAGTAAGGTTTACACACTCGGTTCATCGTGTCCATGAATACCACGGTGCATTTGTCAAACCAAATGGCATCACTTGGAACTCATAGTGCCCGTGATCGTGTTCGGAAAGCGCTTTGAATATCCTCCTCTAACTCTCAGTTGATGATACCCGGACCTTAGATCAATCTTTGAATAGACACTTGACCCTTGTAGTTGGTCAAACAAATCGTCAATCCTAGGCAATGGATAGCGATTTTTCACCGTTAGTTTGTTCAATTCTCGGTAATCAATACACATATGGAAAGATCCGTCCTTTTTCTTGACAAATAAAACCGGAGCTCCCCAAGGCGAAGAACTCGGTCGAATGAATCCTTTTTCGGACAGTTCTTGAAGTTGGTCAGACAATTCTTGTAGTTCGGAAGGTGCCAATCTATAGGGTGCTCAGTGCACAGGTGCCGCCTCCCAAGACTAGCTCGATTGAATTCCACTTGCCGACTTGGAGGAAGGCCGTGCAAGTCTTCGGAAATATTTCGAAAGTCTCTAGCCACGAGGACGTCTTTTAGTTGTTTCTCGTCCGCTTTCTCCTTCTCCGTTACTTGTGCTAGAAAATGTGGCATCCTTTTTCTATGTACTTCACCGCTTTAACGCGAGATGATGTTCAATCGGTCTTACTACTATTACCCGAATGATTAGAGTTTCGCCATCGAGAGGAATGTGAACGACTTTCTCATCACAGATGATTCTTGCACGATTCTTGGATAGCCAATCCATGCCAATGACAGCATCGAAGCTACCAAGTTAGATAGGCATAAGGTCTATATCGAATGGGTGATTTGATAAGGATAGGTTGCAACCTCGAAGGATAGTGTTAGTTCCTACTATCTTTCCATCGGCTAGCTCTACTTCATAAGTGGTATCTAGGGTAGTTGGGGTGACTTTTAACAAGGGTGAAAACTTAGAAGACACAAAGCTTTTGTCGGCTCCGTAATCAAATAACACTTTAGCTAAATGATGGTTGAGTGAAACGCACCGTAACGACATCCGGGTTCTCTTGTGCATCCCCATCTCCTAGCACATAAGCTCTTGCTCTAGCAGGTTGTTGTTGTTATTTTGTTGTTGTTCCGCACAACTTTGGGCATCTACTCTTGACATGTCCAGCTTCTCCACATCCAAAGCAAGTTATTCCCATGGGTTGAAGGTTACTTCCAATAGCAGGGCTTCGGCAATCTTTGTGGGTATGGCCCACCTTGTTACACTTTCCACACTTAATAGTACAACGTCCCACATGATGCAGGTTGCATCGAGTGCACAAAGGGTGTGGTCCAAAGATAGCCTCTTCCAATTGGCGGGTAGCAAGATAAGCCCGCGCAACTTCTTGCCTACGGTTTTGTTGATTGTGGTGGTTGTTTCGGTTTTGGTGGTATGGGTTGGGATTGTTGTTGCGGTGTTGATTGTGATTGTTGCGGCCTTGGTTGTTGTTGTTACGATTATTGTTGTGATGGAAAGAGTTGTTGTGATGGAAGTTGTTTGAAGTGTTGCCTCGGCGGTCATCAAATTTCCTTTTGTTGTCGTTATTGCCTTGCACGGATCCATGTTTCAAGACTTGATCCATGAGTTGGTAGGAAATTGTGATTACTTCCTCCACGGTCTTGGGCTTTGATGCAGTAACATTGCCCTCAATGTTTCGGGGTAATCCCCCAATGAGATTTTCCAGCAACTTAACCTCATCAGAAACCATGGATGGGCATAGAGCTTTCAATTCTTGGAAGCGTTTGAAGTAGGTTTTGAGATCATTGCCTTAGTAGTCGATGGTAGAACTCATCTTCCACTTCTTGATCTCGGTCCTTGGACAATATTGCTTCATCATCAATTGCTTTAGTTCACCCAAGTGGTTTTGTAGGCTTCTTCCATGCCAATAGGTTGGGCATGAGCCTTCCACCAAGACAATGCATCTTCCAAGTAGTACCAAAGAAGAAATTTCACCTTGCAATCTTCGAGCAATCACTTAGAAGAAACACGCTTTGATCTTTCAAACCAATGGATAAGGCCAACGGCGCCTTGAGCCTTTGAAGAAAGTAGGTTTGCAATTCATGAACTCCTTGTATCCACATTTGCGATTCACCACAGCTTCATTCCGGTTGGCTTGATTTGGGGCTCCATTTGTTCGAGCTGCCTCAGCAGGTCTTTAAGCAAAAGCAGCACCAATTTCATTGGTAACCAGCCTCCGAATTGCTTCAGGGGTCATCTTGGGAGTTTGAGTAGGGGTAGAGGTAGTTCTTGTTCTTGCCATTTTTCTAAAAACATACACTCGGATTTCAGAATCATTCAACATAATTGTGAATTATTATGAAAATGGTTTCATAATAGTCAAGATCTTCACATTATATCAATAGAGTATAATCATCATAAGAAAGAATCACATTATATCAATAGCGCCTTCAGTTCCTTTGAAGAAAGTAGGTTTGCAATTCATGAACTCCTTGTATCCACATTTCACGATTCACCACGCCTTCATTCCGGTTGGCTTGATTTGGGGCTCCATTTGTTCGAGTCGCCTCAAATAGTGTCTTTAAAAAAAAGACCAATTTCATTGGTAACCACCTCCGAATTGCTTCTGGGGTCATCTTGGGAGTTTGAGTAGGGTAGAGGTAGTTCTTGTTCTTGCCATTTTCTAAAACATACACTCGGATTTCGAATCATTCAACATAATTGTGAATTATTATAAAATGGTTTCATAATAGTCAAGATCTTCACATTATATCAATAGAGTATAATCATCATAAGAAAGAATCACAATATGTTAGAACCACATAAGAGAATATATAAAAATGATCACTTCGATTCACATAAACCGATAAATAAGAAGATCATCATACATAAGAATATCAAGAGACAACAACCACAATGCCATAGGGTTTACCATCCATACATGGTGATACAATACCATACAATGTCACATAAATAGCTTGATCGATAGTTTACAAAACATGCAAATACAAAGCCTTTATTAGTGCCACATGCGGCAGGCTAAGGTACCAGAAAACTAAATAGATTAATCACCAATCTAGAGGTCGCCGGTGTACCCTCAATCGGCCAGAGGTCACGGACTAGCTCGCCAGATCATCCACCTCTATCTCGTGCCTCCAATCTGCGCTCCAAAGAAGTAGCACGAGTCTCCATGATAATCATCCTCTCGACCGCCGCCGCACAACTCCCTCCAATATCTCGATCCGCCCAGAGTCCTAATCTATCTTACTCCATCCTCCTCTCTAACATCAGAATCGCCCGCTAGCTCTCTCACTCTGGGCACCAATCCTATCAAGCGCTTCTCCATCGTGGTCCTCCCGTTAAGGAGCTCTCCAACCTCATCCTCAATGTTCTCGACACGCACTAACGGAACCTCATCAACAAATGCCAACATCCTCAAGTCGATCCTCGGCTCGCAAAGACTCGGGCAGCTATCAATGGAATGGTATGATGAAGGGTTCTCCGTGACAGGGAGAGTCTCAAAGAAGAAGAAATGATGCTCCCCAAGCTCCATCAAGGCTAGGTGCACCCTCCTCCCACCTCCATAGACTAATGAGTGGCATCATGTAAGACCAACGCCTAGCATCGACCTCCTATGGGCTCCTGGCTCAGAGGTACCAAACATAGCCTGGTGATATGGGTCCGAATGTGCGGGTGAGAAACGGACTCTCTCCCTAAGAGATGTCACCGGCTCAGTGTGCATCACCAAGGGTGATGGTGCACGGGATGAGGATGAAACCGGCACAGTGGTGGTCTGATAAATGAATGTGGTAGGTGGTGGTAGTGGTGAAACAGGTATGAGTGGTGGTGCAGGTGCAGCTGATGGTGGAAAAGCAGAGGATGATGGTATGTCGGAAGGTGGAATGAAAGTGATGGGTGCCCTTGCTCGTTTCCGAGCGGTATGTATAAAAGTAGCACCATCCTCACGGTAACGGAATGGCTGACCGAATGGCGCATGCTCCTAGGGTTTGAGAACCCTAGCTCGTCTTCGCCTTCGGCGAACAGGTAGTGGTGATGGGCGAGAAATAGAAGACACGGAATCAGTGTGTGAGTGTGTCTGGGGTACAATGTCAGAAGGTGATAGCCACTGCTGTGACTCCAGATACCGGTCATAAGTGGGGGGGGGGACCAAAAACGGGCAGATGCTCGGGTATGGTCAAAGCAGGTGGGGTGACAACGACTTCACCCTCCTCGGAGGGCTCAGTCTCAGAGGACATAGGTGCAATGAGAGCCGGTGCCAAGGGAGTAGAGGCAGAGGACATAGTATCCTCCATCTCACTGTTGGAGGTCAAGTCGATAGGGTGAGTAGCAGTCGACATGGTACTGTAACAACCCAAAAGAAAATGTGCACTTATAAGTAAATAAAGTCATGCAGTAAATAAGTTTTTATTTAGTCGCGCATAATCTGCCACGCAAATCTAAATGCCTAACTAAATGAAAGCTAGCATTTATAAGTTTTTATCATGCAAGTTTTAGTAATTATGTAATATCTGCTAAGCGAATCTCATACGTGCAATCGGTACGAAGTAGGCGCGGAGGACGTGAAGTGGTGGTGTAAAACGATCCATTTGAAAACGTGGTTATAGTCCAATTTGTTTTTGAAAATACAAGTTGGTTCTCTATAACCTGGCTCTGATACCAATCTGTAACACCCCCAAAATCACAAAGTGACAGCGGAAGACTATTTGGGGTATTACTTAGAGGATCATAGTCATAAGTTACAGAAAACGACTCTGAAGAGACGTTTTTAATAAAGGTTGTTACCATTTCATAAAACTCAGTGTTTTGGAAACACCAAAAGGAAATACCACATGTTTCGATGTTACATAAAAGATAGTTTAAATGTTTACGAAATGATAACTTTAATTGAAAACAACACCACTTCTAGCGTCCCATGACGTCCACTCCACGCCTTCATGATATTCTAATTAGTACCTGAGATAAGCATGCTTAAAAAGATCAACAAAAATGTTGAGTGATATCCATAGGTTTAAATAATTAGTCGAACACAAGTAAAGATGATAATTGCTTCAATACAATCACCATGGAAAACATAGATTATTATTATGCGCTAAGCTCATGACACCAAACTAATCGCATACACCTAATTACCGGTGTAAGTAATAATATTGCCCTCGTGAGATGGAATTGCCAATTCCATAGTTAACCAATATATGCGCCTTGCTATTTCTAATAACCGAGTCGGGTCGTTAATTCCCATAGTACTATCCACAATATTCGCTCACTCGCAAGTGATTAATGGTTCATGATGTAAGGGACTTATGGCGGTAACTTAGGCTATAATAATTGATGAGTGTGTAAATACTCATCATTTTGGGTCAATCAAATCGCAAAACGCCTAAAATGCTCGAATGCATCAAAATCGAAAATATTCCAAAATTGCATTTTATATGTTTCGATGCAAAATGTTTAAAATCGATGAAAAATGAGCAAAGTTTTCATAATTGGCGTTCAGTCCCCAAGTTTCTAAAATTGTCAAAAATAGTCCCCGAGTCAAAATTTCAAAAGTAAAATCACCAAAGGTCCTTTTAAATCATAACTTGTCAAAATTAGTCCTTTGGTGAAAAATATCAAAAGTTTGAGAAAATTACAAGTTTAGTCCTTCAAGTTTGAAATTTGGCGAAATGGCCCCTGAAATTGGAGAATGGCAAGTTTGGTCCTTATACTTTGTGAGATTGTCACTTTTGGTCCCTTGAAACCTCTTTGCTTAAATGGCGCTGGGTCCTTGTGTTTTCAGAATTTACATCAAGAGTCCTTGTCATTAATAAGCCTATACCATTGGACTCTTGTCACAATTCAATTTGGACCCCCTGCCATATTAGCAATTGAACCCTTTCCTTTGTATTTGACCCTGCCCTCTATTATTAACACCCGGTCAACTTTGGTCAAAACACCAAACACGCGCCAAAAAGCCTGTCCCTCCCAACTGCTTCTGCTTCAATCCCTGCAACACTCAACCCCCCTCCTCCAGCTCATTTCTCCACTCACCTTATCACTCCATCAACAACACTCCAAGGTACAATAATTACACCCTCCCCTTACACTCAACTCATCCAACTGTCAAAACTCATTTTCCCGCCAAAATGAAATGGAGGGCCAAGATGACTCCCAATAATCCATTGGCCAAAAACACATCTGGGATTTGCTAAGAGAGAGAGGAGAGGACATATTGGAGTATAAATAGAGAGAGAAGAAGAAAGATGGGGAGGTAGCTAGTTTTTACAATTTCCTTTAATGTCGTTTCTTAAAATTAATGTTTTAGTTTAAAGTAAATGTTGTAATTTTAGTTCTATGTATTGAATTTAAAGTTAACTCAGTATTTGTAATCAATTCTCAGTGCTAATTCAAAGTTTTATTTAAGGTTGCAAATCTTCATGGTTACTGTTGAAAAATTCATTTTCAAAGTCATGTATCCAAAGCATTATTAGCTTATTATTAAGTTGAGATAAGCTCATTTAAACTCCTGATAACTTTTTATAAGCTCACATTTCATTTTCAAGGAAACTTGAATGATGGTCAACAAAAGTCAAAATGGGTGCAATTTGGAAATGGTGATGGAAATTGGGTTGATGCGGCTTGAACTGGGTTGAAATAGGTTAGGGCGATGTAGGATTGGGTTTGGTTTAGCCTGCAACACCACCGGACCTATGTGAGTTGTATTCCATTTTTCGCTTTTCATCCAATATTGCATTTTATGGTTGTCTGCTTAACTGTGGTCACAATTAGTTTAAATATGTTTATTCATTATATTTAAGTCATTCAAACTCGCTTTGATCAATAATTCTAGCATGTTCATGAGTTAGCTTCATTTATACCGCATATCGCTCATTAAGTAGTGTTTGATATGTCGATCTATCTGCCTTTTAGGTCATTGCAGTAATAGATATATGTTGGGTCATGCTTGTTTAGTCTGTTATACTCCTATCTGTCTTATTATTGTGCCTCAAGCATGGAAAGTCAAATTTCTCTTGAAACCGTCCTTATAGCTTTCTTCGTTGGAAATTTTGAAAGAGCAAAGCTCATTTTGTGTTCAAAATACATAGGGTAGATTGTAGTAGCTCTATTTCATCATATTAGATCATAATCAGTCCTAGGATTAGCTTCAAATTTCATTTTGGTCAACTTTTCTCAATTGCTTAAAAAGTCAAATTGTATAAGAGTCGGTTTTGGCCAACATGGGAGGATTTTTCATGGGTTCATCTTCGGGCCAATTTCAATGAAAATGGTGGTTTTAAAACTTCCCGGTCTAGTTTATTGTTATGATTTGTGTATTTTGTGAATTTTTCTTAAGCTTCTAATTAGCTTGTAAATATGGTGTCGCTTGTCCCTGCGGGCATCAAGTCCGCATTGTGACTTGTCCGTGTTTTGCAACTCTTGCATTAAGCTCATTTGAGCTTCTAAGTCTATACTTTGGTTTGCATGTTCCTAGCCGGTCCTCTCTAGGTTCCTTCTTTGCTTTTCGCCCAAATTATTTGAATGCTTATTATTCGCCTAAAATGCCCCTCATTAATCGATTTTAGCCAAAAGCTCATTTAAGCAAATCTGTAATCAGCTTATCGAGGTTTTGGCTTGTTGATTTTTGTTGCATTTGGTCAATTTTAGCTTATAGTAGCTTGTGTATCGCTTTAGTGCTTGTTTAGTCCCTTTAGCTTATCCTAGTGCTTATTCCATAAGCACTTTGTGCTTCAGCTTCAAATTCCCATATAAGCTCCTATTTTTCCATTTTCCTAGCTTCCTCATATTATTTTAAGCTTTTCCTGAAATTTTCAGATTTTTCCAAGCTTGTTTGCTATTTTTCTTAATTTAAATTAGTTTTAAGCATTTTTAATTAGCTTTAAATACAAAAATCAAGAAAAGTTCAAAAAATAATTTTTCATTTTTCTTAAGTTAAGATAAATATAAAAGACAAAAAATATTTTTCTAGATTTTACTTAGTTAAATTTGTATTTTTAAGTAACTTAATTAGTTTTAAATAGTTTTTAATTCCTAGAAAATAGAAAATAATCAAAAAATACAAAAATAGTTTTGAAAATTCTATTTTGTTATTTTAGATTTCTAAGTCTTAATTTTATTTTTCTAGCTTTGTTTCATATTTTCTCTCATTTTAGGTTATTATTTATTAGTTAAAATAGTTTTTAATTAATAATAATTAATTAAATAGTTATAAAATAATTTTCTTTTTCCAAATATTTTATTTTATCATTAGGATTGTAAAATGTATTTTCATATTTTAGGACTTTTATTTCTTAGATCTCACTTTTTATTTTGTATGCTTTACGTTATTTTATTTAAACGTAAGTTTTAAGTTTTAAACGCTCATCAATTTTAAAATAGTGATAGCGTTTATTTAATAGTTATTATCTTTTAATTTCCTTTAATTTGCATTTAAGCCGTTGTAATTTGTTGGCTTTTTCGTAGTTATAATCCTATTCAAATCCCTTTTCCGCTCAAATCTCTCGATCACTATACGCTTGATAATCCATTGCATAGCTCACCGACATAACGACCCGGAAAACACTATACTCCTCGGATCTTCATTGCATTCGTGCTTGAGCGCTTTTAAGTCGATTACCGCCATTCACAAGTGGCGTGCTTGAGTGATTTAGCTTGACTGTTTGCACGCATCAAATTTTACGCTATGCGGGAGTCAGGCCGATTATCTTCGCCTCAGCAGATTAGTGATTTGGATATTCACTCCTTGTTTATACAACTGTATGTGTTTATATTCTCTTTAAAAATCAAAATCCAAAAGATTTTCATTCTTTGTTTTTGCAAAATGTTTTCAAAAATACCAAAATATTCATCTTTACCCTCTCACATCTTTGATTCTTCATCCCTACCCTCCGAAAACCTTTGATTCTTTCTATGTCTTATCCTCACCCTCTTGGTTGTCAATGGTGTGGTGGTCCTTATAATGGTGGCAATTGCCCCGGTTGTGGCATGGTGGAGTCGTGAAACGGTCCATCTATAACCAAGATCCCTATTCTTACCATAACACAACCGATTTATTCCATCGCCTACCACACTGCGAGAATCAAGCTTTTATCACAGAGTATCGTGGTGGTCCCCACTTCACTCGATTGTCAAACAAGGAATCCATTTCCTTGTAACAATTACGACTCTTCGTATGATGACCAACCTCTACAAGACTATATGAATCGTGCACCACCTCACCGATCCACTTCCTCAAAATCTTCTCCTTGATCTTTGGATTTAGTGAAGATTTGAAGGAATGTAAACATTCCCAAGATAATCCAAAATCCATGGAAGAATTGTTAGTGAAGAGCTGGTCGCTAAATTAGATTCCCAGATTGCCAAAGGAAAACTCTATTAGGGAATTAATTAAAATACAAAAGCACCGGATCTAGCTCTCAATTTCGTTTCATTCCGATGATGTTGATGATGAGGATACACTTGATATCCTTCAATTTTATAAAAATTCATCAAGTTCGTCGGTTGATATCCCAAAGCAGCTTGAGATTACATCTCAAACAACTGCTATCACACACGAAGCTCCCACTCACTCTCTCGAACATGGGGACGAGCATCTTGACACCGTTCTCGAAAAGGAATCGGACGAATTCATAAAGTCTAGTGTTGAGAACCTTGTCCCAATCCCGAGAGAGTCACAGGAACTTCCGATCATATGTGTGATTCTCTTCCCTCTTGAGTGTTCAAATGATCATTTGGAAACTTTCTCCGATTTTAGCGACGATTGTGCTTCCTATGTAAACATCGAGTATGTTGAGGCATCACTCCCACAATCGACCCTCTTCTTGAGGAGTTCTCCGTGAACTCACTCACATCAATCCACTCTTTGATTTCAAGCCGATCCGGGAGAGACCGAAGTCTCATTGATAATGATCGCTCACTCACTTCTTATCCCAACAATCCAAATGAGAATGTTGATCACTTTGTTCCCAAAACATTCAAAGCTACTTTCACCAATCCTCTATTTGAATTCAACTCAATTCACTTCAATTTCTGAGAATCCACTCTTTAATACTCGATTGAGGATAGTGATGAGCCCACAATGGAACAAGAGTTCACAATTTCACTTCATGAATGATTCTTTTCATGCGAGTTCTCCGTGAACTCTCTCATGACATATCTCTCCTAACATGATCATTTCTACTTTGATCTTGAGGATGATATTAGCTCGGAGGAAGGTGTACTCTATCGCACGAGTTTGTTTATTGATGACACTACCCTCACCCTTCCTCCCGATACGCTCTACATTTGAGGATGAGGAATGGATCCCGATTGTTATCGTAATTTTTCTTCCTTTCCTCAAATATCTTGTGATTACTCTCCATCTTCACTCCTTCGGAATGAAGACACTATCTTTGACCCCGGCATTTTCATTTATCATTTTGAGCCGGTTCTATGTATATCTCATCGGTGTGGAACTTTCACGTGCTTCAAATGTTTGTCCAAACATCTTGAATGAAAGTCCGATGGAGATTGTTTCTTCCACTTTGCTTCCCATGAACAAATGAATTGGGTCGAGTCAAGCTAGCGACTCGGTAATCAAAAACAAGAGCTAAACATGGGTTTTCACCCATGTGTACCACCCTAGTGTGGGGAGTTGCCCACATGTTATATATATATAAGTTTGTCAAAAAAAAAAAAAAAAAAAAAAATCCTTTCAAATAATGGCCTTAGTATTTCCCTTTCACGTTCTTTGTTTTGGCATAACCACGGTACTTTGAATAATCGAGGGCAATATTCAATTCTAAGTGTGGGGAATTCTCACTAATTTTATCATATAATTATACCGAATTCACTAATTTTATCATATAATTGTACCAATTCCCTGCTTTTGGCCAAAAATTTTTTGGGAGTAAGTGTTCTACACTTAATCATTTGGTTATCATCCGCTTTGTCTAATAAACAAAAGGATTGGCTAATCCAGAGCAAACGGCTCTTGGTAAAGATATCTCAAATCCATTTATGGCTTGCAATTTGCCCAAAATTGTATGGTATTCAAATTTCACCATATCCTTAAAAGTGAAGAGTTGGCTTGCCCGCAAGTTTATGGCTTGTGGTAAAGGCAAGTGGAAAACCATAATTGGTAATCAGCTCACCAAAGATAATATTGATAATTTATCTAAGAGTTGGCTAGTCCGAGCAAACGGCTCGGTAAAGACAAATCAAACCGTTGAAAGTCGGTGGTTTGCTCAAAATCACATGGTTATCGTGTACCATGGTTCTTACTTGAACTGAAACATTTGGCTACTCCGTAAGTAATGGATTTTGGTAAAGAGATTCAAATCCATTAAGTTTTTTCAAAAGATTGCTAGGACTAGCAATAGTTTAGTGTGGGGATTGATGAGTGTGTAAATACTCATCATTTTTGGGTCAATCTGAATCGCAAAACGCCTAAAATGCTCGAATGCATCAAAATATCGAAAATATTCCAAAATTGCATTTTATATATTTCGATGCAAAATGTTTAAAATCGATGAAAATGAGCAAAGTTTGCATAATTGGCGCTTCACCCCCAAGTTTCTAAAATTGTCAAAATACTCCCGAGTCAAAATTTCAAAGTAAAATCACCAAAGGTCCTTTTAAATCATAACTTGTCAAAATTAGTCCTTTGGTGAAAAATATCAAAAGTTTGAGAAAATTACAAGTTTAGTCCTTCAAGTTTGAAATTTGGCGTAAATGGCCCTGAAATTGGAGAATGGCAAGTTTGGTCCTTATACTTTTGAGATTGTCACTTTGGTCCCTTGAAACCTCTTTGCTTAAATGGCGCTTGGGTCCTTGTGTTTTCGCACTTTACATCAAGAGTCCTTGTCATTAATAAGCCTATACCATCGGACCCTTGTCACAATTCAATTTGGACCCCGCCATATTAGCAATTGAACCCTTTCCTTTGTATTTGACCCTACCCTCTATTATTAACACCCGGTCAACTTTGGTCAAAACACCAAACACGCGCCAAAAAGCCTGTCCCTCCCAACCGCTTCGCTCAATCCTCGCAACACTCAACCCTCCTCCAAACTCATTTCTCCACTCACCTTATCACTCCATCAACAACACTCCAAGGTACACAATTACACCTCCCTTACACTCAACTCATCCAATCACAAAAATCATTTTCCGCCAAATGAAATGGAGGCCAAGATGACTCCTAATAATCCATTGGCCAAAACACATCCGGGATTTACTAAGAGAGAGAGGAGAGGACATATTGGAGTATAAATAGAGAGAGAAGAAGAAAGATGGGGAGGTAGCTAGTTTTTACAATTTCCTTTAATGTCGTTTCTTAAAATTAATGTTTTAGTTTAAAGTAAATGTTGTAATTTTAGTTCTATGTATTGAATTTAAAGTTAACTCAGTATTTGTAATCAATTCTCAATGCTAATTCAAAGTTTTATTTAAGGTTGCAAATCTTCATGGTTATCGTTGAAAATTCATTTTCAAAGTCATGTATCCAAAGCATTATTAGCTTATTATTAAGTTGAGATAAGCTCATTTAAACTCCCGATAACTTTTATAAGCTCACATTTCATTTTCAAGGAAACTTGAATGATGGTCAACAAAAGTCAAAACGGTGCAATTTGGAAATGGTGATGGAAATTGGGTTGATGCGCTTGAATCTGGGTTGAAATAGGTTAGGTAGTGTAGGATTGGGTTTGGTTTAGCTCGCAACACCACCGGACCTATGAGTTGTAGTCCATTTTCGCCATCCAATATTGCATTTTATGGTTGTCTGCTTAACTGTGGTCACAATTAGTTTAAATATGTTTATTCGCTTATATTTAAGTCATTCAAACTCGCTTGATCAATAATTCTAGCATGTTCATGAGTTAGCTTCATTTATATTGCATATCGCTCATTAAGTAGTGTTTGGATATGCCGATCTATCTGCCTTTTAGGTCATTGCAAGAATAGATATCTCATTGGGTCATGCTTGTTTAGTCCTATTATACTCCTATCTGCCTTATTATTGTGCCTGCAAGCATGGAAAGTCAAATTTCTCTTGAAACTGCCCTTATAGCTTTTACTGTTGAAATTTTGAAAGAGCAAAAGCTCATTTTGTGTTCAAAATACATAGGGGTAGATTGTAGTAGCTCTATTTCATCATATTAGATCATAATCAGTCCTAGGATTAGCTTCAAATTTCATTTTGGTCAACTTTTCTCAATTGCTTAAAAAGTCAAATTGCATAAGAGCCTGGCCACAACATGGGAGGATTTTCATGGGTTCATCTCTGGGCCAATTTCAATGAAAATGGTGGTTTTAAAACTTCCTTGGTCTAGTTTATTGTTATGATTTTTGTGTATTTTGTGAATTTTTCTTAAGCTTCTAATTAGCTTGTAAATATGGTGTTAGTTGTCCTGCGGGCATCAAGTCTGACAGACTTGTCTGTGTTTTGCAACTCTTGCATTAAGCTCATTTGAGCTTCTAGGTCTATACTTTGGTTTGCATGTTCCTAGCCGTGTCCTCTCTAGGTTCCTTCTTTTGCCTTTCGCCCAAATTATTTGAATGCTTATTATTCGCCTAAAATGCCCTCATTAATCGATTTTAGCCAAAAGCTCATTTAAGCAAACTGTAATCAGCTTATCGTAGGTTTTGGCTTGTTGATTTTTGTTGCATTTGGTCAATTTTAGCTTATAGTAGCTTGTGTATCGTTTAGTGCTTGTTTAGTCCCTTTAGCTTATCCTAGTGTTATTCCATAAGCACTTTGTGCTTCAGCTTCAAATTCCCCATATAAGCTCCTGTTTTCCATTTTCCTAGCTTCCTCATATTATTTTAAGCTTTTCCTGAAATTTTCAGATTTTTCCAAGCTTGTTTGCTATTTTTCTTAATTTAAATTAGTTTTAAGCATTTTAATTAGCTTTAAATACAAAAATTAAGAAAAGTTCAAAAATAATTTTCATTTTTCTTAAGTTAAGATAAATATAAAAGACAAAAATATTTTTCTAGATTTTTCTTAGTTAAATTTGTATTTTTAAGTAATTTAATTAGTTTTAAATAGTTTTAATTCCTAGAAAATAGAAAATAATCGTAAAAATACAAAAATAGTTTTGAAAATTCTATTTTGTTATTTTAGATTTCTCTAAGTCTTAATTTTATTTTTCTAGCTTTGTTTCATATTTTCTCTCATTTTAGGTTATTATTTATTAGTTAAAAATAGTTTTTAATTAATAATAATTAATTAAATAGTTATAAAAATAATTTTCTTTTTCCAAATATTTTATTTTATCATTAGGATTGTAAAAATGTATTTTTCATATTTTTAGGACTTTTATTTCTTAGATCTCACTTTTTATTTTGTACGTTTACGTTATTTTATTTAAACGTAAGTTTTAAGTTTTAAACGTTCATCAATTTTAAAATAGTGATAGCGTTTATTTAATAGTTTTTATCTTTTTAATTTCCTTTAATTTGCATTTAAGCCGTTGTAATTTGTTGGCTTTTTCTGTAGTTATAATCCTATTCAAATCCCTTTTTCCGTTCAAATCTCTCGATCACTATACGTTTGATAATCCATTGCATAGCTCACCGACATAACGACCGGGAAACACTATACTCCTCGATCTTCATTGAATTCGTGCTTGAGCGCTTTAAGTCGATTACGGTCCGCCATTCAAAAGTGGCAGGCTTGAGTGATTTAGCTTGACCGTTGGCACGCATCAAATTTTGGCCACGCCGGAGTCAGGCCGATTATCTTCGCTCAGCGTATTAGTGATTTGGATATTCACCCTTGTTTATACCATCCGTATGTGTTTATATTCTCTTTAAAAATCAAAAATCCAAAAGATTTTCATTCTTTGTTTTTGCAAAATGTTTTCAAAAATACCAAAATATTCATCTTTACCCTCTCACATCTTTGATTCTTCATCCCTACCCTCCGAAAACCTTTGATTCTTTCTATGTCTTATCCTCACCTTCTTGGTTGTCAATGGTGTGGTGGTCCTTATATTGGTGGCAATTGCCCCGCTTGTGGCATGGTGGAGTCGAAACGGTCCGCCTATAACCAAGATCCCTATTCTTACCATAACACAACCGATTTATTCCATCACCACCACATCGTGAGACTCAAGTAGCTTTTATCATAGTAGTGTGGTGGTCCCCACTTCACTCGATTGTCAAACAAGGAATCCATTTCCTTGTAACAATTATGACTCTTCGTATCATGACCAACCTCATAAGACTATATGAATCGTGCACCACCTCACCTTAATCCACTTCCTCAAAATCTTCTCCTTGATCTTTGGATTTAGTGAAGATTCAAGGAATGTAAACATTCCCAAGATAATCCAAAATCCATGGAAGAATTGTTAGTCAAGAGCGTGTCGCTAAATTAGATTCCCGTGATTGCCGGTGAAAACTCTATTAGGGAATTAATTAAAATACAAAAAGCACCAGATCTAGCTCTCAATTTCGCTTTCATTCCCGATGATGTGATGATGAGGATACACTTGATATCCTTCAATTTTATAAAATTCATCAAGTTCGCTGGGCTGATATCCCAGCCAGCTTGAGATTACATCTCAAACAACTCGCTATCACACACGAAGCTCCCACTCACTCTCCGAACATGGGGACGAGCATCTTGACACTGTTCTCGAAAAGGAATCGGACAATTCATAAAGTCTAGTGTTGAGAACCTTGTCCCAATCCCGAGAGAGTCACGTGGAACTTCGATCATATGTGTGATTCTCTTCCCTCTTGAGTGTTCAAATGATCATTTGGAAACTTTCTCCGATTTTAGCGACGATTGTGCTTCCTATGTAAACATCGAGTATGTTGAGGCATCACTCCCACAGCCCGACCCTCTTCTTGAGGAGTTCTCCGTGAACTCACTCACATCAATCCACTCTTTGATTTCGCCGATCCGGGAGAGACCGAAAGTCTCATTGATAATGATCGCTCACTCACTTCTTATCCCAACAATCCAAATGAGAATGTTGATCACTTTGTTCCCAAAACATTCAAAGCTACTTTCACCAATCCGCTATTTGAATTCAACTCGAATTCACTTCAATTCTCGAGAATCCACTCTTTAATACTCGATTGAGGATAGTGATGAGCCCACAATGGAACAAGAGTTCACAATTTCACTTCATGTGAATGATTCTTTTCATGCGAGTTCTCCTATGAACTCTCTCATGACATATCTCCTAACATGATCATTTCTACTTTGATCTTGAGGATGATATTAGCTCGGAGGAAGGTGCACTCTATCGCACGAGTTTGCTTATTGATGACACTACCTCACCCTTCCTCCTCGACACGCTACATTTGAGGATGAGGAATGGATCCCGATTGTTATCGAAT
Source organism: Chrysanthemum lavandulifolium (assembly GCA_022545495.1). NCBI lineage: Eukaryota > Viridiplantae > Streptophyta > Magnoliopsida > Asterales > Asteraceae > Chrysanthemum > Chrysanthemum lavandulifolium. Next base: position 72,612,189 of record CM040240.1, read on the forward strand.
TTTTCTTCCTTTCTCAAATATCTTGTGATTACTCTCCATCTTCACTCCTTCGAATGAAGACACTATCTTGACCCCGAATTTTCATTTATCATTTTTGAGCCGGTTCTATGTATATCTCATCGGTGTGGAACTTTCACGTGCTTCAAATGTTTGTCCAAACATCTTGAATGAAAGTCCGATGGAGATTGTTTCTTCCACTTTGCTTCCCATGAACAAATGAATTGGGTCGAGTCAAGCTAGCGACTCAAATCAAAAATAAGAGCTAAACATGGGTTTTCACCCATGTGTACTACCCTAGTGTGGGGAGTTGCCCACATGTTATATATATATAAGTTTGTCAAAAAAAAAAAAAAAAAAAAAAAAAACCTTTCAAATAATGGCCGTAGTATTTCCCTTTCACGTTCTTTGTTTCGGCATAACCGCCGGTACTTTGAATATTGAGGGCAATATTCAATTCTAAGTGTGGGGGGGAATTCTCACGAATTTTATCATATAATTATACCGAATTCTCACGAATATTATCATATAATTATACCAATTCCCCCGTTTTTGGCCAAAACTTTTTTTTTGGGAGTAAGTGTTCTACACTTACTCATTTGGTTATCAGTCCGCTTTGTCTAATAAACAAAAGGATTGGCTAATCCAGAGCAAACGGCTCTTGGTAAAGATATCTAAACCGCTTATGGCTTGCAATTTGCCCAAAATTGTATGGTATTCATTCACCATATCCTTAAAAGTGAAGAGTTGGCTAGCCCGCAAGTTTATGGCTTGTGGTAAAGGCGTGGAAAACCATAATTGGTAATCACCACCAAAGATAATATTGATAATTTATCTAAGAGTTGGCTAGTCCGAGCAAACGGCTTCGGTAAAGACAAAATCACATCCGCTGAAAGTCGGTGGTTTGCTCAAAATCACATGGTTATCGGTGTACCATGGTTCTTACTTGAATCGAAACATTTGGCTACTCCGTAAGTAATGGCTTTTGGTAAAGAGATTCAAATCCATTAAGTTTTTTCAAAAGATTGCTAGGGACTAGCAATAGTTTAGTGTGGGGATTGATGAGTGTGTAAATACTCATCATTTTGGGTCAACTGAATCGCAAAACGCCTAAAATGCTCGAAATGCATCAAAATATCGAAAATATTCGAAAATTGCATTTTATATATTTCGGATGCAAAATGTTTAAAATCGATGAAAATGAGCAAAGTTTGCATAATTGGCGCTTAGGTCCCCAAGTTTCTAAAATTGTCAAAAATAGTCCCTGAGTCAAAATTTCAAAAGTAAAATCACCAAAGGTCCTTTTTAAATCATAACTTGTCAAAATTAGTCCTTTGGTGAAAAATATCAAAAGTTTGAGAAAATTACAAGTTTAGTCCTTCAAGTTTGAAATTTGGTAGAAATGGCCCCTGGAAATTGGAGAATGGCAAGTTTGGTCCTTATACTTTGTGAGATTGTCACTTTTGGTCCCTTGAAACCTCTTTGCTTAAATGGCAGCTTGGGTCCTTGTGTTTTCAGAATTTACATCAAGAGTCCTTGTCATTAATAAGCCTATACCATTGGACCCTTGTCACAATTCAATTTGGACCCCCTGCCATATTAGCAATTGAACCCTTTCCTTTGTATTTGACCGCCTATTATTAACACCGTCAACTTTGGTCAAAACACCAAACACGCGCAAAAAGCCTGCCCTCCCAACCGCTTCGCTTCAATCCTCGAACACTCAACCCTCCTCCAAATTCATTTCTCCACTCACCTTATCACTCCATCAACAACACTCCAAGGTACAATAATTACACCCTTCCCTTACACTCAACTCATCCAACTGTCAAAACTCATTTTCCCGCCAAAATGAAATGGAGGGCCAAGATGACTCCCAATAATCCATTGGCCAAAACACATCCGGATTTGCAAGAGAGAGAGAGAGGACATATTGAGTATAAATAGAGAGAGAAGAAAGATGGGAGGTAGCTAGTTTTTACAATTTCCTTTAATGTCGTTTCTTAAAATTAATGTTTTAGTTTAAAGTAAATGTTGTAATTTTAGTTCTATGTATTGAATTTAAAGTTAACTCAGTATTTGTAATCAATTCTCGCTGCTAATTCAAAGTTTTATTTAAGGTTGCAAATCTTCATGGTTATCGTTGAAAATTCATTTTCAAAGTCATGTATCCAAAGCATTATTAGCTTATTATTAAGTTGAGATAAGCTCATTTAAACTCCCGATAACTTTTTATAAGCTCACATTTCATTTTCAAGGAAACTTGAATGATGGTCAACAAAAGTCAAAACGGGTGCAATTTGGAAATGGTGATGGAAATTGGGTTGATGCACTTTGAATCTGGGTTGATATAGGTTAGGGTAGTGTAGGATTGGGTTTGGTTTAGCCTCGCAACACCACCGGACCTATGTGAGTTGTAGTCCATTTTTCGCCATTCAATATTGCATTTTATGGTTGTCTGCTTAATCGTGGTCACAATTAGTTTAAATATGTTTATTCGCTTATATTTAAGTCATTCAAACTCGCTTGATCAATAATTCTAGCATGTTCATGAGTTAGCTTCATTTATATTGCATATCGCTCATTGAGTAGTGTTTGGATATGCCGATCTATCTGCTTTTAGGTCATTGCGTAATAGATATCTCGTGGGTCATGCTTGTTTAGTCCTATTATACTCCTATCTGCCTTATTATTGTGCTCGCAAGCATGGAAAGTCAAATTTCTCTTGAAACTGTCCTTATAGCTTTATCGTTGAAATTTTGAAAGAGCAAAAGCTCATTTTGTGTTCAAAATACATAGGGGTAGATTGTAGTAGCTCTATTTCATCATATTAGATCATAATCATCCTAGGATTAGCTTCAAATTTCATTTTGGTCAACTTTTCTCAATTGCTTAAAAAGTCAAAATTGCATAAGAGTCGGCCACAACATGGGAGGATTTTTCATGGGTTCATCTCGGGCCAATTTCAATGAAAATGGTGGTTTTAAAACTTCCCGGTCTAGTTTATTGTTATGATTTTTGTGTATTTTTGTGAATTTTTCTTAAGCTTCTAATTAGCTTGTAAATATGGTTTTAGTTGTCCTGCGCAGGCATCAAGTCTCGCATGTGACTTGTCTGTGTTTTGCAACTCTTGCATTAAGCTCATTTGAGCTTCTAGGTCTATACTTTGGTTTGCATGTTCCTAGCCGTGTCCTCTCTAGGTTCCTTCTTTGCTTTTCGCCCATTATTTGAATGCTTATTATTCTCGCCTAAAATGCCCTCATTAATCGATTTTAGCCAAAAGCTCATTTAAGCAAATCTGTAATCAGCTTATCGAGGTTGTGGCTTGTTGATTTTTGTTGCATTTGGTCAATTTTAGCTTATAGTAGCTTGTGTATCGCTTTAGTGCTTGTTTAGTCCCTTTAGCTTATCCTAGTGCTTATTCCATAAGCACTTTGTGCTTCAGCTTCAAATTCCCATATAAGCTCCTATTTTCCATTTTTCCTAGCTTCCTCATATTATTTTAAGCTTTTCCTGAAATTTTCAGATTTTTCCAAGCTTGTTTGCTATTTTTCTTAATTTAAATTAGTTTTAAGCATTTTTAATTAGCTTTAAATACAAAAATCCGTAAAAGTTCAAAAATAATTTTTCATTTTTCTTAAGTTAAGATAAATATAAAAGACAAAAAATATTTTTCTAGATTTTACTTAGTTAAATTTGTATTTTAAGTAACTTAATTAGTTTTAAATAGTTTTTAATTCCTAGAAAATAGAAAATAATCGTAAAATACAAAATAGTTTTGAAAATTCTATTTTGTTATTTTAGATTTCTAAGTCTTAATTTTATTTTTCTAGCTTTGTTTCATATTTTCTCTCATTTTAGGTTATTCTTTATTAGTTAAAAATAGTTTTAATTAATAATAATTAATTAAATAGTTATAAAAATAATTTTCTTTTCAAATATTTTCTTTTATCATTAGGATTGTAAAATGTATTTTTCATATTTTTAGGACTTTATTTCTTAGATCTCACTTTTTATTTTGTACGCTTACGTTATTTTATTTAAACGTAAGTTTTAAGTTTTAAACGCTCATCAATTTTAAAATAGTGATAGCGTTTATTTAATAGTTTTATCTTTTAATTTCCTTTAATTTGCATTTAAGCCGTTGTAATTTGTTGGCTTTTTCTCGTAGTTATAATCCTATTCAAACCTTTTCCGCTCAAATCTCGATCACTATACGCTTGATAATCCATTGCATAGCTCACGGGACATAACGACCGGGAAACACTATACTCCTCGATCTTCATTGCATTCGTGCTTGAGCGCTTTAAGTCGATTACGGTCCGCCATTCACAAGTGGCGAGCTTGAGTGATTTAGCTTGACTGCTTGGCACGCATCAATAATAATGATCATGCAAGCATACAGTTTAAGAAAAGACTTGTGTTCTAGTTTATAGCATGCATCTCCCTCGCGGGGTTTGAAAGAAATAAGTAAAGGCGAGGCTATGAACTCACCTTAGCAAAAGTAGTATCCGAGTAGTAATGAAGTCAAGTAAATGATGCACCGAGTACCGTCACGCGACCTATAATTTGTATACCAATACCTTAATTAATACCTTTGTATTTTAACTTGCTAATATTTTTATACACCAAAAGTTCAAGGTATTTATGTGTATCGCTTATTATTGAACATGATTAATTGTGGCTCATGGAAGTGCTTAGACACACAAAAGTATTAAAAAGGTCGAGGCTTAGGTTCGTCAGAATCGGAAGATGATGTACTGAAAATATCGTAAACAAATAGTGTTTAATATAAAAATGTCGCTTAAAATATGAGTATATATATAAGAAAGTAGTAATTCTTATTATAACGGTTAAGATAAATACATTTTGTTTATAAGTCTTTAATAGTCTTTTAGAAAAATAGGTATAACCCGTTTATATATCTTAAATATATTTGATGACGAAGTGTAGGAAAATATTATTGTTTTAAAACAAATCTCGTTTCGTATGAATTAAAAGTTAATTGTATTTCGTTATCCGTTTATGTCATATGTTTATAAAATGAGACATCGTGAAAGAATATTTAGAGTACATGTGTCAAGACGAGTAGGCGAGCATGTCATGAACAAGGCATGAGGAAGCTCAAGAGGATGAGGAATGAAATGATGATTTCGTTATACATAGCGTTATGTGATTTACTTGTTTTCCTTACTTTGTAAAATCTTTTGTTTCAAATGAGTATTTGCGCATATAACTGTTTTTCAGAATTGGATGAATATCAAATGGGCTTTAGCCCAGCTAGTTCTTGACATGGATTTGGACTCGAAGTGAAGCCAAGTCGATGGAGTTTTCGTGGTCCACCGATAACACCAAACGCACTCCATTATGTGAAAAGAAAGGAGAATTACATGTCTTAAGAAGGTTTGACATAGAAGCTACATACCGGATCAAAACAGATAGAGAAGAAGGAAAATGCCTTTCGAGTGGTCATGTTATAGCGCCTAGACACCTCCTTTGGGTGGCTGCGTTTGGGGTACACACCCTTTGGGTGGTTAAGATAGGGGGATAAACGCCTTTAGTTGGGCATGAAAATAAGCGAAACAAACACTCCGTCGTGGGCTGAATTGCAGTAAACAAACACACCTTTTGCCAGTTCTTGTCACAAACAAAACACAAATAAACCACGGGGACAAGCAAAAAAAGTAAGTCGAAAAGGGTCATAGACTTTGAAGGTGTTGAGGTACTATCACGGCAGAAGGGGGTTCGCACATGTGACAAAAGGTATGGAAAAATGAAGGGAGGCTAAACATCAATTAATACAAGAATATATGACCACTCCGTGGTTCGAACTTGAGACCACTCGGGTGGTGTTGTCACACCCCAAATTACCTGCTTTTGCAATGGAATGGAATTCGGGATTGATCGTCATAGCATCACAATCACAAGTTATATTGAACGACCTAAAGTGTCGTTTGGAAAATACATCGCTTGATTTAATAAAACATTCGAGTTACAAAGATAGGTCCCAAATGAAAGTTACTATGCACGGAAAATAAGTTTAGTACAAGTCAAACGATGTTTTTAAAGTGTATCAATCCCATGTGAGACGCGTCGTCACCGCGACTCTATGATATGTCCACATGCATGCCATGAAGTATGCCTTAGATACCTGAGATAAAACATGCTTAAAAAGGTCAACACAAAGGTTGAGTGAAATCCATAGGTTTAAGTAATTCGTTTGAACACAATCATCGTAGTGTGAGTTAAATGGTTCACACTCATCGTTGAAAACAAAATCGTATTTATTTCACTAAGTTCATGACACCAAAGCGTAAACATCGCACCAATAAAAATTGGTAATCATCGCTACATCGCCGCCCTAAATAGGTAAACTTGCCAATTTACCTTATCGGTTCAATATAGTGCGCCGATTTCCCTAACCGGGTCAATAAGAGCGGGAGTGTTAATTCCAATAGGCCTATTCACAATATTCGCACTCACCGCAAGTGACTAATGGTTCATGATGTAGGGACTTCAACATGGCAAATACTTAGTGTCAATAAAACATTCGGATATAGCATACAGCTCAAAGCATTTGTGTTCGATTAAAATGTAGCATGTATCTCCCCAAGAGTTTGTAAAACAGCTTAAAAGAGTAAAAGTGGGGCTATGAACTCACCATTGCAATGATTACGATGACAAAAGTGGATACATCAAATATAGCGTGAATCTCTAAAATGACCTATTATGAATGATATGATATGTAATGAGTTATGATATAATGTTATGCATGCATTTCAGATGTTATTTATACCATTTGTGAGTTTTGAAAATAATACTTATCGTCGAAAAATACTCTTTTGACGCCTTGACCATTCTTAAATCACTTTACAAGTATTTACGCCAAAATGTCATCCCACAATGGTTTCAGAAGATTTATAGTGAAATTATCACTTTCGCCTTAAAATAAAGTCGTTGGAAATTTCATGAAAGTGATAAAATGGCTTCAAAAACTAGTCGAAAATGGTGTACGTCGAACGTTAGGAAACGAACTCGACGGTTTTGGAAAGCTTGTATCAAAATCTAGAAGTTTTATTACCCGAGTTTTCGCCATAGAGGTCTCGAACATAAAGATAATAAAGGTTAAAGATGGTGATTTTGTCCAATTGTTGTGTAAAAGTGAGTTTCGCAAAGTTTAAGCGATCAGAATAATTTATTACAACTCCGCTATACAAACGGTTGGTCGCTTTTGAAAAATATGCTTGGTGATCTCGATTTTATTAGAAGACATCTCGCTCCAAAAGTTCCACATCATCGATAAAACAAATTTAAACATGGTCGTTTTAGTTACCGTAACACTTGTCTCGTAAAAATAATATAGTTTTTCCGAAAATAATAGTTACGGCAAGTTTATGAAAACGTATATCTTGGTCGCTTCAAACTGCTTTCTATGTATTATATGTCCTTAGCTCGTATCAAAGTATACTAATATATTTTTGATAAGTCGAAATAATTTATGAAGCTTAAGGCTCGCTTTTGACTCGCATAAAATAAAATAGTATGCTGAAATTTTCAGAAAATGTATATATCGTCACAAACTTGAAAAATTCATAACTTCTTCGTTATAACTCCGCTTTAATCCGCTCAAGCGCCACGGATTCGCTTTTAAAGTATATTTTCTAAATATCAAGGCCAAAAATTCGTGTTTCACCGTCGGATTTTCCAGAAAATCAAAATAAGGACAGACCACTTTTAATACTTATCGAAAATAGTTTTTCTCGACTAAACCTATTCCAATCCCTTCAAATCAACTCCAAAGCTAATCTAATCCTACCATACACCTTCTTAGGGTGTCATGGGTTCCTAGACATCATCAAGACCAAAGTATACCAAGGGATAATTATAGGATGACCTTATATATATATAACTCTAAAAATCAAGTAAAATGGTATAAATCAACATAAGTCTTGCATGTTTGCTCCAAAATGAAGAGATACTTATGAAATGAAAAGGAAAGATGAAAATATAAATGATATGCTTACAAGTTAATATGATGAGGTGATTAGAACAAGGATTTACCTAAACACCCTAGGTTTTTATTTCAAAACCTTAATAAGAGTGAAATTCTAGATTGTTTATACTTGATTAAAGAAAAACTTGATGATTTCTTGCACTCCTATGTTGCAACCGGTTTGAAGAGGAAGAAAAGGAGAAAACACTTTTCTAACTTTGAAAAAATTGACATGAATGAATGAGATTATGTTACTTGGAGTGTATAACTTTACAAGTTAGAAAAAATGTACCAAACCAATAAATGCATACCTTCCCTTAGGGCCGGTTCTTAGGGATTTTGTCACAAAATATTTTTTTTTTTTTTTTTTTTTTTTATATATTGTGTAAAGTTGTTAAAAATGTAAGTAGAATGTATAGTTAAGTAAAAAGTGTTGAAACTTGTACATAGTTGTGAAGTTAAAGTGGTATGGACTAAAATAAATTTTAAGGGATCAAAGTAAAGTATATTAAGGTCATAAAAATTGTAAAAATACATTTCTTGTAAAATTTGAGTGATAAAATAATTATCGAGTAGTTTTTAAGAAAAGTGTCGTAATAATATAATTTTAACGATTTATATACCAAATAAATTTAAAACACTAGGTAAACTCAAAATATAGTTTTTATAAACTAAATGTAAGTATAAAATATATCGGGATCATTTTTGGAAGTATCGGATTAAATTTTTAAAATAATAACTCACGCGATAACGTTTATTTAATATAAAATTTACGCGATTAATGTGAAGTGCAAGTCATGAATGAAATAATATGATGCAAATGATGCTAATGAAATGTAGACTAAACTTAGTCCATATGAAATGTTCGTGATAATATGATCATGAATTCGCCGCTAAACCATTAAGGTTACGCGAATTTGGAACACGTAAACCTAGTTTACGATAAATGTTGAAATTGTGAAACTTGAGAAATGACATGAAATTGCGAGTTGTCACATTCACCATCAAAAAGGAATTCATCCTCGAATTCGCCGTGTTGGTCTATCGAATTTTTGAGTTTGTGATGAATATCGAGGGAGAAGACATGGAGAAGTGTCGTTACGGTTATCGATGATTGAGAGTGTATAGAACATCATAATAAAGAAAATATCGGATGAATCTCTCATAAGTAACACTTTGACTTTGAAATATGTGAAGATTTTGCTTGCACTAAGATTTATAATTAATCGCCCCAACATAACATGATCCTCCGCATTAGACATAGTTAGCTAGGCTATGTATAATTAAGGAACGATGATGTGACGTTCGGTTTAGTTGTTATAACTCTCGATGCTTACAAGAATTTAAACCGTGACGTTAAAATGGTCGATAAAGTAAAAAGAAGTAAAATTCTCGTAAGTAATAACAAATTGGAAAGAAAATAAGTACGATAGATGAGAATATTTTACAACGAGTGGTTTAGCAAAAGTAGTACATCTTAAGTCATAAGATCCGAATATGATGGAAGACATAAACTTAGTACAACATAGTACATAAGGAAAATTAAGACTGTTAGCTTCCAAACTTCTTCGCCTTCCGCTATGCTGGTGACCATGACGAGCTTCCCTCCTCCTAACATGTATGCATTCCCATGAGCACCTTCAACTGGTTGACCTTGATTTTGAGGACATTGATTCGATAGTGTCCTTGTTCCCACATCCAAGCATGTGACTACGGCTTTACCTTTACAATCCTCGCTAGATGTCCCGCTTTTGGCATTTGTGGCACTTAAGCGTGGCAAGGACCCGAGTGATGAAAATTACATCGATTACATAGTGGGTGTGTTCCAAGATACCCTCTACCTCCCATTGGTGCAATGACATAAACCATTCCCGCTTGCCTTCTATTTTGTTGTTGATGATGGTTAGTGTTACGGTTTTGGTTGTTGTTATTATAACCTCCTTGGTCATTTTCCCATTTTCTTTTGTTGTTGTTGATTTGGTTATCGAGTTGTAGTTGTTGTTTTGGTTATTGTGGTAGTTGGTGCGGTTGTTGGTATTGTTGTTATTTTGGTTGGTGTTGGTGTACTTACCTCTTCGCCACCGGGCCATGAGCTGAGTCACCCTAATAGCTTCCTCGATTGTTTGTGGATCAAACGAAGTCACATCTCCTTTAATAACCTCGGAAGTCCCCGATAAAAGCCTCTAGTAACTTCTCGTTATCCAAACCATAGACGGGCATAACGCGCCAATTCTCGGAATCTCCGAATGTAAGTGTCAATATCATACCCAATTGTTACTAGTTCATAGAATTGCCTCCAACTTTTCACTTCCGACGAGGACAAAATTTCTTAGTTACCAAACCCTTGAATTGCTCCCAAGCACGCTTGAAAGCATTCTCCATTCCCATCGGTTGAGCATATGAGTTCCACCACGACAATGCTCCATCGAGTAGTGTACTTGTAGCAAACTTGACCTTACTATCATCCGGCAATTACACAAAGAAAACACGACTCCAATTTCTCGAACCATCGTACCATGGCAAGGGCTCCTTCATCCTTTAAACTTGGTGGGATCTCCACTTTGAAATCCTTGTAAGAACAACTTTTAACTCCGGATCCTCCTCAGATTTCCAAGAAGAAGAAGAAGCCTTATGCTTCAAAGAAGAGCTCATGCCTCAAGAGAAGCAGAAGCCCACCGCTTCCTTTCAATCCTTAAAGCATCTCGCTACACTATCCCATACCAACTTTGAATAGCCGCTTGAGTCATTTCTGTGTAGCTTTCTTGCCATATCTTCTTCAAAACAAGAGGAAATGTGAGACGTAGCAAAATTCCATGTTAAAAAATATGCGCTCTAAAGAGAGGTGATAAGAAATGATACGTTTGAGGTTATTTTTCAAAATGATCGACGGTTTCCTAAGAAATGGGTTATGAGGTGTTGTAAGTGCTTCAAATGTATGGTGGTTTAGTGACTTAATGTGAATAGCGTGTAACTCGACATGTTAGTGATGAAACAAAGGAGTGAGAGTGACTTTGCCGTACTTAAAGGTTTATCTCAGCATTCGACGTTATCGGTGATGAATCAGTTGATATAAAAATTGGGATAGGGAATGACAAGGAATTCTCCACATTAGAGTATGAAGAAAGAATAATGGAATGGGCATTTAAAGGCATCCATGTGACAATCGATATGAAATGAAAGTAAATAACTCGAAAAATGTACGTATAAATCGCATGTAAAGTGAACATGCACTTATGGTGAAATGATGAGATGCTATGATGATGTAGTTATAGTCTAGGGTCAATGATGCAACCTAGTTCTCTATAATCAAGCTCGATGCCAATCACACACCTCAAATTACCTGCTTTGCAATGAAAGGAATTCTCGGGATCGATCGTCATAGCATCACAATCACAAGTTATATTGAACGACCTAAAGTGTCGCTTTGGAAAATACATCGCTTGATTTAATAAAACATTCGAGTTACAAAGATAGGTCCCAAATGAAAGTTACTATGCACGGAAATAAGTTTAGTACAAGTCAAACGATGTTTTTAAAGTGTATCAATCCCATGTGAGACGCGTCGTCACCGCGACTCTATGATATGTCCACATGCATGCCATGAAGTATGCCTTAGATACCGAGATAAAACATGCTTAAAAAGGTCAACACAAAGGTTGAGTGAAATCCATAGGTTTAAGTAATTCGCTTGAACACAATCATCGTAGTGTGAGTTAAATGGTTCACACTCATCGCTGAAAACAAAATCGTATTTATTTCACTAAGTTCATGACACCAAAGCGTAAACATCGCACCAATAAAATTGGTAATCATCGCTTCATCGCCGCCTAAATAGGTAAACTTGCCAATTTACTCATCGGTTCAATATAGTGCGCTCGATTTCCTAACCGGGTCAATAAGAGCGGAGTGTTAATTCCAATAGGCCTATTCACAATATTCGGCCACTGCAAGTGACTAATGGTTCATGATGTAGGGACTTCAACATGGCAAATACTTAGTGTCAATAAAACATTCGGATATAGCATACAGCTCAAAGCATTTGTGTTCGATTAAAATGTAGCATGTATCTCCCCAAGAGTTTGTAAAACAGCTTAAAAGAGTAAAAGTGGGGCTATGAACTCACCGTTGTAATGATTACGATGACAAAAGTGGATACACCGAAATATAGCGTGAATCTCGAAAATGACCTATTATGAATGATATGATATGTAATGAGTTATGATATAATGTTATGCATGCATTTCAGATGTTATTTATACCATTTGTGAGTTTTGAAAATAATACTTATCGTCGAAAAATACTCTTTTGACGCCTTGACCATTCTTAAATCACTTTACAAGTATTTACGCCAAAATGTCATCCCACAATGGTTTCAGAAGATTTATAGTGAAATTATCACTTTCGCCTTAAAATAAAGTCGTTGGAAATTTCATGAAAGTGATAAAATGGCTTCAAAAACTAGTCGAAATGGTGTACGTCGAACGTTAGGAAACGAACTCGACGATTTTGGAAAGCTTGTATCAAAATCTAGAAGTTTTATTACCGAGTTTTCGCCATAGAGGTCTCGAACATAAAGATAATAAAGGTTAAAGATGGTGATTTTGTCCAATTGTTGTGTAAAAGTGAGTTTCGCAAAGTTTAAGCGATCAGAATAATTTATTACAACTCCGCTATACAAACGGTTGGTCGCTTTGAAAAATATGCTTGGTGATCTCGATTTTATTAGAAGACATCTCGCTCCAAAAGTTCCACATCATCGATAAAACAGCCTTAAACATGGTCGCTTTAGTTACCGTAACACTTGTCTCGTAAAAATAATATAGTTTTTCCGAAAATAATAGTTACGGCAAGTTTATGAAAACGTATATCTTGGTCGCTTCAAACTGCTTTCACGTATTATATGTCCTTAGCTTCGTATCAAAGTATACTAATATATTTTGATAAGTCGAAATAATTTATGAAGCTTAAGGCTCTTTTGACTCGTATAAAATAAAAATAGTATGTGAAATTTTCGTAAAATGTATATATCGTCACAAACTTGAAAAATTCATAACTTCTTCGTTATAACTCGCTTTAATCCGCTCAAGCGCCACGAATTCGCTTTTAAAGTATATTTTCTAAATATCAAGGCAAAAATTGTGTTTACCGTCGGATTTTCCAGAAAATCAAAATAAGGACAGACCACTTTTAATACTTATCGAAAATAGTTTTTCTCGTACTAAACCTATTCCAATCCCTTCAAATCAACTCCAAAGCTAATCTAATCCTACCATACACCTTCTTAGGGTGTCATGGGTTCCTAGATATCATCAAGACCAAAGTATACCAAGGGGATAATTATAGGATGACCTTATATATATATAACTCTAAAAATCAAGTAAAAATGGTATAAATCAACATAAGTCTTGCATGTTTGCTCCAAAATGAAGAGATACTTATGAAATGAAAAGGAAAGATGAAAATATAAATGATATGCTTACAAGTTAATATGATGAGGTGATTAGAACAAGGATTTACCTAAACACCCTAGGTTTTATTTCAAAACCTTAATAAGAGTGAAATTCTAGATTGTTTATACTTGATTAAAGAAAACTTGATGATTTCTTGCACTCCTATGTTGCAACCGGTTTGAAGAGGAAGAAAAGGAGAAAACACTTTTCTAACTTTGAAAAAATTGACATGAATGAATGAGATTATGTTACTTGGAGTGTATAACTTTACAAGTTAGAAAAAATGTACCAAACCAATAAATGCATACCTTCCCTTAGGGTCGGTTCTTAGGGATTTTGTCACAAAATATCCTTTTTTTTTTTTTTTTATATATTGTGTAAAGTTGTTAAAATGTAAGTAGAATGTATAGTTAAGTAAAAAGTGTTGAAACTTGTACATAGTTGTGAAGTTAAAGTGGTATGGACTAAAATAAATTTTAAGGGATCAAAGTAAAGTATATTAAGGTCATAAAATTGTAAAAATACATTTCTTGTAAAATTTGAGTGATAAAATAATTATCGAGTAGTTTTTAAGAAAAGTGTCGAATAATATAATTTTAACGATTTATATACCAAATAAATTTAAAACACTAGGTAAACTCAAAATATAGTTTTATAAACTAAATGTAAGTATAAAATATATCGGGATCATTTTGGAAGTATCGGATTAAATTTTTAAAATAATAACTCACGCGATAACGCTTTATTTAATATAAAATTTACGCGATTAATGTGAAGTGCAAGTCATGAATGAAATAATATGATGCAAATGATGCTAATGAAATGTAGACTAAACTTAGTCCATATGAAATGTTCGTGATAATATGATCATGAATTCGCTAAACCATTAAGGTTACGCGATTTGGAACACGAAACCTAGTTTACGATAAATGTTGAAATTGTGAAACTTGAGAAATGACATGAAATTGCGAGTTGTCACATTCGCCATCAAAAAGGAATTCATCCCCGAATTCGCTCGTGTTGGTCTATCGAATTTTTGAGTTTGTGATGAATATCGAGGAGAGAAGACATGGAGAAGTGTCGTTACGGTTATCGATGATTGAGAGTGTATAGAACATCATAATAAAGAAAATATCGGATGAATCTCTCATAAGTAACACTTTGACTTTGAAATATGTGAAGATTTTGCTTGCACTAAGATTTATAATTAACTGCTCCCAACATAACATGATCCCTCCAGAATTAGACATAGTTAGCTAGGCTATGTATAATTAAGGAACGATGATGTGACGTTCGGTTTAGTTGTTATAACTCTCGATGCTTACAAGGATTTAAACCGTGACGTTAAAATGGTCGATAAAGTAAAAGAAGTAAAATTCGTAAGTAATAACAAATCGGAAAGAAAATAAGTACGATAGATGAGAATATTTTACAACGAGTGGTTTAGCAAAAGTAGTACATCTTAAGTCATAAGATCCGAATATGATGGAAGACATAAACTTAGTACAACATAGTACATAAGGAAAATTAAGACCGTTAGTTTCAAACTTCTTCGCCTTCCGTTGTTGTGACCATGACGAGCTTCCTTCCTCCTAACATGTATGCATTCCATGAGCACCTTCAACTGGTTGACCTTGATTTTGAGGACATTGATTCCGATAGTGTCCTTTTTCCCCACATCCGGCATGTGACTACGGCTTTACCTTTACAATCCTCGCTAGATGTCCCGGTTTTGGCATTTGTGGCACTTAAGGTGGCAAGGACCCGAGTGATGAAAATTACATCGATTACATAGTGGGTGTGTTCCAAGATACCCTCTACCTCCCATTGGTGCAAATGACATAAACCATTCCCGCTTCTTGCCTTCTATTTTGTTGTTGATGATGGTTAGTGTTACGGTTTTGGTTGTTGTTATTATAACCTCCTTGGTCATTTTCCCATTTTCTTTTGTTGTTGTTGATTTGGTTATCGCCGTTGTAGTTGTTGTTTTGGTTATTGTGGTAGTTGGTGCGGTTGTTGGTATTGTTGTTATTTTGGTTGGTGTTGGTGTACTTACCTCTTTGCTACCGGGCCATGAGCTTTGAGTCACCCTAATAGCTTCCTCGATTGTTTGTGGATCAAACGAAGTCACATCTCCTGAATAACCTCGAAGTCCCCGATAAAAGCCTCTAGTAACTTCTTGTTATCCAAACCATAGACGGGCATAACGCGCCAATTCTCGAATCTCCGAATGTAAGTGTCAATATCATACCCAATTGTTACTAGTTCATAGAATTGCCTCCAACTTTTTCACTCCGACGAGGACAAAATTTCTTAGTTACCAAACCCTTGAATTGCTCCCAAGTACGCTTGAAAGCATTCTCCATTCCCATCGGTTGAGCATATGAGTTCCACCACGACAATGCTCCATCGAGTAGTGTACTTGTAGCAAACTTGACCTTACTATCATCCGGCAATTACACAAAGAAAACACGGACTCAATTTCTCGAACCATCGCACCATGGCAGGGGTCCTTCATCCCTTTAAACTTGGTGGGATCTCCACTTTGAAATCCTTGTAAGAACAACTCTTAACTCCGGATCCTCCCAGATTTCAAAGAGCAAAGAAGAAGCTCATGCGGGTTTCAAAGAAGAACATGCCTCAAAGAAGCAGCAGCCCACCGCTTCCTTTCAATCCTTAAAGCATCCGCTACACTATCCCATACCAACTTTTGAATAGCCGCTGAGTCATTTCTGTGTAGCTTTCTTCGATGCCATATCTTCTTCAAAACAAGAGGAAATGTGAGACGAGCAAAATTCCATGTTAAAAATATGCGCCTAAAGAGAGGTGATAAGAAATGATACGCTTGAGGTTATTTTTCAAAATGATCGACGGTTTCCTAAGAAATGGGTTATGAGGTGTTGTAAGTGCTTCAAATGTATGGTGGTTTAGTGACTTAATGTGAATAGCGTAACTCGACATGTTAGTGATGAAACAAAGGAGTGAGAGTGACTTTGCCTACTTAAAGGTTTATCTCAAGATTCGACGTTATCGGTGATGAATCAATTGATATAAAAATTGTGATAGGAATGACAAGGAATTCTCCACATTAGAGTATGAAGAAAGAATAATGGAATGGGCATTTAAAGGCATCCATGTGACAATCGATATGAAATGAAAGTAAATAACTCGAAAATGTACGATAAATCGCATGTAAAGTGAACATGCACTTATGGTGAAATGATGAGATGCTATGATGATGTAGTTATAGTCTAGGGTCAATGATGCAACCTAGTTCTCTATAATCAAGCTCGATGCCAACTGTCACACCCACAAATTACCTGCTTTGCAATGAATGGAATTCTCGGGATCGACCGTCATAGCATCACAATCACAGTTATATTGAACGACCTAAAGTGTCGCTTTGGAAAATACATCGCTTGATTTAATAAAACATTCAGAGTTACAAAGATAGGTCCCAAATGAAAGTTACTATGCACGGAAATAAGTTTAGTACAAGTCAAACGATGTTTTTAAAGTGTATCAATCCCAT
The DNA here is from genome assembly GCA_022545495.1 of Chrysanthemum lavandulifolium. Classification (NCBI taxonomy): domain Eukaryota; kingdom Viridiplantae; phylum Streptophyta; class Magnoliopsida; order Asterales; family Asteraceae; genus Chrysanthemum; species Chrysanthemum lavandulifolium. Next base: position 72,629,161 of record CM040240.1, read on the forward strand.
GTGAGACGCGCCGTCACCGCGACTCTATGATATGTCCACATACATGCCATGAAGTATGCCTTAGATACCGAGATAAAACATGCTTAAAAAGGTCAACACAAAGGTTGAGTGAAATCCATAGGTTTAAGTAATTGCTTGAACACAATCATCGTAGTGTGAGTTAAATGGTTCACACTCATCGCTTGAAAACAAAATCGTATTTATTTCACTAAGTTCATGACACCAAAGCGTAAACATCGCACCAATAAAAATTGGTAATCATCGCTTCATCGCCGCTCTAAATAGGTAAACTTGCCAATTTACCTCATCGTTCAATATAGTGCGCCGATTTCCCTAACCGGGTCAATAAGAAATGGAGTGTTAATTCCAATAGGCCTATTCACAATATTCGCTCCACCGCAAGTGACTAATGGTTCATGATGTAGGGACTTCAACATGGCAAATACTTAGTGTCAATAAAACATTCGGATATAGCATACAATTCAAAGCATTTGTGTTCGATTAAAATGTAGCATGTATCTCCCCAAGAGTTTGTAAAAGCTTAAAAGAGTAAAAGTGGGCTATGAACTCACCATTGCAATGATTACGATGACAAAAGTGGATACACCGAAATATAGCGTGAATCTCAAAATGACCTATTATGAATGATATGATATGTAATGAGTTATGATATAATGTTATGCATGCATTTCAGATGTTATTTATACCATTTGTAGATTTGAAAATAATACTTATCGTCGAAAAATACTCTTTGACGCCTTGACCATTCTTAAATCACTTTACAAGTATTTACGCCAAAATGTCATCCTACAATGGTTTCAGAAGATTTATAGTGAAATTATCACTTTTCGTCTTAAAATAAAGTCGTTGGAAATTTCATGAAAGTGATAAAAATGGCTTCGAAAAACTAGTCGTAAAATGGTGTACGTCGAACGTTAGGAAACGAACTCGACGATTTTGGAAAGCTTGTATCAAAATCTAGAAGTTTTATTACCTGAGTTTTCGTCATAGAGGTCTCGAACATAAAGATAATAAAGGTTAAAGATGGTGATTTTGTCCAATTGTTGTGTAAAAAGTGAGTTTCGGCAAAGTTTAAGCGACCAGAATAATTTATTACAACTCCGCTATACAAACGGTTGGTCGCTTTGAAAAATATGCTTGGTGATCTCGATTTTATTAGAAGACATCTCGCTCCAAAAGTTCCACATCATCGATAAAACAGCCTTAAACATGGTCGCTTTAGTTACCGTAACACTTGTCTCGTAAAAATAATATAGTTTTTCCGAAAATAATAGTTACGGCAAGTTTATGAAAACGTATATCTTGGTCGCTTCAAACCGCTTTCTACGTATTATATGTCCTTAGCTTCGTATCAAAGTATACTAATATATTTTGATAAGTCGAAATAATTTATGAAGCTTAAGGCTCGCTTTTGACTCGTATAAAATAAAAATAGTATGTGAAATTTTCGTAAAATGTATATATCGTCGTCAAACTTGAAAATTCATAACTTCTTCGTTATAACTCCGCTTTAATCCGCTCAAGCCGCCACGGATTCGCTTTTAAAGTATATTTTCTAAATATCAAGGCCAAAAATTGCGTGTTTACCGTCGGATTTTCCAGAAAATCAAAATAAGGACAGACCACTTTTAATACTTATCGAAAATAGTTTTTCTCGCATTAAACCTATTCCAATCCCTTCAAATCAACTCCAAAGCTAATCTAATCCTACCATACACCTTCTTAGGGTGTCATGGGTTCCTAGACATCATCAAGACCAAAGTATACCAAGGGGATAATTATAGGATGACCTTATATATATATAACTCTAAAAATCAAGTAAAAATGGTATAAATCAACATAAGTCTTGCATGTTTGCTCCAAAAATGAAGAGATACTTATGAAATGAAAAGGAAAGATGAAAAATATAAATGATATGCTTACAAGTTAATATGATGAGGTGATTAGAACAAGGATTTACCTAAACACCCTAGGTTTTTATTTCAAAACCTTAATAAGAGTGAAATTCTAGATTGTTTATACTTGATTAAAGAAAAACTTGATGATTTCTTGCACTCCTATGTTGCAACCGGTTTGAAGAGGAAGAAAAGGAGAGAAAACACTTTTCTAACTTTGAAAAAAATTGACATGAATGAATGAGATTATGTTACTTGGAGTGTATAACTTTACAAGTTAGAAAAAAATGTACCAAACCAATAAATGCATACCTTCCCCTTAGGGCCGGTTCTTAGGGGATTTTTGTCACAAAAATATCCTTTTTTTTTTTTTTTTATATATTGTGTAAAGTTGTTAAAAATGTAAGTAGAATGTATAGTTAAGTAAAAAGTGTTGAAACTTGTACATAGTTGTGAAGTTAAAGTGGTATGGACTAAAATAAATTTTAAGGGATCAAAGTAAAGTATATTGAGGTCATAAAATTGTAAAATACATTTCTTGTAAAATTTGAGTGATAAAATAATTATCGAGTAGTTTTTAAGAAAAGTGTCGAATAATATAATTTTAACGATTTATATACCAAATAAATTTAAAACACTAGTTAAACTCAAAATATAGTTTTTATAAACTAAATGTAAGTATAAAATATATCGATCATTTTTGGAAGTATCGGATTAAATTTTTAAAATAATAACTCACGCGATAACGTTTATTTAATATAAAATTTACGCGATTAATGTGAAGTGCAAGTCATGAATGAAATAATATGATGCAAATAATGCTAATGAAATGTAGACTAAACTTAGTCCATATGAAATGTTCGTGATAATATGATCATGAATTCGCCGCTAAACCATTAAGGTTACGCGAATTTGGAACACGTAAACCTAGTTTACGATAAATGTTGAAATTGTGAAACTTGAGAAATGACATGAAATTGCGAGTTGTCACAGGTGTCGCGAAGATGGTACTCACAGGAAACAAATCGACTATTTGCAAAAGATGGTTTCAATCTTATTAGTTTCGCGTTAGGAGGTGTCTTTGCTAGTGTGGTATAATCGTTCTAATAACTAGAGGACCATAACTCAAGCCTAGGTAAACTACTCCCACTATGGTACGACCTTAGTGGGTCTCGGCTTAGGCTCCGAAACACCTTCCTAGTCGATCAGAAATCACGACTAGACATGCTCATAGCAACACCCAAGCACTACACTAAGCCATTCGGTTTTTACGAAAAAAAATATTTGCACCACACAAGCCTCAATTTATCATAACAAAACACATCCTCAAAGTTTATACATATCATTTGACCATATGCTTGTTTGAAACAGTACATGTACAAATCGAGTGCTAAATCAAGAATGGAATATACTCGTATAATTATTCATTCGACAACCCTTAAGACATGGGTTACATTCATAATAAAAAGTGGCTAAGTAGAGTAACAAAAGAGAACCTTATCGAAGACCACAAGCCGCCCTTTCTTTCGATTCTTCCAATGAGTCCACACCAGCAGTAAACCAAGAACCCAGTAGAGTTTTTGTGATGGATTTAGAGAAGGAATGTGTGGACTTGTTGGGGTCATCAAGGACCTTAAATAGGCGCGGCTGTGGAAAGGTTTCAATGGCACTTTTTGCTTATAGAAAGTGGAGAAGACAATCTTAGGAAAACTCTTTTTCTCCTATCAATCCTTATGCATTCTTGTGACTTCTTGCGTTGGGAGGTGGGGTGGTCAAGAAAATGATGGGGCATTCTTCTTGTTTGACCTCGTGATGGTGCCAGTCCGCTGCTTATTCGAAGGGAGGTGATGGGGTTTTTGAGATAGAGAAAGTTGGTTGAAGTTTTGCCAGAAGAAGGAGATGAGGATGAAAGGGAGGCGCAAGTTTTTAAGGGAAACAAATATATGATAAAAATATCATCACGTGGGTGTGTGTGTGTAGGTTAGGGGATAATTGTTTTAATTTTTCAGTATTTTGCAACTATTGCATTTAGATTTATTTGGTTGTTTTGAGTATTAAGTGCATTTCGCGTCCCGCTGTTTATCTTGTAAACGAAAAATCCCAAACAGGAAAAATATAATACTTATGTTTTTAAACACGTTTTAAATAAACTGACACGATGATGTAATTTCTGATTTTCTTAATTCGTTTTTATTTTTCATGTTTTCTTTTATTGTACTGCACGCTGCATGGACTCCTAAGACAAGAAAATTTCTTGTGAGACCGATTTGGCTATCAGTAAATATTGGGCACAATCAATAAGACTACTCGGATATGCCAATTATTTATGCAATTATTTATGCAAGAAAAGCTGAAATGTACATGCTAAACGCTTAACTTAGATCAAATAATTTTTGATAAACAGTCTAGTTCATAAATATAAAGGTTTAAAATAGTGAAAATTTTCAGGTGGCTACAAAAACCACTAGGATTAGCATTCGATCTTGTTGCTTCATTAACTTGAACTCCTCATCCTCAGACTCGTTACCTCTCAACATCTCATCACCCATTCAAGATGTGAACTTTCTAAACTTAAGTACTCCAACTCCACCACCAAAATCACCCACAATTATGACTAAATTCTAAATACATAACTCGTAAGCAAATTTTAATAGTTAAGAAAATTGCATATTTCTGAGTTATTAAATTAGAAGGTAGACTAATTACTGTATAATTGGTAAAAGACAAACTAGCATATTTTATCTAGTTGTTTTGTTTTGCCCATTTAAAAGTACTACTTACAATTGTTGGAATAGTAGAACTATTAAGAAAGAAATTGCATGCCCAAATTTTCAAGTTAATAGCATTGATGGATAGTTCATCATCTACATAGTAGAATACACTCTTTTAGTACATAAGTAATCGTTATGTATGGAGTTTATCAAAAGTGTATGGAAGTAAATAGAACACTATTTTCTTTCACTGGTTAATGAAACACTTACAATGTTGTCAAATCCAGTGGGAGTATTGTTCTTATTACTGAATAAGGAATTAATGCAATGATCTCTAATTCAGTGGGAGTTACAAGCTTTGTCATCTTGGTAGTAACTCAGATTATCTCTATAATTTCTTAAGATAATTACTTTCCACTTGTAGACACATATGTTTTCAAGGATAGTCATGTACGTTTCCTTATTAGACAATGAAGTGGTTCTACATCTACTAGTTATGCTAATATCAATGAAAAAATCATATTAGTCACATAAATAAACATATGCCGTGTTGTTTATTTGCTACATGATGTTGTTCCATGCACAAGTGGGAGAAATTTATATTGTGCGCAAGGTACAACATATAAGTATATGATTTAACGGATTCTCTTGACTGCAAGGTAAGATACTAATGTTCTAATATGACTTATACATATCTAATTCAAGAAACATTTGGTGTAGCAATTTACGTCATGTCAGAACTTGGCGAGATTGCAACAACAAAGTAAATCTCCATGTGAAGTCAGACCTTGCATGGACATATTTGCAGTTTCTAAATTAGACAAGTATTTAGAACAAGTGTCAAAATGATATATAGGACTACTTCAAATTAGATATTTATGTATTATTAGAATGACATAAATAAATGAAGTAATCTGACACTACTTCAACTTGTTTATTTATGTATTATGGAATGACATAAATGAAAAATAATGTAGTCCTACATTATTGTGAAGTAAATAAATTAACTTGAAATTACTATTGAAACCAAGAGTTGTGTTCATAATTACTTTAGTTAAACATGTTTATGATTCATTGTAAAGACATAAACATAAAGTCTTTAAGACTTATAATAAAGTAAGACGTTAACTTGTTATGTTTTTTAATTAAGACATATACAAGAAGTCATTGAGGTGATCAATGATTTATAACGTATAATGAGATTATAACAGTTTATGTTTCTTGATGAGACATGGATATGAAGTGACTTGGTTAAAAGGTACTTATGTTATAAAGCATACAATTGGCTTGGAAAGTCTATTATACCATTAAGTTGACTTAGTTGGTAAATAGGTAAGCAAAAAGAAATATGTTTATCTTATATATTGTTAGATTGTCTTACAATATTAATTCTAATAAATACCATGTTCAGTTAGGAGAATCAAACTCTATTTGATTTGTTTGATTCAAGATAACCATAACTTCTTTCTTAAAAAGTAACAAGGTTAGAAAATTGAGTAAGGATTGAATATACTCAATATGACTCCAACCTAGAAGATTAATAAAACACCATTTTATTATGGAATGTGATGAATTACATTAAGTTTTAAAATTGAAGATTATGATTTTGTTAAACTACTTATGAATAGGTTATTAACAAACTTAAGTCAGGAATTATCAATGTGTATTTGTAATATCCCAAAAAGATAACAATGTAGTTTTGCTCTAATTGCTAAGTATATATAGATAGTGTATATATTACAAAATGCAAGTGTGAGTTTTTTTTTTATCTTGAAAGATAATATTACAAAATAAATAATCTTCTTAAATACACTAGTAAATATCATGATGAGGCTAGATATGAAATGTTAACCTCAAGATGATGGAATTTGCATTCATAGATCTGCAAGGATATCTCAGATATTTGACTTATATGCTGAGAAATATGAGTTACAGGATTATAGTAAACCTGATAATCATTATGATGGATTACCAAATATTGAATTGGGAAAATTACTCATACTATGAATGTTAAAGATGTTGTCCATAAAGATAATCAATTTTGGAAATTTGGTTTATCTTAATAGTTAGACTAGAGAATGAAGATAAGTTTCTTCAAAGAGATGGAAAACTCTAGTGGTTTAAATCTCTGTGTATAAATCATATGTACAAAAATTGTACACATATTTAATGCATGTTTTATGACAAGATTATTAATCATACTTCAACAATAAATTGTGATTGAATATTCTTTCCTAAGACACATTAAATATATAAAGATGATAATTGTCATACTTGTTTTCATTAATATGAAATATGACAATGGAATATCAAAACTCTTTCTTGAGAAATTACTTGAGCGAGGACGGTACGTAATTGAAAGGTTTTTTGAATTCATATAATCTTTGGAAGTGTACGAAGTGCAATAATTCATGAATGGATAAATGCATGCATCGATGAAATTATTTTTATGTTTAATTATTAAATCTTAGTTTCGATTTATAATTGAAATAAGATAAATTTTAAGTATTCCTGAAAGCTAGTGGGAGTATTATGTTAAGGTTTTAAATTTTATATGTTGTATAACATATAGGAAGTAACATTCCTTGTAAGCTAAATGTTAAGTCTTAGATTGGAATGAAACTTCACTTGTAAGATTTAAGAATTAAAACATATGACCTTGGAATATATGTTTATTGTTAATAAACATGTGCAGTAAAATAAATGATTCTAATAAAACATGATACATCATTTGGGAAATGGATAAATATCTTTTGACAAGATAGAACATAAATGAAATCTAAGTTTGACCTGTAGATTCATCATGTACATCATGTTATGTATTAAAATTGTTATATCATTCTTGAATAAGAAGTGATTTGACAATATTGATATCTAACTAAAAGTTATTAGATAACTTGTGTAATGATTATTCTAATAGAATTACATCCTCAGCCTGGAATTGCTCCTAGATTCTATGGATGAACAATATGTCAATTGTTGTGCAAATTGTCATCAACTTCAAACTTGAAAGTTTGGAAAGCATCAAAAATTACACAATAGATATTAAAGTTTACGGAGTTTTAATGAGCATATTGTTGTTTGTATACAATGATGCTGGTTTAATTGAGATGACACTCAATACTAGTCATGGTAGGATTTCATCCTTGTTAATGACCATGTGAACTAGTTGTGCTACTAAGAGCGCAATTGCATTATACATTAAAAGAATAAGAATACTTTAAACTTTAAAATGTTTGTAAGTTTAATTGTCATAAATTGGTGATGGAGGATGTCACACACTTTATGAATTATTATGTGGATTGGTGAATGCACACATACAAAGACTTCACTAATTGAATTCTTAAAATAAGTATTCTCAAAATTACGATAGATCAAGTTGGTTGATTTATGCCTTGTCAACAAGTATGATTGTCATTACTTGAGGCATAATTCATCAACTGGAATTTTCATGTATTGATCTATTTGGTATTTGGATAAGGGATGTTAAACAATTGTTATAATAAATCAAATACTTGGTATGTTTGATTTTATAGTATATTGTATCCTATATTTGCATGTTTAATCCGCGAATAAATTTATTTATTCTAAACTGTCCGTTGTCAATTAATGATATGGGAGTATCGTTAAATTAAGACAAATCTGAGTGATTTGGTAGAATATACTTAAAAGTATATTGATGAGAAAGCATACCAATTTCAGATGATATTCAATGAATTGAATATAGGACTTATCACAACTACATGATTTTATTTTATGGATATTGTTATTAAGTAAATCATGAATAGTTATCCTCGCACTTGAGATACCGATAAGTGTCATGAATGTAGTGCACTTCGTGGAACAACTTAACGCTATACGAATCGGTAGTCATAAGGGTTGTTTCCATAAGTATTGCAAAGTTTGTGGGTTAGTCTCGTAGTCAAGATAGAATTTGTTCCTTCAAATTTATTTGGAGTTTAATCTTCTTGGGCCCCTCGTAGGGTTGACAAGATGTTTGCGTGCCACGCCCAAAGATCTCCCCGAATATGTTCGAAGATTTGGTAATCTTGCTCAATCACTTATAACGAGAAATGAATAGTTGAATAAAGAATGACTTAATTTCATATCTTTATTTAATATGGTATTAGAAACAAAAGGATAATAATAATGAGAAATCATTAAACGGTTTTCCGTGAGCCTTGCTCGAGTTGCACTAGAGGCATCAAGTGTTGCTAGACGCCAACCGATGTGATCACTCAATTAAGATATGTCCAAGTGGAGCCGTTGGTTTAATGAAAATAAATTAATAGACGTGTGTTAGGATCGAACTCGAGACCACGGATTGCACACTTTATGATGAGAATTAAAGTTAATAATTAAATATAAATGTTATATTTATTTATTAATTAAACGAAATAACATAACGGACGTTAAGTAATTAGTGTAATGGACTAACGGTCGTTAAATGTAATTGGAAAAGGACTAAGTTGTAAATAATGGGAAGGTTCCGGAATTCCTTGTGAGATACCTCATCCGATCGGCCACAAGAAAAGGAAACCAAATCCATCTACAACTCAAACTTGTTCACCAAGTTAGTTTGGGTATAAATACAAAACCAAGGGTGTTTGTAATTTATCTCTTGTACTCATTGGCTAAACATAAAAATTGTTTTGTGTATGTTTGCTTAGAACCGATCGTACATCACCTTGTGTGTGTCGATCATCATCTTTTCCAATACAAAGTTTTTTGTTTAATCAAAACTAGCATTCACATCGAATCGTTAGAGTACGTGAGTACAAGAACGTAATACTAACATACTTCTGTTAGTATCTTGGATTGAATTACAAAAAGGTAAGGGGTAATTCTTATAATCCTATAAACCTTAATTAGGATTCATCTCAATTGCTTGTTTTGTGGATTTGATTCTTGTTCGGCTAGAATCAAGAAAGGTACGCATATTTTTGTTTATGTTAATTAATTATTCGTTAATCTTTCCTATACGCTTCCGCATGTGTACTTGATGTTTATTGTTTATATTTATGATTAGTCATGTTATAAAAATCCAACACGTTTTTGATGGTTTGACAACTTTGAACGATAATAAGTTGAATTGTGGTAACGGCGTCATTGCATGGAGATATTTACAAGTTTAAATGGTTTCATTGATGGTTGTTTTTTTTAACACGACAAATACAACGCCATCAACCTGATAATTTTTTTTTACATATTTTGTACTGCTTTATGTTACGCCTTAGAAAACATTGAGGCTTTATCATAGCTTTTAAGACGTGAGACTTAGCCATGTTGTCACTAAGGATGAGCATGGAATCGGTTGGAACCGGAACCAGACCTGATGGATCCGAGCAACGAATTTTGTGAAAATTAGGAACCGAGAACTGAACCGAATATAGTTTTTGGTTCCGGTTTTTTTTTCTACCCAGATAAGAGCCGATTTACATTTAAAGTAATGAGATGAGATCAACAAAAAATATTTTTTTTATAATAGCCATAAATTTTTCATCAAATAAAAAAAAATCAATTACCACAACAAACATTTCTCACACTCAATCACAAAAATAAACACTTTCAAAGGAGTTTACCAAAATCGACAATTTGAACGAGCAAACCATTTGCTCTCAAATTCATTTCACCCACATATCCTCGCTACAAGACAAAGAACATGGAGAGCAAATGCTTTATTCTCCCTCTCAATTGCTCTCCGTCTCGTTAAAAGACAAAGAACATGAAGCGCAAATGTTTTGCTCACACTTCCAATTGCTCTCCACCTCGCTACAAGACAAAGAACATGAAGAGCAAATACTTTACTTTGCTCTCCCTTGCAATTTCTCTCCGCATCACTAAAAGACAAAGAACATGGAGACTCCCTTCCAATTGCTCTCCGCCTCGCTACAAAACAAAGAACGTGGAGAGCAAATGCTTGCTCTTCCAAAATGTAGATTTGGTAAAACGAGTTTAAATGGTTCATTTTTGTAATGATGGAGTTTATTTAAAAAAATTTCTCATTCGTAAGCTAATACGAAATAGCACAATTTTTTGCAAGAAACTCACCAGTTAGCTCATTTAAACTGGCCTTTTAATTTAAAAAAAATATATTAATTTGGCTTTTGAGATTTTGAAATAAAGATACACACAGAAAATTAAAAATCATCGCAAAGAGTAATAAGTAACGAAATACGGAATATAGTACATAAACCATCTTACATATGTATTTTTTTATTGGTTTGTGGATCTATTGGGTTATTGCGAAGTTGCCTATAAGACTGTTTTACAAAAATTAGTGTTTTATGGCATAGTGTAGCAACTAGCAAGAGTCGAGGGTAAGATTGGTTGCATGTCTTAACATCGGTAAAACTACCGATTATGGCTTTAGTATGCGGTGTTATACATCTCGAGATATTACCGATTTTAGTTTGCTCGGTTGGAAGTTTGGAACGAATGACTAAGAGTACTTAGTTTGAGGTTCCCATAAGCTATGTTTCAAGTGTCAAGGTCATAGTCGGCTATTAACTTGCTCTTTGCTTTTTGTTGCTGGTTGGCCTAATGATATCGCGCTTAGTTGATTGCTGATGAGGTATAGTCTTTTCCGGATAGTTAGAAGGAGATAATCACACTTAGACTATTAATTAGACCATGGCTTGGGAGCAGCTGGAGGGACAAAGGTCGCCCCAAGTTCGGAGGCAATGGCATGCTAGCTAGAACTACACCAGATAGCAGCAAATAGCTGTTGTACAACAACGTACGGATGAAGCAGAGTGGTCCATAACGGCCACTTGCGACATCAAGACAAGATAAGGTCTGAATGTGCCCTCATCAACGATTTACTCGTTGCACCTACATGGCAATCTCATCTCCACAATACTCGTGTCGTGAGGCCAAGGCAAGGTAGTATAGATAAAGTCATTCACTGAGATGAACGACACACACATATTCATACTCCGATATACATTATCTTTTCCTCTCGTATATTATCGCATATTTTTCATGCCAAACATATACTTATTCTCACGCAGGAGCTTGGTTTCGGATTAAATATTCGAGATGAACCGACAGTGTTTTTTCTTATTTCAACCCGAAAAACAAAAAGAAAAGAAAACGAAAATAGCACTAATCTCCGAGGTCGAAGGGCTCAAAAGTGATTACGAAAATTGCTTCAACAATTGCTAAGTCAAATATTTATCGTAATCTTCCCTTTTACCCTTCAAGTTTTTCAACTTTTTATAAACAATCTTTTATTTAACTAGGTATAAAGACGGAAAAAGATTGTCTCAAACAGAAAATAACTCGAGTCGAGTTGAAGTCATGAGTCATTGAATTTGATCTAATTACTCAAATCAAAATAAATTCTTTTGATTTAAGCCATTAAATCAAATCTAATGGCTCACAAACACCCGGTTTTGATTATGTAGGGACATATTGTAGGGTTAGGAGGGCAACACATGTCAAGTAGGAATAAACTTTGATATACATTAACAATTTAGTTTTAGAGTTTATTTCAAAAACGTCCTTGTGATTTGCCGGTTTTAATAAAATTTGTCCCTACAATTTTTATAATGGATTTTTTTTATGGTTTTGATCCGCATCAGGTTTGGTCTTTGTGGTTTGCATTTTTTTACTATCCTCTCCCAATAGTTTTTGACTTTTATCGGGTTTGGTCCCTGTGGTTTGCATTTTTTTACTAGTCTCAATGACCAAACCCGATACGGGTCAAAACCATAAAGAGATGATCCGTTAAAAAAAAAGCTGTAGGGACCAATTTCATTAAACCCGACAAACTACAGAAACGATTTATGAAATTAAATCTTAGCTTTATTAATATACATTAGCAACGCTGCGTTGTGTACTGAGAAGAAAACTAGTTATTGACCTTCATTTATGATAATGATCTCGATGGATAGAAAATGATAGTTTTCCAAATTGCATGTACGTTAAATGTAGGAGGGTGAATACAAGTGTTCTAACATGTTTGTATTTACATATTTTGCTCCTATAACATGTAACATGTTGTAACATGTTTGTATTTACTGTAATATGATTAATAATAATTATTAACCGAACTCGACCATGACTGTAATTCGACATCCTGCATATTTATGGATCATCCCTAATCATACTATATCATTATCTCCTAACTTCGTTGTCATATTTTATTTTTGTGTGACATTAACTTTATTTTGCTCCTATATATTATTGCGACATAAGTAGCTAGGTAGATTTTGAATATGTTAACGTAACAACATACATATTACATATGCGTGTGCATGTGCTCGGTTGATATGTATATATATATTTTAATGGCGAAAATCAAATGGCTATATGACGAGTGATAATATATATGATCAATTTGTATTTAACTTGTTTTTTTTCTCAAAATGCTACCTATTTGTAAATAAAGTCTCAAAACCTATAAGCGCCTACATTAAAGGGGTAAGAGCCCCAGTAAAATATATTAATTTAAAAAAACGTTTAAAAACATAAAATGAGAGTAAAATCCTTCATTTCAGCCCAATAAAAGGCAAGACAAACACATTTATTATGCTTCAAACTTAACCATTCATAAAAAAGGCATACCAATCTTATAAACTAAACACAAAAAAAGAAAATTACTTCATAAAACAACCATGAAGATGGATATCAAATTGATCACAAGAATCCTGCATTTGTTTAGATAAATCATAAACCTTATCCTCGTATCCGTCAAAGCAATCAAAATCATCTTCTAAGAATCCTCCTCCAAAATGTGTAAGGTCTCAATTTCAATTTCTGCTAGGTGCAAACAACTTTAAGTAGCTACACTAACCTCCTGAAAAGGGAGGGCTTTATCTGGTTTGAGTCTGTGTGACGGTGGGTTCAAAGCCCGTGAATTAGTCGGTCAAAAGGTCGAAATCCTGGTAAAAAAAAGGATCCTCCTCCACTAGTTGAAGACATATATCTAGATTTCGTCATCAGGAAACTCAACTTCATCATCAGATTTTTCAAATTGGTCCCCCATAGAAGTAATAGGCTTGCTAGCCGACACATTATTCGTTACCTTCTTTTCCAACGGTTTTCCATGATCATCTATACACACAAGTTTCCCTTCCAACATTTGTCTTTCAAGGTCATTAATCCTAGCGACCACATGAATTGCATTTGTAATAAGGGATTGCTTACCTCCTTCCTCTTCCTCATGCAATAATGTAATCGTCTCATTAGTACTCTTGGTGTTCAAACCCCTACATTCACCCTTATCAACCAAAGTATCAAGAATATCAAACGGGTTCGAAGTAGTAACCTTAGATATCGTTGGTTGCGTTGGAGCTGTATGCTTCTTCTTTGTAGACTGGACCGGTCGATAAAAAGTATATGAGTTAGGCTTCAAACCAACTGGAATTTCTCTAACAGCATGCCCACCAGTCTAGGCTTCTTTAAATTGTTCACCACATAAGAGACTTTCTTGTTAGGACATTAATAAAAAACATAACCAGACACCTGACAACTAGAGCACCTGAGAGGTTTCCACTCGTACTCAACATGGATAATGATCGTAGTAAACACTTAACCACTCAATTTAGGAACAATCACCGCTATTGTATCTCTCAGCTCAACAACAGCTCTAAGCTCAATCATGGCTTTTGTATAACTAGCCCTACCCCTGGAATCAGTGCACATAGTAGCTGTGTAAGAATTTAATATCAACGGATTACCAAGTTTGGTTTCAATAACGCTCAACCCTTCTTCTGTAAATGCAGTAATGGGGACATCATGGAACTTCACCCAAACATGATTATTAGAAACACCCACCTTCATAATATTCGTATCTGGTGTCCATTGGTTAAGAATCAATGGCACATTGTGAATCAACCATGGACCACTTTCCAACATAGCTTCCATCCCGTCTTTAAAACCAATTTGAAGAAGAATATATTTTTAATCATCATAGATTCAAGTTTCAACAAAGCCAAATTTACTCCATGTATTCTTCACATAGTTCTCAACTACAGGATATGTCACACGCTTACCCAAAAAGAACCCGTAAATAGTGTTGTTAAACCAATCATTTACAGCAGTAACCAACTCTTTAGATAAGTATACATCCATTGATCCACACCATTTCCAGCAGGCATAAACAATGGTAAAAAAACTAACATATTTCCGACTCTGAGTACCCTTAACCAATGTAGCAAATGAAACATGAGTTGGACGATTACCATTATGAGCCGAATTCACACCAGTTGGAGTCGAGTTTGTACCAGGTAAGACATCCTCTTTACCCAATGGATTCACCATATTAGGAGTCGGCGTATCAAAATGCACCATACCCGGATCATCATCAACTAAACCATGTTTCTCCTTCACCCCACTACGCCTCCCTCTAACTTTAGCATTCAAAAATCCCTTTTCCATTTACTAATCGTATAGAATGCAGCTAAACCAGAACCAACAAATACCAGTTGCTACTATTAGCGCCTACATTTGATCAGGTTAAAGTGTTGTCTTTTTTTCGGTCACATAGAGCAAAATGAGTGATATTTTGGCTATACTCAGTGCAGTTGTGTGTGAATTTAGTCCAAGCTTAGATAATTTTAAATCAGCCCGATCTCAAGGATATATGATTGTTGATTGCTTGCATGGAAGGTGTTTGGTTTGTTTCTTGGTTTTATGTTTGGCTTACCTGAAATACAAAGTGTCGCTACATTTAAGCTTCTAGAAATACTAAGTGCAAATAATAACTACGTTGTATGAGTATTGTTTGTGCAACACACCACATTTCACAACATTAATCAAAACTTATTATTATTATTATTATTATTATTATTATTATTATTATTGGTAAATTTATTTTTAACTGATTAATAGTTCCAAAAGAAATTGTGGACACAAAGTCAAAAGAGTAGCCCGTTTGTAATCAACCATATCATAGGTCAATATAGAGTAGGGGTGCGAATGGGGAAATTTGGCGCCTTTTTCTTTTTTTTTTTTTTTTTTGCTAAAATCAAACCTCGAATCGAAAAATCGGTTTTAAGTTTTTTACGACCAAACCCCACACAAAATTTCGGTTGGTTTTGGCTTTTTGCGGTTTGGTTTTTGGTTTTTCAGTTTTCGGATATCCGGAAATCTGAGTTAATGTTTTATGTTAGACCCATTATTTTAGCTAAGTTCTTTAGTTTCAGATATCCAAAATTTCGGATAACAATTTTATATATTCGAATATCCAAATATCTATAATTTTCGGAAAACTTTTATATGAGTTCCAAAATTGACATTTTATAAAACCAACCTTTTAATAAATTTTGATCAATTTTTCGGATATCCGAATATGGATAATTTGAACATCCAAAACCTAAATCGAGAAATCCTAGAATGTAAGTTGATATTTGGTCGTAAAATAATAAGATTACATAACATGTATATATAAATAAGATGTGCGAACATATATGAAATAAAGAAAACTAACTTTACGAATTTATTATAGTGTTAGTTAAATAAAAACCTGTTACGAATATCTAATCTCTTAGTTTTTGGACTTTAGTGATTACTTGTATCGAAACTAATACTTATACAATTTTTATTAGTTTTATGAATATTAGTATGTGGTTCTTTGGTTTTTCCAGTTTGGGTTTTCATATAAAACCAAAAACCAAACGAAAGCTTTCATTAAAAAAAAAAAAACTAAAACCGCACCATCGGTTTTATAATTGGTTCTTTTTGGGCTTTAGTTCGAGTTTAGGTTTTGTTGCACTCCCCTAATATATAGTGTGCATTGATAGTTCATAAACATGAAATCAATGTATGTCTTCTAGGGGCTAAAAAGAAAAAAAGCAAACATGGCAAGAATTGTAATTTGTTGTTTATAAATAACCATTCTTGTTCATTGTCACTCATTTGGTTTGCTGTTTATAGATAGTCTTTAATCTTCATTTTCTCGCTTATAACACACAGTAAAATCTTTGAAATCCTAAATTACTCACCCTAGATCAAATTATGCTAATAGTAAGAGCCAAGGGTACACTTGCTCTATTTGCAAGTGGCAAGGTACATTCCCCGATTGGTCAAATCATGTTCCAACTGCGCCGTAAGTATATTCTATAAAATCTACAACGATTTTTAAAGCTTAAAGCAGCTTCTTCTTCTTCTAATTAAGTTACACCAATTGTGATTATATGTGAACAATTATGGTTATTTTACACTACATAAAAGATTACACAACAGCATGATACTATGGCTTATGGTATATCTAATTTGCATGTGTATTATATTTTCTTACTTTATATGGTTTCATTATAATTTATTAACTGTTTATCTATAATATTTGACAAGCGCATGCCCAATATGGAATATTGCAAAGAAGCGAGAAGCATGAAATTTCCAGCAACAATTGAGGTGAGTACGTATCGAATTTTTTTTTGCAGTTTTTTGTTCAAAAAATGTGTAAATGTATATGTTTTTTAATTTACATGCAACGACTTAACAAAAAAACTCTCATTTTTTTAAAACCTTGTGAGGAGTTAATTACTTGATAGTAGCTAGTAAAATCAGACATATATGATGTGTTTTTTTTTCACTTTATAATTAATTAAGATTACCATTATATGCGTTTGGGTAGGGAGATTGGTTTTAGAAATAACCGATTATGTCCTTCAAGTGGGAGATTGTTGAGTTGTAGATACTGATCTGTGCTCCGGGCAGTAGGCTCCAAGCAAAATCACTCAGAGGCTTTGATGATGCATCGTGACAGAGGTATGGTTGTACTTACGTAGAAGCTCCTTGGGATCCTACTCTTAATTAGATCAGAAGAAGATTGACAAAGGCTCTGAGATAGAGGCCCCGGGCCCCGAAGACATGCTCTGAAAACAGTCTCCGAAGCTAGGCTCCGAGCGGAGGATACGACCAGTGGTTAAAGGCTCCCTCACCGTTATGCCGATTCTTCTAGAACATGGCCTTGACTCATATTTAGTTAGTCCAAGCTTGAAGATGTAATCTTGGGGAGCAAATTAGGATTAGGCTTTCCACACTTATAAATACCCCTCTTATTGTAACTATGAATTGTATCTTGAGTGTATGCGTACAATCAATAATAAATGTCTTTGGTTCGATCCCGTGGACTTCTATGACTTTCCTAGTTGTAGATACCACGTTATATCTTGCGTCTTTTATTTAACCCGCAAGCGTTGCTTGTGATTCTTTATTTGTTTGGCGGGTGTGCAGGTTCGATATCCACAACAAAGTGGTATCAGAGCTTTGGTTATGATAAACAATGGCAGAAGACGGGAAGATAAATATTGACAAGTTTGATGGTCATGATTTTGGGGTCTAGATGATGCAGATCGAGGACTATCTGATCAGAAGAAGATTCATGAACCTTTGGCGGAAGCCAAACCTACATGCATGAAGGCTGAAGAGTGGACCCTGCTAGATAGGCAGGGTATGGGTGTAGTCAGGTTATCCTTGGCGAAGAACGTAGCTTAAAACATTGTCAAGGAGAAGACTACATACGTCTTAATAAAGGCTTTGTCTAATATGTACGAGAAACCTAGTGCATCGAATAAGGTGTATCTTATTCGACAATTGGTTAATATGAAGATGAAGGAAGGAGCCTTCGTCACAGATCATGTGAACGAGTTTAATTTATTCCTATCAAGAGTAACAATCGGAAATTTTACGTTAACTTTTACCTATAAACTTGAACGTTTTACTCTAAATGTGACAAATCGTAATTTCAGGTCATTTTACCAACTTTAAAAACTTTACTATTCATCGGATACTATTCATCATTTTACTATTCATCATTTTTTAAGTCGATTTGATATTTTGAGAGGATATTTTAAAATTTTACTATTCACGAAACACTATTCATTCCCGGAGAAAAATCACTATTCATGATTCACTATTCATCATTTTTCGTAAACTAGGTTTACGAGTATCAAATACGCGTAACCTTGAGGGTTAAGCTGCGTATTCATGGAACATCATTGAAAGCATTTCATATAGACTAGATTTAGTCTACATATCATCACTAACATCATTGTCATATTAGTTCATGCATGGGTTTGCATATTTCATTAACGTCTATTTTCCTATTAAATAAACGCTATAGCATAATCATTTATTTTGAATATTTAATCCAACACATCCAAAAATTATCCAGATATATTTTTATACTCATTTTAAGACTATAAAAATTATATTATTAGTTTATCGATGTTTTAAATTTATTTTGTATATAAATTGTTATATATATATATATATTTACTGACGGTTTTCAGAAATTCAACTCGATAATTATTTATTCACTCAATTCTTATGAAATTGAATTTTTATAATTTTATGACTTGATATATTTTATTTTGTTCCGTTAAAATCGATTTCTAGCTAACGCTACACTAAATACCTAATTATAATTACAAACTACACATTATACTTAGCATTATATACATTTAATTAACTAGAATACATCACCCTTTTTCCTAGCCTTCACTTGCCGACCAAACACCCATGACTCACTATAATTTTGTAAATATCTTGTAGAAATATGTACACATACACATTTGATAGATATTTTGCATTATACTCTTATTTTACTATATCTAAAACACATACTAGCACATACCACAAGGTGAAACAAGAAAGAAAATCCTCTCATCTTCCTCTCCATATTCGGCCAAGGCAAGATCAAGCAAGAAAACATATTTTTTTTTCAAGATCAAGTGCTTATATTAACCCTAGTATACTTCTATATAAGATTTTGAAATAAAAATCAAGAAGTAATTAGTACCTAGTTACCTTAAACCTCATCATAATACTAGTTGTAGATAGAGATTGCACCTCATTTCAGTGTATCCACTTTTGTCATCATAATCATTGCATCAGGTGAGTTTCATAGCCCCTACTTTTATACGTTTTGAATTACATTTGGGGGAGATGCATGCTCAACTATTTTCATTTACTTTCATAAGTACTCTAAACTTTTAAGGATTACCGTGAGTCATAGCCCCTACTCTTTTAATACTTTTATTAAACTCTTTGGGGGAGATACATGCTCAACAACTTTTATGACAATCATGATTATTTGCAAACTATATGTTTATCTGAACTGAATGTTTAGTCATACGAAGTAACAATATTGCCATACTTAGAGTTTCTATATCATAGACCATTAAGCTAACTGACTTGGTATGATCACGGTCTAATGGACTTGGTATAATGTTGAACTAGCGGACTTGGTATAATGTTGAACTAGCGGACTTGGTATAATGTTGAACTAGCGGACTTGGTACAATCATGAACTAATGGACTGGGAACTATTTGAAACTATACTATATTATGTGTTATATCAATTGACTATTGATACATTAAGTTATGTACTATTATGTGAACCCAATTAGCGAAGTGTGCTTGAACATAAACTATACATATTCTCGGCAAAGGTTGTGAATACACAGTTGCAAGTTTTGTATGGGCGAACTTGAACCGAGTGGATTTACAATGCCTTTGCAGCATGAACATTCTTTAAAGGTTTTCATGACAACATAAACTCTATTACTCACTCAACCTTTGTGTTGACACTTTTAGCATGTTTTATCTCAGGTATCTAAGGCATACACTTCATGGCATGCATGTGGACTTATCATAGAGTCGTGGTGACGACGCGTCTCACATGGGATTTATGCACTTTAAAAATATCGTTTGGCTTGTATCAAACTTATTTCCATGCATGTTGACTATCATTTGGGACCTATACTTTTTAAACTCTGATTATTTTACTCAATCAAACGATGTATTTTCCAAACGACACTTTTGGTCGCTCAATATAACTCAGAACTTTGATGCTATGGCGGTCATCCCCGTAAATTCCATTCACCGCAAAAAGTGTATTTTTGGGGTGTGACACTAAACACGTAAACTATAAACTTTACTCATAACCGTTAGGTTATCTAGCGCATAACGCGAACCATATTTGGACGTTTTACGTCACAACTAAACTAATGTTTAGTCTAATTGAAGCAAGTACATGTCATACTCATAATCATTTAGATGGTCATATACATCCATATGTATAGTTTTCATATAACTTGCATTTTAACTGTTTTAACTTACGTGCATGCATGCATAACATACCCAATACCCGTACCATCTTTCTATGAACACTTTAAATACTTTTAAAATAATTCATTATCCTTCCCCATTTTTATATTAAAAACCGATCCATTATTTTATTTATAAAAAACAGAACAAAATCTTATATCTTATATTCATGTATGTATAATGTGACATAAAATCTTGAAGTAACTTGAAAGATCTAACTAGCACTTCAAGTCAAGATTTTCCTCTTGTTTCTTCCTTTTTTTCTACATGCCAGAACCACACCAATTGTGTACAAAAGTCTTGATTGTCATAAATTTTCAAGTAGATATTTCCAAATAAAAAATGATATGGAATCGTTTGTCAAAACTGACCACAATCAAAGTCAGAAGCATTGTGCCTATAAAAAAGCCTCGTATGTGTAGTTTGGCAAATCGACCCTTTTGAGCTTTTTGAAGAAAAGACCCTAACTTAAACGTAGCAATTTGGATCGAGTCGTGAGAATAAGTAACGAAAGAGATATGACCAAATGAAGGGATTTTGGCAGACCTGACGCCTTTGTGTGCTTTTAATTTTATGGAATTATTGGTGTAGAACTAATACAAATGGTTTATAATTTTAGAAATTAGACTAAAAAACACTTAACTTAGGCTTTTGAACCTTCATTAGAAAATGAGTGAGATATAGCCCGACGAAGTTGAAAAATTTCTTACAAACGGTAACAACAAATCCGAAAATGATCTGGTATAAACCAACATCCAAAACATGTTTTCACGAATCGCGGCATTGAAATAATGAAAGTATACATATTCACCCATGTTTAGAGAGTTGAACGGATAAAAAAGAGCTTAAAACGTAGTAGATACGTTCATTTAAAGTCGAGATTAACTTAATAATTCACACAACTTTATTTTTAGGGTTCCTAAGTACCAAAACGCTTTTTAACTATTTTTCTTAAAATGTTTGACTTACGTAGCTTTATAAAACCTCACTACAAGTGTATAAAAGTGATAAGACTTTATAAAAACTCATATGAATTAAGTACATGTCGAATCGTTTCTAAACGACTTATTATTCTAGGTCATGTTTTGGAATTTCTTGTCGTTATACTCACGTACTACTTTCCTAATTCACAACTTACTTATGTATACTCCCGTTTCGATTGTTCTGTTTTTTTTTCTTATCTTTCTTCTTGTTTTTACCTGAACTTCCCTGCTTCCTTTTTTGCTTCTTGGTCTTCGGTGGTTTTCCTTTCTTCTTAATCCTGTTCAACCAGATCTTCAACACCATAAAAAAATAAAACATAGCATAAGATGTTAATATTCAAAAATAAAAATAAATTGTAGACAATATCCACCTAGCACTCATATTGTTCGTGATGAATAACCTGGTGGTGATCCCCGTAAAACTGTTCATACCCTCCACAAGTTTTCATCACAAGGACGATTCCTATTGGATATTAAACCAAATATAGTCTAGTATAGGGGTCTTGGTGTCATTATTTAAAGTTGTATTTAAGTTTAATATGTATTTAGAAAGTATAGATTAGTATGAGGGTGCATTGTAACAAGAACAAATATGGTAACCTCTATCAAAAGGAATCGACACCTCCAGGAGGACATACCGATTCAGAAAGAGGCGCCAATCAAGATGCATCAAAAGGTCATGACTTTTCCTTGAAGAGTTATGACGGTTAGAAGGTGTCTATTAGATTAGTATAAATAGGGATCATGTATCTCATTGTAATAATCACAAAAAAAACAACAACAATTACAGCAATAAAATTATAGCTCTTGTTTATTACTTATTCATTATACCGTTGTGTTTTAGAGTAGTTGGTTTGATTTTCCTTGCAACCGAAAACCTGCTTTACTATTCTTGGTTAAGACGGTTAGTTTTGATTTACTTTGTGACCGAAAAACCAGTGGACCGTTGGTATTGAAACAATTAGTTTTAGAGAAACCCTTGTATTAATAGTTGGTTTTGATTCACTTTGCGACCGAAAAACCCATATACTGTTATTGCAAGAAGATTGATTAATTTGATCCCAAACTTTTAAGAGTTGATATCAAATTAATAATAGTTAAAGGTTGATATCGATTTGATTCGATACTAGTAAAGTTGAAATCAAAATCGATCCGAAACCGGTGGAATCTGGTCGATTGTTAAAATTGGGAGAAAGAAGACAAGAAAGATGTCCGGGATTCACAAAGAAAAAAGAAGCGAAGGAAGGAGGACTGTCAATGAACTTCCAGTGCCCAATCCTCAACTCTACAAATTACACAATTTAGGCAGTAAAGATTAAAGCAATATTTAATGTCCATGAAATTTGGGAAGCAGTTGAACCAACAACGGACGCTGAAGTTGATAAAAAGAAAAACAACAAGGCAATTGCAATGTTATACCAAGCAATTCTAGAAAATATGGTTTTGCAAATTGCAAGCCTTACTTCGGCAAAAGAAGTTTGGGATGCGTTGAAGATTCGACACGTGGGAGTTGATAGAGTTAAGGAGGCATGCGTTCAAACACTAGAATCGGAGTTTGAACAGTTGAAGATGAAAGACAATGGGTTGTTAGATGTGTATGCCGGGAAGATAAGTGAGATTGCAACACAAGCAAACAGTTTGGGGCATATGGTGGACGATAAAAGGCTGGTTAGGAAACTCTTAGGTTCTGTACCAGAAAAGTTTATGCAGATTGTTGCAGCAATCGAACAATTTGCTGATCTTAATACGATGGCATTCCAAGAAGCCGTGGGAAGATTGAAGGCTTTTGAGGAACGCACCAAAAAGCAATATAAGGAAGAAGATATGTCAAGTAAACGTCTGTTTACCAAAGAAGATGGGAAGGAAAAGGAACATAAATGTGAACGATGTGGTCATGAGAGTTCAAGTAAAGAATACAAAGGACGTGGCCAAGGTGAAAATTGGAAGACATGGAGAAATAAAGATGGGAATCGCCTCCAACAAAATAAGGATCATATAAGATGTTTCAAGTGTAATAAACTTGGACACTTCAAGCATGAATGTCCAAATTCGAAAAAGAAGGAGGAGGCAAACCGGATCTGGGATGTAAACGACGAACCAACACTTCTCTAGCGGCAAACCGGATCTTGAAGGAACCAGAAGGCCTCGGCTAAACTATATTTAGTTTAGGGGGGAGTATTGGATATTAAACCAAATATAGTCTAGAATAAGGGTCTTGGTGTCATTATCTAAAGTTGTATTTTGGTTTTATATGTATTTAGAAAGTATAGATTAGTATGAGGGTGCATTGTGACAAGAACAAAGATGGTAACCTCTATCAAAAGGAATCGACACCTCCAGGAGGACATACCGATTCAGAAAGAGGCGCTAATCAAGATGCATCAAAAGGTCATGACTTTTCCATGAAGAGTTATGACGGTTAGAAGGTGTCTATTAGATTAGTATAAATTGGGATCATGTATCTCATTGTAATAATCACAAATAAACAACAACAATTACAACAATAAAATTATAGCTCTTGTTTATTACTTATTCATTATATGGTACTTTGATTATCAATATATAGAGAACGTCCACCAAAAATTTCGTCACGATCCAACGGTTAACGAAAAAGTTATCATCGTTTGAAAACAATGCTGCAGAAAGTTGCGAATTTTGCGTAAACTCGATTTTCTTCTTCCTTTTTCGCCAAGAAACCTTGTAAATCCCTAGGTAACGAGCTCCCCAAGATCTGATACCAATTGTTGAAACTAAAAACGTGATTAAGATTGTTTCGTGATCGTTTATAAGCTTTAGGGTTAACAATAACATATGCAATACGCAGCGGAATAATAAGAACATTATATGTTATTGACACAAGGTTTTTCCACATCTCACCAATTATTATTTGATCAGAATAATAACGTGTTACCTAACTATAACAGGGATCAAAGACTTCTTTGATCGTGGAGATAACTAAACTACTTACCTAGGCGTTTACAAGACTATACGCCTAGGACACACACACACACACACACCTTTAGACTACATTATGGAAGACTTGATTAATAAAAACATACACCCATGTCGTCTTTATATACTACAGGATTAGGGTTTACAAATCTCTACGAAGGACTAAATAATAAATCTTCTTTTGCAAGCAAGTCCTTCCATCTTTTTGTAGATTTCCATCTTGTCACTTTAATTCCTTGATGTTTCATTCTTTATTGTTTTGTATGATCAAATCAAGACACCCAACAATCTTCCCCTATTTGATGATGACAAAACAAACACGGTTCTTGTACGAACTTCCCTAGACAAAGTAGCAGAAGTTGAGATAAATAAATCTCACCATGAATGAAACACTCTTGTCTTCCTTGTATTCCCCTTAATCCATGCCATGCCACTCAAACATCTCTTCCCCTTTTTGTTATCAACAAATAGGGAACATATGCAAACTTGATCATGACTACCACAAACCAATACCACACATCCAATTCATCCTTCCAATGTCTCAAATTACCCTCCATGAAGTTTTCCGCAACTAAAAATGAACTTGAAACAGTAGAAATCTAAATCATCAGAAGTAATACTAATCAATAGTAGTAAGAATCAAAAACTTCCCCTTGAGTGGTGCATGAACATCAAATGATTATTCAAATATGTAAGCTCTATGTAATGATTACTTGTGAAGAAAACCAAGTATAACGAACTTGATGTAGAAGTAGAATAACCCAAACTTGCGTCTTATGTCTTGTTTATCCACGTGATTCTGAACGTATACTATCCAATGTACAGGGAGACTGCAATCTCTTGACAATAATCACTGAGCACAACAATGTAACTCCTTTAAGTGTTATGTCAATTCTTCGTCACAATCATTGAAGCACGAACAAGTTACTTTAAAACGATTCCACCGTTTAAAAATATAATAAGAACACGCATCCAAGTAATTCCACTTCACCTTCAAATAAGTGATAAATAATCCTCTTCGCAATCAATTCTTCAATAAAACCAAAAACGAGCCTTTTACAATTTTAAGAACAAATTCCAATTTTCATGTATGTGTGAACCAACTCTTCTGTGTGTGTGAATCATCCAAACTCCAAACATTAGTCGAGAACCAAAAATCATTCACCATCCGATATCGATTAAAGCTAGCAGTAAAAACGACGTATATCGGATAATACTAGCAGTAAGAAAAATAATTTCTCGAACAACCTTAACATTCATATCATACCTTAACAAATAATCTTCATGCGTCTAACAAAGAACATTCGAATATCAAAATGCAAACAACCAATAAGCTTCCATCTAAAAGTTTTCTTTTTATTCACGAGATCATGTAGCGCATATATGTCCATACATCACTTTGTTGCCAAGTATAGAATATTAACCAATCATTGATATTAATTGTGCACCGTCCCATGAGAATTAACTACCAATCATAGTCCATGCAAGATAAAAATTCATATGAAGGCAATATTACCTATGTTTAAGAACGAGTAGTGGTAACAATATTAACGAAGCAGTGGTTCGAACAACTAGCAATGGTAACGATTCATGGAGCAGTGGTAATGAAAATAACACAAGCAGTGGAATCGGTAAACTAGCAGTGGAAACACGCATAACTAGCAGTGGTTACGAGATATGTAGCAGTGGATTCTTGTAGCAGTGGAAACGTAACCATGTAAGATACTTGTCGAGATATGAGATGCATAGCAGTAGAGTAGTACAAGGATCTTGCATAACCACCAACCATTAAGTATTAAAATAATATGAGCTAGGTCAGTTAGCATGCAAATACTACAAATAAATAATAAAATCGTAACCCTTTAACAACCAACTCACGAATTGTGAATGAATTGAGATAGTAGCAACAATTAACCAATAAGAACATGTAGTAGATGACAAGACCAGCTCATAAAGTGTCACCATCCAATGATCTTGAAGTAGAAACAAATTGAATTTATTAACCACCTAAGAACCAATTTTCTGAAAGACCTTCTGCAACAAACTTTGACACCCCATATCTTTTTATTGAAAGCTCAGATTGACGACCCCTTCGGTGAAAAGTTATATCAATATATAGAGAACGTCCACCAAATATTTCTTCACGATCCAACGGTTAACAAAAAAGTTATCGTCGTTTGAAAACAGTGCTGCAGAAAGTTGCGAATCTTGCGTAAACTCGATTTTCTTCTTCATTTTTCGCCAAGAAACCTTGTGAATCCCTAGGTAACGAGCTCCCCAAGCTCTGATACCAATTTTTGAAACTAAAAACGTGATTAAGATAGTTTCGTGATCGTTTATAAGCTCTAGGATTAACACTAACATATGCAATACGCGGCGGAATAATAAGAACATTATATGTCATTGACACAAAGTTTTTCCACATCTCCCCAATTATTATTTGATCAGAATAATAACGTGTTACCTAACTATAACAGGGATCAAAGCCTTCTTTGATCTTGGAGATAACTAAACTACTTACTTAGGCGTTTACAAGACTATAAGCCTAGGACACACACACACCCCTTTAGACTACATTATGGAAGATTTGATTGATAAAACCTACACCCATGTCCTCTTTATATACTACAGGATTAGGGTTTATAAATCTCTACGAAGGACTAAATAATAAATCTTCTTTTGCAAGCAAGTCCTTCCATCTTTTTGTAGATTTCCATCTTGTCACTTTAATTCCTTGATGTTTCATTCTTTATTGTTATGTATGATCAAATCAAGACACCCAACAAATTTCTTCCAACATTTAGTTGTTTTCTGTTTTTTATATGAACGGACAATTTTGTGTGAGAAACTGTGTTTTTGTTTTTGGTAGGGGTGAAGTGAGGTGAGGAAGAAAATGATGTTGGTGGGGTCTTTATAGATTTGTTGGATGAAATATGCTATGTAAGCTCTCCTACTTTACACAATATAACACTTTGCCGCCTTTTCTTATAATTTTCACAGAAACACGTTTAAAAGTTTTTTGGTCTACCAAATTTTATGTGACTCAATTAAGCCTTTTATTGATTATTTTTAAGTTTTTTTCTTCAATACTAAAATCATAGAATAATCAAGTTTTTTTCTTTTATATTACTATAAATAACATTGATGTGCTACGTGTGTACAAGTTTTAAATTTATAAAAGGTGAATTACCAATATTACCAATAACACATACGAGCAAGTATACCGTCCGCTATAGCAAGATTATGAAGGTAAGTCGGATGGATTAGGATTTGAGTGAATCTAAGCACACGTTTGAATCAACAGAGTCTATCCAGAACATATAACAAAGCAAATAGATATAATGAAATTCAGATGATTAAAAACTACACTTTCTTAAACTAGATTAATATCCTAGATTAATGTGATTGTGTTAACCTCTTAACATGTTGGTTATGATTATTAGTTGGTATACTAATCTATTGTTCTTACAAGTTAAACCTTCGTCAAGATTTTAGTTTATAAAAACAAGCATTACGTTTAACCAATCAATTCAAGATCAATTCAAGTTTCATAAGTTTACTTGCATAAACTTAAACACAAAAATATCCACTTGTTTCATCAAATTGCTTAAGAAATGGTCAATACGAAAGGTAACCGATCATAGACAAAAGGCTACAATTGATTCTCAACAACTAATCTTACGACCTTTTAGATGTTTCCAACCAATCCAATTTGATAATTAAAAAGTGTTTTTATTACAACCACACCTTAGTTCCTTTGTATAATCAAGAATAATGGGTAAAAACAATCATCCATAGACAAAATGATTATGACTAGTTGAATAACAATAAGTTCCTTCGACCTCTACGATTACTATCAACTAGTCAAACTTGATTAACAAATGTCACTATGAAACTCTAGCACGATTGGATCTTAGAATCAACTTGAAATTGACTTAAAACATGTTAACACAATCACTAACTAATCATATGATAATCAACATCATTTAAGCAAGCGTATAAAGAAACTAGCCACTAATAGCAAACATAAACATAAACTCAGAACTTTGAACATTAGAAAACTTGATTAAAAGTCTTACAATGCTTGGAATAAGATTACAAATGGTGAAGTAATGATTCCCAAAGTATTGGGTAGACTTTTGGTGATTTGGCCTCAAATGTGGAACTTCGAACTCCAAACTTTCCCGGACTTCTAAGGACGAATTTGAGAGCTTAAGAGCTTTGTTTGATGAGTAGAGAGATTTGTATTGAAGTGTGCTGTCTCATATGCTCACAAATGGCCTCTATTTATACTAGTTCCAAAGCCTAGGGTATTAATCACGAACTTGACCTCCAAGGAGTAAGGAAGGGACTAGAATACACCAAAGAAGGACCTAGAATCGTTTGGATGCAAAGGGAAACTTAGTGATGAATATTCGCGATACAACTTCTCCAATCGATCGGTTACATGACCAACCGATCCGGTTGGTCTTCTAAAGGGGCCAACCGCCCGGTTCATGGTGGCGACCTAACGGTTGGTGATAGCATTTTGGCATTTTTGGTCATTTTCCAACCGACCCGGTTGCACTCGCCACCGATCCGGTTAGATTTCCTGAGTTACGGAAACTTGGTCTTTACTTTCTTTATCTTGTAGAACTTGGTTCTTCAATCACTATGGTCTTCAAAGGTACTTGAGATACTGATTTGTGCTTGACCTGCTTCACTGAAACGAGAATCTTCTATTTGCTGAACATTTCTTTACTTTTCCTTTCGTTTCCTTGCACTTGGTTATAAACACTAGACAAACGTCTTTTGATGCGATTAAGCAGTAATTCACGCAAATATAACCAAATAACATATACGTAGCACACATAACGCTACTAGAAACATGTACAATCTGAAAGGCCATCAAATTCCACCACTTAAACTTTGCTTGCCCTCACAAATCTAGGAAAACATCCATCGGCACAAGATTGCGATTATGAAAAATGTGATGCAAATCAACCAAGTACAAATACTTAGAGAAGATTCATCAATTATGCTTTATAAAGGTGAAACATCAAGATGGTTTGACAATATCCAATGATTTTCATGCATGATTAACATTTCAAAACACCTCACGAAAAGGAACGAAATATAATTCACTTAATCACTCATTTTGGTGGGTAACAAGATAAATCACACTCATTGCTTAGTCATGATTAGATTATTACCATAAGCTTGTACAAGAAACAAAACTCCACCGTGGGTGGCGTGAGCACCAAGTAAAAACATCTAAAGAGGAATTTTATTCGGGTTATAATGATATGGCTTCGGGTTAAGGGTATGGATAAGGCATGGGAATATTTATGAAATTGGTGTTAAAATAAAAATAAAATCAATTCTAATACCCGTGTTGCTAATTGCGAAACAATCTACGAACCAATAAATGATTATAGCTTCAATTTCTTCTTTTCGCTTTCCACTTTTGCTTTGCCATAACAATTGTTCTTCGATCATAACATTGGCTATTATTTTCATACTTTCAACACATTATATATATATATATATATATATATATATATATATATATATATATATATATATATATATATATATATATATATATATATATATATATATATATATATATATATATATATATATATATATATAGAGTTAATGTGAGAACTTTTTAAAGTTGTTAAAATGAGAACTAATCTAAACAACCAATAAAACATTTAAATGTAACCCATTTAGCAATGATACACAAAAAATAAAATATTAATACATGTTTAACATTTTAACAACTAATAATCAATTGATACATGAGTTTGGATTACTGATACACAAATATAAATTTTATACCGGTACATCAAAATCTTGAAAAGATGATATCTTGTACATAAATTAATATTCCTAATATACATCAACCACTAAATAAATGGATACACTTATCAAAACCTGATACACATTACAAATCGGATCAAAGTGTATCACCTAATCTTCATTAGTTTTGTAAATAAAAGCATCGGAACTTTAAGAGTTTTACTTGTAATTAATTAAGTTTTTGTTTTTGTTTTAATAAGAGTGACATTTGTTAGATTTTAGTTGGTTCTCATTTTTACAACTTTAAGAAAGTTCTCATTTGATCTAGATTCTATATATATATATATATATATATATATATATATATATATATATATATATATATATATATATATATATATATAGAGTGCGGTTATAGAAAAAGTATAATTAGAGAGAAAAGTGAAAAAAAAGTTATAGGGTCTAATTTGAAATATCTCAAACTTGAGGTTAAGTTTTGAAAACCACCCCACCCCCCGCCCCCGCCCCTTGCACCCTACCCACCCCCTCCATAAATTTTTTTTTTCCAAAAAAAAAATATTTTTAGACAATTTTTTCCCGCCAAAATTTATAAGCGGTGATGCACCTTTTTTTTTTTTTTTTTTGTATCCGAGTTATAAAATTGGTGCATCGTAGTTATAACGGCTTTTTAAAGCGTGATTCACCAAAATAAAAAGGTGCATCGAGATCGCATATGTATTAACTTATTCGAGAAAAGTTTTGAATTAGAGCCGTCAACCTTTGTGTATAAAAGAGATTTTTCAAGCGATTCAACACGCTTATTTTATTAATCACATGGTTAAATATACAATGAAATCAATTATCCTAACATGTTTCAAATTCATTTTATTAATCACATGGTTAACTTACTTTCATCAATTCACGATTGTTAATATATGCCTAGCGTTATCGATGACAAAGCATCGCGACGCTACCATAGATACCATAGCTCAAATCTCTTGTTGTATAACTAATGCCCATTAAAGAGCATAGTATACTAAGATTTTGCAATGTTATTGAAACATATAAGGTAACAATCGTTGGGTGCATCTCGGTTATAAAATTTGGTGCATCATCGTTATAACTAATTTTTATAACTCGATGTAAAAATAAAGGTGCATCAGGTTATAAAAATTTGGCGGAAAATTTTGGCCAAAAAAAAAAACATTTTTGGCCCCAAAAAATTTTTTGGGAATTTTTTTGGGGTGGGATGGTTGGGGGACGCAGGGGTGGGGGTCGAGGTGTGAATTACAAAACTTCCTTAAGAATGAAGAAAAATACAATTAGGTCCACTGGTTTGGTGTGAAAAAAGGGAGGGGAAGAGGGGTAATCGATGGTTGAGATTACTTTTCTCACTTTTCTCTTGAGATCAACTATATATATATATATATATATATATATATATATATATATATATATATATATATATATATATATATATATATATATATATATATATATATATATATATATATAGGAAAGGGATCGGTGGGATTACATTTTAAGTAGGGATGGTGCGGATAATATCACAGTTACATTCAAAAAAATTCAAAAAATGCGAAAAAATAAAAAAGAAGGGACAACAATTTATTAAGAATCATTGAAAAAATTCGAGAAAAAAAATCATTTTCATGGTTAAAAGGTACAATGATATTATGAATTTTGTTAATATCACCGTAATTATCAAGCTTTCTTATATCACTATTAACTAAGGCTAGCATTAGTTTCACTAAGGCTAGCAAAGGTTTCTAAACTATGATGATATTGTTTTTTTTCTAATATCAAAGTAACTTTTTAAGTAAAATTGTTAATATCACGATTACTTTTTACATGTTTTCTTAATATCAAAGTTAATTTTTTAATATCACCGTAAGTTTTCTTAATATAGTAATAAAAAGCGATGATATTAAGTAAAATTGTTAATATCGCTGATGGGACTCATAATATCGATTAATATCGCGGTAGAACTCATAATAAAAAAACAAAATTGCTCGGGAAAATCGAAAAAATTAAAAATGAAAAGAAGATAACAATAGTAAGGATGTTTGAAAGGAAAAAATTAAAAATCATTTACATGGTTAATTGCTACTAGTGAAGATAGCGCGAGATCTTGACTTTTTGCAAAAAGTCAAGATAAGATCTGAAATGGTAGGTCCGGATCAATCCGCGCATCCACCGCAATTAAAAAAATCGCTTTGATCCTCTCTCTCTCTATATATATATATATATATATATATATATATATATATATATATATATATATATATATATATATATATATATATATATATATATATATATATATATATATATATATATATATAGGGGGGTGTTTCTTGTGAAGTCTAATTTTTGTGAGAGCGAGAAAAGATCTAGCCCTCCATCTAATCCTCCTTTTTTAAGATCTAATGGCTAAATTAAACCACCGTCACTAACCAAACAACCAAGAGTATTTTTGTAATTACCAACTCCACATCTCTAATATATAAAGAAAAAAACACACACATGAACGTGAAAACACACACCTATCCGATCACTATCACCGCTTCACCACCAAATAGAACGACCACTGCTCCTCCACAATTATCCTTCACCTTCTATAATCGTCTTTCACCTTCTATAATCGTCTTTCACCGTATTCCACCGTCGTTCATCTTTTAACATCGTCAAACACCGTCTTTTACCGGAATCATCACCGGAATATTAGTTAATCATAAAAACAAAAAATTCGACTCATATGACTGATGAAGAAGGAGATATCAATGAAATTAGGTCAACAAAAGCTGAGATTGATGAAAAAGATCAACTTTTCTATTCAGACTACACAAAAATTGATAGTAACTTCTACTTCTGTTATTTTTGATTAAATTTTATTGTATAATTCATAACTATTATGTGTTATAACTTATTATAATTGTTTAATTTGTACATAAGTCACATGTGAATATATAGATTACTAACTGGTTTTAAGTGTTATAAGGTAGTTAATTAGAGGAAATTTTGATGATTTAATTATATTAATAGTGTCTTCGCGCGTGAAAACTATGAGCAAGTAATGAAGTTTTGATTTTATTAGTGGAATGTTTAATGATTTAAGTTTTGTAAGATTATCTTCACATGTGAAAATATTAGCAATGAATTAAGTTTTGATGTTATTAGCGGAATGTTTGATGATTTAAGTTTTGTAAGATTATCTTCGCATGTGAAAATATCAGCAAGGAATTAAGTTTTGATGTTATTAGCGGAATGTTTGATGATTTAAGTTTTGTAAGATTATCTTCGCATGTGAAAATATCAGCAATGAATTAAGTTTTGATGTTATTAGCGGAATGTTTGATGATTTAAGTTTTGTAAGATTATCTTCGCATGTGAAAATATCAGCAATAATGAATTAAGTTTTGATGTTATTAGCGGATTGTTTGATGATTTAAGTTTTGTAAGATTATCTTCGCATGTGAAAATATCGACAGCAATTAAGTTTTGATGTTATTAGCGGAATGTTTGATGATTTAAGTTTTGTAAGATTATCTTCGCATGTGAAAATATCAGCAATGAATTAAGTTTTGATGTTATTAGCGGAATGTTTGATGATTTAAGTTTTGTAAGATTATCTTCGCATGTGAAAATATCAGCAATGAATTAAGTTTTGATGTTATTAGCGGAATGTTTGATGATTTAAGTTTTGTAAGATTATCTTCGCATGTGAAAATATCAGCAAGGAATTAAGTTTTGATGTTATTAGCCGAATGTTTGATGATTTAAGTTTTGTAAGATTATCTTCGCATGTGAAAATATCATCAATGAATTAAGTTTTGTTGTTATTAGTGGAATGTTTGATGATTTAAGTTTTGTAAGATTATCTTCGGATGTGAAAATATAAACAAAGAATTAAGTTTTGATGTTATTAGCCAAATGTTTGATGATTCATATTTTGTAAGATTATCTTTGCATGTGAAAATATTAGCACTCTGATGTTTTGCACTAAGATCACAGTGAGCTCCTGAGATTAAACATGTAAAAGGATATGTTGCCTCGTTAGGCATTGGTTTATACAGCTCTGAATTTTTGCCTGATTGATAAATAGTCTAGGACTAAATTTTGGAACTAAGCGTTATTCTCGTCATTCTAAGAATGCTCATGCTTGTCATCAAGGAATTATAACGTTTTCTATGAATTGCTAATCTGATCAATGATAAAGTGACCACTTCTTTTGGAATGTTGATACATTGGTCTTTACTAGTACATTTGTATACATTGGTCTGTTAGTTTTCATTATTTTTAAAATAGAGACTGAGCTTTCTTAATCGTTAATTACTGTCCATATCTCTGAAGGGTTATTTTTGGATCATCAGATAACTTAAAATGAAGATGAAATCCACGTAATTGTAATGAACTGAAAAAGATTGAGTGTGATGATTTTAAGGCCAAGTCATCTAATAGTACTAAAATGCGCCTATTATCTGTTGTTAGGTTTGAGTTTGTGGTATCCTTTGAAAGTAATTTACTTGCGTGGAGTGCAGTAATTGTTAACTTGATAATCATTTACTGTTTAATCTCAAGAACTCAGTACCTATTGGTGAAGTTAAAAGATGCTGATATAAGGACCCTTGTGAAGTTTAACCACATGAATTTAATTGAGTTGTGCTTTGTGGGGTATTGTGCTCGGTGAAAACACATAGTCTTTGGTGTGCAGTCTGTTGAAAATAGTCATTGCACGAAAATGGGTCTTGCTTGCCACGTTCGGTATCGCGATCTTTACATGTTACGAAATGTTTTAAGCTTTCTGTAACAATGGGCGAAGATTTAGCTGCATCCATGGGTGGATTATGCGATTGTGAGTTACAAGACAACAAAGATGGTACCCGGTGAGATTAGGTTTAATTTTATTGAAGATACATTAGGCGATTAGAAAATAACTATTTCTTTATGCATTTATTTTCTTTAATAATATATTTATTCATTAATGAAAATAGGAAGATGAAGGTTGGTTATATATGCTT
The DNA here is from genome assembly GCA_022545495.1 of Chrysanthemum lavandulifolium. Classification (NCBI taxonomy): domain Eukaryota; kingdom Viridiplantae; phylum Streptophyta; class Magnoliopsida; order Asterales; family Asteraceae; genus Chrysanthemum; species Chrysanthemum lavandulifolium. Next base: position 72,664,614 of record CM040240.1, read on the forward strand.
ACTTTGTAGTTTTGCATATCAATATTTCACATTTGATGCACCTCAAACTGGTTGATGTTACTCTTATTATGTGTCTGATCGATAGTTTTATTTCGCAAGTTTAAATTTTGAGGTAGAGTTACTACTTATTAGATGGTTCGCATTAGTATATGGTCCAACTTCACCTATTTATGAAACCACTTATACATGCTACACCGCATCTCCAATAGTGAAAGAGACCAAGAATTATTGAATTTTATAAACTTTGCATCACTAAAAGAGCATAAAATATCAACAATGGCAAGTTACAGACTCCACAAGCACTGTAAGCTTAACAAGGTACCTGTTGCAATAAAGAAGTAAACATATATTCCATGCATTTCATAGGATACTCTCCATTTCAAAACATATTGAAAGCACGATATATAAACTAAATATGTGTCCATTCTAAGCCCCGCTTGTCCAATATCGATGGAAGCCACCTCTTTGCTTATATACTCTTTACCAGTCGGGTCAAGCTCTAAAGAAAAGAGTCATACCTCAGGATTTTCTTCACTTTTCCATGAAGTAAGCGCTTCTTTTCCTTCTAAAATCATAAGCAAGTTTAGCACCGAGCAACCAAGTATTATGCGGGTGGTCAAACTTTATGGCGGTTCAAGCTGAATTTGACCGTCTGTCGAAACTAGGTTACCATCATCATGAATAACGACAATCACGGATTTGATTGGTGGTGGTGACATTGTGGACGGATCGTAACTTAAACTCGCATCGAGCACTAGGGCGACTAGTTAATGTTTTGTGTCTTCCTTTGCTGCACCACTTCAATTTTTATTAAAACGTCATCCTTTACTTGTCCTAGGTGGAAAATTTCAGATTCACTTCCCGTGTTTTGTCTTTTTTTTTCGCAACAAGCTCGGGGCGTTAGTGCAAAACTCCATAAAAACACCACTCTCCCAAGTTAGTTGCTCTTGAAAAATCTTGGAAGAGTGTGTCATTTGTGTTGAGGATCGACTTACGAAGGTTCGGTTAGTGTTGGGCGACTCAAGGTCACGATATTTGCCGGCATAAGGTATGTTTGTATTATCGACTCGCCTTTATCGAGTCTCTTATGTATGCATTCAACCATAAACTCTAGTTTTACATTCTTTCTAGGCCTGTTTGGACAATATCGACAAAGACTTGTTTCATGCTCATATGAAAAAGTGAGTCGGTATTTCTTCGTCTTATCTCTCATGGCTTCTAATCTTAAAGATGGCAAGGTGGGTGTTTAAGGGTGAAAAGGTAGTGGTAACTTTTATACAGGTTAAAATGGGTCGAGTTGGGTGTCGGGTTCGACCTAAAACTTTTGTTCGAAATCACAAGTTATTATGAATAGGTAATGTGATAATATGATTTTAAAATTATATTCTTCAATTAAGTTTTGGATAATTTGATTTAGGAGGTTCTATCTACTAACAATACATATGGCGACTTTCAACCCATTTACATTTGTCCTATTTCTCATTTGATCCATTATAGATATTATAACCCACATTGGATAATTTGATTTATCATTTGACCCATTTTGTGTTGTCCTATTTCTCATTTGATCCATTATAGATATTATAACCCATTTTGTGTTGTCCTATTTCTCATTGGATAATTTGATTTAGGAGGTTCTATCTACTAACAATCGCCGTGATTTGTGGGTCTTATTCACTCCTCGAGATTGATTACATCTTCAAATTGGGTGCTTTTATAAGTCTCGATAAGCATATTATTTAGTGAATCTGGACAATGAATGAAAACAAAAATAACATTAACAATGATATTAGTAGTCGCTTACATAAACATCATGTTTAAAAAATTAAATGGCTAGATATCTATCGTTAATCCAAACTAGTCATCTTAACCATGAAAGTCGAGGAAGACCTTTAATTTCTAACAAAATAAATGATTTTTTGTGCTATTTGACCTCTAGTTCTCTTTGAATGGTAATTTGACCATCTTGGTTTTCTGGTTCATTTACGGAAGACTAGGAACTGTTTTTTGCGATGTTAAGGCGATTATAGGAATGTGAAGTGTCGGTGAGTTTGCACAAAAACATTTGTTAATCTGACCGGGATCTGAAGACTTTATCGGTGGTCATCTTGATGCCACTGCCTTGCTGATTATCTTGTTCACAAGGCAAGTCGAATTATTTCCCTTAAGCAATACGTGCCCTTTTGTGCAAAATATGAATATTAAAATTTTCTATATCGACAAGTTACTCTTAATTCATCTTGGCAAAATGGGTGGGTTCTCGGGTATGGGTCACTCCAGTTTGGGTATTTTTGGTATGATGCTGGATGGGTTGGTTGTGTGACTTGTGTCAACATACACCTTTTTTCCTTTTTTTTCTTTGAGGCTACTTATTTGATGGGGCATAAGATAAACCTTGTTAGATTTGATGTGTCTACACTTGTCATAGTCTCATTGTCCCTACTTATCACAATAAACCGATAATGGATTTTACCGATTTGAGACTATGAGATGAGGGCATAAGATAAACCTTCATTCTTATGAACAAAGGGTCTCTTGTAAGACCAGAACCGAACTTTATCGACTTCATCGATTAATTAGTACATATATTTTTCTTTAGGGGTGATAGTGTATTTTTGGAACTTTCCACTATGTTGTTGTCTTCTTTGGGCGGTGAATTAGAGTGTCGATGCCTCTTGTTCTTTGTTGAGAGAACCTTGTTTTACCTTGAAAAGCTCTTGGGACACTTCCATATGCTATTGCTTTCGGTACTTGAGCATAGCAGGAATTGGGTGGGTCGACAATCGGGTATCTAATGGATTCGGATAATAAGCAGTTGCTATTGACACAAGTCCAAGCAATTCGGTTGGGTTCTGTTGACTAGTCATCACTTTTTGTCTAATTTCTTTTCTACAAATAATTGATGGTTTAAGTACAATTAAGAGTTGATAAATCATCTTATACAACGGATATATAGGTCTTCCTTTGGCACATAGTGGTGAATCCAAGAACTATATGGTTCTCAAAGGCGCAAAAATGATAGTGGACTAGTGATGGCTCTAAATTATCTCGGCCGGTCAGACAAGACCTCGGGGCATGACATGAGAGACTATAAGCAGTTAAGAAGATGGTAGAACACTCGTATTTGTCAACTCGTCTTTGCCCTTATCGAAGGGCCGCCTCTAGTTGTCGGCGGATCCGATCGTAATTGCTAAGCTACATTATGCTGCGTCAAAGGGGTGTTATCAGGACAACGATGGTGAAATTGACAATGTTGTCAGGTGTGGGATCTTAGGAGGTGAGGTCACCATAACACTTGAAGGTCATCAAAATATGATAGCGGTGTGCAACTAAGCTGATTGCTCTTACCTTCTTACCAATAGGATGGATTGTACCCTTCGTATATAAGATTTGCGTTTGTATGCATCGCAAAAATCGTTGCATCAAGATGATGGAGGACACCGGCTGGCGTGGAACAAAATGCGCTCAAGTGTAGCTGGTCTCGATGGAACAAGGTTACGCTAGTAGTTACGGCGGATGGTTTATATTTGGGATATCATTAATGAAACATACACTATAAGCTTCACAGGTCATTGGTTCGGTCGATGAGTTCGCCTCACCTAGTGAACCTATCATGAGGATCTTCTGACGGCGATAAAAAGATATATCTTAGGGAGATTTGAGGAAGCGAATAAAGAGGCGATGAAAGGTTTAGTTTTGTTAGTCACTTTTGTGTTGGTTATTACCTCAATCACGAAACATTGAGGAGAATGATACCATATGAACCACGTTTGAATGCTTTCATTGTAGTTGCCATTTATGTTATCCTTTTAAAGAAAACATCAGTTGAACCATTGTAGTTGAAATTTTTGGAAGATCATTGTTGGAACATTATTGTGTGTGTTATCATAATGAGCGTATTAATAATTTTAAAAAATGGACAATAAAGTGTCTTGTGGGGTAACTTGTACTAAAAGTTACATGTTTTAATCCCAATAATTTCTTGGCTTTGGCCATCAAGTTACTGTTAAACCCAATAATCTCGCTGGCACAGCCATCCTAGAAGCATAAGCGCTGGAGCTAAGAAAATTATTGTTGTTGAATACTTTTAGCGGGTGACTCAAAGCTCTTGTGATCGCGTCTTAAACGACATGGGAAAGCTTGTTGCAGAGAAGGTAACGATGGCGGCGTTTACACTACATATGAATACATTTTGAATGCTACAATCTCTTTATCGAGATGATGGCACGCTTGCAAGCACTTAAATTTGTTGACAAGCTATAGGTTTCGTGGATATACTGCTGAGATCCACTTAGCAGTACAAGCTTGAAGGCTACAATCTCTTTATCGAGATGATGGCACAAATAAGAAGAATGTTATTTATGCTATATACCGGGTTGGTTGCTACCAAACATAACTTATAGGGTTATATATTGTGTTGGTTTGGTATAAAAATGATAATTGATACGTAACTTCTATTGTTCGGTTTAAACGTGATGGTGAAAGATCCTCCAAAACCGGCAAGGACGGTACAAATGGGTCTCTTCCGCCACCATCATCATTAGTTACGAGGCGACATATGACATGGAGCTATGCATATATCAAGGGCAGTGCAAATGGGACACTTCCCAACCACCATCTGTTAGCTACGGTAGCGTATGACATGGCGTTATGCATATATCTCATTGAGCTCAAAGCGACATCCGATAGTTAATGGGGCCCTTTTGTTGTGTATATCATGAACATGTAAATTAGAATGTCACAGTAGAGAGGTATAAGGTAATGTAAAGTGGCTCTCTGACTTCATTTCCTATTCTCATCATAAATTCATTGTTTTATCTTTTAACAAATTCATTGTTTTGTCTATTATCAAATTCTGTAGCGTATTATAATTTTGAAAGTATCGGTACATTATTGTTATATTATTGATTTAACGCCTTTTACGATGCATATGTTTATCGAATTATATTACGGTGCAAGTGCAATAATCTAAACATTGTTACATGCAAGTGCGAACCAAAAGGACTAGAAATTTCAAAGAATTGATTTGCATTTGGTGAACTTGTAATAATATTAATACAATGTTTATATGTAATCCGAACCGGACACATAACATGCCCATAAATACAACCTTCTCAAAGAGCGAAAGATGAGACTATCTTGGCGGCAGGGGATGACTCATTATCGCCGCTTCTTAACTTGAACACAACACTTGTCTCGAGATATAGGTGTCAGCTCTCTAGAAACCTCGGTTAACATAAGATCAAACTTACTCTTATGTACCTTCATAATGGTGAAGCAGAAACCGTCTTCTTGGACTTGAGACCATCCCTTTTACCACAAGAGCGTTACACCAATGTTGGAGGACCACTTTTTGTCTCCAATGGTAGTGGCTTGATTGAATCAACATCTTCGTGTTTCATGAACCTTTCCACGGTTTTTGACTAGTTGAGCTTTTCATGGCTCATTTTAATAGCTTCCATGGACTTATACTGACGAAAACCACCTTGTTTCTTGGTTGACTCAGGTGCTTTATCAATCTTCTGAAAGTATATGCTCCAGTGCGAAATGAAGCAAAAACTAGCATAAGTAGAGGATTATCATTGAAAACAAGCTAGATACTTTTAAAAGTGTTAAGAGTTACCGTTTGAGTCACTAATTGCATTATTCAAATTTGGAAAACCGATATAACCGTGTTCAAAACAAAGCGCTTTCTTTGGTGATAAAATACATTGGGTTTTATTCGATAACCCATAAGTAAAATCGATTAGAGAATGGTAGCAGACACATCCTTGTGGGAGTTTGAACAAGACACAAGAAACAAATATTGTACCATATATACCTGCGTATTCTTTCTCTACAAATGGCGAATCTTGTTTTCGAGGAATCCAAATCTAAGCTTTCATCACGAGACAAGTGCGAATCATCTTCAGACATATCTTCTTCCATTAACGCACTTTCTTCTCATTACCATTATATAATCATATGTTCTCATTCCTACAAGTTTATAAAAATAATTATATGTCGTGATGTCGGGAAGTGAACAAAAGTATCTTGTAGTAGATTTGAACAAAAGTACCTTGGATGAGAACAACGTGAAGAAGAATAGTTGTCCTAAAATTTGTTGAGCAGTGTAATTAATAGAGCCAACAAACTGTTTAAAACCAAGAGACACAATCTATCGGTAACAAACATATATTTTTTTAGTTGTCTTTTGCCCTTGAAACTACGAAAGGACTTACAGATGGTACTGCAGAACTCCTCTCGGAAAATGAAAATGGAGTATTTTACAAGCTCCTTATCTAATCCTCGTGCATCCGTAAAGCACCTAACAAATATGGCAATATGCATCCCTCCTTCGATCATAATGAATTTTGTTTACAAGTTTGTGGTCAACACATGTTTCGGACGACCAAAATAAAAATAAGCGAAATTGGACAAGTATGTTGAATTATGTACTAATTAGTGTTACTAACCATTAACAAGACATAGGCGAGGATAAGTATAAGCGTCTGTAGTTTTTTCGACACAATTGTTTAACCACTGAAACCGGATATCATTGTAATTGTTAGTGGAGGTGAAATTTTATGATAAAGGGTCACGGGATATTCAAATTTTATAATGGTAGTTTGAGTACCATGCGGTGGTGATCAAACCCTTCAACACACCGATTGCGGTCTGCGGTGCCTTTTATGCTTTTTAACTGTGGAGATAAAAAGCATGTAATTATAAGTGTTTACGTAATCAAAAGCCAACTTTTAGAAGCATCTATAATTACGATTCTATATCTAAAAAGCGTTATGTTTGACAATTGACAAATCCTAATCACATTTAAAACAAAGTCTGTGTTGGGTATAGATTCGATTAGCAAATTGTTTAACCCTTAAAAATAATTTTTTTTATGTTAGACATTTGATGAATCCATATCAAATTTTGAAAAAATGAAAGGACTTGGTTTGACCCTTTAAGTCAAACTATGACATAAATCATACCTAAATGGGTCTTCATTTTGAGCTCCAAAATTGATTCTAGTGAGGCAGCTTAGAAAAGTGTTCCTCATATGGTGTAAGGTACATTTGGTAGTTGATTGTCGAGCTCGAGTTTTGAAATGAATGGGAGCCCGGTTGTTGAATTTGATAAACACACACTTGACCGTAGTATTAGATGCCAAGGAGTTCTTGAGACTCTATAGTATTAGCATCGATATGGCGGTGTTGCCAAAAGAGTGGGTTCCTTTGAGATATCAAACTTAGGGTATAAGTTGTTGTTATCAAGGTTGCCATATAAGATATCTAGTCTAGTCACGCACGGTTAGTGAGTTACAATACTTGCGATCGTCTGTAGGAAATATCTGTGTTTGATCTTGTCATCTAGTCTCATTTTTGTGGATATTTTACTAGTATTTCTCTGATCTAATCATCGAGTCCATTCAAACGAGCATATGCATGTTATCCTTTTCGCCACCACAATCTATACTTACAAAACTATAAAACATAATTGATAATAACTTTGTGAGTACTAATCCCATTTTCATTTCTTTTAATGATGCAGCACATTCATATCAATGTTAGATGGCCAAAACAAGTTGTTGAAGAGAAAAATATGGGAGGTGATATGCACACCACAATAAGTGATGTACACACCAACATTTATATGTGGTGTTGTACCATGTGCATTACAAATGTAATTTTGTGGTGTGCGCATCACTTGTTGTGGTGTCATATTACCTCGAAAAATATTCTGAGTACTATAGTTACACATACAAGTTTGACACCCTATGGAGACCTACTATTACCAATATTTCGTCATTCTTCATCTCAATACATTTCTACATCGGCTGGGGCTTAGGGCTAGATTGTTACTTACTTTGCATGGTTTATGGCTAGCTAATGAAACATGGATAAAAATGAGTTGACCGAGATAATACCGTGCATCTTCCCATCTAAAAGGGTTTGTTGAACTAAAAGGTAGCACTATCAAGGAATAGAACTTGATATCTAAAAGTTCTGTTGATTGTTGATTCTCAAAAAATATGAGAGATACTACATTATGGACAATTAAATTTCTAAGCAATCAGATTCAAAACGTATGAATGAACTAAGGTTTGTGACTTCTTCGCCTATCATGTAACTAAAGTTCATACGTGACACATACCACACATAGGGTCTAGAAATAACTTATAGATGGTCATAAATTTGGCAGCATGGCGAGCATCCCAGATAAGAACATGGTTCGAAAGCAATACAATCAAAGAAAAAAAAAGTATGATTGATATAATCATATATCATAATTAATAAGATATTTAAAAAATAAATAAAGCATGTAGCTGAAATACGAATACATACATCGGATTTGTCGGTGTGTGTGGCTACTATGTTCTTTGCTAGAGAAGCTCCACGATCCGATTACCTACATAAATACAAGTGAGCGTCTAATAAAAATTTCTTACGCATATGCAAAAAGAAATAGGATGCATATTTGTCTTTACCTCTCGGGGTGGATAATGGTTTTAAGCGTTTTTACAAAGGGAGACCGTGCTTCTTCATTGAACTACTGACCCGACACTCGGTTAGTTTATCTGGGAAAAATAGTAAATAAGAAGTTGCTACTAGTGAGAGAATTAAGCAGCCATAAAACTAAACTTTTGAAACACATTATCACCGGTGCTATGTGTTCGACATTCAACCCTTGGTTTATAAACTTTACAATTTGCAATCACGAGTGTTTGGAACACTACCATCGATCACGGAAGAGGTAACATAGGTGAAATTCGTATTACAAAAGCATATATCATTTATGTTTGGTAGAAACAAAAGGAGCTTCATTCACACATTACGAAGGTAGAGTGGTTGACCATTCTTGTAAGCGACTTGCTCTAGTAAGCGGACCCCATCTATTAACGACAAGAATACCCAATGTGAGCAATATGCCTTATAACCCAAAACACCCTGTGGTAAAATAACTTTTCAACAACTATTATCTCAACATTCTTGTAAACACCAAAATTAGAATAGGTTACATGAATATATCTTTGAATAAGAAATTTTCCTTAAAAGTAAATTGCATTCATACCAGTTAAAGCCTCTCAAATCTCAATATTTTATTTCAAGCCATCGACACGAATCGAGTTATAAGAAAATTTCTTCACATGTGAAGGTATTCGATACCTTATTTATTCACATGTGAGGATATTTGATACTTTATTTAAAGCCTCTTAAATCTCAGTACCTTATTTCAAGCCATCAACACGAATCGAGTTATAAGCAAATTTCTTCACATGTGAAGGTATTCGATACCTTATTTCTTCACATGTGAAGGCATCGATCTAAATTTCTTCACATGTGAGGGTATTCGATACCTTATTTAAAGCCTCTCAATCACAATACCTAATTTCATGCCATCAACACAAATCGAGTTATAAGCAAATTTCTTCACATGTGAGGTATTCGATACCTTATTTAAAACCTCTCAAATCACAATACCTAATTTCATGCCATCAACACAAATCGAGTTATAAGCAAATTTCTTCACATGTGAGGGTATTCATACCTTATTTCTTCACATGTGACAAATATATTCACGCGTCTTAAAAATCCATAGACATATATTTTCACATGACAATTGGTTCACACATCTTAAAATGGTACTAGATATATATTTTCACACACGTCCAAGTTATTCACGCATCTTAAACGACTATGAGAAATATAGTTTCATATGTTGCAAATTACGAGACATATATGAGATAATGAGACATATATGATACATAACCGTAAGTACTATCAAGAGTACTAAAATAACGATGGTGAATCGACAAAAAAGTTCACAACTTGCAATATTGGTTCGAGCATTTCATCAAAGCAGGTTGGTATGCATTATAAGCTAAATGAACAAATATTACAAGAAATCTTCGAATTGAACACCGATTAAAAACATGTGAATAATCAAAGTGTAAGAATTTAACCTTTTGAAGAGCCAATTTTAACCTAATAACCACCAATATACAGAAGCAGAAAACTATAATCTCAAGGAGATGATCGAGATCAGTGACAGAAAGGTGCTGCTATGGCGGCGATTGGTCCTCTAACGATGGTTTGTGTTGTGGCAGTGGTGATTGGAGGCGATGGTTGTTGACTGGTTGGGGTGTGTGTGTTTTGTTTATTGAGAGAGAGAAAGAGAGAAAAATGAGATATTTTTTGGCGGGCAGAAAGTAAATGAGATTAATCAGTTAGACCCCTCTAATTTTGGGGCAAAATTTACGAAAATGCTATTCATAAAATTGATCTTAAGATGAGATTGATTTAATCTAACGGTCCAAATCTCTTCTCGCGTTCTTACAAAAATTGTCCTTCTCATTTGAGCGCTTGTCTATATATATATATATATATATATATATATATATATATTTTTAAATATCGAACTTTCATGATATGGCTCAATCAATCTCACAAGATGTGGTACTCGTATTCATTTGAACAATCTTCACTTTCTAGGTGACTAGCAACCAACCATTTAGACATTGATAAGGGTTAGGCTTAGGTTTAAAGTGTAAAATCTTTTTGTATTTTCTGGGTGAAGCAGAAATGAAAAGGATGACTTAGAGGGTGTAACTAGTGGTATCTAGTGCTAAAAATGAGCACTAAAAATAGGTCCATGTGGATGGTTAACTAACCGATGTGGCTAGCTAATATATCATTAGATGTAAAATGGAAGGACATTTGGGTTTTATTCGTAAGGTGCCTCTTTATCACACGAATTCACTTATATCGCACGAATGCGATCTCACTGCGGTCTGGTAATGATTTACAAGTACGAGTTCTAGAATAACTAAAATCACCGGCACACTCATAGCAAGAGATCCAAGCATAAAAGATGTATGCTTTTTATAGAGCATGCTTCAAATCCTCACTATTTTAGTGGAAAAAGGGTTATAATATGTGCTAGCAAATGTTTATCGATCCCAGAATGGATTGCAATAGTAATCGGACCACTTCTCGAAGTTTCAAAATTTACAAGTTTTACCAGTGGTTTGATCCAGTTATTCTAATATATTATCCTATATGTGTGAAAACAACTAGATCACAATGGCAAACAGAATTTAAAATTTAAGCATGAAAACTATAATTTTTCCTATTTACCCCCCCACACTTAAGTTAGACATTGTACTCAATGTGAAAAACGAACTTCAAAGTAAAGAAATAGGGAAAATAGAGATGGAACCAGATATGTTAATGAGTTTGTCAGCTTAAAATTCTTTTCTTCATTCTTAGCGTCCACTGGAAAAATCATTACCTGCACAAAATCTTATAAACAAACAAAAGGTTTTATTAAAAGGTGGCACCCCCACACTTAAGTTCAACCAAAGGTTTAAACTTTGGGGAGTGACCACAGAAAATAAAATCAAACACAGGTTGCCTCCCGAGAGCGCTTGTTTATTACCGAGTTATCGGCTGACTCGAATCTTCGAAATTCACTTGGCCACAAGAGCGACCTTGAACATTTGAAAAGTTCGAGGATATACATGAATTCTTCACGATAGCTTCAATATCGTCCCAGGGCAATTTAGCAGATGGTTTCAAGGAACAATTTGTGATTCTTCCTTGAAATGGTGCTACAAAGGTGATTGTTTGAATTCATTTTCGAAAGCTGTTACAACTGAAACTTCATTCATTGCTCCTTGTCATAATATAACTTGATTCGGTGCCCATTAACAATGAAACTTCCACCACATTTGTCGTGAGAGTTCGACATACCGGATGGATATCCATGTTTAATGATATATGGTCCAAACCATTTTGGTTGTAATTTAGGAGATCTAAATTTGAATTTCATGTTGAAAGCGAACTTTATCTCCGGCTTTGAATTCTTTCGAACTCTTAGCTTTTTGTCGTGATAAGCTTTTGTTCTAGCTTTATCTGTTTGGAATTTTCATAAGCTCGGGTCTTAATTCATCGAGTTCGTGCAATTCAGGAACCTCTTTTCTCCATATTTTGAGATCGGTGTTACAGTTTCGAGAGCCCGAAGCACGATGTTCAACCCGAGCGGCAAATGACAAGTCTTCCCATACAAGAGTGCAGTAGGAGTTGTGCCAATTGGAGTTTTATAAGCCGTCTGAAATTCCCATAGAGCATTGTCAAGTTTCTTTGCCCATCTTGAAGGATTGTCCTTTCTTGTTTTCTCTAGTATTCTTTTGAGAGCTCTGTTGGTATTTTCAACTTGCCCGGCTGGTTTGTGGATGATAGGCGATCGCGAATCGGTGATGAACTCCATATCTTTTCATGGTTTCTCCATTTGTTGGTTACATAAATGGGTTCCTCGATCGCTTATCAAGGCCTTGGGGATTCCATACGGCGAAAAGCTTTTGAGGAAATTATGACGACACGAGCATCGATTCGTTGGTAAAGCTTACACTACGCCCATTTGGACACATAATCTATAGAAGCGAGAATGTATTGAATTTGTGGGATTTATGGAATGGTCCCATGAAATCTATTCCCAAATATCGAATATTTCACACACTGGATGCTTGTCAATGGCATTTCATCTCTTCGTGAAAGATTGGTGGTTCTTTGGCAAGCGTCACAATTTTAAACAAGTGTATGTGCTTCTTTGAATATTGTTGGCCATTAGAATCCGACATCAAAAACTTTTTAGGCGTGGTGGAAGGACCATAGTGTCCCCAGTTGGGCCATGATGACATTAGTCAAGAATCTTACGGGTTTCGGAACCGAGAACATCGTCGGATCATTCCGTCGGGACACATTTGAAAAGATATGGCTCTTCCCAAAATAGTATTTAAGTTCGAAAGAATTTGCTTCTTTGAGCATGAGTTAGACCTTTACGAGAATTCCTCCATGAGATAGTTTGCAAAGTCGACAAACCAGGATCGTCGGTCCATCGATGGTCATGAGAGTTTCATCGGAAATAATCATCGATTTCTTCTTCTTTAACTCCTCAAGATCGGGGTTTTCAAGGCGAGATAAGTGATCGTGACAAGATTTTCGCTCCTTTCTTATCTTTGATTTGATGTCAAATTCTTGGAGTAGCAAAATCCATCGGATAAGACGCGACTTAGCATCTTGCTTGGTGAACAAATATTTGAGTCTCAATGATCGATGAAACGATTTTTTGAGAGCACAAGGTAGGATCGGAATTTGTCGAATGCGAAAACGACGGTCGATAATTCTTTTTCGGTGTGGTATAATTTTCTTTGAGCACTATTCAAGATCTTTCTAGCAAAATATATAGGCGAAAGTGTTTTCCTTCACGTTGGCCTAAGGCGGCTCCAACAAAGAAAATCGCTTGCGTCACATAAGTTCGAAGGGTAGTGACCAATTAGGTGAAACCATGATCGGAGCACTAGTTAGTTGAGATTTCAACGTTTTGAAAGCTTTCATGCAATCGACATTGAAGTCAAAGATAGATTCTTTCTCAAGAAGTTTTGTCATCGGACGAGATATTTTGAGAAATCTATGATAAATCGGTAAAACCAAGATGTCCTAAAAACTTCTAACGGCTTTGGCGTTAGTTGGTGGTGAAGTTTTGAGATAACGTCGACCTTTGCTTTGTCTACTTCCATTCCCTTTGGAGATTTTGTGGCCAAGCACAATTCCTTCTGGTCACCATAAAGTGACATTTTCCCGAGTTAAGGTCAAGATGTGCGACGCATCTTTCGAGCATTTTATCAAGATTAGAAAGACAAGCTTCAAATGAGTCTCCGAAGGCGAAAAGTCATCCATGAAAACTTCCATGGAGGTTTCTAGCATGTCTTGAATATGGCTATCATACACCTTTGAAAAGTCGCAGTGCTTTGCAAAGACCAAAAGGCATCGCCGATATCGTGTGGTTCAAAAGGACAAGTGAAAGTGGTCTTTTCTTGATCGTTAGGATCGATTGAAATTTGAAATATCCTCGAATCCGTCGAGAAACAAAGAATTTATTTCTGCTAGTCTTTCAAGCATTTGATCCATGAGCAGGAGTGGAAAGTGATCTTTTCTGGTGGCCTTGTTTAATTTCCGATAGTGGAAGATAAAATTGTTTGAGTCACTATTTTAGTCAAAAATCAGCTTTGGTAGTGATTCTGTCATCATGACTGCATTTTTGTATTGATTCTGTCAGCTTTAGCACAAATAATAGAGCTGTATTAATATTGGTAATATAAAAATTCGAAACTGGTGGTACAAAGATTACTTGGATATGGATTTTGGCATATATTTAGAGTGGAAGGAAAAGTAGTAGTTGGCTAAGATGTGGTTCATTTGCGTAAGTAGGATGTAAATGTCAAAACATGGATGGGTTGTGTAACGGGGTCAAAGGTCGAAAAACCAACTTAGGAAACAATGTATAGAACTGGCTTAGGAAAGTGTAAAGGTGAAAACGTTGATGGGTTGTGTAACGGTTGGCTTATGGAAACAGATTCGGTCACTCAATGTATAGAAATGTCAATTTATGTATTGCACATTTTATAGAAAGTTAATTTTGCTGTATTGTTCTATATAAAGATTGGCTTATGGAATTCCTTTGCATGTTGATAATCCAACACAAGCAGCACTTGCATATCGAGAGTCATTGATCCGTTATTATTTCCAGAACAGGATATGATGTGGTTGAATTATTTGTGAATTGTTTTTTAGGCCACAATTTGCATATTTTGAACATAATTCCCTGAGTTTTTTCCTGGTAGAACATCGTTGTGGCTTTTAGCAGGCTGACTTGTGTGTATGGTTGTCATGTTTCTTGAAAAATTTACTCCATTAAGAACTTATGCATTACTTGGTCTACAATACTTGTCCAAAATGTGTGCCATTGGCACTTTGACCTTATCAGTTATACATAAAGAGAGGTCTCATACTTTAAACGACATTCTTGCAAGTACAACAACTTCATTCTAAACAAACAAACTCGTAGCCTTGTGACATTGATGGTTGTAATCCTTGTTAGATTCCGGGTGTGTTTTGTGATCGTCCGTGATTGCTTTGGGAGCCGCCTCCTGTAGATTTATTTGCCTGTAATTTATAAAAAAAATACATTGTTCAATAAACCAATGACAAATAATAATAATCAGGTTAGAACGTATTAGTTACCTTTTTTTAGGCAATGGCGCATTACAAACTCCTCGGGTGTGACCACGTGCACCGCACTGTCGCATGCATTTTCTTACGGTACCTCACCTTGAGATCGAATCCGATCTCATTATTGATCTTCCCGCTTGGCGCTTATCCATATTTGGTGGCTTTACAACCCGCAAACCCATTGGAAGCTCCTAACCGAATTTCTCCAAGGATATACCAACCCTTGGTATGTAGCTTTTAGATTGGTTGTTCTAAACCATCCTTTAGCCAAATGATTACAACTTGTCAATCCTTGAGCTCTACAAACAACTATTGTATGACCACATGGCAAACCGTAAAGTTGCCATTTCGACATGTGCATGTATTATAATCTAGCCTTACAATATGTTTTCTTCTACGATCATCTACCTCGTATATCCTTTTATGCTCAATGGGATTCACTGTCCAATTAGCACTCTTAAACATTATGTCCTTCACTTTTGCACTAGCCCAGTCGCTAAGGTCACCCGGAGTTGCATCTAACGTTTGACATAATAATAATTAATTAAAAATAACTATAATAATTAGACATCTATAAAATAAAAAAGATATAGTTTAATAATATATAAAATCATTTAAGTATATACCTTGATACTTTTGTCGTTTCTCACAAAACCATCTTTGTAGAAGCCCTCTATAGTATTCCATTAGCATTGAAATTGGAACTCTTAGAACATCTTTTGTTAAACTGTTGACTGATTCTGCATTGTTCGAAGTCATATAATTGTAACGATGTCTTGTGCAATGTGCCCTTGACCAATTAGTAATGCCAGCATCCACCAGTTTGTTGTAAGCTTCATGATTTCTTCGTTCAATTTGTGAGAATGCTTCTGCAAACTCGTCGGTTGTGTAAGATTTGCAAGTCTTCCAATATAAGGCCTTAATCTTTCTCCCTTGTCCAAAATTGCAATTTAACATCAAATGCCTACAACAAAACCATGAAATGCATCGGGAAAACCGCTTGACAAGCTTGTTGTATTCCTAAATGTCTATCGATATTATAGCCAACTGCAACTTCACCGATGCATTCCTTCAAGTGGGTCAAAACCATGTCCACGATCTCCCGGTCTCACCCGAGATACACCGGTCATGAGAGGAACAATTTGATTATTTCCATCCATTCCAACGGCGAGCATATTTGTACCTAGGTATGTACCTTTAAGATGAGTGCATCAATTACTATTAGTGGTCGCAAATGTTCCAAGAAACTCGAATCTAGAAACAGTAACAAACTATTAGTTTCACAAATAATAATATAAGGAATATAAGCTTTTATTAAAATAAAATAGACAAGAATAAATTATTACCGCACACCAAAGCCTATAAAACCATCTCAAAATGGTCTTCATCATCCGTCTCAATGTGTGTTACCCAATGGGTTTTTCAACCTTAAATTATAACAATAATACGGTAATTGTGAAAAGGAATTTTCGGTCACCGGACAACGTCTCAATGCTATATTTCTTCCTCCCATGCCTTTTGTAAGAAATGTCGATGTTGTACTTAGGGTTGATGTCGTTTACTATGTCCTTTGGCTTATATATCTGATTGTGATCTCCATCTTTGGTATCAACAAATGACCCAACAATTTTGCGGTTGCATTTCGGTGATTAGGATAGAATTGTGTTCTCGGACAAGTGTGAATGTCATTTACTTTTCCTAATTTCCATCTTATCTTGTCATCTATCTTAGATGAAATTATCTTCCAATTGCAATTGTTATGTATACAAATTACATCATACCTATATGAATCGATTTAGTGTTTTAAACTCGAAAACCTTCTAAAGAGCTTTTTCACCGATTGCATACATGCATAATTCTTTATTATCAAATTCAACGCCTCTTTTAGAAAACGTGAGCAATTTTGTGCGACCCCTACTTTTGTTGTTTTAATATTTGGTGTTGGATGATCGGGGAGTAGGCATATAGGTGAATGTGTTATTTTCCATGCATGATTTGGGGAGTAGACAAAATAGGTTCATTATTTTCGAAAGTTTCATTATTTGGTTGATTATATGTGTTGTCAATTTCATCACCAAATTCGTCGTATCCTTCAGGAAGTGCACTAAGATCAAATTCAAAAGTATTAGAAGAAGAAGGATTTACCTTTAAACCTTTTTTAATCTTCTTAATATACAAATTATGCAACACGGTTGACTTCCCTTTCAAAACTTGATGTACAAAAAAGGCCATATCATCACCGTCGACTATTTGGACACAATTATTTCCAACATGGTAAGAAATCCCAATATCATACTCTTCACCGATGTTGAACTTTTTCTTGGCTAGAGCAACAAGTTGTGTGCACGTAATATTTTTTGGAAGTGATACACCAAAGGTTAAATCTTGGCAAACCAAAAATACACTTAGTTTACCATTCATTTTTTTTTTAGTATACACGAATTTTTTTCTAAAGGAATGTGATTGTATATGTCCAAATTATATGCATATTAGAATGGGGTATAATAAGTTTATTTAGTTCGCACGCTTGTTCAAATCGCACATTCGTACATTTTTTTACTTAAATGCCTATGTACTTTCACCTGCACCACATTAATTTACATGGTCAGAGGCAATAAATATCAAAACCTACCCACTTTATTTGTGTATTTTAATTTCAGTTAAAAAATATACAAGAGGTTTAATTAAAATGGTACCGGGTAAAAGTGTTTTAATTGAATTGGTTTATCGTTAGGTCCAAATATTTGTAAATGTCTAAATTTTATGCATATTAGAATGGGTATATGTCACACCCCTAAAATATCGCAGCGGAACGATAGTGTCATTGGGGTATGACGTCATAGCACAAAGTATGGATACAGAAAACGACCTCTATAATGAGACGTTTTGAAAAGTTTACCATTCGTTTACATAAGTTAAAGTTTACAAGAAAGAAATCCCAAAGTTTGATAATACATAAAGAGTTTACAAAACATGTCGAATGGTAATTGTTAAAAGCACAAGACTCCAATGTATGCCATGCACCCAAAAGCTCCATGAAATGCTATCACCTTAAGACCCGAGATAAACATGCTAAAAGTGTCAACACAAAGGTTGGTGAGTTCATAAGTTTGTAATAAAATGATTTGAAATACTTTGAGAAATGTTCACACAAAGAAAGGCATTGTAAATCCACTCGGCCCAAGTTCCGCCCATACAAAACTTGCAACCTGTGTGTTCACAACCCACTGCCTAAAATAGAATGACAATCATGAATATGCGCAATATGGTAGCTAATAGTATAAATGTCACCACAAGGGTCTTCCAACAACTCGTGTTGGGATGTTCCTCCAACGCTCACGTTGGGATGTATCCATAAAATGGCCTTCCAACATATAAATGCGGGATGTTCCTCCAACGACTCGCGTTGGGTATCCAAATTAATGGCCTTCCAACATATAAATATTGGGATGTTTGTTTAAGTCTAATCACTACACGCACCAAGTCTAGAGTATATGTAATGTTGTTTGGCAATAGAGTTTAAATGTTTTGATAAATAAGCATGTATCTCGCCCAAATAGTTTATAAGAATTTAAACGAGTAAAAGCGGGTATGAACTCACCGTGTGATTAATATGCTAACAAAATGATGTGCACGAAAATGAGGCTCTAAACTATCCTCGACCTAAAATGAATGTTATGACTTGAGTTATGATATGTTGTTATGCATGCATTTAGTATGTTATTTATACCATTTGTGAGTTTTGAAAATAATACTTATCGTCGAAAAATACTCTTTGACGTCTTGACCATTCTTAAATTACTTTACACGATTTACGCTAAAATGTCATCCTACAATAGTTTCGTAATGATTTATTGTGAAATTTTAACTTTTCACCGTAAAATAATGTCGCCGGAAATTTCATGAAAGTGACAAAATGGCTTCAAAAGCTAGTCGTAAAATGGTGTACGTCGAAAGTTAGGAAACGAGCTCGACGGTTTGGAAAGCTTGTATCAAAATCTAGAAGTTTTAGTACGGAGTTTTCGTCATAGAGGTCTCGAACATAAAGATAATAGAGGTTAAATATGGTGATTTTGTCCAAATGTTGTGTAAAAAGTGAGTTTGAAAAGTTTAAGCAACCGTAATTAATTTATTTCAACTCCGCTATTCAAACGGTTGGTCATTTTAGAAAATATGCTTGGTGATCTCGATTTTATTAGAAGACATCTCGTTACAAAAGTTCTACATCATCGTTAAAACAGCCTTCAATATGGTCGTTTTAGTTACCGTAACACTTGTCTCGTAAAATAATATAGTTTTTCTAAAAATAATAGTTACTGCAATTTTATGAAAACGTGTATATATTTGTCGTTATAAATCCGCTTTCTACGATAATACGTCCTTAGCTTCGTATCAAAGTATACTAATATATTTTTGATAAGTCGAAATAATTTGTGAAGCTTAAGACTCGTTTTGACTCGTACAAAATAAAAATACCTTGTGAAATTTTCGAAATTATATATTTCGTCGTCAAACTTGAAAATTCATAACTTCTTCGTTATAACTCCGCTTTAATCCGTTCAGCGACCACGGATTCGCTTTGAAGTATATTTTCTAAATATCTAGGCCAAAAACTCATGTCTACTGTCGGATTTTCCAGAAAAACAAAACAAGGTCAGACCACTTTTATATAATTGTCGAAAATAGTTTTTCTCGTACTAAACCTATTCCAATCCCTTCAAATCAACTCCAAAGCTATACTAATCCTACCATACACCTTCTTAGGGTGTCATGGGTTCCTAAACATCATCAAGACCAATATATAACAAGGGAATAACTATAGGATGACTTTTATGTATCAAACTCTAAAAATCAATGTAAAAATGGTATAAACAACAATAAGTCTTGCATGTTTGCACAAAATATGAAGAAATAAATATGAAATGAAAGTGAAAGATGTAAAATGAGAGTAATATGCTTACAAGCTACTATGATGAGGTGATAGAACAAGGATTAACCTAAACACCCTAGGTTTTATTTCAAAACCTTAATAAGAGTGTAATCTAGATTGTAATAAACTTGAACTTGCAAAATTTTGATGATCCTTTGTTAACCCTTGTATGGCGGGTTTTGAGAGGAGAGAAACCAAGAGACAAATTTTAATAACTTGACTTGTATTATGAGAATGATTGAGGTGAAATGAAAAGTTATACATGGAGTATAAATCTATACATTCAAGAAGAAAAAATACCAAACAATAATGTTAACCCCCCCCCTTGGTCGGCCAAGGGGGGAGGGATTTGAATTTTTTTTTTTTTTTTTTTTTATAATGTGTATAATATTTGTTAAAAATGTGTAAGTAAATGTTTGGTTAAGAAAAATTGTTGTAACTTGTACATAGTTGTGAAGTTAGAGTAGTATGGACTAAGATAAGTTTTAAGGGATCAAAATAAAGTATATTGTAGTTATAAAATTTGTAAAAATACATTTCTTGTGAAATTTGAGTGATATAATAGTTATCGTGTAGTTTTAAGAAAAGTGTCGTAATAATATAACTTTAACGATTTATATACAAAATAAATTTAAAACACTAGGTAAACTCAAAATATAGTTTTTATAAACTAAATGTAAGTATAAAAATATATCGGGATCATTTTAAAAGTAACGGATTAAATGTTCAAAATAATAACTCACGCGATAACGCTTATTTAATATAAAATTTACGCTTTAATGTGAAATGCAAAATCATGAATGAACCGTTATGAAATGATGAATATGGAATATGAGAAATGACCGAAATTGAGAATTGTGACATTCTTCCCCGATAGAAGAATCGCGTCCTCGCGATTCAATCACCGATACTTAAAGTTCTACCCTTAGGTTTAGAGAAATCGAATGTATGGTCAAAGTGTTTATGCCAAAACTTACGCTGCCTAGGTTTCTTATCTAAGGAGACTCCACCGAATCAATAATACGGTGGATCACTTAATGGTCTAGGAAAACGCATCGATTACGCATTGCGGGCTTCCTCGGTCCCTATATAGAATGCTCGACCTCGGGGTGGACCGATATTGAGTATGTGGTTTGGGTTATTTCCTTCAATTGCCACGGCTAGAGGAGCTTGCATCGGTGGCTTATTCAACTGAGGACAATTATTCCTAAGTGATTCGGCCGTTGCACTCGTAGCAAGTCCTTTGATTATTCCTCATGTTGCCTGTGTTAACCGTTGTTATTGGTCTTGCACGCCTCTACACCGGCTTGAAAAATGATTCGGCCGATTGCATATTGTACATAAGCGGCGTGGCTTGGACTTCGGTGATGATAAGCACATTTAGCACATTTGGGATGTGTACCGTGATACTCTCTTTGTTCGATGCAGGTTGCCACAAAACTCTTGCCCTTTTGTTGTCTCGCTACCACGTCTATCCGCTTATTCGACCCACTTGCTTCCTTCCTCTTATCACTGCTCTTCAACGCACCATTTCTAACCATCTCGCCTACATCGTGGTTCTTGCCCTCGATGATCGCACTTTGTATTGTAGACAGCCCGTTGTTTTCACAGCCCACTGATTTGGGACAAGACCATATATGTACCTCGAGATTCTCTTGACCGTGGGTAACTAGATGAGGAACTAGTCCGCTAACTCATGAAATCGGTCGATGTAGGTCGTGACCACCCCTATCATAGAGTGGTGATAAAATTCATCTTCCAATTTCGCATTTCATTAGTACTCCTCTTTCAATAACGCCTTAATTCATCCCATGTCATACCTATAGCCGCCTCTCCTCTAGCTCAGAAATGTGTGTTCCACCATGTCAATGCCTTTCCGATAACAAGCAAGCGATACTTCACCCTCGATGTGTGGCACAATTGCGATGTCGATCACGCCTCGCCTTCTCTACCCATCGAGTATACGCCAAAGCACCTCCTATACCATCAAACTCCACGTGTTTGCATGCCGAAAATTCCTTATATGTGCATCCAATTACATTGTTGTTGTTGTTAGTGTTGTTGTTGTTGTTACTACCAGCTACATTGTTTGTGTCGCGGCACCGCTCCGCTCCCGTGGTTTCCCGAGTTATTCATATGATTTCCAACTTGTGTGACAATAGTGGAAGCAAGATTTGAAGTTGTTGAGCGATGATGGCGGCAAAGTCGTGGTTTTCACCTGTTGTCGCCATTGTTACCCACGTTGCTACCGCCTCCTCTACCTCCACGCCACCGACATTCCACCCCTTGGTGCCGCACCACCTCGTCCGATCTCGCGTGTTACCTCTTTGGTGCCATGATCTGCAAAGAAAGAACCGTTGAATTCCCAGTGTCTATACTTAACGTCCTCAAACATAATATCACGCCACAAATTGGTTCCTAGGTGTCCACACGATCTACGTATCGTGGTCGCATATGTCCACGTGAGTTGTGATGCATTTATAATTATGTTGGCCACCATAATTATAATTGCCTCATTTCACATGTACACACCACCACATACATGTCTCGGCGATTGGTGTTACTTAAGTAGGTAGCAGGTCCATCATCCGATTCTAAACGGTGAAGGAGGATTTAGGGTAGGTATCTAGGGAGAGTCACACTTGGTGTGTAGGAAATTCCGTTAGGTGCTAAAGTCACTACGAGGTTTGGTCGCGAAGTTCCCAAAGTATCCTCAAGAGAACTCCCATCCTCGGGCAAAATCATCAAATCTATCCACTTTATAGTAACACTTATTTAGCTCGATCTCGCATCTCATCAAACAAGAACCATCACGAGATCAAGTTAGATAAGTGCTCACATCGAGCTCCATATCTTTGATGACCCAACTAGATTTTGGGACTCCCTATTGGTACAAGGAAACTACGTTATCTAATGAGGTGGTTCTAGAAGAAATACTTAAGAAAACATATGCGCATTTAAAAGTGTGTAAGGCAATAGGAAACGAAAGGATCGACGTGAGAGCGGTTATAGTCTAGGAACTAAATGCAACCTAGTTCTCTATAACCAAGTCTCGATACTAATCATCACACCCCAAAATATCGCAATGAACGATAGTGTCATTGGGGTATGGCGTCATAGCACAAAGTATGGATCTGAAAACGACCTCTATAATGAGACGTTTTGAAAAGTTTACCATTCGTTTACATAAGTTAAAGTTTACAAGCAAGAAATCCCAAAGTTTGATAATACATAAAGAGTTTACAAAACATGTCGAATGGTAATTGTTAAAAGCACAAGACTCCAATGTATGCCATATGACCCAAAAGCTCCATGAAATGCTATCACCTTAAGACCCGAGATAAACATGCTAAAAGTGTCAACACAAAGGTTGGTGAGTTCATAAGTTTGTAATAAAATGATTTGAAATACTTTGAGAAATGTTCACAAAGAAAGGCATTGTAAATCCACTCGGTTCCAAGTTCCGCCATACAAAACTTGCAACCCGTGTGTTCACAACCCACCGCCTAAAATAGAATGACAATCATGAATATGCGCAATATGGTAGCTAATAGTATAAATGTCACCACAAGGGTCTTCCAACAACTCGTGTTGGGATGTTCCTCAACGCTCACGTTGGGATGTATCCATAAAATGGCCTTCCAACATATAAATGCGGGATGTTCCTCCAACGACTCACGCTGGTGTATCCAAATTAATGGCCTTCCAACATATAAATATTGGGATGTTTGTTTAAGTCTAATCACTACACGCATCAAGTCTAGAGTATATGTAATGTTGTTTGGCAATAGAGTTTAAATGTTTTGATAAATAAGCATGTATCTCGCCCCAAATAGTTTATAAGAATTTAAACGAGTAAAAGCGGGTATGAACTCACTGGTGTGATTAATATGCTAACAAAATGATGTGCCGAAAATGAGGCTCGGAAACTATCCGCGACCTAAAATGAATGTTATGACTTGAGTTATGATATGTTGTTATGCATGCATTTCAGATGTTATTTATACCATTTGTGAGTTTTGAAAATAATACTTATCGTTAGAAAAATACTCTTTTGACGTCTTGACCATTCTTAAATTACTTTACACGTATTTACGTCAAAATGTCATCCTACAATAGTTTCGTAATGATTTATTGTGAAATTTTAACTTTTCGCCGTAAAATAATGTCGTCGAAATTTCATGAAAGTGACAAAATGGCTTCAAAAGCTAGTCGTAAAATGGTGTACGTCGAACGTTAGGAAACGAGCTCGACGGTTTTGGAAAGCTTGTATCAAAATCTAGAAGTTTTAGTACAGGCGTTTTCGTCATAGAAGTCTCGAACATAAAGATAATAGAGGTTAAATATGGTGATTTTGTCCAAATGTTGTGTAAAAAGTGAGTTTCGGCAAAGTTTAAGCAACCGTAATTAATTTATTTCAACTCCGCTATTCAAACGGTTGGTCATTTTAGAAAATATGCTTGGTGATCTCGATTTTTATTAGAAGACATCTCGTTACAAAAAGTTCTACATCATCGTTAAAAACAGCCTTCAATATGGTCGTTTTAGTTACCGTAACACTTGTCTCGTAAAAATAATATAGTTTTTCTAAAAATAATAGTTACGGCAATTTTATGAAAACGTGTATATCTTTGTCGTTATAAATCCGTTTTCTACGTATAATACGTCCTTAGCTTCGTATCAAAGTATACTAATATATTTTTGATAAGTCGAAATAATTTGTGAAGCTTAAGACTCGTTTTTGACTCGTACAAAATAAAAATACCTTCTTTGAAATTTTCGTAAATTATATATTTCGTCGTCAAACTTGAAAATTCATAACTTCTTCGTTATAACTCCGCTTTAATCCGTTCAAGCGACCACGGATTCGTTTTAAAGTATATTTTCTAAATATCTAGGCCAAAAACTCATGTCTACTGTCGGATTTTCCAGAAAAACAAAACAAGGTCGACCACTTTTATATAATTGTCGAAAATAGTTTTCTCGTACTAAACCTATTCCAATCCTTCAAATCAACTCCAAAGCTATACTAATCCTACCATACACCTTCTTAGGGTGTCATGGGTTCCTAAACATCATCAAGACCAATATATAATAAGGAATAATTATAGGATGACTTTTATGTATCAAACTCTAAAATCAATGTAAAATGGTATAAACAACAATAAGTCTTGCATGTTTGCACAAAATATGAAGAAATAAATATGAAATGAAAGTGAAAGATGTAAAATGAGAGTAATATGCTTACAAGCTACTATGATGAGGTGATAGAACAAGGATTAACCTAAACACCCTAGGTTTTTATTTCAAAACCTTAATAAGAGTGTAATCTAGATTGTAATAAACTTGAACTTGCAAAATTTTTGATGATCCCTTTGTTAACCCTTGTATGGCCGGTTTTGAGAGGAGAGAAACCAAGAGAGAAATTTTAATAACTTGACTTGTATTATGAGAATTATTGAGGTGAAATGAAAAAGTTATACATGGAGTATAAATCTATACATTCAAGAAGAAAAAAAATACCAAACAATAATGTTATTCCCTTGGTCGCCAAGGGGAGGGATTAAATTTTTTTTTTTTTTTTAATAATGTATAATATTTGTTAAAATGTGTAAGTAAATGTTTGGTTAAGAAAAATTGTTGTAACTTGTACATAGTTGTGAAGTTAGAGTAGTATGGACTAAGATAAGTTTTAAGGGATCAAAATAAAGTATATTTTAGTTATAAAATTTGTAAAAATACATTTCTTGTGAAATTTGAGTGATATAATAATTATCGTGTAGTTTTTAAGAAAAGTGTCGTAATAATATAACTTTAACGATTTATATACAAAATAAATTTAAAACACTAGGTAAACTCAAAATATAGTTTTTATAAACTAAATGTAAGTATAAAAATATATCGGGATCATTTTCAAAAGTAACGGATTAAATGTTCAAAATAATAACTCACGCGATAACGTTTATTTAATATAAAATTTACGCGTTTAATGTGAAATGCAAAAATCATGAATGAACCGTTATGAAATGATGAATATGGATATGAGAAATGACCGGAAATTGAGAATTGTGACAGTATAATAAAATTTAGAATGTCCAAATTTTATAATAAATTTCAAAACCTACCGAAAATATACTTAAATCTTGGCAAACCAAAAATACACTTACTTTAGCATTCATTTTTTTTTAGTGTACACGAATTTTTTTCTAAGGGAATTTGATTGTATATGTGACAACTCGTAATTTTAGGTCATTTTACAAACTTTGAAAATTTACTATTCATCTCGGGAATTTACTATTCATCGGTTACTATTCATCGTTTTCGGAGTCAATATGATATTCTGAGAACGTATTTCAAAATTTTACAATTCGTGAAACACTATTCATTCCCGCAGAAAATCACTATTCATCGTTTATCGTAAACTAGGTTTACGAGTATCAAATTCGCGTAACCTTAATGGTTTAGCTGCGAATTCATGAGCAATCATCGAGGACATTTCATATAGACTAGGTTTAGTCTACATATCATTAGCATCATTATCATCATATTAGTTCATGCATGGTTTTGCATTTTACATTAAATGCATAATTTCCTATTAAATAAACGCTATCGCGTAATCATTTATTTTGAACATTTGATCCGACAATTCCAAAAATTATCCCGATATATTTTTATACTCATATTAAGATTATAAAAATAATATTATTAGTTTACCCGGTGTTTTAAATTTATTTTGTATATAAATTGTTATATTTATATAATTATGACGGTTTTCAGAATACTACTCGATAATTATTATTTCACTAAATTTTGCAAAAATGTATTTTATAATTTTACAACTTCGATATATTTTATTTTGGTCCGCTAAAATTTATTTCTAGCTAACGCTATCCTAAATACTTAATTATACACACAAATTACCTATATTACTTACACAATTATTCAATTGTTATACAAAAATTCATTTCCTTTGTCTTGTCTTTCCCCTTGTCGACTTGATATCATGACTCAACATCTTTTGGAAGACAAAATATCTCAACTAGACCTTGTCATGTATATTTATTAATTATATACTAACAAACTACACATACAAGCACATTATCTCAAGGTGAAAAAAAAAATATACACTATCCTTTCTTCTTCATTAGGACCGGCCATAGAAGAGACCAAGCAAGGAGATCATATTTTTTTCAAGACAAGTTAATTTCACAACACTAGCATACTCTTAAGCAAGGTTTTGAAATAAAACCTAGGGTAATTAGGATAAACCTTGTTCTTTAAACCTCATCAATTAACTAGTAAGCATTTCATGATTATATTTATTTTTCATATTCATACTTTGGTCATTTTATCATGCTTGAGGAAAAACATGCAAGTTATATGATTATCTATACCACTTTATTTGTTTTTAAGTGCTATTAATGAATATATATCATCCTATAATTATCCCTTAAAACATATCATTTTTGATGATGTCTAGGAACCCATGACACTCTAAGAAGGTGTATGGTAGGTTTAGAATAGCTTTGGCGTTGGTTTGAAGTTGTTAGAATAAGTTTTACGCGAGAAAAATCCGTTTCGACAACTATATATAAGGGTCTGATCATTTCTATGAATTCTGGAATTTTCGACAGTTGGTAAAAATTTTTGGGCTAGATATTCAGAAAATATACTTTAAAACGAAAACGTGGCCGCTTTAATGGGTTAAACGGAGTTATAACGAAGAAGTTATGCTATTTTTAAGTTTAACGACGGAAACTATAATTTTCGGAAAATTCAAGATGTTGTCTCAACTTTTACGAGTCAAAATGAGTCTTAAGCGTTATTAAATGTGTCGATTTATCAAAAATATATTAGTATAGTTTAATACGAAACTAAGGACATATAAAACGAAAACGGACTTGTAACGATTAAATTACAGCGTTTAAACAAGGTTGCCGTAACTATTTTATATAAGCATAATTAATATATTTTCTAATAGACAAACATTACGGCCGCGAATGACCATGTTGAGGGTCGTTTTTAACTTTGATGTAGTACTTTTTATAAAATGATTTCTTCTAGTAAAAGTAAGTTCGCCTAGCCTATTTTCTAAAATGTCCAACCGTTCATCAAACGGAGTTGTAACGAATAAACTATGGTCACTTAAACTTTGCCGAAAACCACCCTTAAACAATATTTTTTGTACAAGTACCATATTTTACCTATATTTTTCTCCATGATCGAGACCTCTATGATAAAAACTTAAAAGCTAAAACTTTGAGATAATGATACAAGCTTTCCAAAACCGTTGAGTTGGTTTCCTAACACTCGATGTGCACCCTTTTACGACTAGCTTTTCAAGGCTATTTAGTCACTTTCATGAAATTGTCAAATGACATTATTTTACGATGAAGAGTTATAATTTCATAATAAATCATTAAATAACTATCGTAGGATATCATTTCAACGTATATACTTATAAAGTAATTTATGAATTTTCAAGACGTTATAAGAATATTTTTCGACGATAAACGTTATTTTCAAAAATTCACAAGTGGTATAGATATCATACGAATTGCATGCATAACATTACATCATAACTTATTATAGAACATATCATTCATAATAGGTCACGGTTAGAGGTTGCGCCTCATTTCATTGTATCCACTTTTGTCATCATAATCATTGAAACAGGTGAGTTTTTATAGCCCCGATTTTATTCAAGTTTATACATTATTTCAAACCTACGGGGGAGAATAGATTGCACATCAATTTTTATTACGATACCAAGTATATCAAATTCATTTACATTGCTTAAGTTACTTCACTGCCAATTGAATGTCCCCATTTCATAATCATGAACCGTTTATTCCGGAAGAAGCGAGTGTGAGTGAATAGATCTATTGAGGGTGACTCCTCCATCCGGGTTGGTGGTCCCAACTGGTCAAACGGATGCATTTCATTTTTATCATTATAGAGTTGTTTGGCAAAACACTCTGTTGGGGCGAACATCAGTCCAACTTCGGTGTCATGTGCTTATAGCAATTGTAACATTTTTATGTGACATATTTGTCATACATGGCCTATACTTGTGGTAGTCGTATTAAACATTTTCATAAACTCTATGAACTCACTCAACCATTGTGTTGACGCTTTTAGCAATGTATTTTCTGGTATCTAAGGCATACACTTCATGGCATGCATGTGGACTTATCATAGAGTCGTGGTGACGACGCGTCACATATGGGATTTATGCACTTTAAAACATCGTTTGGCTTGTAACAAACTTATTTCCGCACATGTCTAATTTCATTTGGGACCTATCTTTTGTAAACTCTGAATGTTTTATTATATCAAACGATGTTCTTTTCAAACGACACTTTAGGTCGCTCAATATATCTCAGAATCGTGATGCTATGACAATAATCCCTGTGAATTCCATTCCACGCAAAATGTAATTTGGAGGTGTGACAAGATATGTCCAAATTTTATGCATATTAGAATGGGAATAATAAATTTATTTAGTTCGCACGTTTGTTCAAATCGCACATTCGCACATTGTTTACTTAAACGCCCATGTACTTTCACCTGCACCACATTAATTTACATGGTCGAGGCAATAAATTTCAAAACCTACGCAAATATAATTATTTAGTTCGCACGCTTGTTCAAATCGCAATTGCACATTTTTTACTTAAATGCCCATGTACTCTCACCGCACCACATTAATTTACATGGTCAGGGCAATAAATTTCAAAACCTACCCACTTTATTTGTGTATTTTAATTTCGCTAAAAAATATACAAGAGGTTTAATTGAAATGGTACCGGCACAGTGTTTTAATTAAAGTGGTTTATCGTTAGGTCCAAATATTATACTACACGATTTTTTTTAAGGCACTGTGATTGTATATGTCTAAATTTTATGCATTTTAGAATGGGTATAATAAATATTAGAATGTCCAAATTTTATAATAAATTTCAAAACCTACCGAAAATATACTTAAATTTTGGCAAACAAAAATACACTTAATTTACCATTCATTTTTTTTTAGTCTACACAAATTTTTTCTAAGGAATGTGATTGTATATGTCCAAATTGTATGCATATTAGAATGGGGTATAATAAATTTATCTAGTTCAGACGTTTGTTCAAATCGCACATTCGCACATTGTTTACTTAAATGTCCATGTACTTTCACCGCACTACATTAATTTACATGGTCGGGCAATAAATTTCAAAACGTACCCAAATAAAATTATTTAGTTCGCACGCTTGTTCAAATCGCACATTCGCACATTTTTATTTACTTAAATGCCCATGTACTCTCACCTGCACCACATTAATTTACATGGTCAGGGGCAATAAATTTCAAAACCTACCCACTTTATTTGTGTATTTTAATTTCAGTTTATAAATATACAAGAGGTTTAATTGAAATGGTACCTGGTACAAGTGTTTTAATTGAAGTGGTTTATCGTTAGGTCCAAATAATAAACTACACGATTTTTTTTAAGGCACTATCATTGTATATGTCTAAATTTTATGCATTTTAGAATGAGTATGATAAATATTAGAATGTCCAAATTTTATAATAAATTTCAAAACCTACCGAAAATATACTAAAATGTTGGCAAACCAAAAATACACTTAATTTACCATTCATTTTTTTTTAGTCTACACGAATTTGTTTCTAAGGGAATGTGATTGTATATGTCCAAATTTTATGCATATTAGAATGGGGTATAATAAATTTATTTAGTTCGCACGTTTGTTCAAATCGCACATTCGCACATTTTTTACTTAAATACCCATGTACTTTCACCTGCACCACATTAATTTACATGGTCAGGGGCAATAGATTTCAAAACCTACCCAAATATAATTATTTAGTTCACACGTTTGTTCAAATTGCACATTCACACATTTTTTACCTTAAATGCCCATGTACTTTCACCTGCACCACATTAATTTACATGGTCGAGGCAATAAATTTCAAAACCTACCCACTTTATTTGTGTATTTTAATTTCGCTTAAAAAATATACAAGAGTTTATTTGAAATGGTACCGGTACAAGTGTTTTAATTGAAGTGGTTTATCGTTATGTCCAAATATTATACCATCCGATTTTTTAAGGCACCGTGATTGTATATGCCCAAATTTTATGCATATTAGAATGGATATACTATAATTATTTAGTTACTTGTAGAAAAATATACAAGAGGTTTAATTGAAATGGTACCGGGTACACATGTTTCGAAACCCCCTATAAATATTGAATGCACACTAACAAGTAACACACAAACAAACAAAAACACAAAATTTTCTCAAAAATGTCTAAAAAAGACTTCAGCCAACAATTTCCGGAAGAAAAAGACTTCGGCCAACAAGTTGATGAAGATGAAATTTTAAGAGAAATGGAGACAGTAGAAAGAGAAGCTGCTCTTAAGGAGGAAGGTAGTGGAGATAGCAAAAGAGAATCGCTTTAAGGAGGAAGCTTTTAGGAGCGACTTATGCTCCAAGATGAAGAAGTGTTGTTAGAGATGTAGGAAGTCGCTCAAGGAGCAAGTCGAAAGGAGGAAGAAGAACGTCCGGGACGAGAATTCGATGCTTTGTACAAAGAGTGGGATCGAGCAGATTTGAAGGTTGTCGTGAGTATCTTTACTGACGATGGTTACGACTCTAACAACTCTCAAACTTGGGATCACCCATTATATTTAGTTGTGTCAAGTTTACTTATCATTTGTTTGTTTCGTTTCTTTTATGGTGGTAGTTGTGTTCTTATTTGTATTATTGTATTATTTGTTTGTTTCGTTTGTTGTTTGTATTAATTTCTTTGTTTTGTTTCATGGATTATACTTAATCTAGATGTCATTATTAAGAAAGTATATATTGTAGCAACAATTTTTTTTTGTTTGTTGCATATTTTTTTTGGCTAATTTTTTTTTTTTTTTTGTAATTGTCTGCTTACGTTATAACGGTTATTAAACGAAATACGATTTTCTGCTTTTTAAGTTTAACTTCAACTCCCAATGTGCATTGTGAGAAAGTTTCTTTTAATGTTTGTTGTTACTTTTTGTAAAGTTTATCTTGGGTTCGTAGTTGTTTATTTTCTTTGCGTCTTGTAAAACGTTCCGATTGTAATATTCAAAGATGTGTAGGGGTTCATTATCACAAAGATAGGGCCCGTGAATTAAATTTGTATTGTTATTTCAGTTCATAGTGTTAGAACTCTCTATTGTGTTTTCTTTACATTTTTTTTTCATACATACATTTTCAGTTATGTTTTGTAATCATTCTTTTCGATCTGGGTTTTACCATTTAAATGATTTTTGGATCTATATAATGGTACAACTACCTACGCACTTAATTATATTACGCCCAACTAACAAAATCTCATCAAGATCTGCTTTTTTCAACAACAATGGCCACTCCCAATCTAGATGAATTGAAGGCAGCAGCTGGATCTTAAAACATTGCGACATGTTTCAAGCTACTTTTCAACAGAATGAGTTGGTGGAGCAACAGCAATCTTCGATGAGGTTGGAGGTACCGTTGGTCGACCAGGAGAAAATCCGAGCGCCGATGGTACACAGATCGAGGTGGTCCATTTGGGACCGTTTCATGAACAGGGGTGGATGCACTAAGTTGTCTTGGCAAGATGCAAATCGTGGGCGTGATATCTTGCAATCTCTTGAAGGAACATTGGGCTTGATACGTGATGGGATCGAACAACAGGAAGAACATGTTACCTTGATGGAGATCAATGAAGATCTGTCAGACGGTTAGTTTCTTTGGGTAGATGTGTTTTGTGTTTTGTGTTTTGGTAAGTTGGATTAGGGTTTATGTATATGGTAAGTTGGATTAGGGTTTATGAACAATCGCCTTCCAGTTTATTCACTATTTGTTTAAGGAAGCAGTAATTATAGTTGCTGTGTGGATTTATAATTGTCGGGTTACAATTTTGTGTACTCGAGATGTCATAATATATAGTGGCTGCTCATGTAATCGACAATTAATCTATGAACAAATGTGGTTCTTAGTTTATCATATCTTGTTGTAGCTCGATTTTATTTTCGTTATTCGTCATACTACTTTTTGCATTTATTGTTTTGGGGATATACTTTAGTTGAGGTATAGCGTGAAAAGTGGTTCGGTATCCGGTGCCAATGTAAACGTAAATGATGCTATTTGTTCCAATTGTTGGTTAGCTTGATTGATATAAGTAGAAGCGTTGTCGCTTGATAGTGGGATACACTAAAAGCATCTAAAGGATTCTGATTGATATAATCTAGGTATAAGTGGTCATTAATCTTGTTGTGTTATTTGAGTTCTGAAATGTGCACTAATGATCTACTAAATGGGAAATCCTATTCTAAATACACTAAAAGCATATAAAGGATTCGAATAAGTTAAATTAAACCTAAATAAGCACATGAAACAAGAAAACACTTAGATGCCGATGAAGTTCAAGAAAAACAGTACAAGGGCTTACTGGGAGCTTATTTGAGATAAGCTAGAGAGGATTTAGAACCGGGCTTTTGGCTAATTAGTGTCCACCATCCTAGATCACTTTTGCCCCAAATGAACACCTTAATAAGCTATCTACATCTTATAAATAAGTCGCAAATAGGGTCATGAGATGAGAGTATGCATGCATGTAAATTCACCCAATATACCCACTTTAACCCATCAATGCACTGTAAACCATTTTTTGAATTTTTCCTCTTGATGATGATAAAATTAAAAATTAAAACTTGTGAAAACTTTTAAAACCTTGTTTTAGAATAGGGTTGAATTCAAGGGTCAAACTTGTGACAAGATACAACTTTTGAAACTAAAATAAAAATTGAAACTTGTGAAAACTTTTAAAACCTTGTTTGAATAGGGTTGACTTGAATGGTCAAAGTGGGTAAAAGAAGAAAACCGCTTTTAGCTTATTACTTTAGAGTTGGCAATTTCGAGCCGAGCTAATATAACGAAAAGACTTTGGAAGCAACCAATGATATAACGAGATGGCAATGCATAGTACTTTAGAGTTGGCAATTTCGGCCGAGCCAGTTACATAGAAATGGGTCAATTTGGGTTATGTTAAAGGATTTAACTAAAAGGTGGCTCAATTTGGTAAAATAGCAATGTGCTTCAAGTAAACTAGAGAAAACATGATGCTATAAAGTTCACCCAACCACTTATTTGTCATCTAGGAGAAAACATGATGCTACCAAGTTCAACTAGAGTGTGGATTTATCATTCAAAAGAAAATGATGCTACCAAGTTCACCCAACCACTTATTTGTTTATAAATGACCCTTTTTGGTATGCTACCAAGTGCCCAACGCCCAACACACTATTTGTAATATAAACATTTTTGTAATAACTTAATGATATGCTAAAGATAAGCAACAAAGGGCACAAACAGAGACATACTGGATCATAAATGTTTACAAAAGATCTAAACTACTACAACACCTAAACATTACGAAGACCTAATAGTTTTTCACATACAACACCTAAATTCGATGTAAACCATCCGTTGGTTTGATTGGTTCTATTGATTCTACCTTCTTGTATTTCCAATAGAAAGATATAAATTGCTCACGATATGCTAGAGCAAAGTCAACAGGATCATCGACCATCAATGGAAGACCGTTTGTCAAACGGTACAAAAAATTGCATAGCCAAATCCCACAATCTCCATAATAGCCACCTTGTAATGGAACATCTTTTGCATACCGAAAGGTTATTGAATAAGTACGTGGATCAATGTTTTTATTGGCCATCACCTGACTATCTTCAAGATAAATATGAATATCCCTTGAAAAAGTCTGCCTCCAAGTATCCCACTGATCCGTGCCAAACCAGTCAAGTTTTCTCACACAAGCTATCCACTTGTGAATGGCTAATCGTAAGAAACTTAAAACAGTTCAGACACAAATGCAATGAAGATCAGGAGAGTATAGGGTTTCCCCAGGTCGTTATGTCCCAACGAGATGTGCAATGAATCACCAAACGAATAGTGATCGAGAAGATTTGAACGGAAAAGAGTTTTGATTGATTATAACTAAAGAAAAGTAAATAAATTACAAGGGCTTTAATGCAAATTAAAGGAAATTAAAAGATAAAAAATATATTAAATAAACGTTATCACTATTTGCAAAATGATGTTTTGATTTTCTTTATAAAATTTAACTTAAAACTACGCGACGCACAAAAGAAAATGTGAAACTGAAACAATATAAATCCTAAAAATATGAATTTGACATTTTACAAACCTAATGATAAGAGAAAATTTTAGAAAAGAAAATTATTTTAAAACTATTTATCTAATTATTATTAATTAAAAACTATTTTTAACTATTTAATAATACCCTAAAATATAAGAAAATATGAAATAAGGATAGAAAATGAAATTATGACTTAGAAAAATCTAAAATAACAAAAAGAATTTTCAAAACTAATTTTGTATTTTTCTCGATTATTTTTCTATTTTCTAGAATTAAAACTATTTAAAACTACTTAAATTGCTTAAAATACAAATTTAACTAAGAAAATCTGAAAAAATTTTTTTGACTTTTATATTTATCTTAGCCTAGGAAAATGAAAATTATTTTTTGAAGTTTTCCGATTTAATTGTATTAAAAGCTAATTAAAATGGCTTAAAACCGATTAAAATGAAGAAAAATAACAAACAAGATCGAAAAATATGAAAAATTCAAAATAAGTCTAAAATAATATTATGAATCTAGGAAAATATAAAACAGTGGCTTGTGTGCAAGAATATGGAATCAGAATCACAAGTGCTTAAGAATAAGCACTCCAAATAAGCCAAAAGCCACAAATAAGCACCAAACTGATACAGAAGCTATAAAAAGCTAAAACTACCCAAATGCAACTAGTTACAACTGCTCTTAACCTCTATTGTGCTTATTAAACAGATTTGAATGATTTGGCTTAAGTACCAAAATCAGTTTCTATACCTACTTTGCAGCTTAAGCACAAGTTTATCAAATAAGCTAAACTTAAATCCAGAAGTTGGAACCTAGGCTAGACCTGGCTAACTACTTATAAACTAAAAACCAGACCAAGAGAAGCTAAACCGAGCTCTTACTGACCAGAATCACTCAGGCACACTCGGTTTTCCGAGTGTGTGCACAGAGAGATAAGACCCAAATGACAAGCTCATTTGGAGCTTTTAAAAATTTACAAAAATCTACTAAAATGATATTAAGAAAATAGACCAGTTGAAGTTTTTAAAACCCAAGTTTCACTTGATTTGGCCCAAAACTGAAGCTATGAAAAATCACCCCATTTGGGTGAAAACTGGATTTTCACTCTTTTGACTTTTGAGACAATTTTGATATGTTGGCTATAATGAACTTTGAGCCTAATTTATGGACTGAGCTTGATGTAATATGATGAAATGAAGCTAATACAAGCTATACCTATGATTTCTAAACTCAAAACAAGTTTGTGCTTTTTAAAAATTCCAACAGTGAAGAAGTTAAGACGGATTATATGGTGATTTGACTATTTGAGTTCTAGAGTGCAAATTTAAGACAGATATGAGTCAAGTGGTCCTATTTGAGAATGAGTATGCAATTGTCAAGTGCAAACCAAGTCTCAATCTCAAACAATCCCACTGATCCAAACACCATTTAAACCAACTGATTCACTGTTGACATTACTTAAATGACTAAGTGGTTTATGCAACTGTTGAAACTGAACAATTATGACCTAATGACAGTTAAATGAACAAGTCTAAACTAAATCTAACAATAAATCAAGAAAGATATAGATCATGCAAAAATACACTCTTAATGAAAATAAGTAAAATACTCACAAGTGTTCCAGCTTATTAACCACTCATACCAGAACCATAACTACACTAATCTAATCCAATCCAACCCAATCCAAGCACTGCATCTATCAATATCCATTTCCATGCCCATTTGATCCTTTAGTTGACTTTTGTTGACCAAATTCCAATGTTGTTTGAATCAATTCCAAGCTTACCAAAAGCTATAATAAGCTTAAGTAAGCTTGTTTGAATTTAACAAAAGCGATTTGAAGCTTGAATGTAAGAGTTTGAAATTAAACTTTTCAACAAAGGAACATCAAAACATGAAATTTAAGTGAAACCTTGAATTAAGACTTGAAATGAATTACAATGACTAAGTTGCTTAGTTTGAATACAATAAAACTTAGGATTACATTTTAAAATACTAATTAAGCTAATTTAATGAAAAACGACATATATTTGAAAATGAAAACTAACTACTACTCTCTCTTGCTATCTCTTGCTTCCTTCTTTATAGCAAATGGCTTCTCTCCATTCGAGCTAATCCCACTTTTATTTTTGACCTTGGATGGCTTGAGATGATTTTAGCCGTTTGATCATATTATGGCACCAAATTGCATATATGGCGGGGAGGGTTGAGTGAAATGGAAGAGGGCATTTAATGCTTCTTGAGGGTTGTTGAGGTGGGGAACAAGGAAATGTGAAGGTGGTTGGGGATGGGAGGATGGAGTGTTGCAGAAGCGTTGAAGGAGAAAGAAAAAGGCTGTAGGGGTTTGTTTGATGACAGAGTTGACCAGTGGCTTAATATTTTAAAGGGGTCCAAAAAGCAGGGGGTCAAATGGAATGGCAGGGTCCAAAGGGGTTTTGACAAGGTCCAAAATGATATAAAGGGTATTAATAACAAGGACTTGTTATGCAAATTCTGAAAATACAAGGACCAATTCTGCCATTTTGTCAAAGTTGTTCCAAGGGACCAAAAGTGACAAGCTCCAATAGTACAAGGACCAAACTTGACATTTTCCAATTTCCAAGGACCATTTTTGCCAATTTTTAAACTTGAAGGACCAAATTTGGAATTTCTCAAAACTTTTGATATTTTTCACCAAAGGACTAATTTTGACAAGTTATGATTTTAAAAGGACCTTTGGTGATTTTTCTTTGAAATTAAGTGCTCAGTGGACTATTTCGACAACTTTTGAAACTTGGGGATCAAACGCCAATTATGCAAACTTAGCTCATTTTTCATCCGATTTTAAACATTTTGCATCCAAAACATATAAAATGCAATTTTGAGATATTTTCGATTTTGATGCATTTCGAGCATTTTAACCGCTTTGCGCTTCAGATTTAACCAAAATGATGAGTATTTACACACTCATCAATCCCCACACTAAACTATTGCTAGTCCCTAGCAATCTTTTGAGAAAAACTTAATGGATTTGAATCTCTTTACCAAAAGCCATTACTCGAGTAGCCAAATGTTTTAGTTCAAGTAAGAACCTTGGTACATCGACAACCAAATGATTTTGAGCAAATCACTTTCAACGGATTTGATTTGTCTTTACCGTGCCGCTTGCTTCGGACTAGCCAACTCTTAGATAAAATATCTTTGGTGAGCTGATTACCAATTATGGTTTTCCATCGCTTTACCACAAGCCATAAACTTATGGGCTAGCCAACTCTTCACTTTAAGGATATGGTGAGTCAATACCATACAATTTTGGCAAATTGCAAGTCGTCAACTGATTTGAGATATCTTTACCAAGAGCCGTTTGATCATGGATTAGCCAATCCTTTTGTTTATTAGACATGGTGGATCGATAACTATAAGTCGAGTAAGTGCGTAACACTTACTCTAAAAACATTTTGGCCAAAATGGGGAATCATGTATAATTACATGATAAAATTCGTGAGAATTCCCCACACTAGAAATGAATATTGCCTCAATATTCAAAGTACCGCGGTTATGCCGAAACATAGAACGAAAAGGGAAATACTACGGCCATTATTTTAAAAGATTTTTTTTTTTTTTTTTTTTTTTTTTTTAAACATATATATATACAACATGCGGGCAACTCCTCACACTAGGGTGGGACACACGGGTGAGAACGCATGTTTAACTCATCAAGTTCGACACGAGTCGCTAGCTTGACTCGACCCAATTAATTTGTTCATGGGGAAATAAGTGGAGAGACAATCTCCATCTGACTTTCATTCAAGATGTTTGGACAAACATTTAAAGCACGCGAAAGTTCCACACCGATGAGATATACATAGAACCGCTCAAAAATGATAAATGAAAATGCCGGGGTCAAAGATAGTGTCTTCATTCCGAAGGAGTGAAGATGAAGAGAATCACAAGATATTTGAGGAAAGGAAGAAAGATTTTATAACAATCAAGATCCATTCTTCATCCTCAAATGTAGACATATCGGGAGGAAGGGTGAGGTAGTATCATTAATAGGCAAACTCG
The DNA here is from genome assembly GCA_022545495.1 of Chrysanthemum lavandulifolium. Lineage (NCBI taxonomy): Eukaryota > Viridiplantae > Streptophyta > Magnoliopsida > Asterales > Asteraceae > Chrysanthemum > Chrysanthemum lavandulifolium. Next base: position 72,703,847 of record CM040240.1, read on the forward strand.
TATGATAGAGTACACCTTCCTCCATGATAGAGTACACCTTCCTCCGAGCCAATATCATCCTCAAGATCAAAATAGAAATGACCATGTTCCGGAGGAGATATGTCATGAGAGAGTTCACGGAGAACTCTTCATGAAGAGAATCATTCACATGAAGTGAAATTGTGAACTCTTGTTCCATTGTGGGCTCATCACTATCCTCGGTCCGAGTATCAAAGAGTGGATTCTCGAAATTAAAGTGAATTCGATTCAATTCAAATAGAGGATTGGTGAGAGTTGTTTTGAATGCTTCAGAACAAAGTGATCAATATTCTCTATTGATCGTTAGGGTGAGAAGTGAGTGAACGATCATTATCGGAGACTTTCGCCTCTCGATCGGCTTCAAATCAAAGAGAACATCGTTACTTTCGATGAAAGTGGATTGATGTGAGTGAGTTCATCGGTGAACTCCTCAAGAAGAGGATCGACCGTGGGAGTGATGCCTCAACATACTCGATGTTTCCATAGGAAGCACGATCGTCGCTAAAATCGGAGAAAGTTTCAAAATGATCTTTGAACACTCAAGAGGGAAAGAGAATCACATATGATCGAAGTTCCTGTGACTCTCTCGGGATTGGGACAAGGTTCTCAACACTAGACTTTATGAATTGCCTCGATTCCTTTTCGTGAACAAGGTCAAGATGCTCGCCCCCATGCTCGTGAGAGCGAGTGGGAGCTTGGTGTGATAGCGCTTGTTTGAGATGGAATCTCAACCGGGATATGAACCGACCGAGGAGTTGAGAAATAATATTAAAGGATAAAACTCTCCTCGTCATCATCATACAGGCGCCTTAAGAAATTGGGAACGCCTTTAGAGCCGCTTGCTCTAGGACTAATAATTCTTCGCTAGATTTGCGGGCCTCTCGCTCTTCTAGCAATTCTCCCATGGTCTTTTCACCACTCACTTGATTCTTAAAGTTACTAATCATATCATCAAGTGTTTTCATTGCGGTTTCAAAATTATGGAAATTTCTTGAGACAACGGCTCGTGTGGAGTTTGAACCGTATGGTGTCGTGGAGGTTGGAAATTGTCAAACTGTGAGAGTCATGATTGTTACAAGGAAATGGATTCCCTATTTGACAATCGAGCTGAATTGGGGACCTCCAAAATACTCACAACAAGAAATCGCTGAAGTCGGATCGGTGAATTATATGGATATTGGTCATAACCAAAATTTCGAGCATCACCGAAAACTGCTCATAGAAAATGTGTTTCGGATTGACACTCAAATCCTTGGTGAGGACTCCACAAAATTCACAAAGAAGCTTATGTTGATTATATGAAGATAAGTCGGGGTGTGGTGGGTAATTGGAAAAGTTTGAGGGTCGTTAAATGAGTTTGGATTAGGATCATAATCAAATGAATTCTCGAACCACAAAACAAACAACTCCCGTTATGAATATCATTACCACATTGTACACACGTACACCAACGATAAGGTGAACCAAAGAGAGGCTCATCACAACCGACGCAAGGAATAAACGATTTCATTTGAGAGTTATGAGAAGGAATCGGTTTATTCAAAGAATCAACAAAACCAACATGGTGATCCGAATGACTATCAAGTCTCAAGAACATTTTGAAAAATCCGGAGGTGGGACAAGTGGTGTGCTCGAGAGCTAGCAATTTCCACCACTTCCGTTATGGTCTCGGGTTCGGTTCTTGAGAAATGTGAAGATTAGGCAAGTCATTCTTGCTAGTCACCGGTCTAAATTCGCATGTTTGCTTTTAACCGTGAATCGTGAAAGTTTAGGATCAATTTTAGACGGCTTAGGAGCAAGCGAGGGTTAGATCTTTGGATAACCGTAGGTTGGACGATTTAGCACCTCCATTATCGAGAGGAAGTACCGGTCCTTGTCACCCCGCTTTCGCTCCATTTCCTACGAGAATTAATGGATCATCACGAACAACACAATTCTTGACATTTGCGATAAAGTCAAGTTTTCAACTGTCCCGTAATTCGTCAGCAATGAAAGATTCCATGAGAATAGAAGAAGTTAGAATCAAATGGATAGAGGGTAAAGGGATAAAGAATCAAACAGGTAAGAGGGTAAAGATGAATAATTTTGGATTTTTGGATAAACATTTTGTAAAAACAAAGAATGAAAATCTTTTGGTTTTTGATTTTATAAGAAAATATAAACATATATAGATGGTATGAACAAGGAGTGAATATTCAAATCACTAACTGCTAAGCGTAAGATAATTAGCACGCCTCCCCAGCAGTGACACCAAAAATTTGATCCGTGCAAACCAAATAAGTTTTCTCACACAAGCTAGCCACTTGAATGGCTAATCGTAAGAAACTTAAACAGTTCGAGACACAAATGCAATGAAGATCGAGAGTATAGGGTTTCCCAGTCGTTATGTCCCAACGAGTCATGCAATGAATCACCAAACGAATAGTGATCGAGAAAATTTGAACGGAAAAGAGTTTTGATTGATTATAACTAAAGAAAAGTAAATAAATTACAGGGCTTAAGTACCAAAATCGCTTATACCTACTTTGCGTTTTAACAAGTTTATCAAATAAGCTAAACTTAAATCCGAAGTTGGAACCTAGGCTAGACCGGCTAACTACTTATAAACTAAAACCGCACCAAGAGAAGCTAAATCGAGTTTTACAAGATGATGAGTGTGTAAATACTCGAAAACACTCGAAACACATCAAAATGATCAAAATATCACAAATCGTTGTTTTATGTGTTTTAAATGCAAAAATATCAAAATCGATGAAAAACATATCAAATTTGCAAAATTGCGCTTTAGTCCCCAAGTTTCTAAAATTGTCAAAAATAGTCCCCGAGCCAAAATTTCAAAGAAAAGTCACCAAAGGTCTTTTAAAATCACAAATTGTCATATTTAGTCCTTTGGTGAGAAATCTAAAAGTTTTGAGAAAATTACAATTTAGTCCTGAAAATCCAAAATGGTCAAATTTAGTCCTTGGAAATTTTCAAAATGTCAAACTAGACCCTTGGTCTATTTAAGGTTGGCAACACTAGTCCTTGGATTACTCTTCATAAGTTACATGTTTGGTCCTTTGGTTTTGAGAAATTGCAAAAGGGTCCTTGGTGTTATTAATCCAACAAACCAAACGGATCCTTATATTTACCCCAAGCCCAAAACTAAACCCCGCCCAAATACCTTACCCGGTCCGTTAACCCAACCCGACAACCCAACAATTTAAATAAACAAAACCGCCCTTCCCCGTCATCCCGACAATCTTGTCTGCCTTCCCCCACCTCTAGCCACTTTAATCACCCTACTTCACCCATTGTCTCCCCACCTCACCTAACATCCAACCTCATTAAATGCATCACTTTTCCTGCCTCTAATATCAAAAGCCAATTTTGGCGCCAAATTCCAACAAACGGCTAAGATGAGTTCTAGCCAATCTATGGCTCATATTGTTCTTTGGAAGTGCTCGAGAAAGGAGAGAAGAAAGTTGGAGCATAAAAGGAGACAAGAGGATGCAAGAAGAAAGTTAGTTTTAGTTTTTATAAAATGTATGTCGTTTTAGTAGCAATAGCTTAATCTAAGTTTTAAACTGTAATTTTCTAGTTCTATGTACTCGGTTTCAAGTTATTCTATCAATATAAACCATTTTCGTGCATAAATTTGTGTGGCATTTTCATTTCATATATTTCACTCAATCGTTGAAAATTGCAAAGTCCAAGTCCCATGAATAAGCTTCAATAAGCTTGTCTATAAGCTCAAACAAGTTCACACTAACTTATTATTGGTTTCGTGAGCTCATTTTAAGTTTCAAATAATTTCAATCAAAAGTGCTTAAAGTCAACAATAGTCAACTCGATCATGGATAATGGTATGGAATGGACCATGGGTGAAGCGAATCGAAATGGGGTGAAAAGGAAGCATTTGGGTTGGATTTGGTAGGATAGTGTTCCTTGTTTCAAGTTAGCAAGCCATAGTGGCTATTGGACAAATTGTAAGTCCTTTCAAAGTTTTTTAGCATAAGCGGTGTTTGTAGTTTTAACTGCTTAATCCTGTTCTTATAGATGTATTTAGGTGTATTTAAGTGAGTTTGATTATAATATGTCTTTGGTTCGGTGTTTGAAATTGTTTCAATTTAAAAATCATTGAGTAAAGGGTGTTTGTTTTACTTTCATATCTCGTCCTAGAAGTCTATGCAAGTGGTAGATCTTTGTTGGTTCAAGCTTACTTAGCATAAGAAAACTCAATTGAGTCCAAATAATGTGCTACGCAAACACTACAAGTCAACCTTACATCTAATCTGCCTCACTAGACTAACTGTTGTGAATTTTGTAAATCAAAGTTCTGTTTTGTGTTTGATTCATGAGCATAGCTTGTTCTAGCCTCATTTCATTCATAAACATCAATATCACCATCAAAATTGGATTCAAGTTTCATTTTAGTCAAAGTGTACAACCATTTTCAAAAGTCAAAATGTCAAAACTCTTTTTTGCAGAACTTGCAGATTGAGCACGTGGTTCAATAAGGGTTTGCGTGTTCGGTTTTGGTTTACAAGTAGTCTACTAGGAGGTCTATAGGACCTCATATATGGTTTTAGCTTTTGCCTTTGGATAAGCTTGTGCATAGGCTCAAAGTCGGGTCTCGTGCCTGCACCAACTCAAGATTAATCGAGTGATTTCTCGGTTGTGAACAAGCACGCACTGAGCTTGTATAAGCTTGTTAAGGGCTAGTCTTTTGGTTATCGAGGTCGTTTAGGTCTAGTTTAAGTCCTAATAATTGGTTTTAGTTTGTAGCTTATTTGGGTGCTTATTTTTGGACCGCAAGTTAGCACCAATTTTGTTTTTAGCTTTAATCATAATCTCAAATCTGTGGTATTTTGTTATTCAAGAGTTATAGCTTGTTGATTTAAGTCTCATTTGGTCATTTTAGTATTCCATAGTTTCGTTTTCAGTGGGTTGCTTGTTTTGTTCATTTGCTTATCAAGTGCTTATTTCATAAGCACTTGATTCATCGATCCATTTTCTCCACATAACATACTGTTTTTCCATTTTCCTAGCTTCTTTATATCATTTTAGAGTTTTCCGAAATTTCGATTTTTCCTAGTTGCTTTGCTATTTTTCTTAATTTTAATTAGTTTTAGCACTTTTAAATAGCATTTAATACAAAAATTCGAAAAGGTTCAAAAAATAAGTTTTCATTTTTCTTAGGCTTAGATAAATATAAAAAGTAGAAAAGTAATTTTCCATATTTTCATAGTTCATTTGGTAATTTTAGTGATTTAATTAGTTTTAATAGTTTAAAATTCCTAGAAAATAGAAAATAGTCATAAAAATACAAAATAGTTTTGAAAAGTCTATTTTGATATTTTAGACTTTTCAAGTCTTAATCTTATTTTTCTAGCTTAATTTCATATTTTCTTGTATTTAAGGTAGTTATTTAATAATTAAAAATAGTTTTTAATTAGATAATTAGTCATAAAAATAATTTTCTTTTCTAAATATTTTCTTATATCATTAGGTTTGTAAAACATCATTTTCATATTTTTAGGGTTAATATTGCTTTAGTTTCACTTTTTAATTTATACGTCACGTAGATTTTAATTTCGGTTTAGTAAAACATAAAAACAAAACATCATTTTAATTATAGTGATAGCGTTTATTTAATAGATTTTATCTTTTAATTTCTTTTCACTTGCATTTAAGCCTTTGTATTTGTTTGTTATTTCGTAGTTATAATCATAATCTCAATTCCCTCCTTTTCGCTCAAACTCCTCGATCACTATACGTTGATTGATCCATTGCATAGCTCATTGGGACATAACGACCGGGAGACCCTATACTCCTCGGATCTTCATTGATTTCGTGCTTAAGCTGTTTTAAGTCTATTACGACTTGACGGTTTCTTGCAGATCAAATTTTTGCGCCACGCCGGGAGTCAGGCTTGATCTATCTTCCGTTTAGCGATTAGTTGTTTGAATCCTCACTCTTTGTTTATATCATCCATCTTTATATATATATATATCCATATTTTCTTCTAAAAATCCAAAACCCAAAAATATCCAAAACGTATAAAACACAAAAATATTTTTCTTTTGTTTCTATATATGTATCAAAATAAAAATACAAAAGAATCATCGTTTTCTTTAATAATTAACAACTTAAAAGATTACCACCGAAAACCAAGGCAAAGGCACTACCTAACTGGGGTGCGACCATAATAAGTTCCCGAACTAAAGATTTAAAACTTGCCTTTGTGTCCTTGTGATTGGTGTACCTTTTTCAAAGAAGCCATTCATCTTGGATTATTGGTTAAGTTCATCGTTGTTTTGCCTCGATTTTGTGTTAATTGATTTTGTTGTGATATCGACGCTTTGAACCGTAAAACCCATAAAGATTCTTCTCACACCATTTTTACAAAACGCCTTCATAATTCTCATTCTCATCCGAAAGATTTTCATAATTCCATTTCTCTCCTTAACTCGAAATTCCTTAGAGTTAACTCTAGTGCATGCGCACTGTTCTTCTAGATCATTGAGTCCTTTGCGTGATCTAGCGAAATTCCAAGGAGACGTTCTCGTGAGCGTCTTGCCCAAATAGTCGAACCCGAGATTCGCACTATTTCAAACTACACCATGGCGTATTTAACGTGCTATGGCGGAAATGCTCCGTGCACCCACCGAGGGTTATGGAGATGCCATTGTTTTACCCGTAATCAACTCGATCACTTTGAATTGAAGACACATTTGATCCAACTTGTGTCTACAAATCAATTCCGCTGGTCCGATCGAGAAGACCCGTATGCACACATCCGTTGGTTTAACAAGTTGACTTCAACTATCAATTTCAAGGATGTACCTCAAAAGTCATCAAGTTGATGCTTTTTCCATTCTCTCTTGAGGGACAAATGGATTTGGTTGGAAAAAGAACCCCTCGATCTATCGAAACTTGGGAGGATCTTGTTCAAAAGTTTGTGAATTACTTTTTCCTCCATCAAAGACGACTAATCTTAAAATGAAATTTCGGATTTCGTCAAAATTTCGATGAAAACTTTGGAGAGGCATGGGAGAGATTCAAAGATCTCCTCGAAATGCCCCATCATGAATTCACGGAGCTTCAACAAGTAAATATCTTTTACAATGGGTTGAACGGAAACGATCAAGATTCCTTGAATGCAGCGCAGCGGCAATATCTTGAATCGTAAACCTAAAGATGTGATTGAGATTTGCGAGCAAAATCAAAGTTCCTATTTCTCGCAACAAAGTCAATGTTCCGAACACTCTGCTTCTTCATCCGGTAACTCTTCCGAGTTAGCCGCTCCGTTAGTCAGCTCTAACGGACATCATCCATTGTATGATAAAAGAGGTAAAGGAAATCAAAAGCGAAATTCATAAGCGGAACCAATCAAAGCCGTAAACAAGGTGTGTGAAACTTGTAGTGGTCCACATGCGATTATGATTGTCAAGCAACCGATGCTTCCTTTTACCAAGCTCCGTAGCTTGGTAAACCACAATCAATACCGACCACGGTGATCCTCATTACTGCACCTAGCGGTATGACACCACCGGTTTTCCTCTGCAAAACCATGGCAATCAAAACCATGGCAATCAAAATCGCTTTGTTCGAATCAAGGACAAAATTTCAATAACTCTCAAAATTTCAATCAAAACCGGAACAATTTCAACCAACCTTATCAAGCTCCTAATCATCAAAGTTATCAACCACCTCCTCAAGCTCCCATGCCAAATGACTTCATGAAAATGACCGAGGCAAACATGCTCAATGCAAACTCGGATCAATAACATGAGAGTTGAGCTTAAAAGGAAATTGATACCACAATGTCTCGGCAGACAAATGAGTTAAAGAATATGATGAGCGGTTTCATGAACATGAATATGAACAAAGCTTCGCCATCTTCCGGAGGACTCCCAAGCAATACTATTCCTAATCCTAATGCCGAGTTGAAAGCCATCACCACTGTAGTGGTAAGACGCACAATGGACCTAAGACTCCAATGCCCCTCCTCCGTGGCATTTAGTCAAGTTACCAAGGAGACAACGGACAAGGTGCATTATTCAAGCCCAAGGCATCAAGACACGTCCCACCTTCGGTAGTCCAAGTTTCAAATCCGGAACCCGATGTTCGAGGAAAATCTGAGCGTAAAACACTTCCATCCCGGCTCAAAAGTCTAGTCGACTTCCTTACCCATCAAGAATGAATGATGAGAAGCTCAAAGACAAAAACAAAGAGCAAATGGAAAAATTTTTCCAAATCTTCAATGAGCTTCACTTTGATATAAGCTTCGTTGATGCTCTCGCTCTAATGCCTAAATTTGCATCCACGCTAAAGGCTTACTCACCAACAAAGATAAGCTATCGAGATGGCGAAAACTCCTCTCAATGAACAATGCTCACGGCCATTCTTAATAAGCTTCCCGAAAAGCTTGAAGACCCCGCATGTTTTTAATCCGTGTGATTTCTTGGGATGTTTCAATGCTCCGCCTTGGCCGATCTTGGCGCTAGCATTAACCTCATGCCACTCTCGGTATGGAAGAAACCGCTCTTCCCGAACTTTCATCCACTCGTATGACACTCGAGCTAGCGGATCGTCTGGTAACTCGTCCACTTGGGATAGCCGAGGATGTCGTGATGAAAGTGGGAAAGTTTCACTTTCATGCCGACTTTGTTGTAGTAGACTTCGATGCGCATCCTAGAGTTCCCTTATCTTGGGAGAGCTTTCTTAAGAACGAGTCGTGCTCGATTGATGTGTTTGTTGAAGAGTTGACCATTCGGGTTGACAACGAAGAGCTCACGTTAAATATCAACGAACTCCAAACCTCTCAGACAAACAGAGTGTTGCAACAATTGATCAAAGATCCGAAGATTCAATGCAACACTCTCAAACTTCACGGTTAAGAGGAGTTTTCAAAACGTCTTGAGCTCAAAGCTTTGAAAATTACCCCGGTTCAAACAAATGGTTTGAAAGTCGTACTGTGGAAGTCAAGAGTGTTCTTGATGATGACGATGATCTAGAATCGGAGACTTCATCCGGAAGTGGTGGAAACGCTAGCTCTAAGAGCACACCACTTGTCCCACCTCCGAATCGCTTTGTCGATCGAGTTTGTTAAGTCCGTGGATGAAACCAAATTCTCTTGCCATCCGAGTTGGATGATGATGTTTGTGATCCAATGGGAGAAATTCTTCCCATTGATGAATTGCTCAAAATGATCCATCATCTTCTAGTCCTATTCCCGACTCTTCCATTCCTTCTCTCACTCCGATGAGGAAGATGACAACTTTGGAATGAAGTCGATGCATTTCTTAGTGATGAGTCAATTCCAACGGAATTGATAACACTTACCTTGATCCGGAGGAGACATCCTTTTCCGGAAAGTTTGTTGATTGAAGAACCATTTCCCACCCTCCTCCCGGACATCTTCTTGACAATCACCATCTAAGCTTCAAGTTTAAGCTTAAAGATGTCAAACCGGTGATTTGCTTCTCTCTGCGAGGAATGGACATGCATTCTCATGTACGCCTTTATTCCATTCTTCACAGATGGTGTGGTTGCTCTTTCCCTTTCTCTTTCGGAATGAGGACACCATCTTTGACCCCGGTATCATCCTTTATAGTGTCTACTATTAAACAATACCGCGGTTATATCTCGTCGGTGTGGAACTTTCGATGTTCATATGTTCATTAACATTGTGAACGAAAGTCCGATCGAGATTGGTTTTCCACGTTACTTTCCCATGAACAAATGAATGCGGGGATCGAGTCAAGCTAGCGACTCGAGAATCAAAAACAAGAGCATGCCATATGGGTTCTCACCCATATTTACGCCTTCTTACCTCTTTCTACCACCCTAGTGTGGGGGGTTGCCCACATGTTTTGTATATAAATCTTTCAAAAAAAAAAAAAAAAAAAATTCTTTTTCTAAATAATGGCCTTAGTATTTCCTTTCACGTTCTTTGTTTCGCATAACCGCTGTACTTTGAATATTGAGGGCAATATTCATCTCTAGTGTGGGGGATTCTCACGAATTTTATCATGTAATTATACCGCCCAATTCCCATTTTTGGCCAAAATTTTTTTGGAGTAAGTGTTTTACACTTTCTCAATTGGTTATCATCCGCCATGTCTCGTAAGACTAAAGGATTGGCTAATCCAGAGCAAACGGCTCTTGGTAAAGATATCTCAAATCCGTTTACGGCTTGCAATTTGCCCAAAATTGTATGGTATTCACTCACCATATCTTTAATTAGTGAAGAGTTGGCTAGCCCGCAAGGTTATGGCTTGTGGTAAAGGCGTGGAAAAACCATAATTGGTAATCGACTCACCAAAGATAATATTGATAATTTATCTAAGAGTTGGCTAGTCCGTATGGTACGACTTCGTAAAGACAAATCAAATCCGTTGGAAGTCGGTGGTTTGCTCAAAATCACATGGTTATCGATGTACCATGGTTCTTACTTGAACCGAAACATTTGGCTACTCCGAGTAATGGCTTTTGGTAAAGAGTTTCAAATCCATTAAGTTTTCTCAAAAGATTGCTAGGGACTAGCAATATCTCGATGTGGGGGATTGATGAGTGTGTAAATACTCATCATTTTGTATAAAATAAACGCAAAATCATCTGAAAACACTCGAAACACATCAAAATGATCAAAATATCACAAATCGTGTTTTATGTGTTTTAAATGCAAAATATCAAAATCGATGAAAAACATATCAAATTTGCAAAATTGCGCTTTAGTCCCCAAGTTTCTAAAATTGTCAAAATAGTCCCCGAGCCAAAATTTCAAAGAAAAGTCACCAAAGGTCTTTTAAAATCACAAATTGTCATATTTAGTCCTTTGGTGAGAAATCTAAAAGTTTTGAGAAAATTACAATTTAGTCCATGAAAATCCAAAATGGTCAAATTTAGTCCTTGGAAATTTTCAAAATGTCAAACTAGACCCTTGTCTATTTAAGGTTGGCAACACTAGTCCTTTGATTACTCTTCATAAGTTACATGTTTGGTCCTTTGGTTTTGAGAAATTGCAAAAGGTCCTTGGTGTTATTAATCCAACAAACCAAACGGATCCTTATATTTACCCCAAGCCCAAAACTAAACCCCGCCCAAATACCTTACCCGGTCCATTAACCCAACCCGACCAACCCAACAATTTAAATAAACAAACCGCCCTTCCCTGTCATCCCCGACAATCTTGTCTCTTCTTCCAACCCCCACCTCTAGCCACCCTCACCCTACACCACCATTGTCTCCCCACCTCACCTAACATCCAACCTCATTAAATGCATCACTTTTCCTGCCTCTAATATCAAAAGCCAATTTTGGCGCCAAAACAAGACAAACGGCTAAGATGAGTTCTAGCCAATCTATGGCTCATATTGTTCTTGGAAGTGCTCTCGAAAGGAGAGAGAAAGTTGGAGCATAAAAGGAGACAAGAGGATGCAAGAAGTTAGTTAGTTTTAGTTTTTATAAAATGTATGTCGTTTTAGTAGCAATAGCTTAATCTAAGTTTTAAACTGTAATTTTCTAGTTCTATGTACTCGGTTTCAAGTTATTCTATCAATATAAACCGTTTTCGTGCATAAATTTGTGTGGCATTTTCATTTCATATATTTCACTCAACTGTTGAAAATTGCAAAGTCCAAGTCCCATGAATAAGCTTCAATAAGCTTGTCTATAAGCTCAAACAAGTTCACACTAACTTATTATTGGTTTTGTGAGCTCATTTTAAGTTTCAAATAATTTCAATCAAAAGTGCTTAAAGTCAACAATAGTCAATCGATCATGGATAATGGTATGGAATGGACCATGGGTGAAGCGAATCGAAATGGGGTGAAAAGGAAGCATTTGGGTTGGATTTGGTAGGATAGTGTTCCTTGTTTCAATGTTAGCAAGCCATAGTGGCTATTGGACAAATTGTAAGTCCTTTCAAAGTTTTTTAGCATAAGCGTGTTTGTAGTTTTAATCTGTTTAATCCTATTCTTATAGATGTATTTAGGTGTATTTAAGTGAGTTTGATTATAATATGTCTTTGGTTCGGTGTTTGAAATTGTTTCAATTTAAAAATCGGTGAGTAAAGGGTGTTTGTTTTACTTTCATATCATCCTAGAAGTCTATGCAAGGTGGTAGATCTTTGTTGGTTCAAGCTTACTTAGCATAAGAAAACTCAATTGAGTCCAAATAATGTGCCTGCAAACACTACAAGTCAACCTTACATCTAACTGCCTCACTAGACTAACTGTTGTGAATTTTGTAAATCAAAGTTACGTTTTGTGTTTGATTCATGAGCATAGCTTGTTCTAGCCTCATTTCATTCATAAACATCAATATCACCATCAAAATTGGATTCAAGTTTCATTTTAGTCAAAGTGTACAACCATTTTCAAAAGTCAAAATGTCAAAACTGTTTTTGCGAACTTGCAGATTGAGCACGTGGTTCAATAAGGGTTTGCGAGTTCGGTTTTGGTTTACAAGTAGTCTACTTGGTGGTCTATAGGACCTCACATATGGTTTTAGCTTTTGCCTTTGGATAAGCTTGTGCATAGGCTCAAAGTCGCCTCGGTGCCCTGCACCAACTCAAGATTAATCGAGTGATTTCTCGGTTGTGAACAAGCTCGCATGCAGCTTGTATAAGCTTGTTAAGGGCTAGTCTTTTGGTTATCGTGAGTCGTTTAGGTCTAGTTTAAGTCCTAATAATTGGTTTTAGTTTGTAGCTTATTTGGGTGCTTATTTTTGACTCGCAAGTTAGCACCAAAACTGCTTTTAGCTTTAATCATAATCATCAAATCTGTGGTATTTTGTTATTCAAGAGTTATAGCTTGTTGATTTAAGTTTCATTTGGTCATTTTAGTATTCCATAGTTTCGTTTTCGATGGGTTGCTTGTTTTGTTCATTTGCTTATCAAGTGCTTATTTCATAAGCACTTGATTCATCGCGATCAATTTTCTCCACATAACATACTTGTTTTTCCAATTTTCCTAGCTTCTTTATATCATTTTAGAGTTTTCCGAAATTTTGATTTTTCCTAATGTTTTGCTATTTTTCTTAATTTTAATTAGTTTTAGCACTTTTAAATAGCATTTAATACAAAAATTCGTAAAAGGTTCAAAAAATAAGTTTTCATTTTTCTTAGGCTTAGATAAATATAAAAAGTAGAAAAGTAATTTTCCATATTTTCATAGTTCATTTGGTAATTTTAGTGATTTAATTAGATTTTAATAGTTTAAAATTCCTAGAAAATAGAAAATAGTCATAAAAATACAAAATAGTTTTGAAAAGTCTATTTTGATATTTTAGACTTTTCAAGTCTTAATCTTATTTTTCTAGCTTAATTTCATATTTTCTTGTATTTAAGGTAGTTATTTAATAATTAAAATAGTTTTAATTAGATAATTAGTCATAAAATAATTTTCTTTTTCTAAATATTTTCTTATATCATTAGGTTTGTAAAACATCATTTTCATATTTTTAGGGTTAATATTGCTTTAGTTTCACTTTTTAATTTATACGTCACGTAGATTTTAATTTCGGTTTAGAAAACATAAAAACAAAACATCATTTTAATTATAGTGATAGCGTTTATTTAATAGATTTTATCTTTTAAAATTCCTTTTAACTTGCATTTAAGCCTTTGTATTTGTTTGTTATTTCGTAGTTATAATCATAATCTCCAATTCCCTTTATCGCTCAAACTCCTCGATCACTATACGCTGATTGATTGATCCATTGCATAGCTCATTGATTTCGGACATAACGACCGGGAGACCCTATACTCCAAATCGCTCATTTGGATCTTCATTGATTTCCCAAGTTTCACTTGATTTGGCCCAAAACGAAGCTATGAAAAATCACCCCATTTGGGTGAAAACTTTTCACTCTTTTGACTTTTAAGTATGTTGGCTATAATGAACTTACGACTTGATGTAATATGATGAAATGAAGCGGTTTCTAAACTCAAAACAAGTTAAGTGAAACCTTGAATTAAGACTTGAAATGAATTACAATGACTAAGTTGCTTAGTTTGAATACAATAAAACTTAGGATTACATTTTAAAATACTAATTAAGCTAATTTAATGAAAACGACATATATTTGAAAATGAAAACTAACTACTACTCTCTCTTGCTATCTCTTGCTTCCTTCTTTATAGCAAATGGCTTCTCTCCATTCGAGCTAATCCCACTTTTATTTTTGACCTTTGGATGGCTTGAGATGATTTTAGCCGCTTGATCATATTTTGCGCCAAATTGCATATATGGCAGGGAGGGTTGAGTGAAATGGAAGAGGGGGCATTTAATGCTTCTTGGAGGGTTGTTGAGGTGGGGGGAACAAGGAAATGTGAAGGTGAGCTGGGGGGATGGGAGGATGGAGTGTTGCAGAGAAACGAAAGGAGAAAGAAAAAGGCGGGTAGGGGTTTGTTTGACCGCAGAGTTGACCAGGGCTTAATATTTTAAAGGGGGTCCAAAAAGCAGGGGGTCAAATGGAATGGCAGGGTCCAAAGGGGTTTTGACAAGGTCCAAAATGATATAAAGGGTATTAATAACAAGGACTTGTTATGCAAATTCTGAAAATACAAGGACCAATTCTGCCATTTTGTCAAAGTTGTTCCAAGGGACTAAAAGTGACAAGCTCCAATAGTACAAGGACCAAACTTGACATTTTCCAATTTCCAAGGACCATTTTTGCCAATTTTTAAACTTGAAGGACCAAATTTGGAATTTCTCAAAACTTTTGATATTTTTCACCAAAGGACTAATTTTGACAAGTTATGATTTTAAAAGGACCTTTGGTGATTTTTCTTTTGAAATTAAGTGCTCAGGGACTATTTCTGACAACTTTTGAAACTTGGGGACCGAAACGCCAATTATGCAAACTTAGCTCATTTTTCATCGATTTTAAACATTTTGCATCCGAAACATATAAATGCAATTTTGAGATATTTTCAAGATTTTGATGCATTTCAGTATTTTAACCGTTTTGCAGTTCAAATTTAACCAAAAATGATGAGTATTTACACACTCATCACCCACCATGGACGGCCTTCTTCATCGGGACCACCAAGGCTATCATATATGGTAACAACACCTGATCGAATGTCTAGCACCGCCAAAGCCCAGTGAATATCTGGCTCATTCAAGGGAATGTAAACCTACAATATGAAAGGTGTATTAAAAGCAAACTCGTTCTAAAAAACAATGACAAACTGAAAACATATATGAATTTAGTTTGAAAAAACTGAACACTTTTGGTATCTAATCAATCAAAACAGACGGAAAAACCTAAATAAAAAAATGCCCATCTAACTACCAGATTTGACCCGTTAGACAACCCTGCTACAAGGTATTTTTAGATTAATTTTCATATTTTTCTAAACAAGCTGTTACAAGGTTTATAGTTGGGCTGATTTCTAAAAACTCCCCTTTGCATCTAGCAAGCTCATAACATGTAAATCAGCATACCAATCAATCATAAGGGTTACCAAAAGCATCTATGTAAAATCCATGTAGTCAATATGTAGTCATTATAAGACGCTAATTGACCGTAATGAATAAGTTGAAAACTGAAAACCAAAAGACTACTTCGTACCTTTTCAACATTTGGGGCTACCCAAGGCACACCATAGGTAATACCATTTGCATAATACATTGGTATATCTCTATTAAGAAGCTGTCTGCTGAAATATGGTCCGACCATCACCCAATCAGCATCTTCAGGTCTAAATTGCCACATATATAATACCCATACATCAATGTGCTGCAATATCACAAGTATACAGAAGAAAACTACATTATCGAAATGAGAGATGGAATTTAAACGGTTTCAGGGATAATAAGTAGGTAATAATTACATACCAAATCGTACAACCACCCTTTCTGTTGCCGTCCTTGCACACTAAAGCATTTCAAAATGTATTGCATAGCTCGCATTTGACCAAGGTAAACAAAATTTCATGTCCTTCCTTGAACGTAATAACATGTTAATGTCGAATGACAATTGATTACGTGGAGCAGGAACCTTCAGGACGATTCGGTTCCTGTGAAATGATGAAAAAACTCCTATTTTACATCCACTCATAAGATTAATACTACACATACTGTTAAAAGGTTTCAATTTGCATGTCCGTATATGCCTAACCAAAATAAAGAAACATACGACCTACTGAAGTTGTGGTTTCATGTTCTAAAGAGAAGTGGGAAGCAAAATGGGAAAGTGATTGGGATATGTGTTTGATGAGGATAATGGGATAGCAAAAAGTATAACAGCTAATGAATTAACAGATAAGAATGGTGGAGTCCTGAATATGGGATCATTTAAAAAAAGCCTTCTAAGTCAATAATTAATCTTGATTGTAAAGTGATACCAGCCGAAATAAAAAAAAAAGCCTTCTTTTGTCCTGAAAATTGTTTTATCCATTTTGACCAGTTACATAAATCAATTGAAACAAGAGAATGAATCTTAGATTTATAGATCCTAGATCTAGGACGACACTTCTGGCCATTGAAAATTCTATACTAAAGGCTAGCCGAAATTCTACATATTAAGTATATGACTTCTAATAACTACCATAAGCTTAAACAAACATGAATTGAATACTAATTAAGTATAAGTACCTCTTTCCATGGTTCAACTTTTATCTCACTTCCATCAGGACCAACAAGGGATTGTATCTTAGATTTATAGATCCTAGATCTAGGACGACACTTTCTGGCCCTTCTTGGTGTGGTAGGTGGTGGAGCTGTGCACAGAGAAGACACGTGGCGGCTCTTCTTTCTCTCGCTCAAACGGAACCCTTACAGCTACAACATCATCATCTATAGCCTCATCAAACAAAGAGTTCAAATCAAAATGAGATGCAAAACTGTTTAATCCAGCAATGATGAAATTTAAGAAATATAAATTGAACTAGGTACTAAAACTTGCATACCACAACTCCCGAGTTATCCGTGAAATCACCATCCATCCGCTCATCGATCAAACCATTCAAATCTGAAAAATGATATAAAAACAGCTTTATCCAGTTAATCATGAAACTTAATAAATAGAAATTGCATACCACATTAATTCCCGAGTTATCTCGTGCCACCAACATCCATCTCACGATCGATCAAACCATTCAAATCCTCGAAACCATTTTCATGGTCGATGTTATACAATTAATAATCAAACTTAAGACATAATTCATAACATTTCCATACCAAATTTTTTCGCATCAACATGTGTTACACCAACATCAACTCATGGATCTAAACCATTGACATCCCGAAACTTAGATACAAAATTATACATATCAAGATACACTATTAACTAGTTATAATGATATTAAATAATATTACCCGAAGATAAATGTGCATACCATATTATCCGGAAGAGAAGAAAAATCAATCAAATCTTCCAAATCCTTTGTTGAATCTCAAACAATAAATAAATTTAATTATATATATGATGGTCTAAACTTATGCAAATGGTACAAAAATGATTCAATAGTTACCTGTCCAGTGATCGTAACATATATGTCTTTAAATACCAAATCTTCCTTTTGCTTTGCTTCCCGCTCAACATCAACTTTATTGTTATCTTCGTAAAACTCTTCCATAGGCTGCTTTGCTTCCTGCTCCACATTGACTTTGTTGTTATCTTCGGAAACCTCTTCCATAGGCGGCTTTGTTTCCTGCTCAGCACACACCTTTGAATGTTGAACATTTTCCGCCACTTTGTTTGGCTCAGGGAGATCACCAAATAGTTCAATTACAATATTGGCTTCCTGCTCAACTGCCTCTTTGACTGGAGGTTAACATGTGAATCAACAACATTAGCTGGACGGTCAATTCCTTCATTAGCTGGAAGGTTAACATCAACTCCTTCTTCAACAACACCAACTCCTTCATCAACAACACTAATCCTTCATTAGCCGGATGCTTATTTTGCTCTAATTCAGCTATACGAGTATTAAACGAAGCTTCCATAGCAATCATCCTCTCGTAAAGTTGTCTTTTGGTCACGTGTTTGAGGCAATCATCACTATCGCTTTCTTCAACAGCATGCTCCTCCACAACCCGAGTACGAACCTCGGTCATGGACATGAACCTCCGTCGAACCTCTTCACGAAAATATTTCGTGATACCTTCACTTGATCTTATCCCGCTTAACGGGATTATAGGGTCTTGCACAGAGGCGTGTGGATGTTGAATACTCTAAGCTGCTCATCCACCAAGTTGAACCTTGTTCCGCAGCAGTTGAAACCATTTTTTGTGGTGGTGGTTTGGTAACAAAAAGCTTGACATAATCACTTTTGTGAAAAGCTGTGACATTACCCCAAGCAACACCCCGGGGAACAACAGTATCACCATTGTCCCACCATAGCTTTGAGTTGGGAAAGCTTTCAAGAACAAAAATCTGTAATATAAACAAACATTATGTTAGATGGCACCACATTTTAAAACATGACTTTTGACTTAGGAAATTTGATAATAACTTAAAAACACCATGGAATGATAATAACCATAAATGAGCAATCAGAAAAACAACTACAATGGGTAAAAACAGGTAATTTTGCCTACATAAATTCAGGTGGCTGTTGCTACTACCCAATGTACTTTTGGGTCATAGCCTGGGTACTTTGACTTATGACTTTCATTTTCACTTAAAGAAACAAAACTAGTACAACAACTCAACCAAAATCAACTAACTAGAAACAAGGTTTTATAATGAAATAATCCTAAACCTTGAAAAAAACCATATTTTAAATGCAATTTGTTTAAGAACAAAAGACAATTGCAAACTTTAAACAATACAAAATAACAAATTCTTTCCACACAAACCATACAAGAGTGATGAATCAAAGTCACACACAAACCACTTACTTTCATTAAAAAATGGTTGTTCTTCTTGTAAATGGTAATTGATAAAATTCTTCTTCAAGACATGAATTGACATAATTTTATTTATGTGAGATTTTGGAATAAACCAACTAGGAACGTGAGATCTAGTTGGTAGGGAAAAGCAAAATATAAAATATGTTAATAAAGGACAGTTTGGTCATTTCAATTAATTGAATCACTCCCTTCCAAAACAGCCCAAATATGGGCGCGTGATTTGTGGTCCAAAATACTATTAAATCGCCCATCACTTTTCATAGCTTCTTTTCCTCTTCTTTCCTCAAAATTTCTTAAGAACACAAAATATTTTTGTTGTCCCTAGAGATCTTAAGAACACAAACAAGCTACAACTAACCACTATTCTATGTTGAGTTCTTTGAAACAGGGCACCTTTTGTAAAAACAGCCTACTTTGAACACTTCTAAATCTGATTTACAAAATTATCAAAATTAATCTAAAAATATATTGATGAAAAACACCAACCAAATTCTCAAAATCCAAAATTGAAATTGATTTCGACTAATAATGAGGAATTTAAAAATACAAAAGTAAATACACTTAGCCACTGATGAAATGAATTTTAACTGTTTCAAAAATAGAGCATTCTAAATCACTAAATCAAATGGGTTGTAAAGTGGGTCAAAACGATTGTATTTGACTAACAGTTTACATATGAAAAAAAGTATACTAACAAACGCATTCACTTGTATATAAACATTATTGACTTATATATAATTTGAAACCAAAGTATACTAACCTTCAGAGCAAAAGCAAATCCAAACAAGTTATAGACTGCTTGGAAGGCCTCTCCCTTTCTTGCATAGCGTTCCATGTACTTATTTCTGTTCTTAGAAACAAGATTATAGATCCGCTCATGAAACTCAAACCACATATGCTGCCCCCAAGGAAAAGAGTTCCATGCATCAAAATTGTCAGC
Source organism: Chrysanthemum lavandulifolium (assembly GCA_022545495.1). NCBI lineage: Eukaryota > Viridiplantae > Streptophyta > Magnoliopsida > Asterales > Asteraceae > Chrysanthemum > Chrysanthemum lavandulifolium. Next base: position 72,723,662 of record CM040240.1, read on the forward strand.
TAAAACAACAATTTCTGATATCATCACATGCCTTAGCTCTTGACCCATGAAAACATAGTCCGCTGCTAAGAGAAGGCAAACACGGACAGCATCCTCAATGGTTATGTGCATGAAATCCTGACTCTCTAGCATCCTCAATAGGTCCTCACCCTTCAAATGACCATAACCAGGGAACACACGCTTCAAAAAACTCGATTTAGCATCATGCAAATGGTCTAAAGAGATTTTACCGAATCGAAATCCAGTGATAAGGCAAAATTCCTTCATACCCAGCTCTAAACTGTGTCCCCCCACATAAAAAAAGGGTGTATCAAATCTTCGATTCTCAACATTCCTTTGGTGTTGGAGCAGGAAATTAAGAACATGATTATCATGCTCAACTGTTCTAATATTTAACCACGGTCCGAACATCGTACTCATAAACAGATTGAATGAATTATCCTCCCTACAAGCCAACCTATCACGTATCTTTGTCAGAAGGGATAACCTAGTTCTTATCGTGACCCGAGCATTTACCACCTAATTGAAAATCAAAATAGTAACAAAAATTAAACTTATGCAGTAAAACCCCCAAATAAATTAAAAGTAAGGCGACCCTAAATTGAAAATGAAAATATTACTTACATGAAATGATCGTGTTGGATTAGATGACGATGGATTAGAAGACATTGTTTGTGTTTCAAAATTTTGGTGATAATCAGGGGTTGAAGATGATCAGTGTGTGTGTTTAAGAGTTTTGATGTATGTGTTTAAGAAGATGATGTGTGTGTTTCAGAAGTTTAATGTGTGTGTGTAAAAGTGTTTTATGTGTAAAACGTGCCTAAATTAATAAGTATTATAATTCGGTTTGTTCATTCCCGAAAAAATAAAAGTTAGATTTTGTACAGATTTGATTCCTTACATGTGTGCATTCCCCATAAAGTTTTGTTAAATTCGCACATTCGCACATTTGTATAAAAAAGTCAAACGAGGCATTGGTTGTCACTGTACTTGCTAATAATTAAAAGAGTACTTATTGTCTGGACACGTGTCAATATACTGGTGGAGTCGCACATTCGCACATGACCAAATTGGGAAGAGGCTTTATTTTGATCAATATATATATAAAACCCAATCATCGAAAGTCCTAATTGACATTAATTAGAAATTAAGCTTTAAAGTTCAAATAAAATGAATCATAAAATGTTTATGGTGTTAAAATTAGTGAAACCACAAACTGTATTAAACAGTCCATCCAATATTATTTAATTACCCACCTAATAACAAACATAACAATATCAAACTACTTTCCTAGCAGTATAGTAGTATCCATCGCACAATCACAAACTACCTAAAATGGCTAATACTAGAACCATTCCTTAAAGTAGCAAACCACCACCGTCAAATCAATAACTACACCTAAGAAATATATATCTATATCTATACTACTTTATAATGCATTTAGGCCTTCTAAAATTAGAAAGTTTAAAAATTGACTTTTTTACTTGCTTATTATGGAAAAGCTAAACCTAATTCCATGCCTAACTCCTAACAAAAAATTAAGATAAGGAGCTCCAATTATGAGATGACATGTGTCACTTCTTAACAAACTACAAGCCTAACTTCTAACAAACTAAGCCTAACTCCTAACCATCAAAAATTAAGATAAGGAGCTCAAATTATAAAATGACACGTGTCACTTCTCAACTAAAAATTCATCTTTATTTTCAAATTAAAATATCTTTTTATCTACTTATTTTTTTTATAATTTAATTTCATCATATTTTCTAAAATTTTATGCTCTTTAATTCAACATACATTTTGATATATTTTTATGAGTTTTTAGTTTTTATAGCATTGGAGACAAGTCCGTGACAATTTGGTCGCTATAAAAATAGTCATCGGGTATCCGCCGCCGGATTACACGGGTACCCGTCTAGTAAATCCTATCAGTTAACAAAAAAACGCAGACTAATAGAAAAAATTCGGCAAATCACTTAAGAGTTTATGATTCGTTCCAACACGTAAACCCCAATGCCATTACAAAACATAAATCCTTCATAAACATCAATAAGCTAATACGCCTCAAAGAGGAGTTGACATAACCATACAGAACGAAATTTTGATGACATCGGGAAACACAACTCAAATTGCACAAATAGTACTAACCAATACAAAAGAATATACACAGAAAAATCATATCTTGATCGATCGCCATCTATCATTAAAATCAAATTCATATTCCCAGTAAACATCGATCTTTCTCATCCAAACTCATTTGCCAAACGTAAATAGTGTTGGTGTATATATCCAAGAAGGAGGTTAAGGATATCACTTGGAATATCACTTGTGTGATCACTTTCCAAAGTAAACTATTCGACCCTAATGCACGGGTATCACGAATATCTACTTGGGATAAGACCAAATGTAGTTAGAGAATTAGGCACAATTCTATAACCCTTTCACTAATAAGTGTTTATTCTATTGTTTGATTTCAAGCGTATTTCTCTATCCATCCATGCATAAAATAGATCTCCTATTTATAGGAAATACTCTTGGCTAGTCAATAGAATTATGAGTATTAATCGGCCCATTAATAGCCTCATAATTATCCCCATTATAGCCGTTAGTGGTTACATGACCAATTAATCATGGTCATAATGCGGTTATAAATGCCACTTGAATAGGTCAAAGACGTTACAAGCGGTACCTTCACTAGCGGTAATTTCATAGTGCCAGCGGTGGTTATAGTGCCATTAGTGGTTACACCGCTTGATGTAAACACTACTTCGGTGAGACACCACTTGGTGGAAACACCACTCGGTGGAAACATTGATCCGATGTAATCTTTGCCCGTGGAAACACTAATAATCGATGGTAACCACAACAAGATTTCACCAAGCACTACCAATACAAACCACTATTAGAGTCGGGATGTTCATGGACCTTATGGGTGTACACTCCGTACCTCCTAACCCATTACAAGGTGTGAACTTATCCCACAAGTGCACTAAATTTTCCAACAATCCTCCCAAATTTAGTTCACTTCCTTTGCATGAAAACAAACATCAAACAAAACATGTGCATAAATGAAAATGTCACGAGGATTGAATTTCCATCTTAGTAATTACACGTTCAAATATTCGAGAATCGGGGTGTTCTAAGAATTGAACCCTTCAACCCATTTGAATACACGAAGATAACTACACACAAGTTTTCAAACACTTATCGACTCCGACACTATACAAGCCATGTGTCCATATCCAAATTCATAAATGTTGTAAAGCTAAAGTCCAAAGCTTCTGACGCGGCAAAACTTCAACATTTACATAGGTGGTTCCTCTTTAGTCATGCTCACGCCAAGCACTTTTCAAAGAAATTAACCATTAAGTAAAGACTTCATCCTCCTTTCGGCGAGTTCCGAGCACAACCTTGGGATGTAAATAAAACATGTGCTCCAGGTCCATCGAATGTTCGACTTTCCACATTGAACTCGGCTCCTAAGTTTCCTCGGGAGGAGTTGGGTGTCCTAGCATTCGATGACTAAGTTGGACTTAAACCCATCCCTTTAGTAGACTTTATAACCAAGTCTCTAGCCAAACCCTTCGTCAAGTGATCGCCTAAGTTCATTGAGATCTCACAAACTCTATAGATACCACCCCATTCATGATAAGCTCACGAATCATGCTATGCACGACACCTAAGTGTCTAGACTTACCATTGTACATCGGCTATAAGCCTTAGCCAATGTAGTTGCACTATCACACCGGATAGAAATAGGTGCTATAGGTTTAGGCCACAATGGAATCTCAAGAAGCAAGTTTTCAACCATTCGACTTCTTTACCGGTAATGCTAGAGCCACAAATTGATTCCATTGTTGAACCGGTGATGCAAGTTTGCTTCTTGGATGCCCAAGAAATTTCACCTCCACCAAGTAGGAATACCCGACCACCGGTAGCGAATTGTCTTGATGTTCTTGATCCAACTTGCATCGGTGTAACCTTCCAACATCGATGGGTAACCATATATGAGAGACTATAATCCATAGTTCTCTTCAAATACTTGATACCCTTTGAGCGCTTGCCGATGATGAGCACTAGGATTACTAGTATACCGCTCAATTTTCCCACCGCAAAACCAATATCGGGTCTTGTACAAGTCATGGCATACATCAAGCGACCAATTACCTAGAATACTCAAGTTGAGATACTGACCTTGCCATGATTAGGCATCGACTTCTCACAAGTATCCATAGGTGTACTCATCGAGTACAATCAAAGTAATTGAATTTCCTCGACACCTTCTCAATATAATGAGGCCGAGAGATAGAAATTCTTTTACTTTCATGTTTAATCCTTATACCAAGGATAACATCGCCTCCCCATGTCTTTCATGGAGAACCTTGATGACAAAAATTCCTTTGTCGGTCAACTGATTTTGGTCGGTGCCAAAGATCAACATGTCATCAACATATAGACAAATGATGACTCCTTTACAGATTCATCAAATTTGCTATATACACATTTGTCGACTTGGTTAAGAACATAACCACTAGACAAAACCACTTCATCAAACTTTTGATGCCATTGCTTAGGTGTCTACTTAAGTCCATAAAGAGACTTAATCGGTTTACACCTTGTTTTCATTACCGAGCATGATGAAGCCACGAGGTTGGTTCATATAAACCTCCTCTTCCAATTCACCATTCAAGAAAGTCATTTTCACATCCATCGATGAATAACCAGTTGTGAATAGATGCCATAGCAATCGCGATCTTATGGTAATCGATCTGAGCCACGGGGCATAAGTATCAAAATAGTCTATTCACGACTTTTGTTTAAAGCCACGAATGACTAGTCTAGCCTTGAACTTTTCAATAGTTCCATCTACCTTCATTTTCCTTTTGAAAATCCATTTGCAACCCGAGGTTTGCAACCGGGAGGTAGATCAACCAACACCCAAGTGTTGTTGCCCATGATGGAATCCATCTCATCATTGATTGCTTCTTTCGAAAGCAATATCACGGGACTTCATTGCTTCTTCAAATGTTTTGGGATCATCCTCAACAATGAAGCAATAGGAGTATTGGTGCGAGACCTCATCCTAGTTCCTTCAACTAAGTATAGTTGAAACTCGAGTCCAAATGACTTTGGAGTCGACCCTTTTGCTCTTCCCGAGCACGAGTTCGAGTTGTTGAACCACAACCTCATCGGGGACCACCGATGGTTCATCATCGAGGACCTCGATACACCGATGTCATGAGTTCCATTAGGAATCCTCGACTTGGTCTAGGGGCGATGAGAATCTATTCTCATCAAAGTCTGCATCCCTTGATTCAATTATTGTGTTAATTGAAACATGTTCATTAGGTTCAATAACATAGAACCTAAAAGCCTTGGAATGCTCGGCATATCCAACAAAGATGCGATCAATGCCTCTTTCACCCAAAGTCTTTTGCTTTGGATCGAAGTCTTACAATAGCCCTACAACACCGGACCACGAGATAGTTCGGTTGGGTTTCCTTTTAGTCCGAGTTCATAAGGGGTAACCTTGTTCCTTTTGTTGGGAACCCTATTTAATAAATAGCAAGTCGTTAACATAGCTTCACCCAGAACCCTTGACTCGATCCCGAATAGGACAACATGGAATTAACCATCTCCTTGACACCTGTTTTTCCTTTCGAAATACCATTTCTTTGAGGAGTATAAAGGCGATCGTTTCATGGATTATTCCAACAGATGAAAGTCTTGAGTATCCATGTACTCACCTCCCTATCGATCCTTAATCTTTTGATCAAAGACCCAAGTTGTAATTCAACTTGGTTTTAAACACTTTGAATTTATCTAATGCTTCATCCTTGGTATGTAACAGATAGACATAACAAAATCTAGAAGCATCATCAATAAATGTCACAAAGTACTTCTTATTTCCCAAAGAAGGAGTGGCATGCAAATCACACAGTCATTGTGTAAGCTCAAGAGCTTAGTCTCACGACTAACACCACGAAAGGGTTTCTTGGTTATCTTGGTCAACATGCAAGTTTTACACTTTTCGGTGTCCATGTCAAAAGCGAGGATTAAACCATCCCTAGACATATCTTGCATCCTTTTATAGTGAACATGACCAAGTCTAGCATGCCAAAGGGTAGAATCGATCGATCATATGTGGTCACAAAAGTGAAATAACATCGTCGGTGGTAATATTAAGCTGAACATTTGATTACATAAATAACCAAAACCAATAAAAACACCACATTTAGAAAGAACAAATTTATCGATTCAATAACTTGTTTATATCCATGATTATTCAAAACACTACTTGAAACCAAGTTCTTCACGATATCGGGAACATGAATAACATTAAACAAAGTTACAATCTTTCGAAACTAAACCTAAGATCTACACAACCACGACCATGCACCAAGGTTGTTGACTCATTTCCCATGTGAAGAATAGAACCATCATTCGGTGACTCATAAGTCTTGAACCGACTTCTATCTTTACACATGAGCTGTTGCACGAGTCAACCCACCACGCAACATCATCATCCTGCACATAAAAGATTCGAGATACATATGTAACATAATAAATCGAAAAGACTTATTAAACATATTCGACCTTTCGGTGAGTTGGTGAACCACCACTCCACGAACCATTAGTGCACGATCCATTGGCTTTACCACCAATTTTAAAACCTTTGCGGTCCCTTTAATATGACCGGTCTTGCCACATTTCCAACAAGTAGGTGTTGCCTTCTTGTTAGGATCTGCCTTTGTGTTATCATGATATTTGCGTTTGCCTTTGTTATCATTGTACCTGGTGGAGTTGTTATGCTCCACCATATTGACAACAGATGGTCCAGTAGCATTGCTACTCTTTGGCTTGTCATTATCCTGCACCTTGAGAGATTCCTCAATGTGCAGATGACTGCCCAACTCAACAAGAGTTAACTCCTCCTTCATATGTTTCAAAGTATGCTTGAAATCTTTCCAAGAAGGAGGAAGTTTATCAATAACACAAGAGACTTGAATAGCCTCATCCATGTGCATATTGTGTTGTGTAAACCTTCCAAGTATTCCAAGAAGTTCATTGTATTGTTCCATAACTGGTCTTGAATCAGTCATTTTGTAATTTGTGAAATTACTAACAAGGAACTTCTTACTTGATGCATCCTCAGCCATATATTTGGCATCCAAGGAATCCAGTTCTTTGGAAGATTCAAAGTTCGATAAATATCAAACAGAATCGGACATACCATTCGAATAAGACCTCTGCATATGTAGTCATCATTCTCCCACTTGCTCCTCCTCCCGATCGCTCCACGGTAGCATCATCACCATCATCGAGAATTGGAGTAGTCGGCACATAGACCACACTCATGCTTGACGACAAGAAGTGCATCTTCTTACGCCACCTCCTAAAGTCCACCCCTTCAAACTTGTCCGACTTAGCAAAGTTTGAAGCCATGTGTTCATTGCGGCGGTTGCCATTGATTATCACAAAATAGTTTACTTTGATTGTTGGTGTATATTAGTCCCAAAGCGGGGTTAAGATAATCAATAAGCAATGCTCAACTGAGAAACAACAAAGAGTCGTGATAACGATACCACTTGGTGGTTACGGATATCACTTGGAATCGTGTGATCACTTTCCAAAGTAAACTATTCGACCCTAATGCACGGGTATCACGAATATCTACTTGGGATAAGACCAAATGCGAGTTAGAGAATTAGGCACAATTCTATAACCCTTTCACTAATAAGTGTTTATTCTTTGTTTGATTTCAAGCGTTTTCTCTATCCATCCATGCATAAAACAGATCTCCTATTTATAGGAAATACTCTTGGCTAGTCAATAGAATTATGAGTATTAATCGGCCCATTAATAGCCTCATAATTATCCCCATTATAGCTGTTAGTGGTTACATGACCAATTAATCATGGTCATAATGCAGTTATAAATGCCACTTGAATAGGTCAAAGACGTTACAAGCAGTACCTTAACACTAGCAGTAATTTCATACAACTAGCAGTACTTTCATAGTGCCATCAGTGGTTACACTTTGCTTGATGGAAGCACCACCGCTTGATGTAAACACTACTTCGGTGAGACACCACTTGGTGGAAACACCACTTGTGGAAACAGCGATCGATGGAAATCTTGCTTGAGTGGAAACACTATAATCGATGGTAACCACAACAGTACTTTCACCAAGCACTACCAATACAAACCACTATTAGAGTCAGGATATTCATGGACCTTATGGGTGTACACTCCGTACCTCCTAACCCATTACAAGGTGTGAACTTATCCCACAAGTGCACTAAATTTTCCAACAATCCTCCCCAAATTTAGTTCACTTCCTTTGTTGCATGAAAAACAAACATCAAACAAAACATGTGCATAAATGAAAATGTCCTGAGGATTGAATTTCCATATTAGTAATTACACGTTCAAATATTCGAGAATCAGGGTTTTCTAAGAATTGAACCCTTCAACCCATTTGAATACCTGATGATAACTACACACAAGTTTTCAAACACTTATCAGCTCCTGACACTATACAAGCTATGTGTCCATATCCAAATTCATAAATGTTGTAAAAGCTAAAAGTCCAAAGCTTCTGAGCGGCAAAACTTCAACATTTACATAGGTGGTTCCTCTTTAGTCATGCTCACCCAAGCACTTTTTCAAAGAAATTAACCATTAAGAAGTAAAGACTTCATTCTCCTTTCGTGAGTTAAGAGCACAACCTTGGGATGTAAATAAAACATGTGCTCCAGTCCCTTTGAATGTTCGACTTTCCACATTGAACTCGGCTCCTAAGTTTCCTCGGGAGGAGTTGGGTGTCCTAGCATTCGGTGACTAAGTTGGACTTAAACCCATCCCTTTAGCGGACTTTATAACCAAGTCTCTAGCCAAACCCTTCGTCAAGTGATCGGCTAAGTTACGAGATCTCACAAACTCTATAGATACCACCCCATTCATGATAAGCTCACGAATCATGCTATGCACGACACCTAAGTGTCTAGACTTACCATTGTACATCTAGCTATAAGCCTTAGCCAATGTAGTTGCACTATCACATCGGATAGAAATAGGTGCTATAGGTTTAGCCACAATGGAATCTCAAGAAGCAAGTTTTCAACCATTCAACTTCTTTACCGGTTGCTAGAGCCACAAATTGATTCCATTGTTGAGCGGTGATGCAAGTTTGTTTCTTGGATGCCCAAGAAATTGCACCTCCACCAAGTAGGAATACCCGACCACCGGTAGACGAATTGTCTTGATGTTCTTGATCCAACTAGCATCGGTGTAACCTTCCAACAACGATGGGTAACGATATATGAGAGACTAAAATCCATAGTTCTCTTCAAATACTTGATACCCTTTGAGCGCTTGCGTTGATGAGCACTAGGATTACTAGTATACCGCTCAATTTTCCCACCGCAAAACCAATATCGGGTCTTGTACAAGTCATGGCATACATCAAGCGACCAATTACCCTAGAATACTCAAGTTGAGATACTGACCTTGCCATGATTAGGCATCGACTTCTCACAAGTATCCATAGGTGTACTCATCGAGTACAATCAAAGTAATTGAATTTCCTCGACACCTTCTCAATATAATGAGGCCGAGATAGAAATTCTTTTACTTTCATGTTTAATCCTTATACCAAGGATAACATCGGCCTCCCCATGTCTTTCATGGAGAACCTTGATGACATAAATTCCTTTGTCGGTCAACTGATTTTGGTCGGTGCCAAAGATCAACATGTCATCAACATATAGACAAATGATGACTCCTTTACAGATTCATCAAATTTGCTATATACACATTTGTCGACTTGGTTAAGAACATAACCACTAGACAAAACCACTTCATCAAACTTTTGATGCCATTGCTTAGGTGCTGCTTAAGTCCATAAAAGACTTAATCGGTTTACACACCTTGTTTTCATTACGAGCATGATGAAGCCACGAGGTTGGTTCATATAAACCTCCTCTTCCAATTCACCATTCAAGAAAGCATTTTCACATCCATCGATGAATAACCAGATTATGAATAGATGCCATAGCAATCGCTATCTTATGGTATCGTCTGAGCCACGGGGCATAAGTATCAAAATAGTCTATTCGACTTTTGTTTAAAGCCACGAATGACTAGTCTAGCCTTGAACTTTTAATAGTTCCATCTACCTTCATTTTCCTTTTGAAAATCCATTTGCAACCTAGAGGTTTGCAACGGGAGGTAGATCAACCAACACCAGTGTTGTTGCCTATGATGGAATCCATCTCATCATTGATTGCTTCTTTCCGAAAGCAATATCACGGGACTTCATTGCTTCTTCAAATGTTTTGGGATCATCCTCAACAATGAAGCAATAGAAGTATTGATGCGAGACCTCATCCTCGGTTCCTTCAACTAAGTATAGTTGAAACTCGGTCCAAATGACTTTGGAGTCGACCCTTTTGCTCTTCACGAGCACGAGGTTCGATTCTTTGAACCACAACCTCATCGGGGACCACCGATGGTTCATCATCGAGGACCTCGATACACCGATGTCATGAGTTCCATTAGGAATCCTCGACTTGGTCTAGGGGCCGATGAGAATCTATTCTCATTAAAATCGAATCCCTTGATTCAATTATTGTGTTAATTGAAACATGTTCATTAGGTTCAATAACATAGAACCTAAAAGCCTTGGAATGCTCGGCATATCCAACAAAGATGCGATCAATGCCTCTTTCACCCAAAGTCTTTTGCTTTGGATCGAGTCTTACAATAGCCCTACAACCCCGGACCACGAGATAGTTCGGGTTGGGTTTCCTTTTAGTCTGAGTTCATAAGGGTAACCTTGTTCCTTTTGTTGGGAACCCTATTTAATAAATAGCAAGTCATAACATAGCTTCACCCAGAACCCTTGACTCGATCTGAATAGGACAACATGGAATTAACCATCTCCTTGACACCACTTTTTCTTTCGAAATACCATTTCTTTGAGGAGTATAAAGCGATCGTTTCATGGATTATTCCAATAGATGAAAATCTTGAGTATCCATGTACTCACCTCCCTATCGATCCTTAATCTTTTGATCAAAGACCCAGTTGTAATTCAACTTGGTTTTAAACACTTTGAATTTATCTAATGCTTCATCCTTGGTATGTAACAGATAGACATAACAAAATCTAGAAGCATCATCAATAAATGTCACAAAGTACTTCTTATTTCCCAAAGAAGGAGTGGCATGCAAATCACACAGTCATTGTGTATCGACTCAAAGAGCTTAGTCTCACGACTAACACCACGAAAGGGTTTCTTGGTTATCTTGGTCAACATGCAAGTTTTACACTTTTCGGTGTCCATGTCAAAAGCGGGATTAAACCATCCTAGACATATCTTGTATCCTTTTAGAGTGAACATGACCAAGTCTAGCATGCCAAAGGGTAGAATCGATCACGATCATATGTGGTCACAAAAGTGAAATAACATTGTCGGTGGTAATATTAAGCCCGAACATTTGATTACATAAATAACCAAAACCAATAAAAACACCACATTTAGAAAGAACAAATTTATCGATTCAATAACTTGTTTATATCCATGATTATTCAAAACACTACTTGAAACCAAGTTCTTCACGATATCGGGAACATGAATAACATTAAACAAAGTTACAATCTTTCCAAAACTAAACCTAAGATCTACACAACCACGACCATGCACCAAGGTGTTGACTCATTTCCCATGTGAAGAATAGAACCATCATTCGGTGACTCATAAGTCTTGAACCGACTTCTAACTTTACACACATGAACTGTTGCACGAGTCAACCCACCACGCAACATCATCATCACGCACATAAAAGATTCGAGATACATATGTAACATAATAAATCGAAAAGACTTATTAAACATATTCGACCTTTCGGTGAGTTGGTTTGAACCACCACTCCCGAACCATTAGTGCGATCCATTGGCTTTACCACCAATTTTAACACCTTTGCGGTCCCTTTTAATATGACCGGTCTTGCCACATTTCCAACAACTAGGTGTTGCCTTCTTGTTAGGATCTGCCTTTGTGTTATCATGATATTTGCGTTTGCCTTTGTTATCATTGTACACGGTGGAGTTGTTATGCTCTACCATATTGACAACAGATGGTCGATAGCATTGCTACTCTTTGGCTTGTCATTATCCTGCACCTTGAGAGATTCCTCAATGCGCGATGATGGTTATGAACTCAACAAGAGTTAACTCCTCCTTCATATGTTTCAAAGTATGCTTGAAATCTTTCCAAGAAGGAGGAAGTTTATCAATAACACAAGAGACTTGAATAGCCTCATCCATGTGCATATTGTGTTGTGTAAACCTTCCAAGTATTCCAAGAAGTTCATTGTATTGTTCCATAACGGTCTTGAATCGGTCATTTTGTAATTTGTGAAATTACTAACAAGGAACTTCTTACTTGATGCATCCTCGACCATATATTTGGCATCCAAGGAATCCAGTTCTTTGGAAGATTCAAAGTTCGATAAATATCAAGCAGAGAATCGGACATACCATTCGAATAAGACCTCTGCATATGTAGTCATCATTCTCCCACTTGCTCCTCCTCTGATCGCTCCACGGTAACATCATCACCATCATCGGGAATTGGAGTAGTCGGCACATAGACCACACTCATGCTTGACGACAAAAAGTGCATCTTCTTACGCCACCTCCTAAAATCCACCCCTTCAAACTTGTCGACTTAGCAAAGTTTGAAGCCATGTGTTCATTGCGGATTGCCATTGATTATCACAAAATAGTTTACTTTGATTGTTGGTGTATATATCGTCCCAGCGGGTTAAGATAATCAATAAGCATGCTCGTGAAACAACAAAGAGTCGTGATAACGTATACCACTTGGTGGTTACTGGATATCACTTGGAATCGTGTGATCACTTTCCAAATTAAACTATTCGACCCAATGCGGGTATCACGAATATCTACTTGGGATAAGACCAAATGCAGTTAGAGAATTAGGCACAATTCTATAACCCTTTCACTAATAAGTGTTTATTCTATCTGTTTGATTTCAAGCGTATTTCTCTATCCATCCATGCATAAAACGGATCTCCTATTTATAGGAAATACTCTTGGCTAGTCAATAGAATTATGAGTATTAATCGGCCCATTAATAGCCTCATAATTATCCCCATTAAAGCTGTTAGTGGTTACATGACCAATTAATCATGGTCATAATGCAGTTATAAATGCCACTTGAATAGGTCAAAGACGTTACAAGCGATGACCTTAACACTAGCGGTAATTTCATACAACTAGCGTACTTTCATAGTGCCATCGGTGGTTACCTTTGCTTGATGGAAGCACCACCGCTTCGATGTAAACACTACTTGGTGAGACACCACTTCGGTGGAAACACCGCCGGTGGAAACAGCGATCCGATGGAAATCTTGCTTGATGGAAACACTAATAATCGATGGTAACCACAACGATACTTTCACCAAGCACTACCAATACAAACCACTATTAGAGTCAGGATGTTCATGGACCTTATGGGTGTACACTCCGTACCTCCTAACCCATTACAAGGTGTGAACTTATCCCACAAGTGCACTAAATTTTCCAACAATCCTCCCCAATTAGTTCACTTCCTTTGGTGCATGAAAAACAAACATCAAACAAAACATGTGCATAAATGAAAATGTCCTGAGGATTGAATTTCCATATTAGTAATTACACGTTCAAATATTCGAGAGGGTGTTCTAAGAATTGAACCCTTCAACCCATTTGAATACCTGATGATAACTACACACAAGTTTTCAAACACTTATCAACTCCTGACACTATACAAGCCATGTGTCCATATCCAAATTCATAAATGTTGTAAAAGCTAAAGTCCAAAGCTTCTGAGCGGCAAAATTCAACATTTACATAGGTGGTTCCTCTTTAGTCATGCTCACCAAAGCACTTTTCAAAGAAATTAACCATTAAGTAAAGACTTCATTCTCCTTTCGGTGAGTTCCGAGCACAACCTTGGGATGTAAATAAAACATGTGCTCCAGGTCCATCAGATGTTCGACTTTCCACATTGAACTCAACTCCTAAGTTTCCTAAGGAGGAGTTGGGTGTCCTAGCATTCGATGACTAAGTTGGACTTAAACCCATCCCTTTAGCATACTTTGTAACCAAGTCTCTAGCCAAACCCTTCGTCAGTGATCGGCTAAGTTACATTGAGATCTAACAAACTCTATAGATACCACCCCATTCATGATAAGCTCGAGCTTTCATAAGAAGAAAATATTAAACGGTTAGTAATAAGCGGTTCCGCATTTACAAGTTTGAACTTGAGAGTGTTAACAACATAGTTTAAAACACAAATCTAATTCTCACAAAGGCCGTTCTGAACCGAGTCCCACGAGTGAGATAACACGATGTAAAAGTACACCTACGGTTCGGATGTCGTCGAGGTATACGAAGCATCACCTCATATTTGAGACCGTTTGGGACACACTAAGCGTAATCCACAGGAGTTACAAGTGACTGCTTGGCGGTATGTTTGATGTTAACCATGGCGGAGTTTCCATTCAATCATTGAGGATCACGGATATGAGCCTCTCATAAATGTTCTCGACAGTTGCTAAGATCTTTGAAGGACTCGATAACGTACCATCGATGTTCTTGTTGTTGAACATCAAGTGATGAAATGTCAAGTGTACCTAAGAGATATTTTGATGAATCTCATGGCTCTAGACTCAATTGTGCGTTTGGTTTTCTGGCGGAGACTAGGGAGAGGTCTCTTTCTTTAATATCATCAATCTCTAAGAAAAGCCGATAGATTATGTAGGGTTCCTGTGAGAATGAAACAAGCTTGTTGAGAGAAACTTGAGTGGCTAAGAAGGTTTAGTGCATCGTCCTTTGGGTCCATGACGACTTTTAATCTTCAATACCGGTGTCGTCAAATGACAACCAAGAGCATATGAATTGAACCCGTTATCCGCCCTAAGTTGAATAATCTGGAGGCTATTTCTTTTCACCCTTTTCTTTGCATTTCTTTTGATTCTTCAACTCCTTCTTTCTCCGATTCTCATTTTCTCCTTTTAACAATCATAGCTAAGGACTTCTAAATTCTAACTATTTGTGGTGTCCTTGGGTAGATCCGTCCGGCTCTGGCGGATCATAGAGACAGTTATTCTAACCTTAGTCACCTTATAACTCCATGACTAACCTATGTTGCCATAAAACCATTTTCATGAAAATCTCTCCAAGTGTTTGTGAATGAAAACATTTGAGTACCATTTGTTGAGAGATGAATATTTTGCATATATACTCCCCTCCACATGTGCTTAAAAGTTTTAACGAAATTTGCACGTGAGGAAAGATCGCGCTTTTGAATTGATCAACTCAAGATAGACAATCCCATGAGACACGGTTACGTTGCATAGTTAAAGAGTTACATTGTCAACTTTTAGGTGATAACTAGCTCTAATAACTACCTTGAAGGTGTAGACAAACCTCGAAGGTTGTCAAACCCATCAGAGTTCATGTCTACCAAGAGTTTCTCGAATGGTACATTCTACTCGGACAAGTCCTTTGCGAGACACGTTTACATCACTAGCGAACTAGCTTGAAATTATTACCCGTCCAGGACAAGTCTTTTCGAGTTACTAACAGTTTAGGATTTCGTCAATTCGTTGGTTAAGTCTTTTCACACGAGAATTCAACTAGCAACACACAACATATTTCTTATCACATATTTTCTCCCCCTCAAAAATGGCATATAAAATGTTATTTTTGAAAAGTTGAAATAAATATGACCATTTCGAGTGTTGGGAAGAGTGACACAAAGAACATTTTGGTTAACAAAGTTTTATGTCAAATACTCCCCTCAACAAGTGATATAAGCGATTGAGGTTTTGAAAATCATAAGGGAAGTACTTGTTCTTTTGAGTAAAACCTTTGAAAATTGAAAGGTTTGATAAGGTTTACTCAAAAGTAAAAGCTCGCTCCTTATATGAGGATTGTGGCAGAAGCGTACCACGTGGTCCTTTCTTGACCATTACGGGTTGTACATCATTATGTGTGCACAAGCCATAGACATAATAAATCATACATCCAAAGTTATAATGAAAGAAGCGGTTCAAGGGTACCGGTAGTCGGTGATGTTTCCGAGTGCGAGCAGGCGTTGATAGCGGTGATGTTAATCACGGTCGACTACCAACAAAGCTTTCCAATGTTACGGGCGATCCTTCGATACAACCGTTCATCAATCATCGTGATGATCCTCTTCACATCCCTTCGATCTTGAGAATTTCATCGGCTTAGGAGACCCAATCTTTTGATGTATATCCTTCAACCTATAAGCCAATCCGTCCTAACCATCTTCAAAGTGTGATCCCCAAACTTGTGAAGATCTCTATACACCATTAAGCAATTTCGTTGAAGTTCATTGCGGTAAACGATGCGAATGGTTTCTTGATGAGTGTAAATTGTGAAAGTTGGTTGATGTCGGGAAGATCAAGGCGAGGTGGAGTGAAGTTGACACGGTGCGATATGATTCAACCGCAAGTCGGAGATCTTCTACACGTTCTTTGATGACTATGCATCGATGAAGATGAGCAAGGATTTGATGAATTCATGTTGTACTTGGCTTGAAAATTGTCTTATGTGACCACGTACTTTGGCAAGGTACATGTCTTCAATGTTGTTGATAGACAAATTTTCAAAATCGACTTGAGAATGCATAATCCCTTTCGTCTTGCCTTTTGACCACAATCTTCTTGAGAAAGTGTAGTCCCATTTGGATGACGGATCAGCGTGTTGGATGGCAGCGATACTCTTGGTCTTGAACACTTCATGTTGAGGCTTTTGAACACAGGCGACACGTAGTAGATTCTTGACGTTAGGACAATGGTGAATCCCATACGGTGCATCACGGTCATACTCTTCCACTTTGTTGGAGAACATGTGGTTAGCTCGTTCCTCGATGGCTATGCGCTTAGAGTATATATTTAGGGAGCGGAAGTGTCAAAGATGTAGCGTATTTCCTTGAACCATCGCCACCGTGTAGAAGAAATTCCAAGTCTTTGTTGAAGAAATATCGGAATGGAATCTAGGTGATCTGGTTGGCCAATTGTTGGTAGAGGTTTAGACGGTCGATTGTAATATGGAGGGTTGTCCGTTTAGTGAAGTCGATGTTTGCTACAGGTTGAGCCAATCCATGTTGTTAGACATAGCTCGAGCAATGTTTTCAAGGTGATATTCGACCTCGATGGCACTTTCTCGAGCTATCTTTTAACAGTTGAAAAGCTTCATTCTTGATTCGCTTCAACTCGATTTAGTCATCTTCTTTACTCGGAATTTTTCTTGCGGTATCTTAGCATGCTCCAATGTATTACCGTCTACGGATCTTGACCTTGACGGGGTAGGGAGTGGAATTAACAAGTGTGAAAACCATTCAAATTCCTCATGTTATCTTCATCTAGCCATGATAGGGCGTCGACCTTGGGCGCCTTCTTCTTATTTTTCTTAGGCCTAGATGAGGATTACGGTTTTGTACTTTGTCGGGAGGCGGGTTGTTGTTGGGGCTCATGGTATTCCTTATCGTCACCACCAGATACTCAAAATGATCACCGGTTTTACGAGTGCAGGCGGTAACTTCGAGAATCTGAGGTTTTTCAAGAGAAAACGAGGAGGAGACCTTTGTTGTCTTTGGAGTCTGTTGGGGTGGAGGTAGCATAGAAGATGATTCACCGACGGTCTCGGATGTTTAGGATGATTGTCCTTGTCCTTATCCTTGTCGTCACCGTCTCTTGGGCGTTTATGCCTTTCATCTTCGACTCTACATGCTGTTTTGAGTTGGTAGTCCAGCAATGCATCAAACAACTTTCCTTCTTCATAAGTAAATGTCGCAGATCATTTAGACATTTGTGTTACTAGCTTGGCCACCAATTCATTATCAGAGAATACTACAGGATCAGTTGGATTGATTGTGATGGTTAAGGGTGTTGATCTTATAGTTTGCTTGGTTATCTGCATGAGATTCGGATATAGTTGTCTGGTAAACATCTCTTTTGTAACTGCAGGAACGATGTCAAGAAGGAACTTGTGAGTGTACCCTCTTATCATTTAGTCCATTTTCCTTGAAGATCATCTTGCATGAGCTTACGGGCGTATTCCTTTCAACTTGCATGTTGTCTCTCATCATGAAGATACGTTATCGATCGACAATGAAATTGACTTCCTCCAGAGCATGTCTTTCTTTAACACGTTTGGCGACTTTAACGATTCGATTCTTAGCTTGAGACATCCAAGATGAAGTTGGCTTCTTTCTTGATTTGGATGTTGATTTGGTTGATCTTGTAGATGGTGGTGGTGAAGAGTGGGATGATGAATCGATGATGAAGAGACATGAGGAGACTCGGGGTCCTTAGGAGGTTCCGAGGTTTTCTCTTTGGGACGTGTTGGACTGCTAGAAGAAGATTATCATAATCATCATCTCTTCCGGACTTAGTCTTTTCATCGACTTTAGTCTCGACACGAAATTCTTTTCGATCTTTTCCTTATCGGTTCTTCAAAGTCATACTCGATAGTATCCTCCACACGAGTTTGTTGTTGTTCCAAAGTGGTGGCACGGATCCCTTATCGGGTTGATTAACCGCATCAGGATTTGGTGTAGGTTGAACTGCACCACTTGACCCTCCGGGGCCACCCAATTGATCCTTTGCAAATTCCTTAGCAATGTGTTGGAGTCTAATGAATTTGAACTTTTTCCTGTATGATGTATCCAGTTGCTCTTCATCTTCATCTGAGATTTCTTCATAAGGCACAAATCTTTGAGTCTTCCTTTTCCTTTGTCGGTGGAGGACCGGGAGGTTTGGTTTCTAAAGCTTTAATGTCCGTTGCGCTTTCGAGAAGAAGATCTCTTAATGCGATTGTGTATCTTGAGCTTTCGTCCACAAGTTGTCTTTGCGGTTCGATTTGAGAATGGGAATAGGACAACATCCTTAGAGGAACAATCCTTTTACTTGGAGGATTCCTCTTGGGTACTTCCTCGACTTTCGATTGCTTATGACACTTCACCTGCCTCTTACGGTTCTCCATGTAGGTGTTCGAAGCCTTTTCATCGAGGTGACCAACTTTGCCTTCTCTTCGCTACCCGATACCTTTTGTATGTCTCGAGCTTTTTGATTTCGTTAGTCAGAAGGTGATCAGGTAACATAGCACCCTGTTTCTTTGTTGACGATTCCTTGATTACGGTGATAGGATGGGATCGATCAACATGTCGTGATTGTTGGGGTCATTGTACCTCTTGGGAATATCTGGATGAAGTCCAAGTGCTCTCTGGATCAGCGGTTTTGTGTATCGACATAGGAATCTTTGAGCCAAGCTTTTGAGAAATGACATCATGTCTTCCCATATCGAGCTTCAATTTCGATGTCCTTCTTGTTGATTAATGACCAAAAGATATGATAAGGTTTTAAAGGTACCTTTTGAGGGTCGTTTAAGCCCTTATTTGATCACTTTTGTATCCGTTATTGCTTAATATCGTTCCTTTTCACTTTTAGGTCTCTTGAAGGCAAAATCTTTGGAATGGCACTTATTTGGACGAAAAGGCGAATATCTGAAGAAAATGGCCAAAGTCGAATCGAGACACTCAAAGCTGCTGAAAACATAAGGTGTGGCGTCGGTGTTAATTGCGGCCGTCGGAGGATTTTGTGACGGGACGAAGCCAAAACTCCTATTTTCAAGTGGCGACGTCAAGTTATAAAAGAGTAGGCCGTCGCAACTCGGACGGCCTAGATGTAATCGACGGCGTCGAGGCGAAGAGGGCGGCGTCACAAGCATAAGGTGGCGCCGTCGCAAAGTCTAACGTGGCCAGGCGAAACCCTAATGCGGCGACACGGCGTCACAAAACATAAGGTGGCGCGTCGCATATGTAATATTATATATAGAATCCGAATTTTTCGATTATTTAGTGTGTAGTCTTTTGGAGTAAAACCTAAACCGAACCAAGGCTGTCTTGTACGATATTTTAGGGTTCAAACCCTATCTTACACCAAGATAAGTGTTTTACTTCATTAATACAATTATGTCTTTGATTATTTGTGTGTATGCTTGCATGTTCTCCATGTCCGGCTAATTTACTTGTGTGTTTGCTTAGGGAATATGAAACTTAATTATTGAATATTGATTGGTTGTCTCTTATCTTAGTTGATTAATGATCTAGTAATGCGATAGGTCATTCGTTGTGTATAATGCTTGATTAAATCTTTGTGAACCTTAGAATATGACTCCTTGAGTAGTTGTAAGCTAAACCATCCAAAGAGTGCCTTAGAGTAAGAGTTTATTATCCTAGTGGGTTTTGTAGGCGAGACCCTTTGGTAAGTTCAAAGAGTTAGGGAGAAATGCATACCTACAACCTTAGACACACAACGCAACTAGGAATGAGGACGTGACAATTCAACCACCAATAGGAGATAATTAAGGAGTAGTAAAACCTAAGTAAACACATCTTTAAACTATCATACGAGCACACAATAATTAGACATAGACTACATACACCTTAGATTAGATAATTAGATAAGTAGAGTAATCGGTAGCAATACCAACCCCAAATTCAAACCCGAGATTCGTACCTTTCCATTTCATAAAAATATAAAAATACAAAAATAATCTTCCTCAACCCCAACCTTAGCGTAGTAACTTCTCACTAGCATTCCTATTCCCTGAGAGCGATATCAATACCGTGGCTTACCTAATACTACACTACAACGATTAGGTTCCTTTGCCTAGGGTGTTGAAAAACTTGCTCGACGAAAGGAAGTTCCTTTGACCCGAGCGGCGCGTGTAGCGTTATCAAGTTTTTGGCGCGCTGGGGAATAGAATAGCTAGTTAGTAGTCCACCTCGTTTAGGTTTCTTTACTGATTCCTATCAAGTAAACTTTTTCTCATTTTAGCTTTCTCTTGGTCTATCCCCTTCTTCGTGACCCTTGTTCGTAATCCCATCACTTTTCATCATGGAAGGTGATAACCACCCACCATTCATCAACCCACCAATTGACCCGCCAAGAGCCCGTACTCTTGGTGAATACTCGAGACCAAGCCACTTGGGCTATAGGAACACCATTGAGCTTCCGACCAAGCCCAAACTACGGCCTGCGATCCGACACCATCCGGTTGGTGCAAAGCGGATGTGCATTCCATGGACTTCGTTCGAAGATCCAAATCGACATCGAGGATTTCCTCAAAATTGTCGATTCCATCGACCTTGATGCTACTACTCGGGAGACCACGCGCTGCGTCTCTTCCAATTCTCTCTACGGGACCAAGCTAGTAATTGGCTTGGCGACTTCCCGCCGGCTCCATCTCAAGTTGGGATGATCTTACCTCTCGCTTCCTTGCTCAATTTTTCCCACGGGAGAACCACTAAGCTTAGGAATGACATCTTGATGTTCCAACAACGTCAAGGTGAATCTCTCTGAAGCATGGACTCGATTCAAGGACTTACTTCATAAAGTCCCTCATCACGGCATTGATCTTTGGCTCAAGTCCAAATTTTCTATGATCATGTCAACTTCCCACCAAGCGATCCATTGACCAAGCGGCGGTGGAAAACTTAGTGATCTCACCGCGGAAGAATCATGGGGTATAATAGAGGACCTTGCCCTCTATGACAGCGAAAGTTAGGATGACCCCGTGAGCTGCCCAAAACCGTTAAGGCAATCTCCTTGCCTCCCATTAACTCACAACCTTCCGACCGTAGGATGATCGAACTTGAAGATCAAGTTAATTTCCTAATGAGTTCCTACGAAAATCCTAAGTCCTCACGTCAAGTGAATAAAATCACTCTACCTTGTGAGTTATGTAGTGGTCCCCATGACACTCGTGATTGCACAAGACTCCCGAACAAGCTTTTGCGGACTACGCCTCCATGCGTGCCGATGGAGGCGGGAGAAGTGGTACACTTTCAAGCCCGAACAAAACAACTTAGGAAACTCTTACAACCCCTCATGGAAAAATCACCCTAACCTTAAGTGGAACCAAAACTCAAGCACACCCCAAAGCTCATCTAGTCCACCTAATAGGTTCAACTCTCTAAACACCGGGAACCCCACTAATCTTGAGGCAATTGCATCTAGATTCCTGTCATCTCAAGAGACTCGATTGACTAAGCTTGAAGCCGATTTTAAGCAAAGACAAAGCGAGATGACAAACAAGCTTGATGCCCTCTTAAAAGCCTTCATGAGCGGGAAGTTGGAGCACTCCCAAGTGATACTATAAAGAACCCAAAAGTGAATTCGATTTCATCGACTTCATGTTCTTGTTCACCATGGGAGAACACACATCCATGCCCTCACACCCAACGGTTCACTAAATGCTATCAAAAGGGTTCCAAGCCATCCAAAATGAGGTACCAAGGCCCTGCACCATTGGTGGAACCTACTCTTGAGAAACCCGTCAACCAAGAATCCAAACCTAGTTTAGAGGAGGAGTACAAGGAACTCCATCAAGAAAAACCGATTCTTGAGGTCTTAGCTCATGCACCTTATTATAATGCTTTAAAAGAAAAATATGAGTTAGAACTTAAGCTTGGAAAACATGGGTCCGCTTTTGTGCGAAATAATTTACCTAAAAGTTAGGCGATCCGGGCTATTCACTCTTCCGTGTAGGCTTGGAACTTCCAAACCTCTCGGCGCTCTAGCCGACTTAGGGTCATGCATCAATCTTGTTCCGTTGTCCTCCATAGAAGCCTTAACTTAGGTAAAATAGAACCAGCGGAAACCATCTTAGGTCTAGCGGACGGTAGTGTTGCGTCCGGTAGGAATAATAAAAGACATGGTAGTACTGCGTGGGAGGTTGACTCTTTTGGCCGACTTTCATGTGCTAGACATGAATAAGGACCCGACATGCCCATTACTAGTAGGAAGAGGATTCTTAGCTACCGCTAGTGCCATCATCGATTGTAAGATGTCCAAGATAGTGGTAGGAGAGGGAGTGCTAGGTCAATTCACGATGTCAAAAAGCATCGTACTACAAAGAAGAGAAATCCCACATGAGATTAGGTTGGATAGAGAGCCTTCTAGATATGGACCTTGGATAGATAAGAACCTCATAGGCCCCAAAGACCTTTTACCTAGATGAAGCCTTCACTAGTAAAGCAACTTTCAAGAAAGAGAAATGGCTAGGGACATGGAAGTGAACCCGTTCGAGGGCCTTAGTATTTAGGAAGATGACCAGAGTTCTTAGGAAGCTTGCCCGTCAACCTTGTCATGAATAAGTGGAAAGTTGAGAAATCTAAACACAAATGGGATTGGGATAGACCGCCTAGTGAAGGTAATGGAGAGTGGCACATTAGGATAACAATCTATGATCCCGATGGAGAAGTTTGAAAAGGCATATCTAACCGAGCGTTACTATTAGGAACTTGAATGATAAGTTTGATCCTTATGACATTGTTGAGGATAGGCTTACTTATATCGATGCGTAGGAACACGACTACGAGTCTAGCTACAAGACTCTTAAATAAAGAAAAGCGCTTAGTGGGAGGCAACCCATGCTTAATTGTTTGCTTGTTAGTGTCATATATCTTTTATTGATTGTTTATTCTCATGTTTAATTTTGTAAAAATGCTTTATTTTGTTTTAACCTCGTCTTAATTGCATATAAAGGTATTTTACATAAGGGATAAGTGTAGGGAGGATTACACACGTTTTCAAGGAAGCGTAAACATGAGAATAACAATTCATTAAAAGATATATTTGTGTGTTTGTTCGAGTCAAATGCTTGTATCGAGTCATAATGGATGTTTTGCAAAAATTTTCCGATTCTAAAGATGTAAATTTTCGAATTTTTTCGAAAAATCGCAGACCACTTTTTGTCGGGATAACTTTGGGAGATCGCAACTGACGGCGTCGGGAAGGAGTAAAACAACAGTTACTTTTTCTCGTTTTACGAGCTACTTAAAAAATTTTGGAATTTTCAAGGTCTTAATTTTCGAAATTGCAGTAAACATCCATTCCACAAGCATTATATCCTAGTTTAAATCGAGTCTTATATATATTATTACCGCCGATTTTGCGAAGGTTTCGTTTGTTTCTTCAAGTGTGCGGGTTTAATTTATCAAGAAGAAGTTACATAAGATTGGAAGGAGCTTTTCACGCATAAATTCTTCTTGGAAAGGATTTAACCATTACTTCACACGGATCCTACCGAGCTAATCGGGGAGTACTAGTTTCTTTCGTTTTAATTACCTTCCAATTATCATAACTTTGATACTTTCGGGGAACATTGGGGACAATGTTCAGTTTAAGTGTAGGGAGGGAAAATAAAACGGGAACTTTGAAACTATGCTTATCCTTGATTATTTGCTTTGTCCAATTGTATTTGTGTAATAAACCATGAGAAAATGTCGGTTAGGGTAATTTTGGCACCAAATTTAAAATTTTTCATGACATATAGGAGTGGGCCATTAGTCTTAACAAAAGCGTCTCACGGATAGGAAGTTGCATGACTAGCACAAAACCCTTTACCACCTAAATTCCACCCAAATGTGAGGATCGCCCTTAGATTAGTAGGAATTAAAGCATTCATCTTCAATGCTTAGAGTGTGAACCGGTAGTATATTAGATTCTAGAACTTGTTTTGTGATGCATTCCGAGATCGCTAGTAAGACTACACTTGTGTAGTTAGGAATAACTAAATGATAAGAGGCATTAGGATAACCCTTGTTTGATACCGTAATATAATTACTTCTTCCACATCGGTTGAGTAATTCCCCACACCCTTTGCGTTGTACTCATCTTTAGTACACGATACCCTAGTTAACCCCTCGAGCCTATCCTTTTCGCGGTTCTCGTGATGTTTCGGTTTTCGGAATATCAATGAAAACATTGTTTACACCCCCCCCAATATACACCCAAATCGCCTTAGCCTACCTTGTATGCACTCACTTTTAGTGCATTATTGTTATCACCCTAAACCCTTAGTTCAATTATCTAGTTGCTTGCATGAGTTGCTAAGTCGAGTCATATCCTTTGTATCTGATTTTGGGACGATTGGGATTCATGGGAAAAGTTAAAGTTTATGAAATGACGGAAGGGCGTTAAATTCAAATTCCCTTTGTTTGCGTAATAATGTACCCCAAGTGTTTTGATCTTTTCAATTCGGGTCAAATTAGTGTTAGAGTAATAAAAACTCAAGTGTAGGGATGTGCCTATAAATCCCTATCATTTTGATGTTACCGTAGAGGATGGTAGAGTAAAGTGTATGAAAAAAAAATCGAAAAAAAAAAAAAAAAAAAAAAAAAAAAAAAAAAAAAAAAAAAAATACGGGCTACCATCCTACATCTATCCTTTAAATTTATGTTTGTTTATTTCGATTAGCTAGAGTCTAGAGTGTCGAGTCTTGGCTTAGCAACGCCATTCTTCGTATGCTTGTAACATAAGAGATTTTGACTTGCCACCACTATATAGCCTATCCCACCAAACCCTTTGTTTCCTCTACCGTAAGCCTAACATTACAACCCTTTAAAGACCTCTTTGATAGTCTTTCCTAGGTGCTTCGCCAAAGCGATGGAGGTTTGATCTATTCTCAAGCCTATGGTAATCTATGTACTAGGACCGGTTAATGAGTGTTTATCTTCCATTTCCAATTTGTTATATTTCATATACACCGAGAGAGATGTGAGTATCCAAACACCCCATGTGAGGTGCTAGTATGTAATTCCGTGCTTGTTATGACTTTCTTGGGCTTATATGTGTTGTGGACCGTTTTGAGCGAATGCTTCATGACCCATAACTTATAAATTAATTGGCTAAAAGCACATTTGCTTGAGGACAAGCAAATACCAAGTGTAGGGATATTTGATAAGGTTTTAAAGGTACCTTTTGAGGGTCGTTTAAGCCCTTATTTGATCACTTTTGTATCCGTTATTGCTTAATATCGTTCCTTTTCACTTTTAGGTCTCTTGAAGGCAAAATCTTGGAATGGCACTTATTTGGACGAAAAGGCGCGAATATCTGAAGAAAATGGCCAAAGTCGAATCGAGACACTCAAAGCTGCTGAAAACATAAGGTGGCGTCGGTGTTAATGCGGCGCCGTCGGAGGATTTTGTGACGGGACGAAGCCAAAACTCCTATTTTCAAGTGACGACGTCAAGTTATAAAAGAGTAGGCCGTCGCAACTCGGGCGGCCTAGATGTAATCGAGACGGCGTCGAGAAGAAGAAGGGCGGCGTCACAAGCATAAGGTGGCGCGTCGCAAGTCTAACGTGGCCAAGGCGAAACCCTAATGGCGGCGACACGGCGGCGTCACAAAACATAAGGTGGCGCCGTCGCATATGTAATATTATATATAGAATCCGAATTTTTCGATTATTTAGTGTGTAGTCTTTTGGAGTAAAAACCTAAACCGAACCAAAGTTTGTCTTGTACGATATTTTAGGGTTCCAAACCTATCTTACACCAAGATAAGTGTTTTACTTCATTAATACAATTATGTCTTTGATTATTTGTGTGTATGCTTGCATGTTCTCCATGTCCGGCTAATTTACTTGTGTGTTTGCTTAGGGAATATGAAACTTAATTATTGAATATTGATTGGTTGTCTCTTATCTTAGTTGATTAATGATCTAGTAATGCGATAGGTCATTCGTTGTGTATAATGCTTGATTAAATCTTTGTGAACCTTAGAATATGACTCCTTGAGTAGTTGTAAGCTAAACCATCCAAAGAGTGCCTTAGAGTAAGAGTTTATTATCCTAGTGGGTTTTGTAGGCGAGACCCTTTGGTAAGTTCAAAGAGTTAGGGAGAAAGCATACCCTACAACCTTAGACACACAACGCAACTAGGAATGAGGGCGTGACAATTCAACCACCAATAGGAGATAATTAAGGAGTAGTAAAACCTAAGTAAACACATCTTTAAACTATCATACGAGCACACAATAATTAGACATAGACTACATACACCTTAGATTAGATAATTAGATAAGTAGAGTAATCGGTAGCAATACCAACCCCAAATTCAAACCCGAGATTCGTACCTTTCCATTTCATAAAAATATAAAAATACAAAACAATCTTCCTCAACCCCAACCTTAGCGTAGTAACTTCTCACTAGCATTCCTATTCCCTGAGAGCGATATCAATACCCGTGGCTTACCCTAATACTACACTACAACGATTAGGTTCCTTTGCCTGGGGTGTTGAAAAACTTGCTCGACGAAAGGAAGTTCCTTTGACCCGAGCGACGTGTGGCGTTATCAATCTAGCCATGGAAATTGCACCAAATCATTTACGGGAAGTCTTAGAAGCCTATTGAGTTGTTTTGTTCAAGTTTTAACATCAAACTCCATGTGAATCAAGAATACCCAATTCGAATGAACTAGAACCCTAAATTACAATTCTTTCACTTTTGTTGTTTCTGGGCAAGTTCTAAGCATGGATATAGTTAATTCATCACATAAACAACATATTATAAGCAACCAATTAGCCAGAAACGTTCACACATGAAAACACCCAATTTTACGCATAAACCCTAGTTTTCCAGATTCAATCAATTCGTGTTTCTGGGTAAGTTTTGAGGATAAAAACGGTATCATTGATGTTATAGACACGTTTTGACACAATCTTTTTAACCACAAACACATAAACTAGATTATGTGTTCATACGCATACGCGTATAACACAAAATCGTCCATAGGTTAATATCTAACCGTTGGTTTTCAAAACAATTCAAAACCATTGTTTATAATCTTGTTACAAACACAAAAACACTTACAAATTGAAGATCTGAAACACGGATTTGTTGAACAATTTTTGTGCATAGGATTAGTTTGGTTATGAGTAATAAATGTGAGATGAAAGGTTAGGTGGAGGATTTTTATTAAAAGTAACTTTAAGCTTTTGGCAGTTTTAGTCCCTCCATCTTTTTCATTTTCATCTAAAGCCTTTTAACTTCCTTTTTGGTTACCAAACGAAAGATTATTTGGAAATAACTTTGACGACACCCCCTCGACTTAAGAAATAATGAATGGTTATAAATTTTAGTCAGAGGAGTGTCATTTGAACCGTAAAATTTACCACCATTGATAAAAGAAACAACCGGATAGGATAACATGCAAGTACACGTTATTTTAAGCAGGTTAAGTATTTATTTTCTCCTCAACACTTGATCGGAAAAATCTTGAATTTTGAAAGATTATAGTGTTGATGGAAAAATGTACTTGCCATGTTGAAAGAAAAATAGATAGAAGAATATTTTGTTGTTTTATCGGGTTTTATATTTTTATATTTTGTTTTGAAAAATATTTACAAAAGTGATTTTGGTGTTTGACGGGTTTTAAGGCTGTTTTGGGAGGTCATCAATTCCTCTTGAGTCAAACACCGCATACCAATCCGGTGGACCAACTCATTAAACCTAGCGGGAGGCAAGGCTTTGGTGAGAAGATCGCCAATTGGTATTCTATACCCAAGTATAATTCAACTGTACCCTGTTCCATGTGGTCCTTGATGAAATGATAGCGAAGATCGATGATGAGTGTGTAAATACTCATCATTTTTGGTTCATCTGAGCTGCAAAGCGTTTAAAATGCTCGAAATGCATCAAAATCTTGAAAATATCTCAAAATTGCATTTATATGTTTCGGATGCAAAATGTTCAAAATCGGATGAAAAATGAGCTAAGTTTGCATAATTGGCGGTTTCGGTCTCCCAAGTTTCAAAGTTGTCGAGAAATAGTCCTGAGCACATAATTTCAAGGAAAAATCACCAAAGGTCCTTTTAAAATCATAAATTGTCAAAATTAGTCCTTTGGTGAAAAATATCAAAAGTTTTGAGAAATTACAAAATTGGTCCTTCATGTTTAAAAATTGGCAAAAATGGTCCTTGGAAATTTGAAAATGTCAAGTTTGGTCCTTGTACTATTGGAGCTTGTCACTTTTAGTCCCTTGGAGCAACTTTGTAGATTTGGCAGTTTTGGTCCCTTGATTTTCAGAAAATACACAAAAGGCCCTTGTTTATTAACCCTTTGCACCCATTGGAACCTTGTCAAAACCCCTTGTGACCCCTGCCTTTTACCAATTGGACCCCTGCAATTTGGACTCCCTCCAATATTATAAGCCAGTCAAACACCTCCCAATTCAAATAAATACCCGCCTTTTTCTTTTCTTCTTCCTCACACTCCACCTCTGCAACACCCAGACCTTACCATCCCCCCAGCTCATACTTCACCTTCCCTTGTTCCCCCCACCTCAACAACCTTCCAAGAGCATTTAATGCCCCTCTTCCATTTCACTCAACCCCCACACTGCTAAAAACCTTTTTGGCGCCAAAAATCAATCCAACGGCTAGAATCATCTCAAGCCATCCACAGGTGATGTAGTACTAAAACAAGATAACACAAATTGATCCTGTTGATTCACACGAATGCCGGGAACAACTCTTCCAATAATCGTTGATTCACTGAATACCGATTACTAGGATAATTCTTAGCAAAAAGGCGCCAAAATAGACTTTTCATATTTCTTGGGCCAGTTATCCCACATTACAAAGGAACTATTAAATAGGACTACAAAGCGAAGCAGGGCCTTAAAAGACAAACGGGCGAAAGTTATTACAAAAACAAAGTCCAAAAAGACCGAAAAACACTAAAATGCAAATAACTCATAAAATAGAGTGTTTGGGGCTCGGAAGTTCTGAAACCGACAGTCAGTTTCCATCATGAGCTCCTCGTTCCAAGCTTGATTTGTTGGTAATTAGCCTAAAAGCGGACCCCGTAGCCCAAGTTATGCCCATTTAGTGAGGCCCTTTTGTCACACGATCTTGGGCCTCCAAACATCATAGCTTGCTCATCAACACTTGGGCCCACATCATTCCCCCCTGGGTAGACAAAATTCATCCTCGAATTCACAGCAAGATCATCATCAGAAGAATCACCATAGTAAGGCAACAAGTGTTTCACATTAAACACATCTGAACATCGTATATGGCTCGGTAATTTCAAACGGTAAGCATTGGAGTTAATTTTGTCAACAATTTCCAATGGGCCAATTTTCTTAGCGGACAACTTATTATACTCACCAACCGAGAAAGCGATCCTTAGTTAAAACAGCCCATACAAAGTCACCTACTTCAAAATCCACATGCCTCCTCTTTTGATCGACATCTTGCTTGTACTTTGAGTTAGCTCGAACCAAGTTGTCATGAGCGACTTTATGAACTTCATGTAACCCTTCAACAAAATCCTGCACTTTTTGGAATAGAACCGAAATAGGAAGAGACATTAAATCAAGAGGACCACGTGGTTGAGCGAGAATAAACCACAGGAGCGGACTAAACCCGTGCTCGATTAACAACATGATTATGAGCAAACTCGACTTGACATAACCCGATCCCATGACTTCACATGATCACCTACTAAGCACCTCAGCAGATTTCCAAGAGACCGGTTAACAACTTGATCGCCCATCGGTTTGGGGATGATAAGCACTACTAAAATTGAGTTGAGTATTCACCATCTTCCACAAACTCGCCAAAATGACTTAGAAACCGAGTGTCACGATCGAAACAATAGATGAAGGCAAACCATGTAAGCGATATACATCGCGAAAGAAAAGTTGGGCCACATTAAGCGCATCTGTTGTCTTCTTGCATGCAATAAAGTGTACCATTTTGAAAGCGATCAACAACAACAAATATTGAATCATTACCCCTTTGAGTGCGAGGTAACCCCAACACAAAATCCATGCGATATCAACCCATGGTCGCAAAGGAACCGGTAAAGGCATATAGAGTCCTGCATTAGTAGTTGTACCCTTTGAAACTTGGCAAATCGACACGCTTGACAAAATGTTCCACTTCTTTCCTCGTAGTAGGCGAAAATAAAGCTTGCACCAAGCTGTAAAGTGCGATCACGACCAACATGTCCTCGCCATGTAATTCCTTAATAATTTTCAAGCGAAGGCTAGAATTAGGAATACATAGTTGATTCCCTTTGAAAAGAAAACCATCATGTAGAAGGAAATCGGTTTTGGCGGATTGCACACCTGCATAACAACGAGAAAAATATGGGTCAATGGTTAGCGCTCGCGAATGACATCCGGTCTGGAACATCAACCTCATAGATACAAGTAGATTACTCCTCCCTTAAGGCATCGGTGACCGATTCCTAACACCGGTCTTGTGTTTGACCACAAAGTAAACTTTTCAAGAAATGCCAACCAACGCCCATGCTTATGTGACACCTTATCTTGAGTGCGAATATGCCTTAAAGAATCATGATCGATGAACAAAACAAACTCCTTATGAACGAGATAATGGCGCCAATGCTTTATAAGCTTGAACAATAGCATAAAACTCCAAGTCATAAGTAGTGTACCTAGACTTTGGCTCATCAATTTCTCACTAAAATAGGCAACAGTCGACCACCTTGGTGAGAACCCGCCAATTGCAACCTTTGAGGCATCGGTATGAAGCTCAAAACTTGAGAAAAATCGGGCAATACCGAATTGGTCTTTGTAGTGAGCTTTTCTTTGATAATCTGGCGATTACGCCTCCTCCGTCCACACAAATGACTTTCCCTTCATGCAATCATCAATGGAGCCATGATGGAACTAAAATTTGGGATGAACCGCCTATAAAAAGCAAGCCCATGAAAACTACGAACTTGGTGATGGTAGTTGGGTTAGCCACCATGAACATTGCTACTTTAGACTCATCCACATGTATTCCATCACGAAAATAACATACCCCAAGAAGAACCTTAGGGGTCATGAACACGCATTTCTTTGTGGTCGCATAGAAACTATCCTTGCAAGTAAAGTCAAGACACGCTTCACATGGATAAGATGCTCACTAAAAGAAGTACTATAGATGAGAATATCATCAAAATAAACAACCACAAACTTCCAAATAAAGGCACGAGCAATTGGTTCATCACACGCATAAGCGTACTAGGTGCGTTTGACAAACCAAAAGGCATCACCAACCATTCATACAACCCTTCACGAGTCTTGAAGGCGGTCTTCCATTCATCACCGGTCTAAGGCGGTTTGGTAATACCACTCTTCAAATCCAACTTTGTGAAAATAGTGGCACCAGATGATCGGTCAAGCAAATCATCAAGGCGAGGGATAGGAAACTTGTACCTCACGGTAATCTTGTTGATGGCTCGACTATCAACACACATCGCCATGTTCCATCCTTCTTGGTCAATAGGCGAGGAGCGGCTGCAGGGCTCATACTCTCTCGAGCGTGACCCTTAGAAACAAGTTCCTCCACTTGCCGTCGCAATTCCTCATGCTCTGGGACTCATCACGTAATGTGGCTGTTAGGCAGTGTGAACCGGGCTCTAAATCAATATGATGTTGGATGTCACGCAAAGGGGCAAACCGTCGAGCAAATCATCGGGAAAAACATCGAGAAAATTCCTTGAGTAAAGGAATCATAGCTTGAAATTTCACTATCTTGACCACTTCCTTCCTATTAGCACAAAAACTTCATCTCCTGCTCCAACTCGTCCTCAAACGGGAAAGGGTTAGTAAAGTCCCGATGGGCTTGTTAACTAATTCTTTGGGCTTATTTGGCATCAATGTTATCTTCACACCATCAAATAGGAAACTATAAGTATTAGTTAGCCCATTATGATTTGTGTTGCGATCATACTCCCAAGGTCTACCCAGTAATAAGTGACAAGCATCCATGGGCACCACATCACACCAAACATTATCTTTGTAGGTTGTCCCAGAGAAAATAGAACAAGGACACGTTTGGAAGCAATAACCTCACCACCTTTCTTAAGCCATTGTAACTTGTAAGGTTTGGAG
Organism: Chrysanthemum lavandulifolium; assembly: GCA_022545495.1. Lineage (NCBI taxonomy): Eukaryota > Viridiplantae > Streptophyta > Magnoliopsida > Asterales > Asteraceae > Chrysanthemum > Chrysanthemum lavandulifolium. Next base: position 72,756,475 of record CM040240.1, read on the forward strand.
CGGGTCTCATCTTGATCCCAACTTCGAACGCCTCTTGGATATCAAATTATCACAACTACCGGGTCAACCACAAGGTGCACACCTTACCCGAGATAGTGCAGGTCGAGTGAAAGATGTTGTGCTGAGCCAATCATCGCCATGACTTTTGGTGTTAAGCAAGGCGCCTTACCACCAAAGCTACCCCTACATCTCCATTCACAACTTCCTCTTCATACTCAACATCTTCATCAAATGTTGGGCCTTCTTCATAACCCTCATCGGCCACGTCATCAACTTCCCACGTATACATATTGCCATCGGGATCGGTGAATAGGTGCCTTTTCCCCCTTCTTACATTACGACCGCCGGTGACCGGGTTCACCACAGTTAAAACACTTCAAGCTACTACTTCCAACCCTTTAGAAACCGGTCGATGTTGCTACCACCTGTCTCGCTGATTAGGAACAAAGCGTGATGTTCGTTACCCGAACCGAACTACCACTTGTTATAGCGAATAAGAGGAACCTCCCATACGTCGGTTTTGTTTTCAAAAGATAATGCGTTGATATGCATCGAAAGTGTCACGGATCAAACATGTTAACAGAATCCATGATCTGGACTCTTAAACCACCAATGTAACGGGAGACTAGTTGTTCATCGATCTCTTGAATATCATTCCTTACAATTAATTGGTAAAATTGGTTGTGTAATCTTCATGATTTGGCCCCTGTTTGATTCTGTAACATTGGTACATCAACCGTTGGTAATTATGAGGAATAAAGTTGGCCCTCATGCACTTTTTCATCTTCCTCCAAGTCGTGACTCTTGGCTTTCCAACTCTCTCCGTGTCGGTTTAATTCTTTGCCACCATGCGGATGCCCTACCACGCGACTGGTAGCGATCGGTGAAACCTTCTTGTTTTCAGGAATGTCTTTGAATTCAAACACTTCTTCGACCGCAACAAGCCAATCAATGAACCCCTCGGGATTCAAAGTATCCCCATCAAACTCAGGAATGTTGACCCTCAGTCCAGATTCCCAACGCCTATTATCCTCCCTTTCATTTTGCCTTGGTCGCCTTTCTTGTTGTTCATCAGAAGATGAACCGTCACCCTCACCGAATGGATTTTCTGACTGTTCGTCTTCACTTTCCCGATGGTTACGATTACGAGGCCTTCTTTGATTCATTAAGTCAGCCATCTGATAAGTTAATTGATCAACAAACTGACCCATTCGCTCCTCCATTCTTGCCATAAGGCGCTCAAATTCTTGCTCATAGGCGTCATTAGTATTCCTATTCCTCCTTGGAGGCATAATGATCGAGAACTTTTAGCTCGAAACCAAGCGATGTAGTACTAAAACAAGATAACACAAATTGATCCTGTTGATTCACACGAATGCCGGGAACAACTCTTCCAATAATCGTTGATTCACTTTGAATACCGATTACTAGGATAATTCTTAGCAAAAAGTCGCCAAAATAGACTTTTCATATTTCTTGGGCGATTATCCCACATTACAAAGGAACTATTAAATAGGACTACAAAGCGAAGCAGGCCTTAAAAGACAAACGGGCGAAAGTTATTACAAAACAAAGTCCAAAAAGACCGAAAAAACACTAAAATGCAAATAACTCATAAAATAGAGTGTTTTGGGGCTCGGAAGTTCTGGAAACCGACGAGTCAGTTTCCATCATGAGCTCCTCGTTCCAAGCTTCGATTTGACTGGTAATTCGCCTAAAACGGAGCCCCGTAGCCCAAGTTATGCCCATTTTAGTAAGGCCCCTTTTGTCACACGATCTTGGGCCTCCAGAAACATCATAGCCTGCTCATCAACACTTGGGCCCACATCACTATGGCTTTGTATTCAACAAAATCCCTCTGTACTGTGATAATAAAAGTGCTATTGCTCTCTCTTGCAACAACGTACAACACTCAAGAGCAAAGCACATAGAAATTCGACATCATTTCATCAGGGAACAAGTGGAAAAGCGGTGTGGTGGAACTTTACTTTGTGAGGACCTGAATACGATGTGAGACATCTTCACCAAAGCTCTTCCTAGAGAACGTTTGAGTTTATTCTTCCACGACTTGGCCTTAAAAGCCTTCAACCGAAACACTCAAAGCGTCTTGAAGAGAAGAAGAGGATTAAAGGTTTCCTTCATCTATCTCTTGTAAATATCTTTTCGAAAAGCAAAATAGAAAATTACAAAACCTTCAAAAGCAAATAGAAAAATATAAAACTTTCAAAATCCATAAAATTGAAAAATCTTGAAAAATTCAAAAATATTGTCTTTTGTCATGTTTTCCTCGATTCGATAATATCTACGGTCTTTGTGATGTCATTCAAAGAATGACACGGGACTTTAGATGTTGTTAGAATGTTTATAAAAAATAATAATAATAATAATTTGAGAGAAAGTAAAACAATGGTTTATTGTCATTTCAGCGATAACCCGCTTTTCAAAGAAAACAGTCATACTTTATCATGTTTTCAAAATTCCATGCTCGATTCTATAAACATTTATCTCATTGAAAACTAATCGCTTTCAAAAATAACTTGAGTCTATTTTGATAATCATCTGGACTTATTTGTCAAAATATCTATCTCTCAATCAACAACCTATGTCATTGATTGAGGGGAGAATGATTTCAATTAAATTAAAAATTTATTTGTCATTCAATTGTTTTCAAAAGATATCCACGCATGTTTTATCAATGGAGTTTAAAGTCTTAAAATCCGATCCTTATCGCTTAAAACGCTTTCATAATCAAGTCACAATTCTTCTTAAAAGCTTTCAAAATCAATTTAAATCTATAAGAGATCACAAATCTCAAATGATTTGATAATTGTGATCGGGGAGAATGTGATTTAATTTGGATTTAAGCGATAATTGATGTAAATGGTTTTATAAGGATGTACAAGCTCTCCTTCCCACATGTGACAAACGATTTCAAATTTTCCATGCACATGTTGAGGGGAGCATCTATCTTAAACCTTTGATTTGAAACGTGATCACTTATCTCAATGCGCGGTTCCCTTTAGTATGTGCAAAACTCTTTTCAAATCTCGAGGCACATATTGAGGGGAGCAAAATTATGAAAATCTCATCCTTCCCAAAATGCTTTATCTACTTGATTTGATCAGTGGAAGTGAGGTTGATATCTTTTAGAAAATGGTAAATAAAAGTTAATTCTTCCTCTTGCCTCCGTGTGCAAAACTATTTCAAACATTTGAAGCACATGTTGAGGGGGAGCACTTGTTCTAAAAATATAAAAAACAATTCAGGTACAAAATGTTTTGATAATATATCACAAGTATTTGGATTGATTTTCAAATGGTTTTCAATTGGTTCAAATGGCAGATGAACAATACCAAATAGACCGACCAAATTTACTTTATGTACGGTGATATAAGGATGATAAGGTTAGGTATTTGTTCCCATGATCCGCTGAACCGGAGGGATCTACCAGGGACAATCGTTAGTTAGTGTAGAAGTCCTTAGGTATGATGATAAAAGCGGAAAAATGAGATATAGGAAGAGTGCGGATTTGAGACAGGCGAGTCTTGGAACAAACCCAACAAGGTTCTTGCTATGAAGTCTCGGTAAGCACTTGAAGGGTTGAAGAATGAAAAAATTGAATGAGAAAAGGGTGAAAAGAAATAGCCGCCATTTATTCAACCATAGGGTAAACCGGGTACAATTCATATGCTCTTGATGGTAACATTGGTATTGAAGACAAGGCGTCATGGACCCAAAGGCCGACCGCACTACAACTTCCCAAACCACTCAAGTTCCTCTTAAAAGGGCTTGTTTCATTCTCACGGGAACCTACATAATCTATCGACTTTCTCTTAGAGATTGTTGATATTCAAGAAGGAGACCCTCTCCTAGTCTCGACAGGGAACCAAATATGCACATATTGAGTCTAGAGCCACGAGATCATCAATAAATCTCATTAGGACACTTTCATTGAAGACTCTGTTTCACACAATGTGGAAGAGAGATCTTATCTTGAGTCCTCGCATTATCCTTGTGGTATTGCGGAACATCCGAGTGATATGCTAACATACTCACAATGAAGATGGAAAGCCTTACGGAGCCAACATCAAACAAGCTCCGGTGGGTGGCATATGAGATCTATCAAATAGATCAACCATGTGACAACCGAGCGAAACAATGGGCGATTCAATCTTTTGAATCAATCACAGTTCGAGTTATGGATTGACGGATACCTTTGAAAAAGCGGTCTTTGTGCTTAAAATTCTTTTCTTTAGCAAATCGACCGTGTACGGATATTTCAAATCAAAGGTGTTTTATGATTGATAATTGATGTTTATTAAAACCTTCGTTGTATTGCAAAACAATTTCTATTGAGCAATACATGATTGTTTTCAAATATCATTTCATCAATCGGTGAATTTCTATTCATTGGTTTACTCACTCCGTGTTGTCTTCTTTGAGGCGTTCGGTTTGAGAACGACTAGAGCATTGCGAAACCTGTCAAGGAAATTCTTGAATTATACGATCACGAGCGGTACTTGTCTTGATCGACGGGGAACCGTGGGCGTGTACCTCAATTCAAAGAAAGTGATCAAAGACACTTTCGTGCGATTTATTAACTAAGCTGTTGTATGCAGTCGTCCTATGTTTGCGGTGATCGAATGAGCGGTCAATCCATCGCCGCATGCTCATTTATCACATTCATCTCAAAAGAAATCATGATTAGTGCATCAATGACTACGATATTTTCACTCCATGCTTCGCTGTTCTTCGCCAATATCATGAATCAGAAGCTTCCGCTACTCGATGAGAAGATATCATGATCCGAATGTGAGCATGTCGGTCCGAAAGTCACAACATCACATAATACCAACACCACAAAGGATGTCTCGAGAGATTTTGTTGGTGATGATCTCAAAAGTCGGCTTAAAATTATTATCACGTGGATCGATAAAGACCTCCACTTGGATTAACCAAACATGCAATGAGTGGAATCAATGACTACGAGCTTGAACAAAGTACTACATCAAGAATGCAAGAACAATTGTTAATGTAATATCTGTTTGTATTCAATGTAATTTTAGTATATGTTTGAGGTGACCTCCGCAGGGAGATTGTTAGAATTAGAAATTCTAGGTATTAAAAGTCGGTCACCTCAAGTATATGTAATCGTTAAAGCTCGTAGACTTAGTTCATTTAAGTTAAGTAGTATTTAGTTTAGTAACACCGTGGAGGACGGACGGGTCTTTACCCACTCATGCACGATCCACGACCGTTGTGTGGCGTTTATTGTAAGACTATAAATACTCTCTACCTTCCAAGGTAGAGTTGGAGATCATAATAAAATTTTCTTTCTCTCACTAAAGTTCCCTAAACCTCTAACTTTCCTCTCTATAATTCACCTTTATACGCCCACTTTGTGTTATGGTTTGATGTGTATGTGAAATCCAACATCTTACACATACGTCCTCACGCCGGATGTGGATCGGGCATCTGGTGGGTAAAGACCCGTCCTTCCTCCACGGTGTTGCGCTAAACTAATCTACGCTACAAACTAACTACTAAATAACGTGAATAATGACATGCCTACGAGCTAACATATGCTAGACCATAGTTGGTGTGACCGACACTTTAACATGGAATTTGATAAGGTTTTAAAATGTACCTTTTTGAGGGGTCGTTTAAGCCCTTATTTGATCACTTTTGTATCCATTATTACTTAATATCGTTCCTTATCACTTTTTAGGTATCTTGAAGGAAAAATGCTGGAATGACACTTATTCGGAGGCGAAGGCGTCGCAACTTAGGCAGCCTAGATTTGATCGAACGATGTCGAGACTAAAGGGGCGTCACAAGCATAAGGTGACGCCGTCGCAAGACTAACGTGGCCAAGGCGAAACCCTAATGACGGCGACTCAGCGGTGTCACAAATCAAAGGTGGCCGTCGCGTATGTAAGCTTATATATAGAATCCGAATTTTTAGTTTTGAGTGTGTAGTCTTGTGGAGTAAAACCTAAACCGGACCAAGGTCGTCTTGTCTGAGTATTTTAGGGTTCCATACCATATCTTACATCAAGATAAGTGTTATACTTCATTAATTCAATTATGTCTTCAATTAATTGTGTGTATGCTTGCATGTTTCCATGTCCCGCTAATTTACTTGTGTGTTTGCTTAGAAAATATGAAACTTAATTATTGAATATTGATTGGTTATCTCTTATCTTAATTGTTAATGATCTAGTATTGCAATAGGTCATCCGTTGTGTAATTAATGCTTGATTAATCTTTGTTGAGCCTTAGCTTATAGTACCTAGAGTCATTATAGGCTAAACCATCCGAAGAGTACCCTAGCGTTAAGTTGATAAATCCTAGAGATTTTGTAGGCAATAACCTTTGGTAGTTTCAAAGAGTTAGGGATAACGCATACCCTACGACCTTAGACACTGCGCGATTAAGAATAAGGACGTGACAATTCAACCATCAATAGGAGATAATTAGGGAGTAATAAAACCTAAGTAAACACATTTTAAATCATCATACGAGCACACAATAATTAGACATAGATAACATACACCACTAGATTAGATAATTAGATAAGTAGAGTAATCGATAGAAATACCAAACCCCCAATCTAAACCCGAGATTTGTACCTTTCCATTTCTAAAAACATAAAAAGATAAAAAATAATCTTCCTCAACCCCAACCTTAGCGTAGTAACTTCTCACTAGCATTCCTATTCCCCAGAGAACGATATCAATTCTCGTGGCTTACCCTTATACTACACTACAATGATTAGGTTCACTGCCTAGGGTGTTGAAAAACTTGCTCGACGAAAAGGAAGTTCCTTTGACCCCGAAAGACGCGTGTAGCATTATCAGAATTTCCAATTCCTAACAATCTCCCCCTAAGGGAGGTCACCCCATGAAATACATTTTGCATCCTAGCATTCTATCTTTGTCTTTAGTTCTGAGCTCGTAGACTTCAATTCTTCAATGTCTGCATTCTTTGTGCTTTTGTAGTGACTCTTCATAGTCTGATTATTTTGTGCTTTTAGTGGAGGCCTTTAACTGAGCCACATATTTGATGATCTTCGAGCTTTCATTGAGATCATCAGCCACAATAAATCTCTGGATCACCACGTGAAGTGTTGCCTTCATGTGATGTTGTGACTTTGGACCGACATGCTCACACTACGGATCATGACATCTTTTCATCGAGTAGCGGAGCTTTCTTGGCTCATGATAGTATAAAAATATCGAGCCGTGTTACGTAGATATGCACAAGTCATGATTTCTTCAATTAAGTGTGGATGTTGTGAGCATGCGGCTTTGGATTGACTTCTCAATTACGATCACCGCAACCATTCAAATGCACTGTAAACAACGATTAGCAATAAAACACACGAAGTGTCTTTGATCACTTCGTTGAATTTAGGTACACGCCTACGGTTCCTCGTTGATCGGTACAAGTACTTCCTTTGAATAGGTAGAATTCCGAAGAATCTCCTCGACAGGTTTCACACCGTTCTAGGCGTTCTCAAACCGGGCGTCTCAAAGAAGACAACACGGAGTGAGTGAACCGTGTAATTGAGATTCACCGATTGATGAAAATTGATTTGAAAACAATCGTGTATTGCTTAGAAGAAAGAGTTTTGCAATACGACGAAGGTTTTATGAGAAAGATCAATTTTCAATCAAAATACTTTTGTATTTGAAAGAGTACACATTCGATGTGCTAGAGAAAAGAAGAGATTCGCACATCGAGCGGTTTTCAAAAGTATTTTTTCAATTAGAGATACTTTTGTGTTTGAAAATATGAATACACATTCAATGTGCTAGAGAAAAGAAGATTTGCAATGAACGGTTTTCCAAAGTATTCGTCAATTCCATTCTGGACCAAGGTTGATTCAAGATTGAATAAGCCCCATTGTTTCTATCCGGTTGTCACAAGCTTGATCTTACGAGAAGATCTCACATGTCACCCACCAAGAGCTTGTTTGATGTTGGCTCTAGAAGGATTTCCATCTTCATCGTGAATATTTTTATATATCACTCGGATGCTCTGGCAATACCACAAGGATAATGCGTAGGACTTCTTAAGATATATTCTCACTTTCTACATTGTGTGAAACAACAAGTCTTCATTAATTTTGTGTCCTAATGAGATATTATGGATGATCTCTTGGCTCTAGACTCAATAGTGCACATTTGGTCTCCTATGTCGGAGACTAGGGAGAGGGTCTCCTTCTTCAATATCAACCATCTCTAAGAAAGTCGATAGATTATGTAGGTTCCCGTAAGAATGAAACAAGTCCTTTTAAGAGGAACTTGAGTAGCTTGGGAAGTTAGGTGCGGTGCATCATTTGGGTCCATGGCGTCTTATATTCAATACCGGTGTTACTTTAGTAACCACCAAGAGTATATGTATTGAACCGGTTTACGCCCTAAGGTTGAATTATTGGAGGGCTATTTCTTTTTCACCCTTTTCACATTCATTTCATTTTCATTCTTCTACCCTTTGATTCTTACCAAGACTTCATAACTAGAACTTTGTTGGGTTTATTCCAGGTTCTAGCTCTATCTCGATCCATGATCTTCCCATTTCTCACTTTTCTCCTTTTTCATCATACCTAAGGACTTCTACACTATCTAGTGAATTGTCCTGGGTAGATCCCTCCGGCTTTGGCGGGATCGTGGGAATGAAGTAAATTGGTCGGTCTTTTAGTATTGTTCTTTTCTTCTTGAAACCAATTTGAAAAATCATTTGGAAAATCAATCAAGGTACTTGTGATATAGAATCAAAGCATTTTGTACCTAAATTGTTTTGATCATTTTAGAAATACTCCCCCTCAACATGTGCATATGATATTGAAGTTGTTTAGCACATGGAGGTAAGAGTTCTTTGAAATATATTCTTGATCACAATTTCCGTAGAAAAAGCCATTTGAATTTCTTTGGTAAATTCTCCCCCTCAATATGTGCGTAGGATATTTGAAAGTCATTTTATCACATAGAGGCAAGAGTTCTTTTGAAGTACATCCACAATCACAAAGGCCATTAAGAAACCATTAGAAAATCAATCAAGGTACTTTATGTAGAAACATAGAAATCTTTGTACCTTGAAAGTTTATTTTCTTTTTTAAATGCTCCCCCTGAATATGTGCTTCAAGATTCGAAAGCGTTTAGCACATATGGGAGAGCAGCCTGCACATTTAAATCAAAATGATCACCTTTTATCAAATTTCATTATTAAATCACAAATTCTCCCTCGATCAAAAATATCAAACCCTTTTAGATTTTGGATCCCAAGTTATTTAATACGGTTTAGAAAATATGGAGAAAATGTGCCTGATTTAAAAGCTCTTGTGGTTTTTTGGTTGAATGCTCCTCCACAATCATGTGCATTATGTATTTCAAAATCGTTTGGCACATGAAGGAAGGAGTGCTTTAGAAACAATTACCCTTTTAAAACCGATTTGAGATTTAAATCACGATCTCTCCCCTGATCAAAAATTTCAAACCAATTGAGATGCCACCAAAAGTAATTTGAGATTTATTCACTACTTGTCCTGCAAAGAGATACGTTAGGTGGTTGAGAAGCTTATGTTGTTCTTTGTAGGGCTTTGAAGAAAAACCGTCTGTGATGCGGTGAGACTTCTTCGTTGCATTTTAATGACAAGCGAGGTCAAATTAAGCTCCGTTTCTTCATTTTCTGTTGAAGAAAACCATATCTTGATCGATAAGACCTCTTCGTTGCATTTTCCATGCCAACTCTCCATAGAAGTCCAATTAAGCTTCGTTTCTTCATTTGTCAACCCAAGATATAGTTACCCTTTCCTTTCGGCATCCAATCATCTTCTTTAGTGGGATCCGGATCTGGAACATTCTTATATACCAATATACCTGCATACGTTAGTGAACACACATACAAATATATGGTGGTCGACAACACCCAAACAACAATCGACTAATACAAGTGATGCATGTTTTACTTACAAAGTCTTAATATTTATAGTGTCTCGCTATACCTATGGTCTACCCTAATGCACTAACGGGCAGTGTACCCGGTCGTGTGTAGTGTAGTAAACGGTAAAGCCGAGGTCGTCCCAAGAGTTATGTGTGTTGGATTATTACTAAGTCTAATTGTCACAGAATAATAATAGTTTTAATAGGGATTTAATTAATTAAACTACTAATGCAGAATATAAAATAAAAGCAAATAAATGGTATATGGAAATCAATAGAGAAGTAGTGGTGCTAACCTAGTTAATCCTCCTAGCTAGTTATGACTATGTCTACCTACTTTCAATTACTTTTGGTGGGGTCAAATTCGAGAGGACAACATTTGGTCAATTCGCCCTAACCTATCAGCAAAGATGCCACTATATGACAAATCAGGCGCACCGTCATAAATCCTGCTATTCCTGGTCCCCTAAGCCTAGTCATTAAGTACCACTACATGCTAGATTCTAAATAGTGAGTTCCCAGCCGTTAGGAACTTAGACACTACACCTCCTAATTCTTAAGTTCATCCAAACGATAGGTGATCAGTTGGTCAAATCGCACAAGTAGAAAGGGTCGTCAGTTGGTCATATCTTACCCTTCCCATATCAGTCCGCTCACCTAGGGTCAGTTGGTCATATCTCCTAGGAAATTGGCCTCTATCGCCATTCAAAACTACCAAACCAAGGGTGACTACCAAAGAACTATGCATGCATACACTTAGAAATACTTGTACGGAAGTAAAGGTAAACTTAAACAAAACAATTAAGGAATCATAACTAGGCTAGCACCAAAGGGTGCTTAGCTGCTCATATTAATCATGCAAATCATTCAATATTCAAAGGTACGAAATACATGAATTGAAAGTAAAAGAAATAATAAACGCTAAAGCTTATCGTAATGGTGTGACTTCTCCCTTGGAAACATCTTCGTATGCTTCCCTAGACCTGTCTTGAGCTTTTTCCCACGTTCTTGGAGTGTTGTGTGTGGAATGGGATGCTTTCAAATGCTGTAATTCGTGGGGTATTTATAGGCCACGTCTGGGTTATGACGTAACCAGTAGAGGAGTTACGCCGTAACCTTCCATTTCTTCGTAAATACACTAGATCTGCTAGTTATGGCATAACCTAATAAGTGTTTACGCCGTAGTCTTCAACAAACTTGGTTACGTCGTAAGTGATGCAGTAGTTACGGCGTAAGTATCAACAGCGTGGAACCTCTTTTGACCTAATTGAGTTACGTCGTAACCTTTGGGAAGAGTTACGCAGTAACCTCTTGATAAGTTGGACTTCTGGGTCACGCAATAGTTATGGCGTTATGTGAGAGATGAGTTACGCCGTAACTTCTTCAAAATAAGCATACTGTAATAAATCTTTAGTAATGTTTCCATTTCTGCGTCTCTTTAGCTCTAATGCTCGTAATTCACCTGAAAGTGGAAAACAATGGAAAACAAGCGTAAATCCATATAAATAATATAAATAACGAGCATTATCGGGATATTGACACTTAATATTCGGGACTATTTGATGTTATCAAATACCCCCACTGAACTCTGCTTGCCCTCAAGTAGACCTTATTAGATAGATTCCTAAAAGATATTTCCCAAAACACGGAAAATATGAGTTTACAAATCCCTTATGCTAGAATAAAACAAAGCCGAACACCTCACGAAAGGGGAACAAACACTCAAATCTCTCAACTATTCTAAGTGTCAATTTCGGGGTGATCACTCAATTGCACAGTCATAGCATGTATTCTATCATAAGCTTGGCGGTTACACAAATCTCCACCACTAGAGTTAAGGGCTAAACAATTCTCGAAGGCAATATGGGTAGACACGACAATGTTTAAGGGGTGACTCGTCATTACTAACATGTCACGGCGAAATGGACAAAATCAATGATACATGACCAAATCCATGGCCAAGACACCAAAGATTACTTGCTGCATCACCTAGACACGCTTCATGACTAAAGGGTAGGATAAGACATGGGATATATAATTGGTGTAAAATGAAAAACAATCAGGTAGTCTAAATCTATAACCAAGTCATCACCACTTCCATCCGCCCAAAGTTCAAGCTTAGAAGTCTACAGACCGGATCATGAAATGCAAGGTAGGTGTGTCATTAGAGGACGTCGTGATGGGCATACTACCTTTTCTTCTTCAGTTGGTATAACTCCAACTACAATCTTCTAATGTGACCGAGGTGGCCTCCTCGATACTAATCAATAAAGCTCATACTATAGTGCTTATAACATCGCACTTTACAATATCATAACTGAATCAACATTTTTTTTTTCTCTCGAATCATTTTTTTTTCAACATAACATAATAACATAATATGCCCCCACTTGAAATGAACAATGGGAATTCGGGGGGTCTTCAATGATGAACAATGGGAATTCGGGGGGTCTTCAATGATCTTCATAAATGTTGTCGATGAAAGCGTGATTTCCAAACCTTTTCACTTGAACCTTGAACTTAGGCAAATGATGATTTCCCAATTACAAATAAAGACTTCAGGGTAGGCTAAGGTGTAAGGGTGTAACGAAACAATATATTGGGTTGACAAAATGAAAGGAATGGCTCGGAAGGGTGTATCTAGGGGTATCTTGCACTAAAGGGAGTGCAACAAAAGGGTTTCACATGGGGAATTCGAAAAGTCGAGGTGACTAATCGATAGACTCACAATGGTAGGTTGTTTGGGTGATAATCCTATAATACTTCGTTCAAAAATTAAAAGTCCAAATACATTGAGCTAACTCAACATACCTCGTCTATGGTCTCGAAATGATGCAAAGGCCAAGTTCTAAAGTTTACAAGCTACCGGCACACTCATAATTTGGTGGATTTGGGGTAAAATATTGAAAATGGATAAGGCTAATCTCACCATGTAATGTCAAGGGTTGTATGTGCTCAGCTAAGGTCTAATCTAGTTAGGTTCGGAAAAACATGTCAAAATTTTAAAAATGGCATAATTTTTCAAAGTAAACTAGAAAAATAAGGCGAAATAAAGTTCAAAGATAATTCTACTCCGTCCCCACTTGAATTGTACAAAGTCCCTTTTGTACTAGGCATTAAAATAAAGGTGAAGAGAAGGTAGAATTAGAGCGAGAACTTCCCGGAAATTTGCTCTAAAAAGAAGAAGGCCCACGAGAAAGAACCGTGCCTTCGTTTAAACATCATGAACCAACTTCAACCCCTGAAATCACAATACCGACAAGCTTAATTCTAAAAAGAAAATAAAATGAAAAACAAACCTAACTCACTTTTGTAGGAATCATGGTTGCATTTAGCGAATGCAACTAGCCTTTTAAACCATTTGGTGTCCCAAGTGGACGAGTGAAGTCTCGTGAGGGTTTACAGGGAACACACCCACAAAGTTCAATTAAAAACTAATACAAGGTTACTTTGTTTTAAAATGAAAGAATTAAGGCTGAGGAAAGTTAGGTCGTGACTCCTATGAGGGAGTTACGCCGTAACTGGCAAAACCTGGTATGAGCTGAGAAGCGAATAGTTACGGCGTAACCACTGAGATGGTATTACGCCGTAATTGGCTATGCGTTAAAAGTTCTGCTGCAAAAATTTTGGGTATGACGTAATCACTGAAATTAGTTACGCCGTAACTCTGTTCAGATCAGCAACTGCAGCAGCAATAATTTCCTCGCATCCTACAAAAATCATTAGAAAACACAAAACCTAACAGAAAGGAAATAAAAACAAAAGAAGGGGTAATTTGGGTCGTCTCCCGAAAGAGCACTTTTCTTTGTTAACGAGTATTTAAGTTAGACTCAGAGCCGCGGGGTTACTATTAGGGCCTCTGAACTTCCCCACTTCCATCATTCGTTGGTATTCATTCATCCAATTATCCAGCCCTTTTTTCCTTGTAGAATTATTGAGCCCAATTTTTCCCAACTTATGTGAAAGCCATTTATCACATGATTCTCCTTGGTCATCATCATTAATAATATCATCAGTAATGCTGAAGTTGGATCTTGTTCTGCCTATGATGTCAGTAAGATGGTTGCACCTATACTGCTTGATCAGTTTCTTAATAAATTTCGAGCTTCCAAGTTTTAATTTGTACCAATCATCCAATGCTAATTCAACATCATGTTTCTCTCCTTTATGAGGGTAAATCCATTCATTAGCTTTTCATTCACATTTTTTAGGATGAGTAAACGGATGCGATGTTGATTCGCATTCTTGGGTTGACATCGAGTTGCAAAAATGTTTCTTTGGACACAGAATTTCCTCAATGCTTTGGACAATTTTATCCTGTTTCTGCTTACAATGATCAATACTTTCTTTGCGATTATTAGTAATAGGCTTACAGTGTAGAGTGGGGTTCAGCGATTGAACATTATTAGAAATTTCAGTTTTTGGTTTTAAATGCTCATTCATACTAAAAGTTATTCGTTCAGTTTCGGTCCCCAAGGAAATTTGTTTTTCAAAAACCATAATTTGAGCCCTATAAGTGGCTAGAAAAGGTCTTCCAACAATCAAGTTGTAAGCCTCCCTCTTTCCCATGTCAATAACTAAAAAATCGGTGGGGAAGAAAAATTTTCCAATTTTAAAATCACATTGTTCACAATCCCCTCGGTACAACCTTAGAGGACTCCGCCATTTCAATCATAATAGTTGTTTCTTTTAAATTTGTAAGTTTGATTTTTCAAATAAAGTAGTTGAGATAAGGTTAACCCCAGCCCTAAATCACCTAATGCGGGAATCTTAACGTTACCAATAGTGCAAGGGAGAAAACTTTCCCGGTATTGCATCTTTTCGGAAGTTGGCTTGGTAGGAACTCGTCGTCTTGACTTTATCATCCTCTTTTAGGTAGTTAATCCCGGAGAGATCATTAGTGATAAAGGATGTGCATTGCTCCTTTTTGCTTTATCCTGCATAAATATGGCCTTGCGGGGAAGTGGCTTTAGCATTACTTGTTTCAAGGTTCTTAGCTAATTGCCCAATTTGTGTTTCGAGGTTCTTAATTGCGACATCTTGGTTACGTGGGTTCATATTGGTGTCCTCCTTCACTTTGACCATCCATTCCTTGAGTCTATCTTCCTTTTTGTTGATTCTTCAATGTGTGGTGCATTATTTCTTCAAGGCTAGGTTTAGGAGGATTATTGTTGATTCTTGTGTAGAACCGAGGATTTTTCACGATACCTAGGTCCATAATTATTGTAGTCATTGAAAGGGAATTCTTTCCCATAGTTCACTTCTCCGATCCTTTTTACTTCTTCATTTAAGGAAATTCCTTAGAAGGAAGAGCCCCATCTCGCTCCACTTGAATGGAATGCACATTTTCCTTGAGCTTCTTCATTTCTCTTTCAAGGCTTTCTAATTTTTTGTTTATTACTACAAGGCCCTCAATATCATTATTTTTACTTCTGTTGCTTCCTCCATTGTGCCATTTGTGAGAGTGGTCTGCCATTTTTTGAATAGTTTCTAAAGCCGTGGTGGGTGTCAAACTAGGAATTGGCCCCTGAGAATCAATCATCTGTCTAGAAGAGATGTTCAGTCGTTTATAAAAGACGTTCACTTTTTGTTGGCTGTTGAGATCGTGAGTAGGGCACTTGTATAACAACTCGTTGTATCTTTCGAGCTTGGTATAATGTTTCATCACCCTCTTGTTTGAAGTTATGAATTTCTTCCATTTGCTTAGCCGTCTTTGATGGAGGCAATATCTACGAATGAAATATTTTTTAAGATAGGCCAAGTGTTGACAATTTGCGGTGTCGATCGACCCATCTTTTGCGGCTCCTATAAGAAAATAGGGAATACTCTTAGCATTATAGCATCGTGTGAGACTCGGGAATTTTGAATAGGTGACAATGTATTCGACGTTGTCTACATGTTCATGGGCATCATCGGTGATGCTTCGAAGAAGGGTTTGCAAGCAATTCCCTCATGAATTGAGGTTTGATTTGAATTGAGCATCTTACGCAATGGTCGGCCTAACAATCCACGGCCCTTGTTCATCTCTTGTCAATGCCAAATATTCCTCAAGAGCGAGGTCATCGATGTTAACAACTTCAATGGTACCTGAAAAACTTGAAATACGATCGTGAGAAGAGTTTAAAATTGAAATGAAAGACTTAATATTAATCCTAATATAACTCCCCGGCAACGGAGCCAAAAACTTGATGCAGGTTTTACTGATCAGGTCTTAATATTTATAGTGTCTCGCTATACCTATGGTCTACCCTAATGCACTAACGGGCAGTGTACCCGGTCGTGTGTAGGGTAGTAAACCGTAAAGCCAAGGTCGTCCCAAGAGCTATGTGTTTTGGATTATTACTAAGTCTAATTGTCATAGAATAATAATAGTTTTAATATGGATTTAATTAATTAAACTACTAATGCAGAATATAAAATAAAAGCAAATAAATGGTAGAGGGAAATCAATAGAGAAGTAGTGGTGCTAACCTAGTTAATCCTCCTAGCTAGTTATGTCTACGTCTACCTACTTCCAATTACTTCAGGTGGGGTCAAATTCGAGAGGACAGCATTTGGTCAATTCGCCCTAACCTATCAGCAAAGATGCCACCAGAGGACAAATTAGGCGCACCATCATAAATCCTGCTGTTCCTGGTCCCCTAAGCCGAGTCATTAAGTACCGCTACAAGCTAGATTCTAAATAGTGAGTGCCCGACCGTTAGGAACTTAGACACTACACCCCCCAATTCTTAAGTTCATCCAAACGATAGGTGATCAGTTGGTCAACTCGCACAAGTAGAAAGGGTCGTCCGTTGGTCATATCTTACCCTTCCCGTCTTAGTCCGCTCACCTAGGGTCAGTTGGTCATATCTCCTAGGCAATTGGCCTCAATCGCCATTCAAAACTACCGAACCAAGGGTGACTACCAAAGAACTATGCATGCATACACTTAGAAATAATTGTACGGAAGCAAAGGTAAACGTAAACAAAATAATTAAGGAATCATAACTAGGCTAGCACCAAAGGGTGCTTAGCCTCTCATATTAATCATGAAAATAAATTCAATATTCAAAGGTACGAAATACATGAATTGAAAGTAAAAGAAATAATAAACGCTAAAGCTTATCGTAATGGTGTGACTTCTCCCTTGGAAACAGCTCTGTATGCTTCCCTAGACCTGCCTTGAGCTTTTTCCCACGTTCTTGGAGTGTTGTGTGTGGAATGGGATGCTTTCAAATGCTAGAATTCATGGGGTATTTATAGGCCAGGTCTGGGTTACGGCGTAACCAGTAGAGGAGTTACGCCGTTACCTTCCATTTCTTCTTAAATACACTAGATTTGCTAGTTACGGCATAACCTAATAAGTGGTTACGCCGTAGTCTTCAATAAACTCAGTTACGTCTTAAGTGATGCAGTAGTTACGGCGTAAGTATCAGCGGCGTGGAACCTCTTTTGACCTAATTGAGTTACGTCGTAACCTTTGAGAAGAGTTAAGTCGTAACCTCTTGATAAGTTGGACTTTTGGGTCACGCAATAGTTACGACGTAATGTGATAGATGAGTTACGCCGTAACTTCTTCAAAATAAGCATACTGTGATAAATCTTTAGTAATGTTTCCATTTCCGCGTCTCTTTAGCTCCAATGCTCGTAATTCACCTGAAACTAGAAAACAAGCGTAAATCCATATAAATGATATAAATAACGAGCATTATCGGGGGAAATTGACACTTAATATTCAGTACTATTTGATGTTATCAACAAGTCAATCCAACATATCAATCAGTTCGTATAAAGCATGGGAATTATGTGTTTATCAAACTCTAATCATCTAATCCTAACAATCATATCCTAGGCACCTAGTCCTTCAACGTAAGTTAACATCATTTTTAGTTAAGAATATAGGATAATTAGATAAGCCTGATAGATGATATAAATTTGAAAACATTCTCCCCCTCAATCAATGACTCTTTTTATGAAAGTTTTAAAAGTGCTGTAGTCATTGATTGAGTTTTGCAAATTTTATGATAACTCTGAATCTGATTGAGTTTCAAGCAACTCATTTACCACCATTTTGTTAAAACAAATATTTTTCTAAAGAAGTTTAGAAGGAAAAATCTTTGAGTTGGAACAGCAGTCCTTCGACATACTTTCCTCATTAGTTTTTAGGATAAGTGCTCGAAATATTTGGAAATTGGTTTAGCGCAGCACTTTCCTTCCTTGAAGAGCGGGTTGCTATCTGAAAATAATAGCAAGCCATGGTTTAAGCACGGGTTACAGTCTGAAATAACTGCAAGCCATAGTTTAAGCACGGGTTACAGTCTGAAATAACTGTAAGCCATAGTTTTAAGCATGGGTTACAGTCTGAAATAACTGTAAGCCATAATTTTAAACATGTTTTGAAAAAGAATATTTACACCTCCTGCTCGAACTTCATCTATGGTCACGTGCCATTATTGAATGACATTTCTAAGACCGTATATGTTATCGATACCAGAAGACATGTCTTGAGAAAACATATTTTTGTAATTTTTCAAATTTTTTTGATTTTTATGGGTTTTTGAAGGTTTTATATACTATTTCCTTTTGTTGGTTTTCTATTTTTCTATTTTGTTTTAGATAAATATTTATAGATAGAATAGATGATAATGTTTAAGAAGATGATGATACGAGTACCGAGATAAGGATATCGAGCAGCCCCGTTGTAGAAGATAGAAGTCAACATCTCTTAAACATTCACCACCAAAGCTTCCAAGACTCTTGAATCGAAGAGAGAAATTGAGCCACTTGAAAGTGAGACTTTGGTATCTTCCCCCCAAACCGTAAATCTTCTTATTGAGCAAATTCTAAGCTTTCTTTCAAGCGTGCCATAGACAAATGCACAAAGACGCACACCATATAATCGATCTTGCTGCTCCATATAAGAAGGATCATTGTAAGTCTCCGTTCGTGGCTATATCATCAAGTAGAACAGCAAAGAATCGTCCCACTCTTTAAATTTCTTCTCATACTTCATTACCACTGAAGTCTGAAGCGATCCATTCAAAGAGGTTTCAAGAGAACAATTCCATCAAGTAGTTGAATTGATGCAGTCAGCCTCTCGGCAAAAGCTCAGGAACCCGAATACACATAACCCCGAAGACAAAGAAACTTATACCATCGAAGAAGCAGATTAAGTCCAATAGCCAAAGAATAACCCCGATGTATATTTTCTCTCTCACGAAGAAAGTGTATGAAGCTCAAGAACCCGAAGTACCGAATGCCCAAAGAGAGAATAACCGATAGCATGTAAGCGGGCGAATCACGATTATCTCTGCGGATGACTATCTCTGGGATGTCAACTCCGAATAAGTGATTATATCTCCGAATCACTAATTAAGCACCCAAATGAAACAACTGGCGTCCCCAATGTACCCAATCTCTTTCCGATGATTGCGATAACATCGAAATCATCACACACTTGTGTACCTCTTTTATCTTTAGAAACTTTCTCTTACATCACTTCCCCCACGTAGTTGGAATAATAACACTAAAAGCCTTGATGAGTAAAACCTTGAGTTTCTCTGTGGTCATGACATTCGTCTTCCTGGGATATCTTCAATCACTTAGAAGAATTAAGTTCATCAAGTTTACTCGCATTTAGTTGCGTGTCTCCTTCCCCCTTGCTGGTTTTGATACTTCAGAATCAGCAACACATTGTAAGCCCGTATACTAGAAATTTGTTAAGAAGAATATTAGAAATCTTGTGAGAATCAACATCTTTGAAGAATGAAATGAGAAAGTCTAACTGGGATTAAATGTGACATATCACTCTCCCCAATTAGTGCTCTCCCTAAACCAACAATACTGCTTGATAAATGCCCGAATTAAGAAGAAGTCTTTAGATCGTTAAATGCAACTCGTCTTTAGTCTTCTAACATGTAACTGAAAATGTAGAACAGACTGTAGACTCGACCTTTGATGAGTGTGTAAATACTCATCATTTTTGTATAATATAAACTGCAAATTCATCTGAAAACACTCAGAAACACATCAAAATGATCAAAATATCACAAATCAGTGTTTTATGTGTTTTAAATGCAAAAATATCAAAATCGGATGAAAACAAATCAAATTTGCAAAATTGCGCTTTAGTCCCCAAGTTTCAAAAGTTGTCAAAAATAGTCCACGAGTCATAATTTCAAAAGTAAAGTAACCAAAGGTCCTTGTAAAATCAAAAGTTGTCAAATTTAGTCCTTTGGTGAAAATGTGAAAAGTTTGAGAAATTTACAAAATGGTCCTTCAACTTTCAAATTGGCGAAATTAGCCTGGAAAATGTGAAATGGCAACTTTGGTCCTTGTAATATTACCACTTGTCAAATTCAGTCCTTGGAGCAACTTTGAGAGATTGGCGACCTAGGTCCTTGCATTTCGAAATTACAAATAAGTCCTTTGTATTCTAAACCCTATTACTACCACTTGGACTTGTCAAATTGCAAATGAACCCCGCCATATAGCTTTTGGACCCGCTTTTTTTGACCCCTCATATTTAATATCTCAGTCAAATGATTTTGACCAACACTTTCCCTCCCTCTTCACGGGTGTTTACATCCCCCATCATCACACCTGCATATCACCTGATCACACTCCACCTCCACTCCATCATCACCTACATCCCCCCTCCAAACACAAGAAGCCAAGCCTCATTTATTACCCTAAACCTAACACTCAATCACCTCACAAATGGTTAAAATGAAATTGGCGCCAAAAAGCAATTGAATGGCCAAGATTGATTTGAGTGATCCAAGGGCCACTTTTTGTGCTGGGATTTATTCAGAAGGAGGAGAGAGACAAACTTGGGTGTATAAAAGGCCAAGAGAAGCATCAAAGAAGGAGTTAGTTTTAGTTTTATTAGCAATGTATGTCGTTTAATGTTTTTAGTCTTAAGTTAGATTTGCGGTTGTAATAAAAGTTCCATTGTACCCAAGTAACTCTTTTAATGTATTTCAACTTAACTCAAGCATCAATTTCAGTTAATGTTCAATATCCATCTTAAAAGTCTACTGTTGAAATTTACATTTTCAAAACCCTACATCAAATCTTCTAGTCACTTGTTTTTAAGCTCAAACATACTCCAACTAGCTTAGTTAAGCTTTCCATAAGCTCACATTGCAGTTCCACTTACCTTTGAACTTTGGTCAACAAAAGTCAACACGGGTAAAAAGTGATGCAGGAAAGGAATGGGTTGGTTCGGGCATTGAATTGGGTTTAATAATAGTGATTTGGGTTGAATCTTGAAATGGAATTGGTTAGGATTAGAGGTTGTTAGGATAGTGGTTCTAGTTTCTTCACCGTTGTGCAAGCCATAGTGGCTAAGGATGATTTGTAAGTTTCAATTACATTATTAGTTCGATTAATCGTGATTGATTACATTTATTAGTCATATTTTTGTCTTGTTTGATTGGTATTTGATGCTTGCTTAGCTTTATTTGCTCATTATCTTTTGTAGTTCTTATATCGATGGGTTTAAGAGTGTTTGGATCAACTGATATATCTATGTTTAAGGCTAGTTGATAAGTGCTTAGTGATTGATACTTGCTTATTCAGGCATTTGACATTCAATTGAGGTCTTGTTATAGCAGTTCTAGTCATAAAAGTCAAAATGACCTTGGTACTATTCTATAATCTGTATCTGTTGAAATCAGTGGGTTCAATAAGTTACATATTACTTCAAAACTAATAGATCTAGCTTGCCTTAATCATCTTTAGTCTCTATACATCATAATCAGTTCAAAATATTAGATCAAAGTTGAGCATAGTCAAACTTCAAATCTGTTCTCAGAAGTCAACAGTCATGCAGAGCGGTTTTCTTAGAACTTGCGAGCTAGCGGTGAGTTCATATCGAGAGTTAGGTCTGGTATTTGGTGAAATCATAGGCGGCGGTGGTCTATAGGATTGCATAAGTATTTTTCTGTTTAGCTTATTAGGCGAGCTTGTGTATAAGCTCAAACAGTGGGTCTAAACCATTGTTTGGTTCATTTTAGCGCTTGCCTTATCCATTGATCCGAGCTTGTTACTTGTTAGGAGTAGGTATTAGCAGTTTCTATTAGCTTAATCTAGTGTACTTTAGCTTTGTTCCTTTGTTTGGTTGCACTAGTAGCTTATTTGCTTACTTTTCTGAAACTTATTACACTAAATGTTACACTATAGCTTTTAATTTCTACACATAGCCTTCTAGTTTTCATTTTCATAGCTTCATAATCTTATTTTAGAATTTTCCTGAAGATTTCATAATTTTGGTCTCTATTTGCTATTTTCTCAATTTAAATTAGTTTTAATCATTTTAATTAGCTTTTAATATAAAAATTCGAAAAAGGTTCAAAAAATAACTTTTCAATTTTATTAAGTTTAGATAAATATAAGAAGTGAAAGAAGTAATTTTCCAGATTTTCATAGTTTATTTGGTAATTTTAGTAATTTAAATAGTTTTTAATAGTTTAAAATTCATAAAAATAGAAAAATAATCGAAAAAATACAAAAATAGTTTTGAAAATTCTAGTTTGATATTTTAGACTTTTCCATTTCATAATTTTATTTTTCTAGCTTTATTTCCTAATTTCTTGTATTTTGGTTAATTATTAAATAGTTAAAAATAGTTTTTAATTAATAATAATTAGATAATTAGTGATAAAAATAATTTTCTTTTTCTATAATTTTTCTTATATCATTAGGTTTGTAAAATGTATTTTCATATTTTTAGGATTTATATTTTGTAAGTTTCACGTTTTATTTGTACGTTCGTTATTTTAATTTAAACGTAAGTTTTAGTCTTAAGTTTTAAACGTTCATCACTTTAAAAATAGTGATAGCGTTTATTTAATATTTTTATCTTTTTAACTTTCTTTAATTTTCATTTTAGCCCTTGTAGTTTATGTCCTTTTCCGTAGTTATAATAATTCCAAGTTATCCTTTTCCGTCAAATCTCGCGATCACTAAACGTTTGATAATCCATTGCATAGCTCATTTGGGACATAACGACCGGGAAACACTATCCTCCTCGGATCTTCATTGCATTCGTGCTTAAAAATTTTTAAGTTTCTTGCTTGCGTGAGAAAACTTGACGGTTTCTTGCAGATCAAATTTTAGGCGCCACTTGAGGAGTCTTGATAATCTTCGTCTAGCAGTTAGTGATTTGGATATTCACTCTTTGTTCATACCATCCATCTGTATATGTTTATATTTTCTTATCCAAAACCCCAAAATATTCTTCTCATTCCTCTTATCCGTTGATTCTATTTCTCTTACCCTCTTTTGCCGTTTAATTCTATTCTTCGTATCCTCTCAACCATTTGATTCTCTTCTTAATCCTCTATATGTTTAATTCTTATGTCGACATTCGTCAACTTCATCGTCGAAAATGTGTGTGGCGGTGTGGAGGGCCTAGTTCAAGCGAATTTTGCAATTGTGCGAATTATCCATCAAAATGCTTTTCAAAGTTATTTCGACCACCCGCCACAATCGAAATACATTCTAATCTTGACAAACCGGTTCAAACGTCGGAGCTACCCCAAGCACCCATCGAGGATTACGAGGACACTTTCTTTGAAGATAGTGCCCTAATCTAATCGAACAAATTCAAACCGATGAAAAAGGTCGAGAATTAGAATTGATTCGATGAACCCGTTCAAACACGGTGACTAGCAAGAATGACTTGCCTAATATTCACGCTTCTCAAGAACCGAACCGGAGACCATAACGGAAGTGGTGGAAATTGCTAGCTCTCGAGCACACCACTTGTCCCACCTCCCGATTTTTAAATGTTCTTGAGACTTGATAGTCATCCGGATCACCATGTTGGTTTTGTTGATTCTTTGAATAAACCGATTCCCTTCATAACTATCAAATGCAATCGTTTATTCCTTGTGTCGGTTGTGGTGAGCCTCTCTTTGGTTCACCACATCGTTGGTGTACATGTGTACAATGTGGTAATGATATCCATAACGGGAGTTGTTTGTTTTGTGGTTCAAGGAATTCATTTGATTATGATCCTAATCGAACTCATTTAACGACTCCTCAAACTTTTCCAATAACCCACCACACCGACCTATATTCATATGATCAACATTCTTGTTGTGAATTTTGTGGAGGTCCTCACCAAGGATTTGAGTGTCAATCGGAAACACGTTTGTCTATGAGCAGTTTTCGGTGATGCTCGAACTTTTGGTTATAACCAAAATCCATATGATTCACTGTCCGGACTCAGCAGTTTCTTGTTGTGAGTCTGTGGAGGTCCCCATTTCACTCGATTGTCAAATAGGGAACCCGGTTCCTTGTAACAATCATGACTCTTAAATGTTTGAAAATTTCCAACCTCCACAACCCATACGGTTCAAACTCCACAGAGCCGTTGTCTCAAGAAATCTCCCACGATTTTGAAACCGCAATGAAAACACTTGAGGATATGATTAGTAACTTTAAGAATCAAGTGAGTGGTGAAAAGACCATGGGAGAATTGCTTGCTGAAGAGCAAAATGCCCGCCAATCTAGGGAAGAATCATTAGTCCTAGAGCAAGCAGCTCTAAGACGTTCCAAATTTCTGAAGGCAGCTCTTTATGATGATGATGACGAGGAGAGTTTTTATCCTTTTATAGATAATACTTCTCAACTCCCTCAGTCAACTAATACCCCAGCAGTTGAGATTTCATCTCAAACAACTGCTATCACACCTGAAGCTCCCACTCACTCTCTAAACATGGGGATGAGCATCTTGACACTTGTTCACGAAAAGGAATCGGACGAATTCATAAAGTCTAGTGTTGAGGACCTTGTCCCAATCCGAGAGAGTCGGAAGGAACTTCGATCGGATGTGATTCTTCTTCCCTCTTGAGTGTTCAAATGATCATTTGAAACTTTCTCCAATTTTAGCGACGATTGTGCTTCCTTTGGAAACATTGAGTGCGTTGAGGCATCACTTCCACAATCGATCTTGATCATCTTCTTGAGGAGTTCTCCGAGAACTCACTCACATCAATCCACTCTTTGATTTGAAGCCGATCCGGGAGAAACCGAAGTCTCATTGATAATGATCGTTCACTCACTTCTTATCCCAACAATCCAAATGAGAATGTTGATCACTTTGTTCCCGAAACATTCAAAGCTACTTTCACCAATCCTCTATTTGAATTCTTTCCGATGATTCACTTCAATTATGAGAATCCACTCTTTGATACTCGGGGAGGATAGTGATGAGCCCACAATGGAACAAGAGTTCACAATGTCACTTCATGTGAATGATTCTCTTCATAAAGAGTTCGCCGGTGAACCCACTCATATCATGACTCCGCCGGAGTATGATCGCTTGGATGGCAAAAATCATGATCGGGGGGAAAAGTTCTCAATCATGAGAGTTTGTATTTCTATGACTAATTTTCCAACCCTCCCTCCCGAGATGCTTTCCAAACCAACGAGCTCAACCAATAAAATCCAAATAAGTGCAACTGCACTTAATCCCGAGGAAGAAGATCTAGTCATGATTGTTATCATGATTTTCCTTCTTTTCTTCACCTACTCGGTGACTTCTTTTCTTCTTCACTCCTTCGGGAATGAAGACATTATCTTTGACCCCGGCATTTTCATTTATCATTTGTGAGCCGGGTCTTTCTCTCTTTATCTCATCGGTGTGGAACTTTCACGTGCTTCAAATGTTTATCCAAACATCTTGAATGAAAGTCCGATGGAGATTGTTTCTTCCACTTTGCTTCCCCATGAACCAATTAATTGGGTCGAGTCAAGCTAGCGACTCGGGAATCAAAAACATAGCTAAACATGGGTTTTCACCCATGTGTACCACTTCTAGTGGGGAGTTGCCCCATGTTATATATATATAGTTTTCAAAAAAAAAAAAAAAAAAAAAAAAAAAATCTTTCTAAATAATGGCGTAGTATTTCCCTTTCACGTTCTTTGTTTCGGCATAACCGCGGTACTTTGAATATTGAGGGCAATATTCATTTCTAAGTGTGGGGGATTCTCACGAATTTTATTATATAATTATACCAATTGATCCCCGTTTTGGCCAAAATTTTTTTTTTTGGAGTAAGTGTTCTACACTTACTCATTTGGTTATCGATCCGCCTTGTCTAATAAACAAAAGGATTGGCTAATCCAGAGCAAACGGCTCTTGGTAAAGATAGCTCAAATCCGTTTATATGGTCGGCAATTTGCCCAAAATTGTATGGTATTCAACTCACCATATCCTTAAAAGTGAAGAGTTGGCTAGCCCGCAAGTTTATGGCTTGTGGTAAAGGCGATGGAAAACCATAATTGGTAATCACTCACCAAAGATAATATTGATAATTTATCTAAGAGTTGGCTAGTCCGAAGCAAGCGGCTTCGGTAAAGACAAAATCAAATCCGTTGAAAGTCGGTGGTTTGCTCAAAATCACATGGTTATCGGTGTACCATGGTTTTACTTGAACTGAAACATTTGGCTACTCGAAGTAATGGCTTTTGGTAAAGAGATTCAAATCCATTAAGTTTTCTCAAAAGATTGCTAGGGACTAGCAATAGTTTAGTGTGGGGATTGATGAGTGTGTAAATACTCATCATTTTGTATAATATAAGCGCAAATTTATCGAAAACACTCGAAACACATCAAAATGATCAAAATATCACAAATCGTTGTTTTATGTGTTTTAAATGCAAAATATCAAAATCGGATGAAAAACATATCAAATTTGCAAAATTGCGGTTTAGTCCCCAAGTTTCAAAAGTTGTCAAAAACAGTCCCTGAGCACATAATTTCAAAAGTAAAGTCACCAAAGGTCCTTGTAAAATCAAAAGTTGTCAAATTTAGTCCTTTGGTGAAAAATGTGAAAAGTTTGAGAAATTTACAAAAATGGTCCTTCAACTTTCAAAATTGGCAGAATTGGCCCCTGGAAAATGTGAAAATGGCAACTTTGGTCCTTGTAATATTACCACTTGTCAAATTCAGTCCTTGGAGCAACTTTGAGAGATTGGCAGCCTAGGTCCTTGCATTTCCAGAAATTACAAATAAGTCCCTTGTATTCTAAACCCTATTACTACCACTTGGACTTGTCAAATTGCAAATGAACCCCTGCCATATAGCTTTTGGACCCTGCCTTTTTGACCCCCTGTATTTAATATCTCAGTCAAATGATTTTGACCAACACTTTCCCTCCCTCTTCACGGGTGTTTACATCCCCCATCATCACACCTGCATATCACCTGATCACACTCCACCTCCACTCCATCATCACCTACATCCCCCCTCCAAACACAAGAAGCCAAGCCTCATTTATTACCCTAAACCTAACACTCAATCACCTCACAAATGGTTAAAATGAAATTGGCGCCAAAAAGCAATTGAATGGCCAAGATTGATTTGAGTGATCCAAGGGCCACTTTTTGTGCTGGGATTTATTCAGAAGGAGGAGAGAGACAAACTTGGGTGTATAAAAGGCCAAGAGAAGCATCAAAGAAGGAGTTAGTTTTAGTTTTATTAGCAATGTATGTCGTTTAATGTTTTTTAGTCTTAAGTTAGATTTGCAGTTGTAATAAAAAGTTCCATTGTACCCAAGTAACTCTTTTTAATGTATTTCAACTTAACTCAAGCATCAATTTCAGTTAATGTTCAATATCCATCTTAAAAGTCTACTGTTGAAATTTACATTTTCAAAACCCTACATCAAATCTTCTAGTCACTTGTTTTTAAGCTCAAACATACTCCAACTAGCTTAGTTAAGCTTTCCATAAGCTCACATTGCGGTTCCACTTACCTTTGAACTTTGGTCAACAAAAGTCAACACGGGTAAAAGTGATGCGAGAAAGGAATGGGTTGGTTCGGGCATTGAATTGGGTTTAATAATAGTGATTTGGGTTGAATCTTGAAATGGAATTGGTTAGGATTAGAGGTTGTTAGGATAGTGGTTCTAGTTTCTTCAACTTTGCGCAAGCCATAGTGGCTAAGGATGATTTGTAAGTTTCAATTCTGTTATTAGTTCAGTTAATCTGTGATTGATTCTGTTTATTAGTCATATTTTTGTACTGTTTGATTGGTATTTGATGCTTGCTTAGCTTTATTTGCTCATTATCTGTTTGTAGTTCTTATATCAGTAGGTTTAAGAGTGTTTGGATCAACTGATATATCTATGTTTAAGGCTAGTTGATAAGTGCTTAGTGATTGATACTTGCTTATTCAGGCATTTGACATTCAATTGAGGTCTTGTTATAGCAGTTCTAGTCATAAAAGTCAAAATGACCTTGGTACTATTCTATAATCTGTATCTGTTGAAATCAGTGGGTTCAATAAGTTACATATTACTTCAAAACTAATAGATCTAGCTTGCCTTAATCATCTTTAGTCTCTATACATCATAATCAGTTCAAAATATTAGATCAAAGTTGAGCATAGTCAAACTTCAAATCTGTTCTCGAAGTCATGATCATGCACGAGCGGTTTTCTTAGAACTTGCGAGCTAGCGGTGAGTTCATATCGGAGAGGTTATAGGGTGGTCGGATATTTGGTGAAATCATAGGTGGGTCTAAACCATTGTTTGGTTCATTTTAGCGTTTGCCTTATCCATTGATCCGAGCTTGTTACTTGTTAGGAGTAGGTATTAGCAGTTTCTATTAGCTTAATCTAGTGTACTTTAGCTTTGTTCCTTTGTTTGGTTGCACTAGTAGCTTATTTGCTTACTTTTCTGAAACTTATTACACTAGTTTTTACACTATAGCTTTTAATTTCTACACATAGCCTTCTAGTTTTCATTTTCATAGCTTCATAATCTTATTTTAGAATTTTCCTGAAGATTTCATAATTTTTGGTCTCTATTTGCTATTTTTCTCAATTTAAATTAGTTTTTAATCATTTTAATTAGCTTTTAATATAAAAAATTCAGAAAAGGTTCAAAAAAATAACTTTTCAATTTTATTAAGTTTAGATAAATATAAGAAGTGAAAGAAGTAATTTTCCAGATTTTTCATAGTTTATTTGGTAATTTTTAGTAATTTAGATAGTTTTTAATAGTTTAAAATTCATAAAAAATAGAAAAATAATCAGAAAAATACAAAAATAGTTTTGAAAATTCTAGTTTGATATTTTAGACTTTTCCATTTCATAATTTTATTTTTCTAGCTTTATTTCCTAATTTCTTGTATTTTGGTTAATTATTAAATAGTTAAAAATAGTTTTTAATTAATAATAATTAGATAATTAGTGATAAAAATAATTTTCTTTTTCTATAATTTTTCTTATATCATTAGGTTTGTAAAAATGTATTTTTCATATTTTTAGGATTTATATTTTGTAAGTTTCACGTTTTTATTTGTACGTTTACGTTATTTTAATTTAAACGTAAGTTTTTAGTCTTAAGTTTTAAACGTTCATCACTTTAAAAATAGTGATAGCGTTTATTTAATATTTTTTATCTTTTTAACTTTCTTTAATTTTCATTTTAGCCCTTGTAGTTTATGTCCTTTTTCCGTAGTTATAATAATTCCAAGTTATCCTTTTCCCGTTCAAATCTCGCGATCACTAAACGTTTGATAATCCATTGCATAGCTCGCTGGGACATAACGACCCTGGGAAACACTATCCTCCTCAGATCTTCATTGCATCTGTGCTTAAGCTGTTTTAAGTTTCTTGCTTGCGTGAGAAAACTTGACGGTTTTGCGCAGATCAACCTTCTTCAAGATTGTCCGAATGGGGAATAGAAAGTTAACATCTTCTTAACTAAAATCCCTCTCAATCAAACAAGAACAGAAAGATGTTCATCAAAGAAATCAGCCCAGCAACTAGAAGCACTTTGTCATTTAATCATATCAGCCCATATGAAGATGTCAACCAACGGCTCTTAAAACAAACTCCATGTAGAAATGACCCGATAAGAAGAAGCTCGGTTCTTACATGAGTTTGGTGCCATTTGACCATTTATTCTCTAATATCAATCACCATGCAGTAGTTTCACACTTCTTCTCCCCCTCAAGAATTGCATATGGAGATGCCATTCTTGATTAAACAAGTGATTATCATCCAAATGTATTCTATTCACACTTGTTCCCCGCAAAATTAGCACATGATGTCGCCATCGTCATTATAGTTGAGCAAGTGGAATAAGAAAACAATCAACACTAGTTCGGTTCACTTGATGACTGATAGCGCATGGAAAAAGTATGAAGCATGTTGATGAGAATGGTCATAATTGAGAAGATTTCTCTTCTTCAGAAGATAAAGCGCACTGAAGCGTACACTTTTCTTTTCTTTAGGGAACGAGGCATGAACTGTTGTGTTCATATGTCATAAGAAGATTTCTCTTCTTCAGAAGATAAAGCGCACTGAAACGTGCACTTTTCTTTTCTTTAGAGTGCGAGGCTTGAACTGTTGTGTTCAAACGTCATAATCTCTCTCTTTTCATCTACTCTTGGCAAACTTGTAATCAACCCCATTATCATTCAGTAGGCTCTTTGTTGTAACAACTGATGGAGAAAACCCAATATGATGAATTTGACCCTGAAGTAAACTAACACGAACTCGTGACTTAAACTTGCACATATGTAACAAAGAGCGGTGTCGAGACTTCATCCTCTATTGAATCTCTAAGTACTCTATACTCTTCATCCAACCAACCATTAAGTAAAAGACGTACATCACCTCTTGAAAATCCACAATTGAATGTGACACTGAGCACAACAACGTAACTCCTAAAAGTGATAGTTATTTTGTGGTGGTAAGAGCCCAATTCCCCCAAGTGGTAAAAGAAAAGGAAAAAGTCACCCAATAATAACTAGATTTTCAAGTCTTCGTATTTGATAATAAGCTTGTTGGATTGATGTACTCTAACCAAACTAACTTAACTAGCTTGTAAGGGTTTAATAACCTCGGATAA
The DNA here is from genome assembly GCA_022545495.1 of Chrysanthemum lavandulifolium. Classification (NCBI taxonomy): domain Eukaryota; kingdom Viridiplantae; phylum Streptophyta; class Magnoliopsida; order Asterales; family Asteraceae; genus Chrysanthemum; species Chrysanthemum lavandulifolium. The sequence continues at coordinate 72,787,283 of CM040240.1, forward strand.
ATCCTAAGTTACTAACAATGAAACACTGAATAAACTCTATCAAGTATGCGGAATTTACTTAACCAAGCTAAGAAGAATTAACTTTAAACTTCAAATGATTTTATTAATACTTTAGAACCTGCTTGTTATACAGATTCTTAACAACTCTAAAACTTTAATATCGTACTCTCTAATGTGTACTCATAAAACTCATATACTCGTACCTCTAATGCCAATCTAGGGGTCCTTTTATAGGCTTAAGGATAACCCTAGTCGGTTTACAATTACAAACTTTAACGACAAGTAATACTATAATAAACTTAGAGCATTCTAGAATCACATATTGATCCTTAACGATTTTGCATAGCAGTCCTTTAAGCATGCAGTACTTTGATGAACGAGCAGTACTTTGACTTTCTTCTTTAGCAGTACTTTGACTCTTCAACACTTTGACTCTCTATATCCCAACAATCCTCCCCTAACTTGAATTCTACTTGCTTGACTTCAAGTTCCTTTGTATATTCTAATTTAACATCTTTGTCTTCAAAAGAGATTGTGGTTTTATCTTCAAATTCTGTCTTCATAGATTCTGTACTTATATCACCATCATCAAAGTAGTCTTTATCTGTAATTCGTTTCAGCAATAATCAGCAAGCTCCATCTTCTCAGCTACTCAGCAACGTATGACAATTTGTACATTAATTCAGTTAAGTTTCAGTCTATTCTCATCACTTCCAGGTGTGTAAACTCCTGTGAGAGCTGAATCATTGAAATTTAATGGATTTTGATGCCTCTTTACCAAAGCCATTAACTCTAGAATAGCCAAATGTTTAGGTGTGTAAGACCATGGTACATTGATAACCATATGATTTTTAGCAAATCATCAGCTATCAATAGATTTGATTTGTCTTTACCAAAAGCTGTACCCTTTGGACTAGTTAGTTCTTGCAACCATGGTGAACTAGTTACCATATAAATGGTTTTTCCACAGCCTTTACCAGAAACCATTTTCTTGTGGGCTAGCCAACTCTTTACATTTGCTGATATGGTGAGTTCATTACCATACAACTTATTAGCAACTTGTCAACTATATAACGGATTTGAGATATCTGTTGTAATCGCTCCTAACTCATAAATGGAACGACATTGACGGGATTATATTTTCTATCTTTGTTACCTTAAACACATGGGCTTGCTATGTCAATTACCCATTGTTGTATATGTTTGGGTATATAAACCCCTCCATACTTCCATGGAGGGGTGAGATTTCTTAGTGTAATTTTCCCTTTCATTAATAAAACACACATAGTTCTCTCCCTTCTCTCTAGTCTCTCTCTCTAACATGATGAAGATGTTCTTCCATCTTCCCCGACCTCCCGATTCACCAAATCACCCAAATATACGGTCCTAACATTGGTATCAAGAGCGAGGTCGGATTTTTATTTTTTGGTTGATTTTGGTGATGTTATTTTGTCAAAATTCGATCTTGTAAAATCTGTTTTTTAACTGAGTCTCAACCTTTCACATTTGTTTATTAGTTTTTCACAAATTTCTTACAAGTTATGTATTTCTTGGTCAAAAAGGTCTATAATTTTTGCATATCTGTTTTATGTCATCATAATGTCCAAACAGTATCTATTTAGACTTTTTTTTGTCCATCACGTGAATCTGTGGTAAATGGTCAAACTGGTCTGATTATAATAGTCAAAAATGAGTCAAAAGTAACCTCCTTCATGTCTCTGTTTCTTGGTCATATGAATCTGGACAGAACTTTTGGTCGGAAAACTCGCTTGAAAAGGTCAACAAAGGGTCAAAACCCTATTTTTAGGCCTAAGGTGCCATCTTCAGAAATATTTACGCATAACTGTGAAGTTATGCGTAAGGATTCTTACGCGTAACCTTGGTTTTACGCATAACTGTTTCTGCTTACGCATAAGATTTGTTTCGAGTAAGAAATCTTTTTTACGCATAAGATATCTTGTTTACGCGTAAGAAAAAAAATGGTTACGCATAAGGTTTTTCACCTTACGCATAAGTACAAGAAATGAGACGAAGGAGAGGATGCTTACGCGTAAGATCTTTACTCATAAAGACAGAAATAAAATGAAGATGAAGTAACAGACATGACCTCGACCAAAAACCCAATACCAAAACTCTTCTTGTGACCTCAGTTCTACCATCACATGTCACAAAACAAAATGAAAAATACATCACGTCTACCACAACTGTACCCAATCAGTCCAAACCAATTACTACTCTACATCTGAACCCAACAAACATCAACATCAAAAAACTATCCTAATCCCACTATGATTCAAACATACACTACTAAGGTTAAATAGATCTCGGTTTTCTTGTTCACCTTAGACATCAATCTTCTGATTTTAAGTGCGTGAACAAATAAATTCTTCATTGATACATTTTGGTGCATCAATCCTTCATTATATCCGAACACTTAAAGGTTGAGCAAAACATAATAATTTTGTCCCCTCTTTCGTTCGTTCTTGAATTAAACACAAATCAAGATCTCAGTTGTGCTTTCAGTTGTATCTTTTACAAGATTACAAGCTCTTAGATATTTAAATCTCGAAGGCATAACAACTGTTGGGTTTTTGGTTCCTTGGATCAAGAATTATTCTAAGTGTTGGAACCACGGATAGAGTTGATAAAACCACAGACAGAAGAATGGAACCACTGATGAAGACAAACCGCTGCTAGTAGTATTGTGTAACCATGGATATTGTATTGTAACCACTGCTAGTCTTTTATAGTCGGTTTAGTATTCTGTATTAGATAAATATGGAAAAGATATTTATCTTGTAGGTTACGTATTGTATTATGTAAAGGACTCCTTAGCATATAAAAGGAGGTCCTAGGTTAGATTAGATAGACATATGTTTTATATCTAAGGTCGATACACTTCAAGGTTGTAAAACCCTAATACTTGTTAGAGTATTAGTATTAATAATAATATTGAGGTGTTGAATGTTCATTGTTCTTCTTCTTAAGATTAAGTATTAAATTCCGCGTGATACTTAATAAGTCTTTGTTTAGGTCATTTTCTATATTAGATCGTTTGCTCAACTGGGATCAACAAGTGGTATCAGTGCTTGTGGTCTAGAAATTGTAATCAAGAAGAAGTCAAGTTAAGTTCTGTTCAAGAAAGTTAAGATGTCTGACGAAACTCACATGGTTACTGCATCAAAGGTACCCATGCTCAAGCAGGGTGAATACCAAATTTGGAGAATGTGAATGAGGCAATACATTCATATGATTGACTATGCCATCTGGGATGTTGTTGAAAAGGGTGATACTCTTCCTAAGAAGAGTGCAAATGGTACAGAAATAGCCATTGATAGTGAGGTTGACAAGGCTAAAACAAGTGGTATCATACCTAATGAGTTTGCATTGGACTTTGATCATTATGAGTCTGCTAAAGATTTAATGGATGCTATTGAAACAAGGTTTACTGGTAATGAGCTACAAAGAAATCAAGGAAGAATATGCTAAAGCATCAGCTTGAAAACTTCACTGCTCTTAGTGGAGAAAACTTGATGGCACTTATAATGACTTCAAAAACTTATCGGTCAACTGAAGTTTGTGGACTACAAAGTTGCTCAAGAAGATATCAATCTTAAGTTTATTAGAAGTTTGTCACTGACCGGCTATGCATCTTGTTGTGTGGAGAAACAAAGATGACTTTGATCGATGACTCTAGACAATCTCTACAACAATTTGAAAGTTTATGAGTCTAAAAGAATATTCTTTGGTTCATCTTCATCGACACAAAACATTGCTTTTGTTTCCCCAAACCATATGAGTCCTCAAGAGGCATCCACTGCTGCTTATGGTACAACCACTGCTATTGCTAACAATACCACTGTTAGTGATAATGTTAGCGATGGTGCAATATGTGCTTTTCTTGCTGATTTAACTACCAGTGTTACTGTTTTGAATCAATATCTGGATCAAATTGATCCTGATGATCTTGAAGAGATTAATCTTCAATGGCAAATGGCAATGTTGACTCTCCAAGCAAGGAAGTTTCTGAGGAGGACTGGAAGACAAGTTAAGTATGATGGTCAAAGGAGAGCTGGATTCGAAAAAAGCAAGATGGAGTGCTTTAACTGCAAAAAGAAGGGTCACTTTGCAAGGGAATGTAGAGCTCCCAAGAGGATTGAAGGCATCAAGAAGACCACTGAAGAGCCTGCTCCTTCTTCAGCATTGGTTGCTCAAGATGGCATTGGTGATTATGACTGGAGTGATCAGATTGAAGAAGGCCCCAATGCAGCTTTTCTTGCTAGTGAAGCTTCAAAAGAGCATAACTTTGCTCTTATGGCCTATGCTTCATCTTCTGGTTCAGATTCTGAGGTATCAAACAATTCTAAAACTTCTATTTGTTCCTTTAAATCATGTCAAGATAACTTAGAATCTCAAAAAGATATCACTGAGAGTTTAAGGAAAGAAGTAGAAAGACTGTCTCTAGATAACTTAGGTTATAGAGTTGGTCTAGAAAGTGTTGAAGAAAAGCTTAATTACTGTATTAAATGTGAGTTTGAGTATGTTGATAAAATTAATATACTAGGTGGAGAAATTGATCTTAAGGATAGAGAGATTAAGATGCTAAAAGAGAAACTAGAAAAGGCAGAGAGTGTTAAAGTAGAAGCCCTACAAGAAAAAGAAAAACATGTTGTTAGGGTAGCTAAAACACAGTAAGCTTCTGATCTAGTAAATAAGCCAATAGGCCAAAAACTATTCAAGGATGGTACTGGTCTTGGTTACAATGATATGCCACCACCATCTCTTATGAAACATGCACCACCTGCAAAAGAGCTTTCATTTAGTAGTAAATTTAGTTTCAACAAACCTGTAGGTGAGACTAACAAGATTGAATCACCTAAGATAGGTTTTGATAAGTCATCTGATGCTCCCACTATTGAAGATTGGGAATCAGATTCTGAGGAAGATAGAACTGAATCAACTAAGCCTGATAAGATAGAAAAATTTAAGAAAGTTGGTTCTGAACAAGCCAACCTTGTGCCTAGATTTGGAGCTCAAATAGCTAAGAAAGTAGTAGAGTACAAGGAAGTACCTAGGGATCAGATGAGAAGATACATACCTAGGGGAAACCAGAGGAACTTTAATGGACTAATTTCAAACAGATTAGGAGATGAGTTTCAATGTGTTAAAAAGGCTTGTTTTACATGTGGTAGTTTTGAGCACTTACAGAGAAATTGTTATAAAAACAGACCACAGGTTTGGAATCATTGGAAGATGGTAAATCATCAAAACTTTTCAAAGAAAACAAACCCTCATCCTAACAAAAACATGATTCCTAGGGCAGTGTTGATGGGGAATGGGCATACAAAAACATGATTCCTAAGAAGAGTGCAGATGGTACAGAAATAGCCATTGATAGTGGTTGCTCTGGGCACATGACTTGGGATGGGAGCAACCTGGAGGACTTTGAAGATTTTGATGGAGGATATGAGGCATTTGGTAATGATCCAAAAGGAGGAAAGATACTTGGCGGAGGCACAATCGAATCAGGAATTTAAACTTTGAAAAGGTCTATCTGGCATGTGGACTTAAGTATAATTTATTCATGTTTCTCAAATGTGTGATAAAAAACTGGGTACTTTTGGTGAAACTGAGTGTGGTGTTGTCTCCCGATTTTAAGATGCCCGATGAGAAGTATATACAGCTTAGGGTACCTAGGAAGGAAAATATATACTGTTTTGATCTTAAAGATGTTCTTCCCAATAGGTCCTTAACTTGTTTGTTTGCTAAGGCAATAGTAGATGAGTCAAAGTTATGGCATAGAAGGCTAGGTCACCTTAATTTCAAAACAATCAATAAACTGGTAAAGGGCAACTTAGTGAGAGGGTTACCTTCTAAGGTTTTTGAGTGTAAAGAACTGTGTGTGGCTTGTCAAAAAGGTAAACAACATAGAGCTTCTTGTAAGACCAAAACTGTAAACACCATCACACAACCACTGTTTATGCTTCATATGGACTTATTTGGACCTACCTTTGTTAAAAGTTTGAACCATAAGCGATGTTGCCTAGTGATCACCGATGATTATAGTAGATTTTCTTGGGTATACTTTTGGTCGCAAAGATTTAGACTAGTGAGATCCTCAAGAGTTTCATTACTAAGATAGAAAATCTAGTAAATCATAAGGTCAAGGTAATCGGATGTGATAATGGAACCGAGTTTAAGAATGATGTAATGAATTAGTTACTGTAGCTAAGGGTACAGAAAGGCAGTTTAGTGTTGCTAGAACACTACAATGTAATGGTGTAGCTAAAAGGAAAAATAGGACACTAATTGAGGTCGCTAGGACAATGTTATCGTAATCAAAGTTACCAACTACCTTTTCTACCGAAGTCGTAGGCACCGCATGTTATGTGCGAGAATAGAAGTAAGGTAGTGAAGCCTCATAAGAAGACACCCTATGAGTCGTTACATGATAGGAAGCCAATGATTGCATTCCTAAAACCTTTTGGGTGTCCTGTTACTATCTTGAATACCATAGACTACCTAGGCAAGTTTCAAGAAAAAGCTGATGATGGATAATTTTTAGGCTACTCTTCAAACAATAAAGCCTTTAGAGTATACAATAGGAGGACTAGGATAGTTGAAGAGAACTTACATGTTCAATTTAGTGAAGAGACTCCTAGTGTTGAGACCAAAGGACCAGATTGGATATTTAACATTGATATGCTAACCAAATCTATGAATTATGAGCCTATCATTGCGTGAACTTCCACTAATGTTAATGCAGGTACACAAAGGATTATGATGCGAAATGATTCTAAGGAAGTCGATTCTCCAAAGGAGTTCTATTTGGTTGAAAAGTGGAAAGTGTACCGTCTCACCAATCATTCATAAGCAAGGTCCCACTGATGATGATATCTTGAATACTGGAAGCAAAGTTGATCATCATCAAGCTAAAGATGAGTTGTTGAAAGATAACTCAGTGTCGGTAGAAGAAATTGAAAAGAAGAAGAGGCATTCTGAAAGCACTGCTAAACCAAACAAAAGCACGGACGGTTATAATGAAAGCACTGCTAAGCTAACTTCTACCACTGCCAGAACAAGTGAAACTCCGGCTGCAAGTACTGGTGCTAGTACTTTCTTTGGACCAACTAGAAAGCCATTATTTGGTGAAGAGGAGTATCCCCATGATCCTAACATGCCTGATTTGGTAGAAATTGATACTCCTACTGATGATGAAGACATGGATGATTTCTTCAATGCTGATCTATCTAACTTGGAAACTGTCATTCATGAAAATCCAATCACCACTACAAGGATACATAAGATTCATCCCAAGGAACAAATACTTGGAAATTTGAATACTCCAGTTCAAACAAGAAGCAGGGTTAAGAATACTGAAGCCTTTCCTGAATAAGGTTTCTTTGCAAGATCACTTCACAAAAGAAACAGTCATAAAGTTCTGCAAAATTTCCTGTTTGCTTGTTTTCTATCTCAAAAGGAACCCAAGAGAGTGGAAGAAGCTTTATCAGAAGAAGGATCGGTAGAATCAATGCAAGAAGAGCTTCTTCAATTCAAACTTCAAGAGGTTTGGACATTGGTTGATCTTCCTAATGGTAAGAGGGCAATTGGGACAAAATGGGTGTTCAGAAATAAGAGGGATGAAAAAGGAATTTTGGTAAGGAACAAATCAATGTTGGTTGCTCAAGGATACACACAAACTGAAGGTTTGGACTATGATGAAGTATTTGCTCCAGTTGCAAGGATTGAAGCTATTAGATTATTTTTAGCTTATGCTTCATTCAAGAACTTTGTTGTGTATCAGATGGATGTTAAAAGTGCTTTTGTTTATGGCACAATTGATGAGGAGGTTTATGTTTGTCAGCCTCCTGGTTTTGAAGATCCTGATCATCCTGATAAGGTTTACAGGGTGAAGAAGGCTATGTATGGGTTGCATCAAGCTCCTATGGCATGGTATGAGTGCTTGTCTACTTATTTAATGGACAATGGTTTTAAAAGAGGGTTGATTGATAAGACTTTGTTCATTCGAAAGCACAAGGATGATATTTTACTGGTTTAGGTTTATGTAGATGACATCATCTTTGGCTCAACCAATAAGGAGCTATGCAAGGATTTTGAGAAACTTATGCATGATAAGTTTCAAATAAGTTCTATGGGAGAACTCACTTTCTTTTTGGGGCTACAAGTTCAACAGAGGACTGATGGTATCTTCATTAGTCAAGACAAGTATGTAGCAGATGTTTTGAAGAAGTTTGGGTTTCAGGATGTGAAGAGTGCTAGTACACTTATAGAGACTCGAAACCACTTTGCTACCGATGATGGAAGTCCCAAAGTTTATTTGAAGTTATGCAGTCCATGATTGGATCTTTGATGTATCTCACGCATCTAGGCGGATATAATGTTCTCGGATGTGTGTGCAAGATTTCAAGTCACACCTAATACATCACACATGAATGCTATTAAGAGAATATTTAGATACCTTAAAGGTCATCCTAAACTGGGCCTTTGGTACTCTAAGGATTCTCCTTTTGATTTGGTGGCCTATACAGATAGTGATTATGCTGGTGCTAGTTTGGATAGGAAATCTACAACTGGAGGTTGTCAGTTTTTAGAAAGCAGACTAATTTCATGGCAGTGTAAAAAGCAAACTATTATGGCAAATTCTACAACCGTTTGAATATGTGGTCACCCGCTAGTTGTTGTGGTCAAGTTCTTTGGATTCTTAATCAATTGTTGGACTTTGGGTACAACTTTATGCATACTAAGATTTACATTGATAATAACAAGACAATTTGCATCATTAAAATCCTTTTTACATTCTAGAACTAAACATATTGAGATAAGGCATCATTTTATTAGAGATTGTAATGAGAAAAGGTGATTCAAATGGTAAAATCCATCTTGATTTCAATGTTGTTGATCTTCTCATTAAAGCTTTTGATGTGGGAGGTTTCATTACCTTGTTGTTAGTATTGGAATGATTAATCTCTAATTCTCAACTTGTTTTGTAAAAGTTTGTATAAGTATTGGATTGTTATTATGTGATCTTAGTATTGCTATTTTGTTTCTAACCACCGATAGTTATGTTCAAACCATTTGGTTGTTGCTCGTATTTCCACTAACCATTTTGCGAGATAAATGAAAGTTAAATTGTCAAGCAAAAGATGTATTAATTTAAATTGTTCATTCATTCAAGAAACAACATGACTTCGACTACGACTTACAATTAACTTCAAATGACAATACAATACCGCCTATACAAGAGTTCCTAAAACCTATCCTAGCTCATATCATCTATTCCAAAACCTAGTGATATGCATGACCAGTACGATATGCATGACCACTACGATGAAGAAGCTAAGGATCAAAATGGGAAGGATGGATTGATGAAAACGAAGATGATGAAGATGAATACAGTAGATGGATTTGTGATATGAGAAGTCTTCGGTTTTTCCATCTACTCGTTCCACCATAAAGCATCACTCCATCTTCCTTTTACCCTTTCCCTTTACGATATGAGATGAAGCACCAAAACCTGGTGCAGGAAGACCAAGAACCACCTCTCTGTTCTTTGGAAGTGGTGGATTTTTGGCCCGTGGCCTTGGTTGAGGGTGAGAGGGTGAAGGTTTTGCATTTTCTGCTTCCTCTTGAACCAATCTATTGAAGATTGGCTCCAAACGCTCAGTGGAATCATCTGATCCTCTTGATGACTCACTAGGATCTGCTACACTGTCATCTTCCGATGAAGGAAGAAAGGGGGATTTTTTAGGTCTTGGTTTTTGTAGAGGAAGGTAAAGTCGCCATGGATTAGTATCTTCACTTGATAATGATGATGAGGAGGAGGAAGAAGTTTTTAGATCAATAACTTCTGGTTGATTCCAACTGGGATTCCACATGGTGATTGTTGTTGATTGTGAATTTTGGAGGAATTAGGGTTTCAGTTTAATTGATATGGTGATATTTTGGGCATGAGATTCTTCTATAGGCAGAGAAATAGTATTAGTGAATAAATAAGGGGAAGGTTAAGGTGGTTGAGGAGTTCATGAGGAAGTTGACTATATTGACTTAAACATTAGCACTTTGGCTAACCACTGATGAGTCAATAAAACCACTTCTACCTTTTTCTAACCACTGGTAACATTAACTCTCTTTTCTGTGTTTGGTTTTTGTTTGTGACTTGCATGTATGGAGGATTATTGTATTTTGGAGCTTGTGTTTTAGTCATTGTGTTTAAAAAAAATTGTGTAGTCCTTCATATTTTTGTAAGATATCTCTTATTTCAACACAGATTTGCTTGTTGTATCTTTTGGTCAACTGATTGAAGTGCAACATTGTATCCACTGCTAGTATGTTGCAAACCACGGAAAGAAGTTATGTAACCTCTGATAGCATGCTGCTTGTTTTTGGATACTAGAGGGGCTGTTTGGTAACTTTGGCGAAAGTATATTTAACTCCCCAAATCACGGATGGATCATTTATTTGATCTTCAAAACACTTCAACTTGGTGCTTTACATCAACCCTAATCACTTTCCTTTGCATAATTCACAAATCCCACATCATACCCATTATCAACACAATGGCGAACCAGTACTCCCACACACATAACCTTGTTGCTAATCTCATCAAGAACGATAGATCTGAAGGTTTTCATCAGATGATTGATTTACTTATTCACAGTCCTATTCACTATGCCTTAACCGTCACACTAACCATCCTTAAAGCCTACATACATCAGTTCTGGAGGAATGCTAAGCTTGAGGAGGTCGATGGAATAGAAGTGTTTAGCACTGTTGTGGATGAGAATGATATTTTGGTTAATGAGGAGATCATAAGAGAGGTTTTAAAGTTTGATGATGGTGATGGTATTGTAAACCTTTCAGACTTTGAGATAGTTGCTGGTTTAGAAAGGTTAGGCTATACACACAGGGGTGATAAGGTACAATTTTTTTAAGAATTTGTTTTCAAAACAATGGAAAATTTTGATTCACACCTTGTTGATGTGTATGAGTAATAAGACCACCGAGTTTAATGACTTTCCTTCAAAATTGCTACGCTATTATTTGTTTGTCGATGGAAGGAAGTTTAATTGGTCTAGGATGATTTATGAAGGCTAGTACTGTAACATTAGGAAGAAGGGTAAATACTTTTTATATCCAAGGTTTGTTCAACTGGTTGTGGAAAGTCAAATCAAAGAACACATTGAGCATTCTAGGAGTATGAAGTGTATTATATGCTTCCTAAGGTCTTTGCCCATATGAGGAATCGACACCAAATTTACAAATTAGAGATGTTCCTTTATTTCCACATATGCTTGCTTTGCTCACGATCCCGAGTTTGATGAAGGTCATGAATCTCAACCTATAGTCATCGAACCCGGTGGTAGTACATCTCAACCCACCGGTGGTACACTTGCAACCACCGGTAGTGACACTCAACCTACTTACTCAAATCCAAACCATTTGTTAAACCAATTGTATGGACTAGGAGATGAAGGGCACCAAGCTACCTCAGTGGTGTTAGTGGTGTTGTTCATGAGGTCATCACATGGAGTGGCATGATTGGAAGGGCTTCCACCATCGATTCATGCTTAGATACCGATCGTGATAGTGGAAACATAATTAAGACCCAACCTTGGCAACTCCTATCGTGGAGAGTTCATTGGAACTTAACATAGGTGGAGGAATCCTAGCCAACCGCTACTACAGGTGTATAGATGATCGTGCAAGGTCCGGTGCTATGTTTACTTTATCCAAGGATTCACCTCTGAGCGCTTAACACACTCGACGTGATGAGGATAGTTTGGAACATGAAACCGAATTGACGGATCCCGAGTTGGTACATGATGATTTTTCCAATGAACCACCTCTCGGACCAGCCTCACACAGTCGAGTGGGAGGATATTCTTGAACGGTTTAATGAATTGACGGCTAAATGTACCAAAATGGAGAATACAATCTCAAGTCTTCGTGAGTTGTCGTGTTTCAAGGTAAAGATATTAGAGACCGAAAACATGGTATTGGTTTTGGAAAAGATGATAAGGCTTGAGTTTCGCTTAAGGCATCCGAGGAGACAGAAAAAGAAGGTGGACTCTCTCCACCAAATGTGGAGAATGTATCCAAACAAGGGAGGAGTGATGGCATGAATTCAGGGGAGGCTGTAGATGTACCCATGGAAGAAGATGTTGATAGTGGAGATCAAGAATTTTTGGTATCTGATAAAGATGGTAATGAGGTCGTTCTTGAAAGTTTGAAGACGTGGTAGAAGATGAGGTAGTGCAGACACAACCATCGATAGTGTGTCGCAACCACGGTTAGTACTCTTGAAACCACCGCTGCAGCTTTAAATGGCAATTGTACCACCGCTATCATAACCACTTCCACCATTGTTATAAACCTAAAGAAGTTGAGAAAGAAGCTGCAAGTACATTGATCAATCTAAGTAAAACCTCAGCTAGTTCCCCACCCATCATTGCACCTGTTTCATCTATTAAATCTACTGCAACCAAACCCAAAAGCAAAAGTTTAGTTATTGGTGAACCTTTAAGGAAGAAGGTGACTCAATCAGTTGTTGGAAAAGGTAAAGGATTTGCAGAACGAGAGTTGAAGTTTAAAAGTAAAGAAGAACGTATTGCTTATGATGCAGAGTATATAAGAAAGATGTTAGTCAAGAACAAGCATCTTTAGAGAAAAGAAGCAAGAAGAAGAGGCTAGTCGAAATGGTTAGCTACATGGTATGAATCACAAAACTATATTCAAGCTTCTAATCAAATACATGATGAGTATATCGCACAAGAATGGGCATTGTTGGATGATGAGGAAAGAGCGAGACTTTTGGGTGAATGGGAAAGGAGGATCAGTAAAGAAAGGAAACAAGTTATAAGAAATAAACCTCCTACAATTGCACAGATGAGCAATGTACTGATGAAGATTATTAAGAATTTAGGCATACATATTCCTGATAATCTTAGTAAATGTTCATTTGAAAGAATTCATGAGCTTTATTTGATGTGTATGAGGATTAATAATGATAATTTCTGTCCAATGAATTCTAAAAAGGAAGAAGAGTGGATTCAAAGTAGACAAAAGATAAAATCTGAGATTCAGGAGACATCTGATTCTAAAAGATTGAAATTAGTTGAAGATGGTAATCAAATTATCTCTTATGTGTTTAAGCTTAATGGAAGTGAAGGATGTTGGAAAATTCAAAGACTCAATAATGAAGTTTATGAGTATAATAAATTTTCACAGATGCTTCAGTATTTTGATAGAGATGATTTGATGAATCTTTGGATACTTTACAAGAATAAGTTTGGTGAAGAACATCCAAATGATTATCATGAGAGACTGGTTTATCATCATTTGAAGATTTTATTTGAACCTACTCATGATAAACCTGAATGGAAAGGACTCTATAATGGTCATGTTACAAGATGGTTTTATATCAAACTTGTGGAGTTCATGTTTTAACTGCTTCGAGAAGTTATTCATATGCTTGTAGAAGGTGATTATTCTCAACCGAATAAGTATCCGTGAGTTATTGCTCGATGATGAAGCCCGGTTTTATCAAGATGTTGTTGCCTATGATGGTCAAGCTTACAATTTGTTGTTTGAAGTATGAGAAAATTCTTAAATCTAGTAAGTGTTTGGCTACACCCTCCAATTCGATGTTTTGAGCTTAAAGGAAACTTGAGAATTCTATTTGAATGTATCAAGTTTAGGGAGGATTGTTGGTTTTGGTTCCTTGGATCAAGAATTATTCTAAGTGTTGGAACCACGGATAGAGTTGATAAAACCACGCGGTAAGAATGGAACCATCGATGAAGACAAACCGCTAGTAGTATTGTGTAACCACGGATATTGTATTGTAACCACCGCTAGTCTTTTATAGTCGGTTTAGTATTCTCAGATTAGATAAATATGGAAAAGATATTTATCTTGTAGGTTACGTATTGTATTATGTAAAGGACTCCTTAGCCTATAAAAGGAGGTCCTAGGTTAGATTAGATAGACGAATGTTTTATATCTAAGGTCGATACACTTCAAGGTTGTAAAACCCTAATACTTGTTAGAGTATTTGTATTAATAATAATATTGAGGTGTTGAATGTTCATTGTTCTTCTTCTTAAGATTAAGTATTAAATTCCGCGTAATACTTAATAAGTCTTTGTTTAAGTCAATTTCTATATTAGATAGTTTGCTCAACTGGGATCAACAACAACCATCATAGATCTATTTAAAGGACTAACCCCTTTATTATATTCGAACTCTTATTAAAAGATAGAACAATACCAGTTGGTATTATTCTCCCTTTTGGTTCGGTTACTAATCACTGACACAAAACGATAAACAACATAAAACATCTCTTACCTGAGACCCTTGTCAAAGGATCTTAACGCTGAAATCGTCTTGAATATCATAAGGGTATTGTTTGTTTTTTTGGCACGATTTGTGTTTGATGAAATGAGAATAAGATTATATGATTCGAAGATATTTTTTTATGAGAGGGTTTGTTGAAAGAAGTTGGGGGCGGATGATCATTGAGATTAGGGTTCGTGATGGGGGTTGCTTTAGTTGTAGTGTGTGAGATCATGTCGTAATAAACTAACATTAGGGTTAGTTTATTTGTGTTTTATACCAGGTTAATTAGGGTTTGTATATGAATGAGTAACTGGATCGGATGGGATGTATGCTGGGCCAAGAGTATAATTTCTTCTTGGGCCGTACAGGGGGTTGGAGTGGATTTGTTGTGGGCTGGGGGTTGTATGTCATTTGGGGTGACGGGTTGGATTGATGTGGTTACTAATTGACCTATGTTATTACAAACAAAAAAAAATGCATTGAGCTCAAAATTATCACTATCAAATGTACTTTTATACATTGAGTGCATTATTTTATATAACATTGGGTAAACGAGTGGTATTTTGGCGATTACAGATTTTCACGGGGATACATTTTGACACGATCGGGAAACCATTATCAAGTTCATTAAACCCGTTAACAAAGGCTACTTTTAAGCATTTAACCGTAAGATGTGACTACAGCGATAATTCATTATTATTTATTTGAGGTTGAAGTGGGATATCACGGATGCGTGTACTTAGTATCTGAAGATATCGGGGTTGGTTGGATGCATGATTCTTCGAGATCCTTGTTCCAGCCTTTTAACCGCTTCGAATGACAAAGACTTGAGTTATCTAGTTGAACCCGATGTAAGGAGTTACGTTGTTGTGCTCACGACTTATAACTATCACTTTTAAGGAGTTACGTTGTTGTGCTCAAGTGTCACACTAAGGTGTGGATAATTTGAGAAACTTTCGCTTTACCTTTTTCGATGGAGTTAAGAAAATGGGTTCTTCATCTGACAATAGTTCAAGTTTAAGTCACAAATTCGGGTTATACTACTTCAGTCTCAAGTTCGGCATATTGGGTTTTCTCCATCAGTAGTCACTACAAAAGGCCGTTAGAATGATAATGGGGTCGGTAAAGAGTTAGCTTAGAAGAGTATACACGAGTAGAGAAGTTTTATCAGCAGTTGATTCTCATTTCATCAAGGAGCACGTGGAACAGGGTACCATTGAATTATACTTTGTGGGTACTAAATACCAATTGGCAGATCTTCTCACCAAAGCCTTAGCTCCTGCTAGGTTTAATGAGCTAGTCCACCGGATTGGTATGAGGTGTTTGACTCCAGAAGAACTGGATGAACTGTTAAAACATTCTTAAAAACAGTCAAACACCAAAACGTCTTTTGTAAATATTTTTCAAAACCAAAATACAAAATTATAAAATCTGATAAAACAACAAAAATATTCTTCTATCTATATTTCTATTAACATGGCAAGTACAAATCTTCCGTCAACACTCTAGAATATTATGGACCACATCCTAATCGCTGAAAATCAAGATCCTTTCATTAAGCTAACATGTGCATCATCCTCATCAAATTGTTGTTGCATAAGAAATTACAAACATTAACATGTGCATCAAAGAAGACTTGCCACAAACCGTAGTCTATCAAGTCTTTCATCGAACACTTGGCTGGCAACATCAATAACATGAAGAAACCCACTTCCCTATTCACTTTCAAGTTGAAATACTTAACCCAATCTTCAAAGCAAAGCAAGAACTCCGTTGTCGTAATTTGTACCAAGAATCGTTCTGCATCTCTAAAAGCTCTAATTCCAAAAACCCACATAATTAAACACAAACCGGTTAGATCCTCCTGTAATTGGTTGTGTAAATAAGTTATCAAATACTCTAATTCCCAAAACCCACATAGAAATCGAATAACATATACATCTAAACTTTGCAAAACCTAAGATGCCAACAAATAATTAACACCAATATTAAAAAAAAAAAAAAAAAAAACCCTACCGGTTCGATCACCGATATCTTTGTATGAAGCTACCGCCTCTTTTGATACTTATCTTATCCTCGCATCTCTCATGAAAGTGTGGGTTCGGTATCTTCCAGACTTTCCGCTTCGCTCCGGTTGATGTTGAGTTGTTGCAGACCGACATATGTTATCAGTTGTTTGAGAATTATCTGGAAAAAACGACGTATTGTAGAGGGGTCAGGTTAACAAAGGCCACATATCAAGGATTAGGATGTGGTCCAAAAATATTCTTCTATCAAATTTTTTTTCGATCAAGTGTTGAGGGGGAGAAAGCAAACATTTTTCGGTTTCATAAAACCTTGTACTTGCATGTTACCTCATCCCGGTTGTTTCTTTAATAATGGTGGTCACATTGGTTTATCGACACTCCTGACTAAACTTTATAAAATTTCATTATTTCTTAAGTCGAGGGGAGTGTCGTCAAGTTTCTTTCCAAATATCCGCTGTTTGGTAACCAAAATGGAAGTTATGGGCATGAGATGTATATGGTTAAGTTGGAGGGACTGAATGTGTCAAAAGCTAAAAGTATTTTTAACAAAATACCTCACCTAATTTCACAAACCACATTAACTTCATCACATTTAATATCCAATTTGTAAGTGCTAAAACGTTCTTTGTAATAATCTAAACATGGGTTTTGAATCTTTTTTAAAACTAACGGTTAGATTTTTGTCTAGAAGTGATTTTGTGTTCTACGCATATGCGTATGAACACATAATCAAGGTTGAGTGTTGTTGGTGTTAATGGTAGTGTCAAAATGTTGTTATTATCACAAAAATACCATTTCCATCATCTATACTCACCTAGAAACTCAAATTGTTTGATTTTAAAAGTTGGGGTTTATGCGTAAGTTTGGGTATTTTCATATGTGAGTATTTCTAGTCAAAAATATAGTTGTTTCATGTTGTTTTCATGTTGAATTGATCATATCTAGGCTCAGAACTTACCCAGAAACACCAATTGTGTTAAAATTGAAAACTAGGGTTTATGTTCTTAGTATTTGGGTATTTTTAATCTGCTTAGATATTGATGTTAAAAGTTGGATAAAACAACTCCATTAGGCTTCTTAGACATCCCAGAAAAAGTTTGGTGTTAATTCCATGGTTAGATATCTTACTCGTAGAAATTGAACTTTAGGGTTTAAGGTCTACGTGTAAACCATTTTCTACGCATAACTGTTTAATGAGTATTCATGGCTTGAACTGATAAAGATTGAATGTATGTGTTAAAATTGGTGTTATGATAAACTTATTTCAGTATTTCTACGCGTGAAAATTCATAATCAAGGTTACTTGAACATTCTACAATGGGGACTACGCGTATCCTGTGAAGGATATGCGAAACATTAACCTCTACGCATAAGGTTCACTCTTACGAGTAAGCCTTACGCGTAAGGTTCCATATACGCTTACGCGTAAGCTTTACGCATAAGGCCTTCTTTCCCACGCTGTAATATTTCGCACGCTGAAGTAAAGAACCCACGCATAAGCTTACGCCACGCTGTATAATTACTCCCTGCTTACGCATAAGCTTGCAAAATCTACGCCAAGCCTAGTGTTAACCAAAATTATGAATTGTTACGCGTGCAAACTTGTAAATAAATAAATCATAACGCCACGAAACCATAATGTCACTAATAAGCTTAAATGTTTAATAAGTTGTGAAAAATAAGTGAAAACATAGACTTTAAAACTTAAAGTTAACCAACTAACAAAACTTATCACGACGTCTTTAGACTGATGGACTAACAAGTGACATTGGACTGGTAACAATCATCGACATATCACATTCAATAATTAGACAATAAAACCAACTGTTGACTAACGTAATGTCTTTCGATATATTGGTTCTTTTGGCTAAATATCTTTCAGATCACGACATGGACGCTCAAATGCAAAACGTGGAAGCACCAAACGTTCTCACCGTTGAAGATATCTTCCCTATTGGCTATCCAATGAAGATCGGAAAGAATAACCTTTGTGTTGATTTTGATAGTCTCACCGCTCGACTCTTCTTGTTTAATAGTTGTGACATTCTCAAGAATCACCCTTATCGTGACATGCTCACCAATTACGATCAAAGGTCGGGAGATCTACATTCACCGCCTGCATACAATGCGAAAGATCAAAGGTCAAAATCTTTGGACGGTGACTCTCAACCACAAACAAGTCACCATCACACCAAGCAGACTTAAGGGCTGGTCTTCTCATTCTCGCCATCGAGCCAACCGAATACAATGCCACACCAACCAAGAGGTTGTTCGCAATTCATGATCGACATTGGTTATGACGAAGCTTCAGAAGTAATCAAAAAGCATTCATACGTGGATCTTAAGAATATTCCTCAGCCATGGAGAACCCTAAACGTTATCATCACCAAATCCGTTTCTGGACATGATAATGGTTATGAGCATCCCAAGCTCATGGAACTACAGATCTTTTGGGCTTTGGTCAACATGAAACACATTGAAGTTGAAGCTCTGATATGGGACGACATGATGTCTTTCCTCAAAAAGCTTGGCTCCAAAATTCAATATATCAGATATACCAAATTGCTGATTCAAAGAGCTCTAGAGTATAACCCTGATATACCCTTGAGAACCAATGACCCCAACAATCACCCCATGTTGTATGAGCCTACACTCACAGTCAGATTTAAGGAATCTACAACAAAGAAACAGGGTGCAGTGTTGCAGATCACCTTCTAACTGATGCAGTCAAACAACTTTACTCTTACAAAAGGTATCCGGTAGCAGTTGAAGAGAACAAAGTTGGCTTTCTTGATGAAAAGTCCTCCGGTATACCTACTAGGAAAACCAGTTAAGGCAGGTGAAGTGTTACAAGCATCGAGAGTCACGAAGTTTCCTAAGAGGTCACATACTCATAAGGAAAGTTCCTCAAGAAGCCATTCCTATTCCTATTCCCAAGCCCGAACCGCAACGAAAGCTACCGGATGAAAGCTCGTGGAACCGAATCGCACGAAGAGGTCACCTACTCAAACCGCAATCGATGACACTCCAACAAAGAGCTAAACCTCCCACCAATAGCCGATACAGCAAAGGAAAACTCCCGTGCTTGAGCAAGATAAGGAAAGTTCTGACGAAGAACCAGTTGATGAGGAAAGTGAATATCAAAAGAAGTTCAAGAACCTCAGACTCAAATATCTTGCCGATGAATTCGTAAAGGATCAAACTCGTGGCCCCGGAGGGTCAAATGGTGGAACTAAAGTCACACCAATTTCCGATGCGGTTAATCAACCCGATAATGGAACTGGTACCACCATCACCCACGAACAACAGCAAAGGCAGATTGAGGATTCCATCAACTTTGACGTAGAGGAACCAGACACAGAAAAGATGGAGAAAACTCCTGGTGAAGATACAAAGGCTGATGAAACGGCTAAGTCTGGAGATGATGAAGATATTGATTATGATAATTTTCTTCTAAACTGTCCTACACACTCCAAGGAGGAAACTTCTGAACCACCGAAGGACCCAGAGCTACCTCACGTCTCCTCATCATCAGACTCGTCTTCTCACTCTTCACCTCCACCATCCAAAGGAACAACCAGATCCACATCTAAATCAGTGAAGAAACCTACAGACTCTTCGATATCTCGGGCTAAAACAAAGATTGCAAAAGCTGTCAAGCAAGTCAGGAGGAAAGAGGTGCTCAACAAAAAGCTAAATCAACTCGCTGACAACATCAATCTTCTAAATGATGAGATAGACAAGATGTCAAGTGAAAGGGAGTATGTCCAGAAGATTATGCAATGTGACGTTCAGGAGGAAATGAACGAAATGATTAGGGGCTATACTCACAAGTTCCTACTCGAAACTGTTCCTGGAGTTACAAAAGAGATGTCTACCAGACAGCTCTATCCAAATCTCATGAAATTGGTCAAGCAAACAATGCAATCCACTCCGGTTACAATGAACATCAATCCAATGGAGCTCGCAGTTTTTTCGATGCGAGTTGATTTCAAGTCGGTGCTCCAAATGTCTCAACGATCCGCAACTTTCACCTCGACGAAAGTAAACTATTTGAGGCATTACTGGAATATCAACTCAAGACTTCATGCAAGGAGCAAGATGAAAGGCCTAAGCGTCCAAGAGACGATGATGATAAGGATAAAGATAAAGATAAAGATCCTAAACGCCCGAAGAAAACTGGTGAATCATCCTCCATGCAACCTCCACCCCAAAGGACTCCAACCGCAAAACTATCTCCACCAAGCTCTGCTGACAAACCTCAGGACTCTGAGTTACCACCCCAAACAGAGAAAACCGGCAATCATTTCGAGTATACTGGTGGTGACGATGAGGAAGTCCCTGAGCCCCAACAACAACCTACCTCTCCTGCTTCAGCAAAGAAACCAGAATCCTCATCTAGGTCAAAGAAGAAGAAGAAGAAGACACCTAAGGCTGATGTCGTTTCATGGCTAGATGCCGATGACACCGAGTATGAATGGTTCTCTACACTTGTTGATGCTACTCCCGCCCTAACTGATGATCAAGATATGGTAAATGGTCGAACGTTGGAGCATGCTAAGTTACTTCAAGAAACGTTTCGAGTGAAGAAGATGACAAAGTAAGAGTTAAAATGCATCAAGAATGAAGCTTTTCAATTGCTTAAAGACAGCTCAGAAAGTGCTATCGAAGTTGAATACCATCTTGAAAACATAGCACGAGCCATGTCTAACAACATTGATTGGCTCAACCCTAAAGCTAACATTCACTTCACACGACAAGACAAGGCTCCATACTACACCGACTGGTCCAGACCTCTACCAACGATTGACCAACTAAATCAACCGAATATTCCATTCCGCTACTTCTTCAACAATGATCTGGAATTTCTTTAACACGGTAGGGATGGTTCAAAGAAATACGCTACATCACTTACACTTCCGTTCCTGGCAGCCATATACTCCAACTGCATACCCATCGAGGAAAAGGCTACTCATATGTTTTCTAACAGTGTGGAACAGTATGACATTGATGCAATATATGGGATTCACCATTGGCCAGAACGTCGACGAATCTACTACAAAGCTGCCAGGTTTGAAAGTATAAACATGAAGTGCATAGTGATAAAGGGATCATTGCTGTTAAACATGTAGCTCTTTCATCTAAATGGGACTACACTTTCCTCAACAACATCGTGGTAAAAAAACAAGACGGAAGGGACTATGAATTATGTGAAGCGGACTTTCAGAATTTTTCTCTCAACGACATTGAAGATCTGTATCTTGCCAAGGTACAGGGAAGAATGAGACAATTCTTGACAAACCAATGTGAATACATCAAGTCCCTACTCGACTTCATCGAAGCATAGTGATCCAGAACGTAGAAGATTTACAACTTGTCAGAGAATCATATCGACACGTGTCAACCTCACCGCACCTCGCCTAGAACTTCCAGACATCAACCATCTTTCACAATACACTCTCATCATCAAACCATTTGGAGTAGTTTGCCATAGTGAACTACATCTCAACTGCTTGATGGCGTGTAGAGATCTTCACAAGTTTGAAGATCACACACTAAAGAAATTCAAGGACGGCTTAGCTTATAGGTTGAAGGCGATACATGAAGGCATTGGGTCACCAAAGCGATGGAATTCTCGTGAGAGACGGATGTTAAGAGGATCATCACTCGGATCGATGAAAGGTTGTGCTGTAAGGATCAATTCGTAACTCTAGAGAGCTTCACAGTGGTCGCCCCAGATTACTCTCACAGCTATCAACGCCCGCCTGCATTCCCCGGAGATATTGCCGTAATACCGTACCCTTAAGTCGTATTATTTTCGATATTGATTTAGATGTGTGATTATTTAATGACTATGGCTTGTGCACACATAACAGTGTACAACCCGTACTTGTAATGAAAGGACCCCGTGGTACACATAAGTGCCACAATCCTATAAAAGGAGCGAAAGCTTCTTACCTTTGAGTAAAACTAATCAAAACTTTCTTTTTTCAAAGTTTTTGCTCAAAAGAACAAGTACCTCCCCACATGATTTTCAAAACCTCAAAAGTTTATATCACTTATTGAGGGGGAGTATTTGACTTAACACTTTGTTCAACAAACATTCTTCGTGGTAATCTTCCCACAAAACTCGAAATGGTCATATTTGTTATCAACATTTCTTCAAAAATAACATATTTATATGCCATTTTTGAGGGGGGAAATTTATGTGATAAGAAATGTGTTGTGAATTGCAAATGAATCGTCGTACCAAAGACTTAACCAATGAATTGACAAGATCGTAAATGTTAGTAAATCGAAAGGACTTGTCCGAGTAGAATGTACCATTCGAGAAACTCTTGATAGACATGAACTTTGACGGGTTTGACAAGCCTTTCGAGGCTTGTCCACATCTTCAAGATAGTTATTAGAGCTAGTTGTCACCAAAAAGCTGACAATGTAACTCTTTAACTATACAACGTAACCGTGTCTCGCAAAGAATTGTCCATCTCGAGTCGATCAATTCAAAAGTGCGAGCTCTTCTCTCACCGTGCAGATTTCTGTCAAAACACTTAAGCACGTGTGGAGGGGGAGTATTTATGCTAAAATCATCAAACCTCAACAGTGGCACTAACTGCTTTTATTCATATCCACTGTGAGAGATTTTTCATGAAAATGGTTTTATGGCAACATAGGTTAGTCATGGAGTCATAAGGTGACTAAGGTTAGGGATAACCGTCCTATGATCCGCCAGAGCCGGAGGGATCTACCCAAGGACACTTCCAATAGTTAGAATTAGAAGTCCTTAGGTATGATTATAAAAAGAAGAAATTGAGAATAGGAGAAAGAAAGAGTTGAAGAATTAAAAAGAAATGCAAAAAAAAGGGTGAAAAGAAATAGCCCGCCAGATTATTCAACTTAGGTCAGACATCGGGTTCAATTCATATGCTACTGGTTGTCACTAGTTGACACCGGTATTGAAGATTAAAAGTCGTCATGGACCCAGTGACACATGCACTATACCTTCTTAGCCACTCAAGCTTCTCTCAACAGAAGTTTGTTTCATTCTCACAGGGTACCCTACGTATACTATCGGCTTTCTCTTAGAGATAGCTGGTATTGAAATAGGAGACCCTCTCCCTAGTCTCCACTCAGGAAAACCAAAGTGCACTATTAAGTCTAGAGCCACGAGATTCATCAAAAGATCTCTTAGGTACACTTGACATTTCATCACTTGTCATTCTACAATAAGGACGCAAGTGATACAATCAAGAGTCCTTCACAGGTCTTAGAAATCTGTCGAGAAAATTTATGAGAGTTTCACACATGTGATCCTCAGTGATTAAATGGAAACTCCTGCCAGGGTCAACATCAAACGACCTTGACAAGAGGGTCGCCGGTAACTCCTTGTGGTTACGCTTAGTGTGTCTCAAACGATCTACGTCATGGGTGATGCTTGTATACCTCAACGACTTATTCGAATCAGATGTACTTGCACATCGCGTTATCTCACTTGTGGGACTCAGCTCAGAACGCCTTTGTGAGAATTAGAGTTATGTTTTCACACTATGCTGTTAACACTCTCGAAGTTCAAACTTGTAAGTGCTGGATTATTTCTAACCCTTGTTTTCATGATTTCTTCTTATGGAAGCTCGCTGGAGGAAAAGATCGTGCAGATTCTTCACATGCTCATACCAACAACAACACTAATCGAAATTCTCTCAAAAGGCAACACAAAGTCAGAATGATTTTTCATCAACCAAAGAATCTACAAAGTTAAAGACTAAGAGAACTACATCAGTACCGTAATCCAATGTTAAAGATCATGTGAGCATGTTGAAGAAAGACGTGGAGACACAGGAGCAATGGAGCAGACCTGAAGCAGATCATCACAGCATACTATCACTTCCACCACAAAGAACAAAAAATCAAAGAACAAAGAAAATGACGTCGCCAAAGCAGAATACTTCAAAGGAAACAATTTCTCTACATTGGGGAGATTGTTTGATTTAAGGCACTTCTTCTCAAAAGAAAGAAGAATGTCAGAAGACGTCAAAGCTACTATTACATCAGCACCTGCAACGTCTACATTATCAATCACTAACACTTAGGGGGAGATTGTTGGAATCACTCCTAAACCATTATTCAAGTGTTAGTCATTAATATGTAATAGTTAGCTTAATTATGACTTTTATGTTAGTAATCATGCCAAGGCTTATGTAGAAAGCCCATAAGCCTTGGCCCAAGCCCATAAGAAGGGAAGGAAGCTATTGTGTTGCCCTAGCTCCTTGCCCTATAAATAATGCTTGTAAACCTTCATAGAAGGTTGGTTGTTCAATTCACACTTTCACTTTTACGCATAACTTGTCATATAGTATCATACGTGTGTGTGTGTGTGTGTTTGTTCATCTGATCTCTTCTCTTCTATTTCCTCTATTGATGCTTATGTTATGAATATGGGAACCTAACAATATCTTTACCAGAGCCGTTTACTCATGGATTAGCCAGTTCTTTTGGTAAACATGGTGAACTGATAACCTAATGTTATAACCATCTCAAAAACCATTGTTGCTTTTAACTTTTGTGTCAAAATATTCTTTACTTAACAAAAGTTTTTCATTTAAAACATTTATCGGTTTATCTTTAAGCAAGATTTTGATTAAAGTATCGTTTTTCAAAGATATTTTGGATAAAGTACTTATTTTTCAAAAATTTATATGTTATAAACATCATACCAGTATTTTATGCTTCATCCTCAGCCTTTGTCCATTTGATATACAATTCAATGACCATTAAGGATGTGTCATTCTCTTCTTCAACTTCCATTCCATGATCCAGCATTCTTCTCATGAGATCTCTTGTCAAAGGATATCTTCTTTCAGCTAGCATTTGGATCATTGTTCCATCTTCCAATTCTAATGCATGAACTCCGGATTCTTCAAAGAATCTCCAGCTAGTAATCTCCCAGTTCTCTTGATTTTGCCAGAGTTCATCATTACTTGTTTCTTCAGTCTCAAAGATAGTGGTCAGATCTCCTAGTAATACTAACCCAACTCTACTTGATGGAATATGTTCAAAGTATTCTTGGACTAGTTGGTACAGTTGAAAAAGATCTGCTCTATCAATAATGTGCAGTATATCCCATAGTAAATTGAAGACTCTGAAGCTTTCATCCTCTCTATGAAACATCAAATAATCTCAATCTTTTGACTCTACGACTTCAAAAGTAATCATCTTAGTCTTCTTTACTGCAACATCTTTGGATTTTGGAATCTCAAAGTCAACAACTCTGATGTAATTTCTAAGTTCATCAACTGTATCTGATCTTAGCTCAATCTTCTTTGATTTTTCTTTAGTTTCAGTTGTCCTTTTTCTTTTTAAGCTTCTTTTCTTAAAATCCTCCTTGTGCTTATCATCCCTGAAATAAATAATACTCTCAACTTGCTTCTGATAAGCTTCTCTTACAGCATTGTATAAATCTTTCATCTCTAAATGATTTAGCTTCTGTAATCCAGTAAAACCTTGACCTTTTAAGTAAAGCCATCATAGCATTTCTTTCTTTAGCTTTACTCATTAGTCTTTGTGGTAAAACAACTTTAGGTATTGGTTGAACATTTTCAGCATCAAACTTCGCTTGTAGCTCCCTTGCAGCTTCTTCATTCTTAGCCACTTCAATGGCTCTTAATTCTGCCAAGGTCAGCTTCTTTTTCTTCTTTGTTTCCACCAGCTTGCCTTTACCTTTATCTTTTGGATCTATAACTGGTTGAGAAGCTTGTGGTTGGTCTTCAGTAACACCTGGAATGCTAACACCTCTTGGTCTAGATAAGTTCTGCAAGATTTCAACAACTTCTCCATCATCACTTGTTGTGTGCTCAGCCATAGGTGTGTCAGCTTCCTCTGTTTGTAGAATAGTAGAAGGACCAGCTTCCTCGTCAAAGTTTAGAGCTCTTGGTGTCATTAGTTCTTGTCTTTGAGTATCCTGAAAACTAGTACTTTGATCTGCAGCACCTTGATCATCAGTATTTTGAACACCAGTTGCTTGAACTCCAGTTCTTTCAGGCTCAGTACTTTGAATGTTAAACTGTGCTTCAGTATTTTGAGGTTCATTCTCCTTTTCTTCATAAAATTCAGCATCTTCTTTCAAATTCTTTTCCTCTAAATTCCTCACCAATTGGACAGAAGAATGCTGATGAACCTTTTTGCCTGTAGAAGTCTTCTTAAAAAGCTTTCTTTTCTTCTTTTCAGCTTTGACCCATAATCTGTGATGTTTAACCAAGGGCTAAACAGACTTCTTAAACTTTCAAAACTTGATCTTCAACAAGGCTATCTGAGCAGCTTGAGCCTCAGCTGTTTTCTTTAATCGGACTAACTCCCTTGTGAGAACATAATTGTCCAGCACCAATCCTTCAGGAGGTATTTCAGCTGCATCTCCTCCAGAGGATGATGAGGGAATTGGAATATCTTGCTCTGACTCAATAGGTGGAGTAGTGTGGTGAGACGAGGTAGGTAAAACTGCAGTACCTTCATTTACATCAGTACCTTGTGAAGCAGTACCTTGAGTTGAATCAGTACCTTCTCGTTCATCACTTGCTGCAGCCGCATCTCTTATTGCTTGAACAACCTCCATCATTGAAGTAGTCAATGGAGTGTTCCTTCTAGAAAACAAGTCACTCTTCCTAGCCATGAATGTGAAAATCTTGGCTGGTTGTACCACAATAGGTAAAAGACTTGAAGGCTTTGGTACATCGTGAAGTTGTTTAATCAGGAAAACTTGAATAAATCTTGGATACATCAACGATCGTGATCCATGAGAGATGTGAGAGAGCATTCCATCTAAGATTAGCCTCGAAAAGTTGAAAATACGATTTGTAGCCAATCCCACCAGCGCAGATGCTATATTAGAACCAAATTTCTCCCAAGAAGTACTTTTAGAACTGATACAATGAAGAAGAACATGAACCAAGTACTTCCAAGGTGGACTAAATAAGGGCTTCTTGAATGTTGTTGTTTTAGCCAAAGACCCTTCATACCCAATATCTCTCAACGTATCCCAAAGAAGTTGTTTATCAAATCTAATAGCCCCTTCGGCAGCATCAAATAATAAGTCATCACAAATTGATGCTTCAGTAATCTTCACAAGCCTTCCAACAACTTTAGCTTGTATGTAAGAATCGTCATTCTCCATGTGTGTCCTAGCAGTCGCCCAAAACTGCTGAATCCAGGGCTCAATGACATCTGGTTCAACTAAAGGTGCATAACTGATTGGAGAACCAGTTAAAAAATCAATAATGTCATGAAATATGACATTGGCCTCTGTTTTATCCAAATTCTCCACCATGTTGTGTTTAGAAACGGTGTTTAGGTTTGCCATGGATTACTGTAAAGGAGATTGATTCATGAATAAGTAAGTGTGAGAGAGAGAAAAATATGGAAAAGTGTAGGATCGTAATATTTATTGTGTTGATGATTCGGGTGGTCTTGGATGATCAAAATACATGTTTGCCATTAGAGAGATAAAGTAGAAGAGAGGGAGTTTCTTGGTAGAGACTTGGTTTACAAATTATAAAAGGTTAGATTAAAGAAGCTCCACCCTTCCATGGATGGAAGGGTATTTATAGTTACAAACATAACGACCTCCTATCGCCTCGTGGATCGTATACATGGGTAAAGACCCGTCCTTCCTCCACGGTGTTGCTCTAAACTAAACTACGCTACAAACTAACTAATAAACTGCTAAATAACGTAACTAATAACAAGTCTACGAGCTAACTTATGCTAGATAATATTTGGGGTGACCGACTCTTCACTTATGGAATTTCCAATTCCTAACAATCTCCCCATAAGGGAGGTCACCTCATGTTTTACATTTTGAATCCTAGCATTCTATTCTTGACTTTGTTCTTGAGCTCGTAGTGTTCAATTCTTCAATTCAGCAATCTTTGTGCTTAAGCAGTGATTCTTCCAAGTCCGCATAGATTAGTACTTTAAGTGGAGGCCTTTGAACTGATCCACATCTTTGATGATCTTCGAGCTTACTTTAAGATCATCAGCCACAACAAATCTCTCTGGATCATCCATAGTAGTGTTGCATTCATGTGATGTTGTGACTTTTGGACCGACATGCTCACACTTTCTAGATCATGACATCTTTCCATCGAGTAGCGGAAGCTTTATCGCTCATTATATTTACGTGTAGAAAGGTAAGCATAGTATGGAAATATCGAGCCGTGTTCTGAGATATGCACCACCATGATTTCTTCAATTAAGTGTGGTTCGTAGATATGCACCACCATGATTTCTTCAACCGTCCAAATGTACCGCAAATAACGCTAGTAATAAAACACACGAAAGTGTCTTTGATCACTTTCGCTGAATTGAGGTACACGCCCACGGTTCCCGCTGATCGAGACAAGTACCGCTGTGATCGTGTAGGATTCCTAAGAATCTCCTCGATGGGTTTCGTAGTCGTTCTAGTTGTTCTCAAACCGAACGCCTCAAAGAAGACAACACGGAGTGAGTGAACCAAAGAAATTGAGATTCACCGATTGATGAAAATGATTTAAAAACAATCGTGTATTGCTTGAAGAAAGAGTTTTGCAATACGACGAAGTTTTTATGAGAAAGATCAATTTTCAAATTAAAATACCTTTGTATTTGAAAAGGGTACACATTCGATGTGCTAGAGAAAGAAGATTTGCACACCTAATGCTTTTTCCAAAAGTATTTTTCAATCGTAGATACTTTTGTGTTTGAAAATGAATACACATTCGATGTGCTAGAGAAAACAAGATTTGCACGTCGAACGGTTTTTCCAAAAGTATTTGTCAATTCATTTCTGGACCAAGGTTGATTCACGAGTGAATCGCCCCATCGTTTCTATACAGTTGTCACAAGTTTGATCTTTAGAAAAGATCTCACATGTCACCCACCAAGAGCTTGTTTGATGTTGGCTCTAGAAGGATTTCCATCTTCATCGTGAATATTTAACATATCACTCGGATGTTCTGGCAATACCACAAGGTTAATGCGTAGGACTCTTAATATATACTTACTTTCCACATTGTGTGAAACAGCAAGTCTTCATTAATTTTGTGTCCTAATGAGATATTGTGGATGATCTCTTGGCTCTAGACTCAATAGTACACATTTGGTTCCTATGCCGGAGACTAGGGAGAGGGTCTCCTTCATCAATATCAACAATCTCTAAGAGAGAGTCGATAGATAATGTCGGTTCCCCATGAGAATGAAACAAGCCATTTTAAGAGGAACTTGAGTAGCTTGGGAAGTTTAGTTCAGTGCATCACTGGGTCCATGACGCCTTGTCTTCAATACCGTGTTACCTTAGTAACAACCAAGAATATATGTATTGAACCCGGTTTACGCCCTAAGGTTGAATTATTGGAGGGCTATTTCTTTTCACCCTTTTTCATTTCATTTCTTTTCATTCTTCAACCTTCAAGCTTACCGAGACTTCATAACTAGAACCTTGTTGGGTTTATTCCAAGATTAGCTCGGTCTCACCCGCACTCTTCCCATATCTCACTTTTCTCCTTTTTCAATATACCTAAGGACTCTACACTATCTAGTGGATTGTCCCTCGGTAGATCCCTCCTGCTCAGCGGATCATGGGAACTAATACCTAACCTCACCATCCTTATAACTCCATACATAAAGTAAAATGGTCGGTCTTTAGGTACAGTTCATTCTTCCTTGAAACCAATTGAAAAATCATTTGAAAAACAATCAAGGTACTTGTGATACAAGATCAAAGCATTTTGTACCTTAATAGTTTTGATCATTTAGAAAACCTCCTCCTCAACATGTGCATATGATTTAAAAATTTTTTAGCACATGGAGGCAAGAGGACTTTGAAATGTTTTTCTTTGATCACAATTTTCATAGAAAAAGCCATTTGATTTTCTTGGTAAATTCTCCCCCTCGATATGTGCATAAGATATTTGAAATCATTTTATCACATAGAGGCAAGAGTTCATTTGAAGCACATCTACAATTACAAAAGCCATTTAGAAAACCATTTGCTCCCCTCAATATGTGCATCGATAAACGAAAGAGTTTAGCACATATTAGAGAGAACTAGAACTTTTGAATCAAATCGATCATCCTTTATCAAATTTCATTATTAAATCAAAAATTCTCCCCCGATCAAAATATCAAACCCTTCGAGATTTTGGATCTCAAGTGATTTAATCAGGTTTAGAAAACATGGGAGAAAGTGTGGCCTGGTTTAAATACTCATCTTGTTTTTGGATAAATGCTCCTCCTCAACATGTGCATCATATATTGAAATCGTTTGGCACATGGAAGCAGGAGTGCCTTTAAAGGACTAAAACAAATTTGAGATTTAAATCACGATCTCTCCCCCGATCAAAAATATCAAACCATTTGAGATTTGTGATCCCGAATGATTTAAATCATTTAGAAAATTTTAGGGGAAATACGTGGCAATATTTAATTTTTGAAATTGACTGAGATGGACCAACTCTAGACATTAAAGATTGTTAGTGTCAGGTATGATAGTTTTTAAGACATCTTTAAGTAAAATAAAACAATTTCACAATCAAACAAGAACAGAAATAATTTCATTTTGTAAGATATTTGAGTTTTAAAGAAAATCATACCATGACATAACATTAAATCTTTAGATCACCACTTTGTTATTGTACACACGGACCTTTTATGAAGAAATATCGTTTGAAAATATTTTATTTTAGATCACTCTCCCCCTCAATAGATGACCGTAGTCATTGATTGAGTGACTTAGGTTTTGATAAAATGAAGTCCGGTGATTTTCAAAATTTAGTCCTATTTATTTTCAAAACAATATTTTTCCATTTTCAAAACAATTTAATCAAATTTTTTCAAAATTGTTTAAAATGGTATCCCGCACAAAGATACGTTAGGTGGTTGAGAAGCTTATGTTGTTGTTGTAGGCTTGAAGAAAACCGTCTGCGATGCAAGTGAGACTTCTTCGTTGCATTTTAATGCCAATCGAGGTCAATTAAGCTTCGCTTTCTTCATTCACGATGAAGAAAACCATCTCACGATGCAATGAGACCTCTTACGTTGCATTTTTCCATGCCAACTCTCCATAGAAGTCCAATTAAGCTCTGTTTCTTCATTTGTCAACCCAAGATATAGTTACCCTTTCCTTTTGGCATCCAATCATATTCATTTGTGGGATCCGGATCGGGAACATTCTTATATACCAGTATACCTGCATATGTTAGTAGACATACCAACAGATATATGGTGGTCGACATCACCCAAACAGCAATCGTCTAATAAAACTCAATTCAACATTTCAATCAGATCACATAAGGTATGGGAATAATGTGTTTATCAAACTATAATCATCTAATCCTAACAATATTATCCTAGGCACCTAGTCCTTCAACATAGGTTAACATCATTTTTAATTAAGCATATTAGGATAATTAGATAAGTCTGATAGATGATATAACTTTGAAAACATTCTCCCCCTCAATCAATGACTCATTTTCTGAAAAAATTTAAAAGCGCTGAAGTCATTGATTGAGTTTTCAATTTTTTACGAAAACTCTGAATCTGATTGATTTACAAGCAACTCATTTACCATCATTTTCTTAAACAAATATTTTTCTAAAGAATTTTTGAAGGAAAAATATTTGAGTAGGAACAGGAGTCCTTCGACATACTTTCCTCTTTATGTTTATAGGAAAAGTGCACGAAATATTTGAAAAAAATTTTAGCGCAACACTTTCCTTCCTTTAAAGAGCGGGTTGCTATCAGAAATAATAGCAAGCCATAGTTTTAAGCACGGGTTACAGTCTGAAATAACTGTAAGCCATTTTTGAGACATGTTTAGAAAGAAATATTTACACCTCCTGCTCGAACTTCATCTAAAGTCCCATGCCATTATTGAATGACATTTCTAAGACCGTAGATGTTATCGATACCAGAAGACATGTCTTGAGAAAAACATATTTTTGATATTTTTAAATTTTCTGATTTTTATGGGTTTTTGTTGGTTTTATATATTTCTATTTTCTTTTTGATAAATATATACAAAGATAGTTTAGATGATATAGTTAAAGAAGATGACGATACGAGTACCGAGATAAGGATATCGAGCGACCCGTTGTAGAAGATAAAGTCATCATCTCTTAAACATTCACCACCAAAGCTTCCAAGGCTCTTGAATCAAGAAAGAAATTGAACCATCCGAAAGTGAGACTTTGGCGCTTCCCGAAACCGAAAATCCTTTAGTGAAAGCGATTCAAAGCTTTCATTCAAGCTTCCATTAGCCAAGTTCACAAAGAAGTACACCATTATTATCGATCTTGTCGCTCCTTTTAAGAATAATCACCGGATTCTTCGCTCGAGGTTATATCATCCACAAGAAGAACAAAGAACGATCATCCCACACATAAATAGCTCTTCTCAAATTTCATTCCATCAAGTCGAAGCAATCCATTCCAAAAGGTGTCAAGAGACCACTTCCCCATGTAGTTGAATTGATGCGGTCAGGCCTCTTATACTAGAGCTCACAAACCCGAATACACATATACCAAGACAGAGAAACTTATACCATCAAGAGCGATTAAGTCCGATAGCCAAAGAATAACCCCGATAAATAC
The DNA here is from genome assembly GCA_022545495.1 of Chrysanthemum lavandulifolium. Classification (NCBI taxonomy): domain Eukaryota; kingdom Viridiplantae; phylum Streptophyta; class Magnoliopsida; order Asterales; family Asteraceae; genus Chrysanthemum; species Chrysanthemum lavandulifolium. The sequence goes on from CM040240.1 coordinate 72,820,284, forward strand.
TTTTCTCCCCACAAGAAAGTGTATGAAGCTCAAGAACCCGGCACCGAATGCCCAAAGAAATAATAACCGATAACATTGAAGAAGCAAAGTGGAATCACCGATTATCTCTGGAGGACTATCTCTCATGATTTCAACTCCGAATACGTGATTATATCTCTGAATCACTGATTAATCACTCAAGTGAAACAGCTTAGCGTCCCCAATGTACACAATATCTCTCCCCTGATGATTGCGATAGCATCGAAATCATCACAAACTTGTGTACCTCTTTTATCACCAGAAACTAACTCTTCCATCTCTTCCCCCACATAGTTCGAATAAGAGCACTAAACGCCATGAGTCAAACCTTGAGTTTCTCTGCGGTAATGACAATAGTCTTCCTGGGATATCTTCAATCACTTAGAAGTATTAAGTTCATCAATATTACTCGCGTTTAGATACGTGTCTCCTTCCCCCTTGCTGGTTTTGATAGTTCAGAATCAGCAACACACTGTAAGCCCATGTACTAGAAATCTTTTGATAAGAACACTTTTAATCTTTGTGAGAATCAACTTGTTGAATAATGTGAGCAAGTCTAATTGGGGATTAAATCAGACATTTCACCCTCCCCCAATTAGTGCTCTCCCCTAAACCGACAATCTTTTTGATAATAGCCTTGAATAAGAAGAAGTCTTTAGATCGTTAAATGCAACTTGTCTTTAGTCTTCTAACATGTAGCAGAAAATGTAGAACAGACTGTAGACTCGACCTTCTTCAAGATTGTCCAGTTGGGGAATAGATAGTTAACATCTTCAACTCACCAAATGCATTCCCGTTAACTTTGAAATAGCAAATCCCCTTAACTAAAATCCCTCTCAATCAAACAAGAACAGAGAGATGTTCATCAAAGAAATCAACCCAGCAACTAGAAGCACTTTGTCATTAAACTCATCAGTCCGTATGAAGATGTCAACCAACGGCTCTTAAAAGGAACACCATGAAAAGATGACCCGATAAGAAGAAGCTCGGTTCTTACATGAGTTTGGAGTCGTTTGACCATTTATTCTCAGAAATCAAACAACCATGCAGTAATTTCACACTTCTTTTCCCCCTCAAGAATTGCATACGGAGTTACCATTCTTGATTAAATAAGTGAAAATCATCCGAATGTTCTATTCACACTTCTCCCGCAAAATCAAAGACATGATGTCGCCATCTTCATTATAATCGAGCAAGTGGAATGAGAAAACAATCGGTGGTAGCCCGGTTCACTTGATGACCAAGCGCATGGAAAAGTATGAACCATGTTGATGAGAATGGTCATAATAAGAAGATTTATCTTCTTCAGAAGATAAAGCGCACTAACACGTACACTTTTCTTTTCTTTAAGAACGAGGCATGAACTGTTGAGTTCATACGTCATAATGTTGAAGTACGAGGCCTGAACTGATGTGAACAGACGTCATAAATCTCTCTTTTCAACCTCTCTTGGCAAGACATGTAACCATCCCCATTATCATTCAAGAGGCTCTTTGTCATGACAATGATGGAGAAACCCAATATGATGACTTTGACCTCAAGTAAACTAACCCAACTCGTGACTTAAATCGGCACATATGAAACAAAGAGCGGTGCCGATTTCAATTAGCATCTCTAAGTACTCTCTATGTACTCTATACACTTCAACCAACCAACCATCAAGTATAAAGTACATTACCTCTTGAAAATCCACAATTGAATGTGACACTCGAGCACTACAACGTAACTCCTTAAAGTGATAGTTATTTTGTGGTGGTATGAGCCCAATTCCCCAAGTGGTAAAAGAAAAGGTAAAAGACACCCAACAATAATTAGATTTCCATGTCTTCGTTTTTGATAATAAGCTCGAACAAGGATCTTGAAGAATCTTCATCCAACCATCCCCGATACCTTCAGATACTAAGTACACTCGCCCGTGATATTTCACTTCAACCTCAAATAAATAATAGTGAATTAACCCCGTTGTCACATCTTCTGGTTAAAATCTCACATCTAGCCTCCTTTGAAGTTTTAAGTGATCTATGATAATGGTTTCATCCCGACCATGGTTAGTAGCACATAACCCCGTAAAACCAAGTAATAACCAATCTGCCATGATGAATATCAAAACAGTCACCCAATTCATGAAGTACACCCTTTTATCCTTTCTTCGAAGTAGAAACCGTAGCACCATCATCAAGTAAGATCCAGAATTACACTTTCTCTTCTCCAAGATGGTTCCATCATTACGGGATTTTACAATTCCATGGTTTAAACCGAGAAATAGATTCTTTCGGGATTTTACAAAACCAGGAATAAACAAGAAGATAGCTCCTAAATGCACTTTACTATTACCGTGATGTTTCCATCGTCACAGATTTTACAAGTCTATGATTTAAACCGAGAAATAGATTCTTCGCGGGGTTTACAAAATCAAGACAAAACCGTAGACAATGTCAGATTGAATGTGTTATGACAACATTGGTTTCAGTGAATTTCTGTTTTAGGTGGAATGTGCAGCGGTTCATCAGCGGATCAACAACATTAACCATCAACCATCCAATTAACACTTTGGTAAACACATCATTCACGCATATTGTCGGCTATTGCAGTGACCATATGATGAAGTAAACCCGATATGCCAAACTTGATCATGAAGTGAAATTCCCTAGATTTGTTACTTAAACTTGTACTAATCCTTGTGAAGAAGAAACGTGTACCAATGTACAAAACCATTGACATTCTCAACCGAGTGAGACACCAAGTGATAGCAACGTTGTGGGTCAAGCGAGAAAGAATCACAAACGTAACTAAATAGCCAAGTCTTTATCACCCTCTGTAAATGCCCAAACAAGTCATCTTCACGGAAGGGTAGAAAGAAAGAAGACGAAATAAGTAAACGCGCCCGGAAAAACCTCACTTCAAATTCAAATAAGAAATACCGTCCAAACAACCCCATAGTCGAATTTGTTCAATTAATTCAAGCCGTGACAAAATATACTTCGTGAAAATGCATAAACCAAACTATCAAGCCACATAGCACATCAAATCTCATCATCACTCTAAATCATATCAACCCATCTCATCATTAAATCACATAAATCCGATCTCATATTAAGAAGCCCATCTGACCGTCATTCAAATTCAATCACTTATATACCCGTTATGATAAATTTCTTTTCTCAAAAATTAAGCACAAGCCGTGAATTTAGTATCCATCCGCGAAAATATACCAAAATACCACTCTCGATATGAAATGTTATCCAAATTTTTTGCAAAGGAAATTAGCAAAAAAAATTCGAATATCATTTTATATCTATTAACACATCTAGCTGTCCACAAGCCCAAATTCAGTTATGATAGAGGCCTAATCCGGATATAGTCCAAAGAAAATAACAAGTCCAATAATTAGATGAGGCCCACGATCCATCCACATTCAGAAATAATCATGAAGCCCAAACCATAACCGGGTATAAGAGATGGAATCCTAAATATTAGGTCATTTCACAAACCCTAAACACACATCTCAGTACTAATCCTCCGCCCCCAAATTTTCTGTAACTCTCCAAACCCTAACACAATTGATAATATGCCCCCATCTATGACAACTTCTCTTAAACGCCTACCCTAACATAGTAATATTTTTTCTGTCAATCATCTCTTACAAAACCTTTGTTCGCCTCCTATTTCATGCTCATAAAAACACGCACAGCAGAATCAAAACCATAACCTTTCAAGTATTCAACTTGACTTAGCCACAGAGATGGCAAAGGAACGTAGTCTTGAAACGACTTAGCCACAGGGATGGTTAGAGGCAAAGGACACGGCTTCAAGATCAAAGAATGGTCTCGGGTAGGTATTTAATTTCTCAAGTTTTGATTATGTTGTTGTTTAAACGAACCAAGATAGAGGATATAACAAACTTGTTATCTTCCTTATCTTTTAGTTTCATATAAGTAATAGAGGTTTTGATGAATAATGAACTTTTAAAACCATAAATTGAGGTCGTGTAAACATTAATCGAACCAAAGAAAAAGAGATAACACATTTGTTGTCTCCTTTTTCTGATGTGTCGGATATATCTAACAAAGATTGGTGATGAAAAGCTCGTTAGAAAGACCTACAAGGTTCTTGATATGTATACTAACGAGTGAACCTGAGATCTTGATCATTACTTCAGAGTAGATGTGATTCGAATGTTGGATGTGTATACCTCAAATTCGGATATGAAGGATATAAAATGTAGATTTGAGTCATGATGTTGTATTTGGTTTGTGATCTTTGTTGAATGATGTTTTAGTTACTGAAGTCATGAGTGATTGAATTTGGTTTTGTTGTGGTCAACAAGTCATGGTCTTTCATTCTTCATCTCTTTTTTTTTGTCATGTTCGTTAAGGTCACAAGTCGCTAGTCTTGTAGACAAGTCGCTAACCATTATTGTAAACAAGTCGCTAGCCAAAGTCTTTAGCCCAAGTCGCTAGCACAAGTTGCTACGACTTGTAAAGACAAGTCGCTATACTTTTTCAAAACAAATCTCTACTTCAATTTCGGTCACAAGTCGCTAGTAATAACACAAGTTGCTACTTTGCATTTTTAACACAAGTTGCTACTTGTTAAAAAACAAGTCGCTACATCATTACTCAAGTCGCTACAAGGAGCATACCAACTCGCTAAGATGAACCCAGAAAACGTGACAAGAACAACGGCTTCTTTTGACCCACGAATATGACCATGTAAATGACCAGAATGACCAAACCCAGATAACCTTCTTAAGAACTCATCATTATTGACCCGTTTTTGACTTTTAAGATGACCAGATGAGTAAACCCAGAAAAGTTTTATAACAATGCATCTTTTGACCCATATTGACCTCAAAGACATGACCAAGTCGCTATTAAGAAACATGAAAACAAGTTGCTATCTAGAACCATTATTAAAAATAGTTTCAACATTAAACCTGCCTAAAGACTAATGAAGATTAAACAAATGTTTAACAAAATTGTTTTGACCTAATATGCTTAAACCAAATTCTTACAAAAACAGCTTGTGACGTTTTTAAACAAATGACAAAATCAGAACCACAACATAACACAACCCACACATCAAAACAACCAACCCATCCAAGAGACCGTATAAACCGCACACAACAAACCGTATAAAACCATATGAATCACCAAAAAACAATATAACCTAGGCTCTGATGCCAATTGTAGGATCGTAATATTTATTGTGTTGATAATTCGGGTGGTCTTGGATGATCTAAATACATGTTTGCCATTAGAGAGAGAAAGTAGAAGAGAGGGAGTTTCTTGGTAGAGACTTGGTTCACAAATTATAAAAGGTTAGATTAAAGAAAAGCTCCACCCCTTCCATGGATGGAAGGGGTATTTATAGTTACAAACATAACGACCTCCTATCGGCCTGTGGATTAGGTATACAGTGGGTAAAGACCCGTCCTTCCTCCACGGTGTTGCTCTAAACTAAACTACGCTACAAACTAACTAATAAACTGCTAAATAACGTAACTAATAACAAGTCTACGAGCTAACTTATGCTAGATAATATTTGGGGTGACCGACTCTTCACTTATAGAATTTCCAATTCCTAACAAAAAGATAGATAAGAATAAAGATGACAGGGAAAATCAGAAAGTAGTTATTTATAGGTAGGATTTGAAAAATCACATCCCATGATAACAAAGTTACCGTTATTTGAATTTTACCTCTTTTGATCGTTGGAACAAGACGTTGATAAGACAAGCGATGCTTTCCACGCAGGCAAGATTTTCGAGAGCAAGATTTCAAAGCAAGACTTTCATAGGACAAAACAGTGATTTTTCCATTTTCTTCTCTATAAGGACCAAAACTCCAAATAGGCATTGTATTGCCTCCCCTCAAGCAAAGCACATGACTGTCTAACTAACTAACCAGACCTCCCCTTAAATGTAGCTTAGTAATTAATCATTCCAATGCTCACAACCATGTGATTAAATCTTGAAACATCAAATCTTTTGGTGAGTAAATCAGCTATATTATCATCTGTGTGAACCTTGACAACATTAATGAGCCGATGCTCATAACAATCTCTGATGAAGTGATGCCTAATCTGAATGTGCTTGGGCTTGGAATGATAAACTAGATTCTTCACAATGAAAATTGTACTCTCATTATCAATATTGATAGGAGTATTCTTGAAGTTGAACCCACAATCCAAGAGTTGATTCTACGCATCCACAAAACTTGTCCACAACGACTTGCTGACCACATATTCTACTTCAAGAGATGATGTTGTCGCAATTGTTTGCTTCTTACACCGCTATGAGACTAATCTTCTTCCAAGATATTGGCATCCTCCAAGAGTTGATCTTCCGTCATAGTTTTCACCGCATAATCACTATCCGAAAAAGCTTCCAAGTGAAAAGGGAATCCTTTAGATACCACAACCCTAACTTAGGTTGTTGTTTCAAATAATCGAAAATTCTCTTCACCGCATTCCCGTGAGAGACCTTAGGTGAGACTTGATATCTTGCACATAAACAAACAAAAACATGATACCGTGCCTAGATGCGCTATACATAAGACAACCAATCATAGATCTGTACATCTTGACTTCAATAGGTTGACCATCTTCATCCTTGCCCAATGAGTTGATAGACTTGATATGTGTAGTGACTGGCTTCATAGCATCAAGGTTAAACTTCTTGATAATGTCACAGACATACTTATCTTGACTTATGAAAATTCCTTCCTTTGACTGTTTAACTTGAAGTCCCAAAAAGAATGTTAACTCACCCATAGAACTCATTTGAAATTCATGTTGCATTAGCTGCTCAAACTCCTTGACCATGGACTGTTTGGTAGCTCCAAATATGATATCATCGACATAAACTTGAACCAGCATGATATCCTTCTTGTCTCTTTTGATAAACAAAGTCTTGTCAATGGCTCCCCTCCTGTAACCATGTTGTAATAAGAAAGTAAAGAGCCTTAACCACCTTGTAGACTTTGTGTGGATGTGCAGGATCTTCAAAACTAGGAGGCTGTTTGACATAAACCTCCTATGTAATTGTGCCATAGAGAAAGACACTCTTGACATCCATTTGATAAACTTGAAATCCCATATATGATGCAAAAGCAAGGAATATTCTAATGGATTCAATCCTTGCTACAGGAGAAAATACATCATCATAATCCACTCCTTCTTCTTGTATGTAGCCTTGTGCTACTAACCTTGCCTTGTTCTTGATGACATTACCTCTTTCATCTCTCTTGACTCTGAAAACTCATCTTGTTCCAATAACTCTCTTTCCATCTGGTAGATCACATAATACCCAAACTTCTTGAAGTTTGAATTGAAGAAGTTCTTCTTGCATAGCTTCAACCCAGATTTCTTTAGATAATGCTTGAGCTATATTCTTGGGTTCTTCTTGAGAGATAAAGCAAGCGAACAAGCATGTTTGATGATCCTTGTGATTCAGCCTATTCTGTTTATAGACAAAGCTAAGTAAAGCATTGTGAGGCTTAGACAAACCCTTAGCTTTGGTTCTTGTAAGAACTCCAGAGGTAGAAGGTCCAATAATTTGACCAGAGGGATGATCTTTGTGAATCCTTAATGTAGGAGTCTGTGGTACTTCAAGATCATCATTCAAATTTGTGATATCATCACCTTCATTGGAATTGGAGAAAATACCTTCAACATCTAATTCATCATCAGTGTCTACTAAATCAGGCATGGTTGGATCATCTTCAAAAGTATTGTTAATTGGTGCAGCAGTACTTTGATCCAAAGTACTGTGATCCAAAGTACTATTAGGGTATTCAGTAGATTTACCCTTTCTCGTTTTTTCTTCAAAAGCTCTCCTTTGTTCATCCTTATAAGATTGTGCGAGTGTTTCTTGAAGAAGCATCCTATGAAGTTCATCTTGTATAGCTTGATCTTCAGCAGTCAAAGGTGTTTTTGGTTTATCAGTACTTTTCTCTGGCTCAACACTTATAGGTTCTTCATCAGGAACAGCATCAGGTTTAATATTGACCCCATGAACAATGCACTGAATGTCTTCTTCTTTGTGATCAACTTGATTTTCTTCTCTAATAGGAACATAATTCATAAAGGGAGTCAAAACCTCAAGATCAAACATCCAATCAGGACCTTTAACCTTCTGATTTTCTTGATCTTCTAAAAATTCAACATGAAGACAATCTTGAACCTTTTTAGTAACCCTGTTATACACTCTAAATCCTTTGCTATTGGTGCAGTACCCCAATAAGTATCCTTCTTCTGACTTCCCATCAAATTTGCCCAAATTATCAATTGTGTTGAGAATAGTCAGAGGGCATCCAAAAGGTTTCATAAAACGAATGTTGGGTTTGTTTCCCATTAGCAACTCATACGGTGTCTTCATCTGCGGTTTGGTGATTGAGACTCTATTCAAGTAGTACTTACAGCTTCAGCCCAGAATTGAATAGGTAGTAATGAATCTGCAAGCATTGTTCTGGCTGCTTCAATCAAATTTTTGTTCTTTCTTTCTGCAATACCATTCTGCTGTGGAGTTCTAGCAATACTAAACTCCCTCTTGATTCCTTTCTTAGCAAAAAATTCGTCCATAAGCTTGTTCTTGAAGTCAGTCCCATTATCACATCTAATACCTCTTACCTTGAGTCTTAGTTGATTTTCAAGGGCTATTATAAGATCATGAATATCATCAAATGTGTCATCTTTAAATCCCAAGAAAAATACCCAACTGAATCTACTGCAATCATCAGAAACAGGTCCAAACAAATCCATGTGTAGCAACTCCAAAGGTTCTCTAACAGTTCTTTCCTCAAGCTTCTTGCATGAAGGTTTGGGTTGTTTACCCTTCTTGCACGCCAAACATGAGTGATCATTCTTGTAAGTCTTAGAAGGTAAACCTCTAACTAAATTTCCTTTTACCAATTTGTTGATATTCTTGAAATTTACATGGCCCAATCTTCTATGCCACTGATGTGCTTCTTCAAGTGATGCCTTGCAACTAGACATGTTGCTCTTCCAGAAGAGTGAAGACTCTTCATATCCAGGCTGTATACATCATTGGTTCTTGGTACTCTCAGTACTACCAAGTTATCATCAACAGGCTTGAAATCATGGGAAAGAATGAGACATTTTGTGTCAGTAAATAACACAGGATGCTTCTTATCACAGATCTGAGATACTGACAAAAGATTGAACTTGAGCTCCTTCACATATCTAACATTCTCAAAATCTATGCTCCCTGCTTTGATAGCTCCTTTGACTGTAATTCTTCCTCCACTAGCATCATTCCCAAATGCAACTCTTCCTCCACAATAGGATCTAAAATCTGACAGAATATCCTTGTCTCATGTCATGCTTCCAGAGCAACCACTATCCACAATTAGATGATCTTTAAGCTCCTCTTCCGGGTTTCCGCAAAAGATAAGAGAGTTAGTTAATTTTAGGAACCCAAGCCATTCTTGACTTGTGTTCCCTTAGGAGTTACATACTTAAATTCTTTAAGTATGTAATTACCAATCGCTTTAAGCACATGATCAATTATCTTTGTTTGTTCCAAAACTTGTGTTGGTTTTTCAATAAAAATCTCTTTTGTATCTAAGTTTTCTTTATTATTCTCAACCAAAATCTTAGTTCCACTCACACTTGTGTTGGTTTTCTTTACTTTCTTTCTTAACCCAGCATTTTTTACTTCTGGTGAAGAGTCCCTTGATCTAGCTACTTTCTTTGAGTTGAAACGCCTTCTATATTGATAGTAATTAGATCTCCTAGGGTTCCTATTCCAAAAAGAGTTTGATGAAAACTGAGCAGTGCTTTGAGAAAGTACTTGTTTTGGCTTAACAATACCTTGGAAAGTATTTGAAGGTACTGGGGGTTTTGAAAAAGGTCTTCTCTGGTGAGGGTACCTATAGTCTTGTGAGAAATTACTATGGTTGACCCAATGTGAGTGACTCCAAACTGGTCTAGTTTCCCTTGGTTTTTGGTTGGCAGTTTTGTTCTTTGGGAATTTGCTTAGGTAATTTGAGTAAAAGTCACAGTCCTTAATCAAATGAGTAGGACTATAACAAACAAAACATAATTTTTGACCTGAAATCCCAAAATTGTTTCCTCTATGTGTATGACCAAACCTATCATGTCTTCTAGGTGACTGGTGAGAATTATTATGACCAAAGTTATCCCAAAAAGGTTTAGCAATATTTTGAAAAGGTTTTCTTGAAGGTACTACTGGACGTCTAACAGTACTTTGAGAAGAAGGTACTGCTTGACCATTAACAATGTTATCATTTGGTTTATCAACTGTTTCTTTTGGGGTGTCAGAACTAGAGGGACTTGTATTAGATTGACCTGTAAGCTTTTTCCTAAACTCTAGGTTGTCTACTCCAAAACAAGAGACATCTGTCCTAGGTGGTTGGAAACTACCAGTGGGATGTGGGACTGCATGATAACCATTGTCCTTCTTAAACTCAGGAGGTTTTTGATTAATAGATTCATCATTACTAGATGTGTCTACATAGTTAATGAGTTCATCATCACTAGCTGTTATGTCCTCAAAGTCACATTCATCCTGATCACTAGGTGGGTTTTCATCTGTGCTACTAAAGTCCATGCCAAAACCTAGTCCAGTTTTAAGATAGGCTCTTTTCTGTTTTTCAACAAAGCTAACATGTGAGAGACCAGATTTTCCCCAAGCAGCAAACTTTTCTAGCAATTCATCCCTTTCCTTAGTTATTTTTTCTAATTCAACAACCTTACATCCTAGCTTCCATTCACTTAATTTTAATTGGTAATCCTGTTGTTCATACTTTTCTGCCCAAGCCATTTCATTATTTTCATGTGTTATAATTTTGGCTTCCATAGACTCTAAAGTAATTTGATAACCAGCTACCTCAGACCTAGCCCTTCTACAGTTATCTCTTTCAGTTACATAATTAGTGAGCAACTTTTGATAAAAGTCATGACACTTAGAGCATACCTCAGAGATAGGGGTGAACTTGGTGAAGTAGCTACCATAGCAAGCAGAACAGGTTCATCTTCATTCTCCATGCTCCAATCAAAGCTTCCAAGACCGTCTCTGGATTCCAAAGCAGCAAATCTAGGTTCCTCATCAAAAGTTGTGCTCTAGTCAAACTCTTCCACTGATTCTTCTACTGATTCTTCCACTGCCACCATAAAATAGGTTACTGGTTCATCATCAAACTCAGCACTCCAGTCAACCTTTGATATATTCTCTTGAGCCACCAAAGCTTTTGTTTCAGTAATAGGAATTTCCTTTAGTTCAAGCTTTGGTTTCTCAGTCATCCTGTTTGCCTGATATTTAGCAAACCTGCATTCCCTTGCAAAGTGTCCAGTATTCTGACAGTTAAAGCATTCAATCTTGAATTTGTCAAAAGTAATACCCTGCTTAGGCTTGAAGTCAATGCATCTTCATGTTTTCTTCATGAACTTCTTGATTCTTGCAGTGATCATAGCAACCTGTCACCTTATATCAATTTCTTCAAGAGCATTGATGCAGGTTTTACAGACCATGTCTTAATATTTATAGTGTCTCGCTATACCTATGGTCTACCCTAATGCACTAACGGGCAGTGTATCCGGTCATGTGTAGTGTAGTAAATGGTAAAGCCGAGGTCGTCCCAAGAGCTATGTGTGTTGGATTCTTACTAAGTCTAATTGTCACAGAATATTAATGGTTTAAATAGGGATTTAATTAATTAAACTACTAATGCAGAATATAAAATAAAAGAAAATAAATGGTAAAAGGAAATCAATAGAGAAGTAGTGGTGCTAACCTAGTTAATCCTCCTAGCTAGTTATGTCTACGTCTACCTACTTCCAATTACTTCAGGTGGGGTCAAATTCGAGAGAACAGAAAGATGCCACCACAGAAGAAATCAGGCGCACCGTCAAAAATCCTGATGTTCCTGGTCCCTTAAGCTGAGTCATTAAGTACCGCTACATGCTAGATTCTAAATAGTGAGTGCCCGTCCGTTAGGAATTTAGACACTACACCCCCAATTCTTAAGTTCAACCAAACGATAGGTGATCGTTGGTCAAATCGCACAAGTAGAAAGGGTCGTCGGTTGGTCATATCTTACCCTTCCCGTCTCGATCCGCTCACCTAGGGTCATTGGTCATATCCTAGGCAATTGGCCTCTATCGCCATTCAAAACTACCGAACAAAGGTGACTACCAAAGAACTATGCATGCATACACTTAGAAATAATTGTAATGGAAGTAAAGGTAAATGTAAACAAAACAATTAAGGAATCATAACTAGGCTAGCACCAAAGGATGCTTAGCATCATATTAATCATGCAATTCAATTCAATATTTAAAGGTACGAAATACATGAATTGAAAGTAAAGAAATAATAAACGCTAAAGCTTATCGTAATGGTGTGACTTCTCCCTTGGAAACAACTCCGTATGCTTCCCTAGACCTACCTTGAGATTTTTCCCATGTTCTTGTAGTGTTGTGTGTGGAATGGGATGCTTTGAAATGCTTGGAATTGTGGGGTATTTATAGGCGGTCCGGGTTACTACAGAACCAATAGAGGAGTTACGCCGTAACCTTTCATTTTTTCAAATGCACTAGATCGCTAGTTACGGCAGAACCTAATAAGTTGTTAAGCCTTAGTCTTCAATAAACTCGGTTACGTCGTGGGTGATGCGAGAGTTACTGGCGTAAGTATCGCCGTGGAACCTCTTTGACCTAATTGAGTTAAGTCGTAACCTTTGGGAAGAGTTACGCCGTAACCTCTTGATAAGTTGGACTTCGGGTCACGCAATAGTTACGACGTAATGTGAGAGATGAGTTACGCCAGTAACTTCTTCAAAATAAGCATACCGTGATAAATCTTTAGTAATGTTTCCATTTCGCGTCTCTTTAGCTCCAATGCTCAGAATTCACTGAAGTGGAAAACAATGGAAAACAAGCGTAAATCCATATAAATGATATAAATAACGAGCATTATCGGGAAACCGACACTTAATATTCGTGACTATTTGATGTTATCAAATATCCCCACTGAACTCTACTTGCCCTCAAGTAGACCTTATTAGATAGATTCCTAAAAAGATATCTCCCAAAACCTGGAAAATATGAGTGTCAATTTCGGGGAACAAACACTCAAATCTCAAATATCTCAACTATTCTAAGTGTCAATTTCGGGGTGATTACTCAATTGAACAGTCATAGCATGTATTCTATCATAAGCTTGGCGGTTACACAAATCTCCACCACTAGAGTTAATGGCTAAACAATTCTCGAAGGCAATATGGGTAGACACGACAAAGGTTAAGGGGTGACTCGTCATTACTAACATGTCACGGCGAAGTGGACAAAATCAATGATACATGACCAAATCCATGGCCAAGACACCAAAGATTGCTCGCTGCATCACCTAGACACACTTCATGACTAAAGGGTTGGATAAGACATGGGATATATAATTGGTGTAAAATGAAAAACAAGCAGGTAGTCTAAATCTAAAATCAAGTCATCACCACTTACCGTCCGCTCAAAGTTCAAGCTTAGAAGTCTAGAGACCGGATCATGAAATGCAAGGTAGGTGTGTCATTAGGGGACGTCATGATGGGCACACTACCTTTTCTTCTTCAGTTGGTATAAGTCCAACTCCAATCTTCTAATGTGACCGAGGTGGCCTCCTCGATACTAATCAATAAAGCTCATACTATAGTGCTTATAACATCGCACTTTACAATATCATAACTGAATCAATTTTTTTTTCGAATCATTTTTTTTTTCAACATAACATAATAACATAATATCCCCCCACTTGAGATGAACAATGGGAATTCGGGGGGTCTTTAATGATCTTCATAAATGTTTTCGGTAAAAGCGTGATTTCTAAACCTTTTCACTCAAACCTTGAACTTAGGCAAATGATGATTTCCCAATTACAAATAAAGACTACAGGGTAGGCTAAGGTGTAAGGGTGTAAGGAAACAATATGTTGGGTTGACAAAATGAAAGGAATGGCTCAGAAGGGTGTATCTAGGGGTATCTTGCACTAAAGGGGAGTGCAACAAAAGGGTTTTACATGGGGGTCGAAAAGTCGAGGTGACTAATCGATAGACTCACAATGGTAGGCTGTTTGGGTGATAATTCTATAATACTGCCTTCTAAAACTAAAAATTCCAAATACATCGAGCTAACTCAACATACCTCGCCTATGGTCTCGAAATGATGCAAAGGCCAAGTTCTAAAGTTTACAAGCTACCGCACACTCATAATTTGGTGGATTTGGGGTAAAATATTGGAAACGGATAAGGCTAATCTCACCATGTAATGTCAAGGGTTGTATGTGCTCGGCTAAGGTCTAATCTAGTTAGCTTCGGAAAAACATGTCAAAATTTTAAAAACGGCATAATGTTTCAAAATAAACTAGAAAAATGAGGGCGAAATAAAGTTTAAGAGATAATTCTACTCCCGTCCCCCCACTTGAATAGTACAAAGTCCCTTTTGTACTAGGAATTAAAATAAAGGTGAAGAGAAAGGTAAAATTAGAGCGAGAACTTCCCTAAAATTTGCTCCAAAAATAAGAAGGCCCACAAAAAAGAACCGTGCCTTCGTTTAAGCGTCATGAACAAACTTCAACCCCTGAAATCACAATACCGACAAGCATAATTCTAAAAAGAAAATAAAATGAAAACAAACCTAACTAACTTTCAGGAATCACGGTTGCATTTAGCCAATGCAACAAGTTTTTAAACCACTTGGTGTCCCAGTGGATGAGTGAAGTCTCGTGAGGGTTTACAAAGTGAACACACCCACAAAGTTCATTTAAAACTAATACAAGGTTACCGTGTTTTAAAATGAAAGAATTAAAATGAGGAAAGTTACGTCGTGACTCCTATGAGGAGTTACGCCAAATCGCAAAACCCGTGTGTGTTGTGAAGGCGAATAGTTCTGGCGAACCATCGAGATGGTATTACGCCATAATTGGCTATCGTTAAGAGTTCTGCTGCAACAATTTTGGTTACGGCGTAATCACTGAAATGAGTTATGTCATAACTCTGTTTAGATCAGCAACTGCAGCAACAATAATTTCCTACTTATCCTGCATAAATCGTTAGAAAACACAGAACCCAACAGAAAAGAAATAAAAACAAAAGAAAGGGATAATTCGGTTTGTCTCCCGAAAGAGCACTTTTCTTTATTAACAAGTCTTTAAGTTAGACTCAGAGCCGCGGGGCTCCTATGGGGGCCTTTTTGCTTGCCCTACTTCTTCAATATCCTTCATCAAATTATGTCTCATCCATGCAACATTTGAGGCAGTTCGGAGGTATCCTATGGTTTCGATTTTTCAGACTTTACAAAATTTCTCCTCCGGACCAAGGTGGTAGCGAGTGAATTCGTATTTTTTGACTATAATTGGAGGTGGTCTTTTGTAGGGGATCCCCAGGATTTTGCACCTCCTTTGTTCGTAAGCTTCATCATCGGGATCAGTGAACTCCTCATTTCCTTGCAACTCAAGGTAATCTAGCATCCCTTCGATATCATCGTCATCAGAAGCAGTGCCCTTGAACCATTCTTCATCGAGTAAATTCTCCACTAGAACGCGCTTGCATTCTTCTTTATCATTATTAACCCGCTCTATGTCATTGTCAATTGTTATTTTACTCGTGTTCATGAGACCTTTGTCATTTGAATTTTCTTGATCCATGTATTCCTTCCAAATCTTATCTTTTGTTAATGTGTCCACATGCCCATACTTAATTTTTACCCAACTATCAAACCCCAGGTTGTCCATCCAAGGTAAACTCGTTCTCTCCTCATCATTGGTTGAGGACCAAAAGAATTCATCTTTTCCTAATATTCCATAGTTGCTTCCCCCATTACACATATCGTCATACGGGTTGCATGATGCCCAGAAAATTTCCCCAGGAGATTTCACTTTTTCGCATCAGTGACTGCGTAGTTTCTTCTTGTCAGTTAAGTGCTCGTCCGTGCAGAGTATATCTTTATTGGTATCTTCCTTCTGAATGTGCTATGCGTATTCAATTTTTAGCTTTATAAGTAGATTTGGATTGATCTTGGCATCTCCAAATTGAATTGCGTACCAATCTTTAAAGGCCAAATTACCGAATTTAATAATATGTGTCTCTCACGCTCATGAGGGCATGTCCATTCTTCCATTCTTTCATTGTCTCCTCCATTGCAATACTCGTGGAAGGGGCTGCATGTAGGCCATGCCCTTGTGGTTTCTTCATCAGTAATGATGACAGAGTACACCGTGAGTGATAAGTGGCTCTTCTTCATCTTCAAGGAGAGTTCCTCGAGTTTTTCCGACTCGTCCATGTCGAGGAATTTTTCGCCCATGTATCGATTCTGCCAGAATCGAGATTCTTGGTTACGGCGTAATTCATTAGAGTCACTTTCCTCTGTATTCTTTACAACCCCATTGTTGTTGTCAAACACGAGGTTACGCCGTAACTCATTAGGCATGTTACGGCGTAACTCATATCTGTTGACGAAATCGTCCCCTAAACTCGTATCACTGGCCTGAACCTTCGAGTTATCATTAGAAAAGATTACCTTACATTCCATAGCTGGTTTAGATCCTTCAGGATTATCGTTATTTCTCCTTACTTTTTCACTGAGCCTTATCATCATGGATTCAAGGTTTTTAGAGTTGAGTCGTGTTTGGAAATGTTTCACAAGATTTTCTCGAATTCCTTCAACCACTCATCCTGCTCCTTTTTGTCTTTAATTTGAATTCTCCATAAATTTATTAATTGTTTCTTCAAGACCGGGCTTTTTTCTCCATAAGGCCCACGGTTGTAATTTCCATGATATCCATTACTATTTCGATTATCACCGTAAAATGGTCGATTTTCTCCATACTTAGCTTCTTCAATATCCTCTTCGCCTATATGAGGACAATTCTTCGAAGATGTCCTCCTCCACAGCTTTCACAACCCACTTGGATGGCATGAACGGTTTCTCGACCTTCAAATATCTCGACCGAGACTTTCAATTTTACTAGCGATATCTGCAATTCCTTGAAACTTCCACCATGGCTTCTTTTACTTTCATCGTCGTGCCATTTTTGAGAATGGTGCGCCATTTTTGAATGGCTTCAATTGCGATAGTAGGAGTCATGTTCGGGATAGGTTCTTGATAGTCCAAAGATCATCTTGTAGTTACATTTATTCCTTTGTAGAAAATATTGACCTTCTTTGGTTATTCAGATCATTGGTAGGACACTTATAAAGAAGATCATTGTATCTGTCCCAAGCTTGATACAGAGTTTCATCGTCTTCTTGTTTGAAATTGTGGATCTCCAAGAATTGATTATAAAACTTTGATGGCGGGCAATATCTTTGAATAAAGTGTTTCTTTAGTAACGCCTAAGTATTAATCGCCCGGCAGCAATCTTCGATCCATCTTCCGGCTGCTCCAGTGAGAGTCATAGGAAGACTCGAGCATAACACATCATGAGACACGCCTGAATGTTGAAAAGGCTAGCGATGTATAGGAAATTTTCAACGTGCTCATACGCTGTCTTCGTCCTGCTTTCCGAAAAGAGTTAGCGAAGCTCCTCATAAATTGGTCTTTAATCACGGGCGAACATCCGCACCGATTGCTGGGTCTTACGAGACCCGCCTTGATCTGCTCTAGTCAACGCCAAATATTCCTCAAGAGTGGGGTCATCGATGTTAACAACTTCCATGGTACCTCAAAACTTGAAATATGATCGTGAGAAAAGTTTAAAATGAAATGAAAGACTTAATATTAATCCTAATATAACTCAAGCAAGCGCGCAAAAACTTGATGCGGGTTTTACTTACGTGTCTTAATATTTATAGTGTCTTGCTATGCCTATGGTTCACCCTAATGCACTAACGGCGTGTACCTTCGTGTGTAGTGTAGTAAATGGTAAAGCCGAGGTCGTCCCAAGAGCTATGTGTGTTGGACTCTTACTAAGTCTAATTGTCACGAATAATAATGGTTTAAATAGGATTTAATTAATTAAACTACTAATGCGTAATATAAAATAAAAGCAAATAAATGGTAAAGGAAATCAATAGAGAAATAGTGGTGCTAACCTAGTTAATCCTCCTAGCTAGTTATGTCTCGTCTACCTACTTCCAATTACTTGGTGGGGTCAAATTCGAGAGGACATCATTTGGTCAATTCGCCTAACCTATCAAAGAAAGATGCCACCACAAGAGAAATCGGTGCAAGTCATAAATCATCTTGCTCGGTCCCCTGTTTATTCATTAAGTACCGCTACATGCTAGATTCTAAATAGTGAGTGCCCTACCGTTAGAACTTAGACACTACAACCCCAATTCTTAAGTTCATCCAAACGATAGGTGATCGGTTGGTCAAATCGCACAAGTAGAAAGGGTCGTCATTGGTCATATCTTACCCTTCCATCTCACCACTTACCTAGGGTCACTTGGTCATATCTCCTAGGCAATTGGCTTCTATCGCCATTCAAAACTACCAACCAAGGGTGACTACCAAAGAACTATGCATGCATACACTTAGAAATAATTATACGGAAGTAAAGGTATATGTAAACAAAACAATTAAGGAATCATAACTAGGCTAGGACCAAAGGGTGCTTAGCCGCTCATATTAATCATGCAATTCAATTCAATATTCAAAGGTACGAAATACATGAATTGAAAGTAAAAGAAATAATTGATATGTGAAAAAACACATATCATTTATTTATTAAATCAAACCCAAAATAATCAAGAAAGAGCCGTTTATTGCTAATATTTGCTGTTTTCTTGAGTTTATGCATGTGTAGGTACGGATATGTCAAAACACGCAAAAGATAACTAAATCTGACAAAAAACCGAGCACGAGAGATAAAGAGTGCTAAAGCTGAGCCGGAAGGTCAGAATAATGCATCTGTGAGAATTTTTATGCTAAGAGGATGATTTGTGAAAGATATTATCAACTTTGAAGAAATTTCATAATCAGTCCCTCAACTTTCAGAATTTGGCAGAAAATATCCTTGAGATTCAAAATTGGCAAGTTTAGTCCTTAGAATATTTGAGATTGTCAAGATTAGCCCTTGGATCACATTTCAGAATTCACAGCCTTGGTCCCTAAAAATTCAGTTTGTACATATTCGGTCCCTTAAATGATTTTTGGATTTAATACAAGTCCTAAATTAAAACTATCACAACCTTTGGCCCAAGTTAAATCCAAGCCCAAACCCCCTTACCCGGTCCATCTTCTTTAACCCGATTTACCCACTATCCATACCCGGTCAACTACAATACCCGGTCAACTAAAACAAAATAAACTAAAAAAACCCAAGCCCGCCAAATAAACCCCCAAAATTACCCAGCATATGAACCCTAAAGTACCCTTTCACTCAAATCGCCAAATTAACTTAAATTGAGGGTAATTATGTACTTTCACCTGACACGTGACTGACACACGGTTGCCACGCTGGCAATCTGTGTGTCATATCACATGATACTTGATCCCGATTGGCTGAAAGCGCATGTGCACATGATCCAAGGGTTGTGATGATTAGGTGATTGATGGGAAATGATCCAAGGGCTGAGATACATGAAGAGAAAGTACAGAATTCCTTCCAGATCCTTCTATCAAGCTCAAGCCTCATCTATAAATAGGACACCATTTTCTCATTGTATTGATGTAGATTACTGAGTAGTAGTATTAGCTTTTAAAATGTTCTTAATGTTTTAGTTTATTTCCTGTATTCAAATTTCAATTTGTACCCAGCTCCCTTTTATTAATATAATCATTTTAGTTTCAAATTTCGTTTTACTCTTAATTTCTATTTTACTGTTGGAATAGCTTAATTTAATTTCAGTTTGATTATCTAGCTTATTACTCATCATTTTCAGCTTTTATATTTCTTTAAACAAAAATAACAAAAAAAATCAGAAAAATATTTTAAAAATAAAAAAATATCTCAAATCTGCTTTAAAGTTCAATTCAGCTTACGTTTATGTTAGTATAAGAAGCTCAACAATAGCTTAGTAAGTGCTTATAAAGGTTCCTACTCAGTTCTGCATTCAAACATCAAAATCAGTCAACAATAGTCAACTGTGGTGAAAATTGGAGCAGTATTTGGGTTTGATTTGAATTGGATCGGAGTTTGGATGTTTGTTGCTTGATTTAGGGGTATTGATAAGTTTAGGATAGTGGTACTTTGTCCTCAGTTGCAAGCCATAGTGGCTGGACCTTTTGTGAGTTCAAAACTTCTCTAAACTTTGAATCTATAGTGTAGAATAGTAGTTATTGTTTTAAATTTGTTAGATCTAGTGTAGTTAAGCTTATAATTGTTTGCTAGTTTGCTGAGTTAATCTAATCATCTGCTGTCATTAATTGTCATACCTGATATAGTCTGCACAAATTGCTTGTGTTTGAATCTGTGATAATTGATAGCATAGAACAGTTCATTTAGTTGTAATTAGGCACATAAGATTTAGATTAAGTGATAGAGTAAACTGGTTAAGTAGATTACTGTGTTAAATTTGCACATTAGTATAATAAGGAGTGTTTGGACAATAAGAGACATCTGAGGTAGAGGTTAAACCAGTGCTAGCTTACTGTTGCAATAACGTTACTTAGGTCATTTAAGTAGATATTGATCATAAAATTGCACCTTATTGCTCAAAAAGTCAAAATCACTCTATAACTGCTCTTACTTACAATTCAATGTGAATCAGTTTGGTAGATCTTGCATATAGGTTTAGAAATTAGTAAGTTAGCTTGCATCACCTCTATTTTATCATAAAACATCAATCTCAGTTCATTAATTAGGATCAAAACTCAATTTGGTCAAATTTACAAAACTATCTTTAAAAGTCAAAAGTTAGAAAAACAGTTTTTCATCAAACTTTGTAAAATTTTCGTGTGTTCATTTCTAAGTCATAATCATTGAAACTTTGGGATTTTTAAGTTCTGTTGGTCTACTTTTGAAAACAGATTTTTGTGGATTTTTAGGAAACACTTATAAGCTTTAAATCAGCTCTCCTTTAGAGCTAATTTGCCCTGTTCACACTCAGCTAATACTGAGTTGTGAACCAGGTAACTTGCATCTTATGCATAGTGCTCACTTTTGATAATTAAGGTCTCTAAGTTGGTTTAGAAGTTCTTTGCTGGGTGATCTGTATTTCCTCATTTCTGGTTTGCATTTAAGTTCACTAGTATAGCTTATAATTAAGCTGAAAAAAAGATAGGCTAGGGTTGTTTAGCCTTAGTGGTTAATTAGCATCAAGTCTTTGTAGATTGCTCAATAGAGGTTGAGAGTAGATGGATTTAGCTGGATTTGAGTTATTATAGCATAATCTAGCTTCTGAGATCATTTGGTGCCTTTTAGGGCTTTTTAGCTTATCTTTAGAGCTTATTCACAAGCTGTTTGCATTACAGCTTCTTTATCTCACACATAAGCATAGGTTTTTATATTTTTTATAAACTTAGAATATAATTTTAGACTTTTCCTGAATTTTTTAGATTTTTCCATTACTGTTTGCTATTTTTCCTATTTTTAATCAATTTTTAGGACTTTTTAAATAGCTTTTACTTCAAATAAATCAGAAAAGCTTCAAAAAAAATAAGTTTTAAATTTTCATATATTAAGATAAATATAAAAAGCAAAAAAATAATTTTTCCAGATTTTTCCTAGTTTAATTTGTAATTTTTAGCCATTTAATTAGTTTAAAATAGTTTTTAATTCATAGAAAATAGAAAAATCATCAGAAAAATACAAAGTCAGTTTTTAAAAGTCTTTTGAGTTATTTTAGATTTTTTAAAATAGTTTCATAATTTTCCCCTTTGTTTTCATAATTTTCAGTATTTTAGATTTTTTTTTTTTAAAAAGTTAAAAAATAGTTTTTAATTCAAATAAATTCAAGAAAAATCCAAAAAAAATATTTTGAAATCATAATAAAGTTTGAAATTGCATTTTTAGTTTAAAAATAATTTTAGATCATATTTAGGACTTAGTTTAAGCATAATTGCATTTTATTTATGTTTCATTTAATATGTTTTAGTTTAATTCGCATATTTAGGATTCCCCGTAGTTTAATTCCCTTTTATATGCTTCCCTTAATTTCCCATTGCCCCGTAGTTTAGAAAACATCAAATTATCCTCTTTTCCCATTCAAATCCCGATTACGCGACGTGAGTTGAAAATTCCATTCAACCCTCGTTCGGAACGATCTCGGTGCTCAAACCTAACATGTTTGAGTTACCCATATACTACAAACTTCTATTATTGGTTTCCGAGCGAATCAATTTTGGCGCCACTGCCGGGAGGGCTTGTAGTGAATTTTCGTATTCGTCTCGAATCGCGCAGCATTTGAAGATCCTTCCCGAGTGAAGTTACCGTCGTTTTGTATATATAAATTTTTAAAACCCAAAACATCTAAAACACCAAAACATTCTTCCTAGAGTGTTTACAAAACCATAAAAGTAAAAACCAACAAAAGAAACTGAAACGTCAATTGTTACGTCGGCTCACCTCGTAAGTACAACCTATACACGAGGTAAACGGAAGTCTTGACATTAAATTGCGGTCAAGAAAGATCCACTCTTCTTTCCCGCTCATTGCAAGATTTTTAGGAGCTACTGAGCACCGGTTGACGCGAAGGTTACAAAAAGATTGTTTTTCAAAAATTTTCTATATATAAAAACCAAAAAGATTTTCCTTTTACAAATTTATTTTTGATTTTGAAATTTTTAGTGCATGCACACTCGTTCTCAGTCACGACGTAATCGTAATCGAAGAATAGACGTACCCGAGTTACGTACTATCGTTGAAGAACCCATCGTGATGGCACATACTCGAACGATGATCGAGTTACTTCAAGCTCCCGTAGACGGCTACGGTGATGCTATTGTTGTTCCACCACTTGATACCGAGAATTTTGAACTAAAAAAGAATCTAATTCAATTGGTTTCAAATAAACCTTTTTGTGGTTTAGATCATGAGGAGCCCCACGCACACCTCCGTAGGTTTAATCAAGTTGCTTCTACGATAAACTTTCGGGGCGTCACTCATGAGTCAGTTAAATTGAGGTTGTTTCTATTTTACCTTGAGGGGGCAGCCCGGACTTGGCTAGAAAAAGAACCCCCTCACTCGATCACAACATGGGAAGATCTTTCTAAGAAATTTTTGAACCAATTCTTTCCTCCTTCGAAAATTACAATGTTACGAAATCAAATCATAAATTTTCAACAAAAATTCGACGAAAGTTTTGGAGAAGCATGGGATAGATTCAAAGAACTTTTACGAAAATGCCCAAATCACGGTTTTACCGATCTTCATCAGATTGATACGTTCTATAATGCCCTTACTCCGTCCGATCAAGATTCGCTTAACACGGCCGCCGGTGGTAACATCTTGAGTCGTATGCTCGCCGATATTAGAACGATTATCGAAAATAAGTCAAAAGTTGTCTCGTCTAGAAACCGACCGGTTGTTTCTAAGATTACTATGAATGATAACTACGTTCAGAAGAATGAGTTGAATGGGCTGACTGATGCTGTTAATTCCATGATGAGAGAGTTTAAGATTCCAAAATCCGAACAAGTCAAAGTCGTTACCGAAACATGTATTATTTGCGGTGGTCCTCATCCGTACTATAATTGTCAAGCCACCGATGGCGATCTCAAGAATGCTTCCGTAGCTTCTGCTAATCCGGTTCAAAATCATAACCAAGGATACCGTGCCAACCAATTGGGACCACCCGGTTTTGCACCCGTTCCTCAACAAAACCAAAACCGTTATCAAAATCAATCTTACAATCAAAACCGAGGAGCTAATCTCAATTATGGTAATCAAAACTACCAAGCTCCTCCACCTCAACTTTATCAACCACCTCATCAAGTTGCTCCGAACAAGGAGTTTCTAACTTACATGAAGAATTCCGATAACACCATTAAAAGTTTACAAACTCAAATCACCAGCATCAGGAATGAATTTGCTACAAGTAACAAGCAGATGACTGAAATGAGGAATATGATGGCTAGTTTCTTTCAAGCCAATCAACCGTCTACTTCTTATTCTCAACCCTCGGGTTTCGGTTCTCTTCCGAGCAATACGATTCCTAACCCGAGAGGTGACATGAAGATCACTACCTGAAGTGGTGTTGCTTACGATTGACCCACGGCTCCTACCACTATTTCTTCTTCTCCGTCTCGTGTGGTAGGCCATGAGACCGGGGTGACGAAGGACCCGGTGCTTCCTACTAATAAGGGGAGTACTGAGAATGTCCAACCCACGGTTGTCCCGACGTCTGAGCCCAAGGATGCTCCGGTTAGTGCTGAAAAGACTAACCCAAAAACAACACTTCCGTACCCGTCAAGGATGAATCATCAAAAGCAACGTGAACAAGAAAATCTTCAATTGGAAAAATTCTTTCAAATATTTCAAGTTCTTCACTTCGAAATTAGCTTTGCGGATGCTCTTCTTCTCATGCCTAAGTTTGTTTTGAAAGTAAAAGGATTGTTAAGTAACAAAGAGAAAATTTTGGATTTGGCAACAACGTCTTTGAATGAGAATTGTTCGGCGGTTATTCTCAAGAAACTTCCTGAAAAGTTAGGTGACCCCAGCAAGTTCCTCATTCCGTGCGATTTTCAAGGAATTATTCAGTGCTCCGCCTTGGCCAATCTTGGCGCGAGTATAAATTTGATGCGAAATCAATTTACGAAAAGCTTTCATTGCCCCACTTACCCCAACGTATGACCTCGAGCTAGCCGACCATACTATGACAAAACCAATTGGTATAGCCGAGGATGTGTTTGCTAAAGTGGGAAAGTTCGATTTCCCCGCAGATTTTGTTGTAGTAGATTTTGATGCCGACCCTCGTCTACCTCTTATTCTCGGAAGATGTTTCTTAAGGACGGGCCATGCATTGATTGATGTCTATGAGGGAGAAATCACATTAAGAGTTGGAAAAGAAGCCGTCACGTTTAACGTTAACCATACTTCTAAATCTTTAACCAAACAATATGATGTGGCCAAAATTAATGACACCGATGTGACAAAGGACCCGAGAATTCTTACTAATAACGGAAGTACCAAAAACGTCCAACCTCCGGTGGTTCAAAAAGTTGGGTCTAAACCATCAAGAATTGATCCGAGCCTTTCACGTTTTACGGTTAAGAGTTTATCGACGATACATGCTGAGCAAAAGAAGAAACTAGAAAAGGAGACTACAACGGTAGTGATGGAAAATGCTAGCTCTAAGAGCATACCACTTGTCCCACCTCCACTTTCTGTTTGTTGTGTTGAACTTAAGAACGTCGAGTTTTCTTTGAGTGGCAATCCCACTCCTTCCTCTAAAATTTTGGAACTTTCCGACTCTTCCCCGTCTCTCACTACGGAAAGTGACTCCATTTGGGAAGAGATCGATGCTTATATTAATGATGATTCGATTCCTGTTGAGATTGATGATGCTACTTTTGACCCGGAGGGGGACATCCTTTTACTTGAAAAATTGACATATAATGAACCGTCTTCTTACCCCCCTCGGGATGATGTTTTTGAACCTAACCGTCTCGAACTGATGATTCTATGATGGAAGAAATTGAGGCTTATTTGAATTCCGATTCAGTTTCACCGGAAATTGATTATGCCATTATTGACATCGAGGAAGATATTCGTTTGATTGAGAGAATGCTTTACGGGGATTCTTATCTCCCTCCGGATGATTTTGAAAAAGTTGAGTTGTCTCTTAATTCTTCTTATATCGATTCATTTCTTTAGGAGTTCGCCGATGAACTTGCTCCCACCGACTCAATTCCTTCTGAGAATGAAGAAGAATACGATGATCTGTTTTTCCCGAAGAAAGATAAGGAAGTGAAGCTTTTGACAGATGAACTTGTTGACCCTGACGTCCAATATTATTTTTTATCCGAGAATGATTCCTCTCCTCGTGAGGATTTTCACGAAGATGATACGTTGATTTCATTCCTTTCCGAGGACAAGATTTTTAACCCTGGGATACTCATCGAAGAGGAAATTCATATCACAAAAGTTTTCCGAAAAAAGGATCCTATCTTGGATGCCTTCGTTGATGAACCTTTAAGACACATTTCTCTGTACCATGAACTCCCTTCTCCTATAGAGTCGTTTCACTTTGATCCTTCATCCCGACGTCCGCCCGCTAAACCACCGGATGATGGATCATTCTTTCTTGATAAACCTTATGTGAGTTTGGGAGATGTTATCCCATTTGTGCTTGAGCCCGACATTTTCTTTCCCTCCCAACCCACCCATTCTCTTTCCCTCCGGAATGAGGATGCCATCTTTGATCCGGGTATCCCTTCCGCTTGTTTCCCCAAGGACAAATGAATTCGAGGACGAGTCAGGCAAGCGACTCGGTGAAGAAAAACAGTAGCGCCTCGTGGGAGGCACCCCATGCTTATCTCTATCTTATTTCTCTTTTCTAATAAGTGACGTGAAGGGGTTAGCCTCTTCAATTTCTCGTGTTTGGTTGTTTGTGATGTTGTGTTTAGGATGTTCCCGATATGAAGACTCTCATGCTCGAAGTTTGTCTTTTCTCCACTCGAGTTTCATGATCGTTGCTTGCGGAAATCCGATATCCGAAATCTTATCGACTAATGTTTATCTTTAAGCATACTTAATAAACGGCTTTTAGATTTTCGTTGATACCCTTACCTTTAAACATTGAGGACAATGTTTTATTTTAGTCTGAGGTGGGTAATCTTCGATTTGATTTGACCGCACTTGCTTTTTTTTGGTCGTGTACTCTCGCAACCCCGTTTTTCCTTAAGAAAATGAAAACATTGTGCTAAAATGAGAAAATTTAAAATTTTTTATAAGCTTTTGTTAGTTTTATGATCGAAAAGTTCTTGCTAGTCTCTTAGAAGTTTCTTTAAATACGCGTTTTTCTGAATAGCCTTTGCTAGTTGCTTAGACAAGAGGCTATAAAATGCGATTCTAGCTCACAAGGCCAAGAATTTGCAAGTCTCCCTGAGTGATTTTAAATATGCGAAGCTTAAACAAGAATTTGCTAGTTTTTAATAAGTGACTTTAAAATGCGAGACTTGAGATTATTTTACGAAGCAATCGCTAAGTTAATATATGTTTGACACCTTGTTGACTTTTCATTGGTGAGAGTAGGAATAGAATTTCGACTTGACCGGGCGTGTTGAGCCCTAGCTTGTTCCTTAACCATAGATAATCAAAAAAATTATCGGCTAAGCATCCGCGGATCTCATTATTTGGGATTTTAAATTTTCGGAGATCGAGGAATGATAGAGTTACTTATGAGTTTAGATGCTAAGCGTGGAGTAGTTGGTTCTCTTTAGAGCCCATCGAAGGTACTTATGGCTTTTTGTTCCCACAAAATTGTTTCACCCCATATCTGTCTAATAAATAATTAGAGATGTTGAGTTTTTGGCGATAGTTAGTTCTTTATCTTCTTAAAAGAATCTTTGTTTTAAAAATTGGGTACACATCAAGGACTCGTAATAAGTAGAGTTATGAGCTGCGGTTCGAGATCGTACCCTTGGATCCTTATTTCAATAGTAAGCGTTCAGGTCTTGGCTACCCTCTTACGCCGGCCCTTGGACCTATAGCCGGGATTGGGTGAGGTTCTTGGTCTAACCCACTGGGATCCTCATTTCATGAAGCCTAGAGTCTTGGAATTCTCCGTCGTAACGGCCCTTGGATCCTTTATTCTGAAAAAGTGTATGGTCTTGGAATTACCCCGTGAAGCTCCTAGGTTATAGCTCATATAAGTAAAATTATAAGTGCAAAAAAAATGGAAAATTCAAAAATATAAGTGAATAAAAATTCCTTGATGTGGACCTCATTTTTTAGACAATGGTTCTTGAGAGAAGATGGATAACTAATTAGCGACTTAGCTTCATATCTTTATCGGAATAAGAAATATCGAAATGAGAAATTTGAATAAATTCATTTCTCACAAAAATAAAAAAATCTAGAGGAAAATAGGAAAATGGGAGCAAAAGGTAATTACACAAGTAACTTCCATGGGTAGTGTTAGCATCTAAAAT
The DNA here is from genome assembly GCA_022545495.1 of Chrysanthemum lavandulifolium. Taxonomy (NCBI): domain Eukaryota; kingdom Viridiplantae; phylum Streptophyta; class Magnoliopsida; order Asterales; family Asteraceae; genus Chrysanthemum; species Chrysanthemum lavandulifolium. The sequence continues at coordinate 72,848,310 of CM040240.1, forward strand.
CATATTTAACAATGATTTCGATTTTACGCTTAGTTTAGGGACTTGTGAAAAATCAGGGACGATGTATTCTATCCGTTTGGTCACTTCACGCTGTGTTGTGTTTCCTACTCCGTGATCCTAAAATGTCGTTTGAAAAATGTTGGATTTATTGATCGACATGAAAGTTCAACAAACCGTCACTCATAATCGGAATGTGCTTAATCGTAATATCTATATGTGAAATAAAAGGTAAACGGGGCGTTTTTAGAATTAGGGGTCTCTTAATCTCTTTTGAGGAATCTTTGCTACTTCTTCATAGGTTTAGTAGAAAGACATTGAAATCCTTGGTTTTAGAAGCGTGAGTTGATTACATTGCGTGAGGACACGACAATCGTCTCGTCTAGGGTATTTTGATATGTGCAAAAACAAATATCATTTCTTTATCAAATCAAACCCAAAATAACCAAGAAAAAGCCGATTATTGCTAATATTTACTGTTTTCTTGAGTTTATGCATGTGCAGGTACGTATATGTCAAAACACGCAAAAGATAACCAAATCTGACAAAAAACCGAGCACGAGAGATAAAGAGTGCTAAAGCTGAGTCGGAAGGTCAGAATTGTGCATCTGTGAGGATTTTTATGCTAAGAGGATAATTTGTGAAAGATATTATCAACTTTGAAGAATATTTGAGATTCAAAATTGGCAAGTTTAGTCCTTAGAATATTTGAGATTTTCAAGATTAGCCCTTGGATCATATTTTCAGAATTCACAGCCTTGGTCCCTAAAAATTTAGTTTGTACATATTTGGTTCCTTAAATGATTTTTGGATTTAATACAAGTCCTAAATTAAAACTATCACAACCTTTGGCCCAAGTTAAATCCAAGCCCAAAACCCTTTACCCTGTTCATCTTCTTTAACCCGGTTTACCCACTATCCATACCCGGTCAACTACAATACCCGGTCAACAAAAACAAAATAAAATAAAAAAACCCAAGCCCGCCAAATAAAACCCCAAAATTACCCAGCATATGAACCCTAAAGTACCCTTTCACTCAAATCGCCAAATTAACTTAAATTGAGGGTAATTATGTACTTTCACTTGACACGTGACTGACACACGGTTGCCACGTTGGCAATCCGTGTGTCATATCACATGATACTTGATCCTGATTGGCAGAAAGCGCATGTGCACATGATCCAAGGGTTGTGATGATTAGGCGATTGATGGGAAATGATCCAAGGGCTGAGATACATGAAGAGAAAGCACAGAATTCCTTCCAGATCCTTCTATCAAGCTCAAGCCTCATCTATAAATAGGACTCCATTTTCTCATTGTATTGATGTAGATTAGTGATTAGTAGTATTAGCTTTTAAAATGTTCTTAATGTTTTAGTTTATTTCCTGTATTCAAATTTCAATTTGTACTCAGCTCCCTTTTATTAATATAATCATTTTAGTTTCAAATTTCTTTTTACTCTTAATTTCTGTTTTACTTTTGGAATAGCTTAATTTCATTTCAGTTTGATTATCTAGCTTATTACTCATCATTTTCAGCTTTTATATTTCTCTAAACAAAAACAACAAAAAAAAAATCAGAAAAATACTTTAAAAATAAAAAATATCTCAAATCTGCTTTAAAGTTCAATTCAGCTTACGTTTATGTTAGTATAAGCTCTTATAAGCTCAACAATAGCTTAGTAAGTGCTTATAAAGGTTCCTACTCAGTTCTGCATTCAAACATCAAAATCAGTCAACAATAGTCAAATGTGGTGAAAATTGGAGCAGTATTTGTGTTTGATTTGAATTGGATCAGAGTTTGGATGTTTGTAGCTTGATTTGGGGGTATTGATAAGTTTAGGATAGTGGTACTTTGTCCTCAGTTGCAAGCCATAGTGGCGGGACCTCTTGTGAGTTCAAAACTTCTCTAAACTTTGAATCTATAGTGTAGAGTAGTAGTTATTGTTTTAAATTTGTTAGATCTAGTGTAGTTAAGCTTAAATTTGTTTGCTAGTTTGCTGAGTTAATCTAATCATCTGCTGTCATTAACTGTCATACCTGATATAGTCTGCACAAATTGCTTGTGTTTGAATCTGTGATAATTGATAGCATAGATCAGTTCATTTAGTTGTAATTAGGCACATAAGATTTAGATTAAGTGATAGAGTAAACTGGTTAAGTAGATTACTGTGTTAAATTTGCACATTAGTATAATAAGGAGTGTTTGGACAATAAGAGACATCTGAGGTAGAGGTTAAACCAGTGCTAGCTTACTGTTGCATTAAAGTTACTTAGGTCATTTAAGTAGATATTGATCATAAAATTGCACCTTATTGATTAAAAAGTCAAAATCACTCTATAACTACTCTTAATTACAATTCAGTGTGAATCAGTTTGGTAGATCTTGCATATAGGTTTAGAAAATAGTAAGTTAGCTTGCATCACCTCTATTTTATCATAAAACATCAATCTCAGTTCATTAATTAGGATCAAAACTCAATTTGGTCAAATTTACAAACTGTCTTTAAAAGTCAAAGTTAGAAAACAGTTTTCATCAAACTTTGTAGAATTTTCATGTGTTCAGTTCTAAGTCATAATCATTGAAACTTTGGGATTTTTAAGTTCTGTTGGTCTACTTTTGAAAACAGATTTTTGTTGATTTTTAGGAAACACTTATAAGCTTTAAATCAGCTCTCCTTTAGAGCTAATTTGCCCTGCTACTTTCATTATCTTGAGTTGTGAACCAGGCAACTTGCAGCTTATGCATAGTGCTCACTTTTGATAATTAAGGTCTCTAAGTTGGTTTAGAAGTTCTTTGATGGGTGATCTGTAGTTCCTCATTTCTGGTTTGCATTTAAGTTCACTAGTATAGCTTATAATTAAGCGGAAAAAAAAGATAGGCTAGGGATGTTTAGCCTTAGTGGTTAATTAGCATCAAGTCTTTATAGATTGCTTGATAGAGGTTGAGAGTAGTTAGATTTAGCTGGATTTGAGTTATTATAGCATAATCTAGCTTCTGAGATCATTTGGTGCCTTTTAGGGCTTTTTAGCTTATTTTTAGAGCTTATTCACAAGCTGTTTGCATTACAGCTTCTTTATCTCACACATAAGCATAGGATTTTATATTTTTTATAAACTTAGAATATAATTTTAGACTTTTCCTGAATTTTTCAGATTTTTCCATTACTGTTTGCTATTTTTCCTATTTTTAATTAGTTTTTAGGACTTTTTAAATAGCTTTTACTTCAAATAAATCATAAAAGCTTCAAAAAAAAATAAGTTTTCAATTTTCATAGATTAAGATAAATATAAAAAGCAAAAAAATAATTTTTCCAGATTTTTCCTAGTTTAATTTTTAATTTTTAGCCATTTAATTAGTTTAAAATAGTTTTTAATTCATAGAAAATAGAAAAATCATCAGAAAAATACAAAGTCAGTTTTGAAAAGTCTTTTGAGTTATTTTAGATTTTTAAAAATAGTTTCATAATTTTCCCCTTTGTTTTCATAATTTTTAGTATTTTAGATTTGTTTTAAAAAAGTTAAAAAATAGTTTTTAATTCAAATAAATTCAAGAAAAATCCGAAAAAATTATTTTTAAATCATAATTAAGTTTTAAATTGCATTTTTTGTTTAAAAATAATTTTAGATCATATTTAGGACTTAGTTTAAGCATAATTGCATTTTATTTACGTTTCATTTAATACGTTTTAGTTTAATTCGCGTATTTAGGATTCCCCGTAGTTTAATTCCCTTTTACATCCTTCCCTTAATTTCCCATTGCCCCGTAGTTTAGAAAACATCAAATTATCCCCTTTTCCCATTCAAATCCTGTCACACCCCCAAAGTACATGTTTTGCGGAATGGAATTCACGGGATTGTTGTCATAGCATCACAGTTTAGATATATTGAGCGACCTAAAGTTTCGTTTGAAAAGAACATCGTTTGATATAATAAAACATTCGAGTTTACAAAAGATAGGTCCCAAATGAAATTAGACATGTGTGGAATTAAGTTTGTTACAATCCAAACGATGTGTTAAAGTGCATAAAACCCAAGTGAGACGCGTCGTTACCGCGACTCTATGATATGTCCACATGCATGCCATGAAGTGAATGCCTTAGTTACCTGAAAATACATTGCTAAAAGTGTCAACACAAAGGTTGAGTGAGTTCATAGAGTTTATGTAAATGTTTTATACAACCAGCGCAAGTATAAGTTATGTATGACAAATATGTCACAAAAATGGTACAATTGCTTAAGCACATGACACGGGTTAGACTGTTCTCGATGTTACGCCAACAGAGTGTTTTGCCAAACAACTCAATGATGATAAAAATGAAATGCATATGTTGACGATTGGGACCACCAACACGGATGGAGGAGTCACCTCAATAGATCTATCCACTCACCCTCGCTTCTTCCGAAATTAACGGTTCATGATTATGAAATGGGACATTCAATTGGCAATTAGGTAACTTAAGCAATGTAAATGATTTTGAATATACTTGGGCTCGTAATAAAATGATGTGCAATGTATTCTCCCGTAGGTTTGAAATAAAGTATAAACTTGAATAAATCGGGCTATGAAAACTCACGGTGCAATGTTTATGATGATATAATGGCAATCTTGAAATGCGGTAAACCTCTAACCGCAACCTATTATGAATGATATGTTCTAATGTAAATCATGAAACAATGTCGTGCATGCAAACTCATATGATATTCATACCACTTGTATATTTGAAAATAATGTTTATCGTCGAAATATATGTTTATGACATCTCGTCATATTATAAAATACTTTACAAGTATTTACGTTGAAATGATATCCTACGATAGTCATTTTTTGATTTATTATGAAATTATAATTTTTCGTCGTAAAATAATGTCATTTGACAATTTCATGAAAGTGACTAAATAGCCTCAAAAAGCTAGTCGTAAAATGGTGCACATAGAGTGTTAGGAAACAAACTTAACGGTTTTGGAAAGCTTGTAACATTATCTCAAAGTTTTAGCATTTAAGTTTTTATCATAGAGGTCTCGATCATAGAGAAAAACATAGGTAAAGTAGGATACTTGTACCAAAAATATTGTTTAAGGGTGATTTTCGGCAAAGTTTGAGTGACCGCATTTTATTCGTTACAACTCCGTTTGACGAACGGTTAGACGTTTTGGAAAATAGGCTAGGCGAACTTACTTTTACTAGAAGACATCATTTTATAAAAAGTACTTCTTCAATGTTAAAAACGACCCTCAACATGGTCATTCGCGGCCGTAATGTTTGTCTATTAGAAAATATATTAGTTATGCTTATATAAAATAGTTACGGCAATCTTGTTTAAACGCGTGTAATTTAATCGTTACAAGTCCGTTTTCTACGTTTTATATGTCCTTAGCTTCGTGTTAAAGTATACTAATATATTTTTGACTCGTAGAAAGGTCGAGACAGCATGCTGAATTTTCTGAAAATTTGGTTTTCGTCGTTAAACTTGAAAATAGCATAACTTCTTCATTATAACTCCGTTTTAACCCATTCAAGCGGCCACGTTTTCGTTTTAAAGTATATTTTCTGAATATCTAGCCCAAAAATTTTTACAACCTGTCAAAATTTCCAGAATTAACAAATATGATCAGACCCTTATATATAGTTGTTGAGATGGATTTTCTCGCGTAAAACTTATTCTAACCACTTTAAACCAACGCCAAAGCTATTCTAAACCTACCATACACTTTCTTAGGGTGTCATGGGTTCCTAGACATCATCAAAAGGGATATGTTTCAAGGGATAATTATAGGACGATATATATAAATTTATAGTACTTAAAAACAAATAAAGTGGTATAGATAACCATATAACTTGCATGTTTTTCCTCAAGCATGATAAAATGACCAAAGCATGAATATGAAAAATAAATATGATCATGAAATGCTTACTAGTTAATTGATGAGGTTTAAAGAACAAGGGTTTATCCTAAATACTCTAGGTTTTTATTTCAAAACCTTGATTAAGAGTATGCTAGTGTTGTGTAAATAACTTGACTTGAAAAATTATGAACTCCTTGCTTGTGATCTTCCTTGGCAGGTTGATATGAAGAGGAAATGAGAGAGTATTTTGTGATTTCACCTTGATATAATGTGCTAGTATGTGTAGTATAAAATATATTAAACATAAGTAATATAATTGTATACTTGAGATATTTGTACTCAAAGTTGTGTGTCATCATGTATGTCGACAATGGCATAGGAAATAAGAAGACTAGATGTGTTTTGATTAGTTAAGTATATATAGGTAAAAGTAATGTGTAGTTATTTAAGGATAATTGATAACTTGTGTACATATTTAAGCATTTAGGGTAGCGTTAGCTAAAAATAAATTTTAACGAATCAAAATAAAATAAATTGAAGTCATAAAAATTATAAAAATACATTTCTCGCAAGAATTGAGTGAAATAATAATTGTCGTGTAGTATTTACGAAAACCGTCGTAATTATATAAATATAACAATTTATATACAAAATAAATTTAGAACACCGGGTAAACTAATAAAATTATTTTTATAATCTTAATATGAGTATAAAAATATATCAGAATAATTTTTGGAAGTTTCGGATCAAATATTCAAAATAAATGATTACGCGATAGCGTTTATTTAATAGGAAATTATGCGTTTAAGGTAAAATGCAAAACCATGCATGAACTAATATGATGATAATGATGCTAATGATATGTAGACTAAATCTAGTCTATATGAAATGTCCTCAGTGATTTTCCATGAATACGCAGCTTAACCCTCCAGGTTACGCGTATTTGATACTCATAAACTTAGTTTACGAAAAATGATGAATAGTGACTCATGAATAGTGATTTTCTCCGGGAATAAATAGTGTCTCGCGAATAGTAAAATTTTGAAATACGTTCTCAGAATATCAAATCGACTTCGAAAACTGTTGGAATCACTCCTAGACCTAAATCAAGTGTTAGTAATTCACATGTAATAGTTAGCTTAATTATGGCCTTTATGTTTGTTATTAGCCTTAAGCTTATGTAGAAGGCCCATGAGCTTAGGCCCAAGCCCATAAAGGAAATGATGGGAACTAGGAGTGTTGCCCTAGCTTCCATCCTATAAATACATTGTAATAACCCTCACTTGACGGTTGGTTGTTCAAGTTATTTCTTTCACATACATCTACGCATAACCGTGTCTTTATTTCGTGTGTTTGTGTTTGATTTCTTGTTCAATCGCCTTAATCTCTTTCTAGTAAGCTTGTGTTGTAAATCTAGTGACCTAACAATGGTATCGAGCCGCTTTTGCTAAATCTCATCAAAGCGAAAAATATTTAGAGAGCGGATCGTGATCTAGCCGCTTGAAGAATGCTTTGTTGTGCGAGATAGAACAAGCTGAAACATGAACATAAAAAGCAAATTAACGCTCTTAACTTAGAAAATCAAAAAGCTAAGGTTGAGTTGTTAACTTGTCAAAAAGCAGTTCTCTGCATACAAAAAGCATTCAACGAAGCGAATAGATGATCATCTTGAAGAAATCATCGACACAAAAACAAACTTAAAGAATTTTAAAGCTGTTGTTTATAAATATGGTGAGTCGATGCGCTATTGAAAAGTTCACTTTAAACCCAATCCAAATGGATATGGACCGAATCTTGCGATTACAAACCTAAGCTTTCAACCAAAGCATTCAAACCAAATCACAAGTTTCCGTGCGAGAATATAAAATTGATAATTACATTATGAGTGTTGTTGAATATCATCGTCAAGAGGAATTAGATCTGAAGAGGCGAGTCGATCAAAATTAAAAATGTTGTTTACAACAAACCTTTTAATTATTCAAACCGGTCACTTTTGTCACACCAACGGATTCTTCTAACACACCAAGGGTTATCATTAAACCGTTTGAGTCTTCTAATGTTAATCCCCACCAGGATTATGCACAAATTTATGGTCCTTTACCTTCCATCGATGAAGTAAACTCAAAACACGAAAATCGCAAAATTCTTAGATATTTTGATATTTTCATGGTGACCTCAAAACCTTAGAACATGAGATAGAATATCATTACGAAATAAAAGTTCAACACTTTCAATTGCCTCTGGCGAGAACAAAGAGACATTTTCATAAAATCTTTTACCAAATGTTAAAAATTTGAAAATTTGTGCATTGTCTTGGGAGCAGGATTTTCATAAGGAACTTGGATTGATGAAGGTCGTTTTAGAAAAGCGAAACATCTATTTCTAATACTAAGCGTAAAAGAAAATGTTGAGAAAAGATGTTGATCGACTCTTGAAAGATGTTATATGTCTTGATATCCATAATGTTGTGTTATTCAATTCTTTGCCACATGCATCGATTACAACTCTGCGTCTTGTTGATAATGGTGTAGCTGTTGAGAACACCGATAATGTGCTTGGATCGAGTCTTTAAAAGCGAAAATGAGCGATTGCTATGAACTTTCCTATGCAAAACGTCGTCTTAATTGGTGTCAAAAGATATTCACAATAAAAACTTGTTTTCAAAACAAAATCTCTCGATTGCATACAAAATCTTGATCCTAAATTTGAGAAAGTGGATGATCAAAGCGTGTCTTTGAAAAGTCAAATCTCAAAATATGAACAAGAACTTGTAAAGTTAAGCAGAATATGGTGTCATATTTGATTTACTCAATAAGACTCGTCATGAAGCATCAAATGAACTTGATCACTATCTTGCACACACTAGAGAAGTCATGAATTTTCTTTGAAATATTAGTTACGAAAATCAAGATTTGATTCACACTATCTTTAAGTTAAGAGAAATGTTAGGAAAGTATGAACTACTTCCGCCTACCGTGATTAAGAGAATAGCACCGGTCACACTTAGTAATCGTGAACCTAGAATCCCTACTGCCAAATCACAAGTTGCTAACGTGCTTCCTTCTCTTGAAACATGAATAGTTGCGTCTTTTCCAAGCGTCCGCACTTCACGACCTAGGAGCACTCAATCGAAGAATAGGAAGTTGCGACCTAAGAAAAGATCAATAAGGAATGCTAAAGTAGAAGAACACCCTAGGACTATGAATAAGACTCGCGTTGCTTCCACTATAGATATTGCGTCGGCAAATGTAATAGAAATAGTGATGTAACGAATGCTAAACCTTTAAGTACTTTTGATATTCGATCGATGCACCTTGTGTTATTTGTCGTAAAAGTATGAATTCTGATTGTCATGACAAATGTGTTGCTAAAGTTATAATCTCTCGTTTATGGAATCCTAAGAATCGGCATACCTCTAGGCCCACTAATCAGTCTAAGTCTGTGCTTGGTAGACCGCCTTATTTAGATTCTAAAGCAAGCGTTGTTGTCCTTGTAACTCCAGTTTTACCTCCAAAGAATGTAGTACCACCTAGTGCATTCACTAAGACTAAAGCAAAGAGTAGTTATAGATGGCAGAAATGGATATATAACACACTAGGATTTAAATGGATGCCTAAAATTATTAATGTGTGTATGTCTAATATACGCTTGGAACCCTCTAACATTTCGGGTTCCACATCTACTTCTATTCCATCTGTGTAAATGCATGTGTAATGCATGTGATCTGATCATTCTCTGGATTGTTGATAGCGGATGTTCCCGACACATGACGAGCAACCTTAAGCTGTTATCAAACTTTATTGCAAAGTTCATTGGCACTGTCGAGTTCGGGAATGATCACTTGCGACTATCATGGGCTACGGAGACTATGTCAATGGGAACATCGAAATCGGCGGGGTTTACTATGTGGAAGGCCTCGGTCACTGTCTGTTTTCGATAGGTCGGTTTTGTGATGGAGATTTGGAGGTCGCCTTGGGAAAACTTGTTTCATTCGTGATCTACAAGGAAATGACCTTATGTCGGCTCGCGTAATTCTAGTCTCTACACTATCTCTATGCAAGACATGGTTGCTTCATCTCCCATCCGCTTACTTTCAAATGCAACATCAACAAAATCACGGCTATGGCACCATCGTCTTTCACATCTAAACTTTCAAACCATCACCAACCTTGCTCGACACAAACTAGTTGAAGGACTCCCATGATTCCGGTATTCAAAAGATCACCTATGTTCGACTTGTGAACAAGGGAAAAGCACTCGTCCTCATTTTCCTTCAAAGGTGGAACACGACTCTCAACATGTGCTTCATCTTCTTCACATGGATTTGTGTGGCCCGATCGCGTGCAAGCGATCAATGGCAAGCGCTATATTTTAGTAATTGTTGATGACTATTCACGATGGACTTGGGTTTACTTTCTTGAAGCAAAGACCAAGCTCCACAGATGATTATCACCTTTCTCACAAAATACTGAGTTCGACTCCGCAACACCGTCCGACAAATCGAGCAGACAAAGGCCCGAATTTGTTAACCAAACCCTTCGTGAATTTTATGAGAAAGTGGAATTCGACATCAAACATCTATTGCTCGTACACGAACAAAGCGGAGTTGTTGAAAGAGCGAAACCGAGCGTTGGTGGAAGCTGCAAGAACAATGTTAATCAATGCTAAACTTCCGGTTACTTATGGGCGGAAGTATCTCTGCATGCTACACTCAAAACCGCTCTATGATTACTAAATGCCACAACAAAACACCTTTCGAGCTTGTCCACAACCAAAACCGAATCTCAAACACTTTCATGTCTTTGGATCTCTTTGCTATCCGAATAATGATCGTGATGACTTTGGAAAGCTCAAAGCCAAAGTGACATTGGAGTCTTTATTGGGTATTGTGATAATTCTAAAGGTTTCGAATGCGGAATCGTCGAACAAAGGAGGTTATGGAAGCGATTCATGCTCATTTTGATGAACTCTGAGATGGCTTACGAGTATAACGACTTAGAACCGGTCACAACCGCTTAAACTTCCCTCAACCCCATCATCGGTGAACAAAGCCCCGACTCACTCGTCAACAAATGGAAAGGTTATTTGCTCCTCTGTTCGGTGGCGATATTGATGAGCGTGCTCGGTGTATCCATTGTTTCCATTGCACAACGATAATATTCCTATACGATACACCTTACAACAACTCGGTTGAAGAAGCACCACCGATTGACTCCACACAATAGTTGAACAAACCGCTTCCAACAATGATGAACCGGTGATGATATTACGAATGAAGTACCCCACTGCAGATTTTGATCCAAATCGTTCTTTAACCCGTTTGCTAATGAGGCTGCACAAGATGTCGCGAATCTTCAACAAACCATTTGAATCCTCATAATCTACACAATGTATACCAACATCAACCCTCTACACATAAATGGACAAAAGACCATCCTCGGCAAATATTATTGGCAACCCGAATCAACCGATCGTTACAAGACAACGTCTTCGCACGAGATGGTGAACATTGCATTTATGCACTCACTATCTGCCAATCGAGCCTAAAAACATTAAAGGCGCAATGACAAAAGACAATTGGATTGAATCCATGCAAGAAGAACTCAACCAATTCAAGCGTCTTGAAGTATGGGAGCTGGTTGAAAGACCAACGGGGTCTCGTCATTGGTCTCAAATGGATTTGGAAAAACAAATTGGATCTTTGAAGGAATGTAATCCGAAACAAGTCACGTCTAGTTGCTAAGGGTTATCGTCGGGAAGAGGAATAGACTTTGAAGAATCTTTTGCTCGGTTGCTCGTCTTGAAGGCATTTCGGATATTTCTCGCGTTCGCGGCTCATATGAATATGACGGTCTTTTAGATGGATGTCAAAGCTGCGTTTCTCAATGGACAACTTAAAAGCGGTTTATGTCGACCAACGGAAGGATTCGTTGATCCGAGTTTCCCGAACCATGTCTACAAACCGAACAAAGCTCTTTATGGTCTCAAACAAGCTCCTCGGGCATGGTATGATAAGCTATCATCTTTCCTCATTGCTAATAATTTCACCAAAGGTTCGGTTGACCCTACTTTTTTATACAATATCACGGGGCACATATCTTAATTGTTCAAATTTACGTGGATGACATCATTTTGGGTCTACACATTAAAAGTTTTCAATCGCTTTTGCAAAACTAATGAAGAAAAATTTTGAAATGTCCATGATGGGTGAACTCGTTCTTTCTAGGACTTCAAGTTCATCAATCACCCGTGGTATTTTCTTGAGTCGATCCAAATATGCCCTTGAATTGTTAAACAAATTTGGAATGAAAACACATGACACTTATGCCACACCAATGACTCATACCAAGAAGCTAGATGCTGACTTAAATGGGAAATTAGTTGACCCTACAAAATACCGTAGTATTATTGGGTCTCTAATGTACCTAACGACTAGAGACTGATATTGTCTTTCTTTGTTTATCTATGCTCCGTTATCGATCGCGACCAACAAAACCCACCTCTACGAGGCTAAAAGAATCCTCCGATACATCAAGGAACCATTAACTTGGGGATCGGTATCAGAAGGATTACGGTTTTGAACTAATCGCTTTTGAGGCCGACCACGCGGGATGCTTAGACTCGAGGAAAAGTACTTGAGAGCACTACAATTTCTTGGTGATAAGCGGTGTCTTGGCAATCAAAGCGAGGATTGTACATCATTGTCATCAACGAAGCGAAATATGTAGCCATGTCCGCGTGTTGTGCTCAAGTCATCGGATGAGAACACAACTCAAAGACTATGGTTACGTGTTTGACGAATCTCGATGTCTTTGCGACAATCAGTGCCATTGCGATCTCGTGCAACTCGGTTCGACACTCGAAATCAAAGCACATCGATCTTCGTTATCATTTCATCAAGGACCACGTGGAGCAGTGCAGTTGAATTATACTTAGTGGAGTGCGAGAATACCAATTGGCGGATCTTCTCACCAAAGCCTTGCCTCCGCTAGGTTTAATGAGTTGGTCCACCGGATTGGTATGAGGTGTTTGACTCAAGAGGAATTGGATGACCTCTAAAAGCAGTCTTAAAACACATCAAACACCAAAATATCTTTTGTAAATACATTTTCAAAAACAAAATACAAAATATAAAACACGATAAAACAACAAAAATATTCTTCTAATCTAATTTTCTTTCAACATGGCAAGTACATTTCTTCCATCAACACTATAATCTTTCAAAATTCGATATTTTTCCGATCAAGTGTTGAGGGAGAAAATTAATATAAGCTGTTTCAAAAACATTCGTGTACTTGCATGTTATTCTATATCGGTTGTTTCTTTTATCAATGGTGGCAAACTTTTCTGGTTAAATGACACTCCTCGGACTAAAACTTATAACCTTTCATTATTTTCTTAAGTCGAGGGGTAGTGTCATCAAGTTTATTTCTTAAAATCTTTGTTTGATAACCAAAACGGAAGTTAAATGGCTTTGGATGAAAAAGGAAAAGGTGGAGGGACCAAAACTGTCAAAAGATGAAAGTTATTTTAATAAAAAACCTTCCACCAAACTTCCACTTCACATTTATTACTCATAAACCTAACCAATCCTACGCACGAAATTCGTTCTTCAAATCTGTGTTTCTGATCATCAATTTGTAAGTTGTTTCATGATCTTAACGTATTTACAAACATAGGTTTTGATTTTACACGAATCCAACGGTCAAATTTTTGTCTATGATTGTTTTGTGTTCTACGCATAGCGTATGAACTCACAATCAAGAATGGGTGTTTGTGGTTAAAAGGATTGTGTCAAAGCGTGTCTTTAACATCAATGATACTAATTTTATCCTCTAAATCCACCCGAAACACGAATTGATGGTTTTCAAAATTAGGGTTCTTAAGTCGAATTGGGTGTTTTCAAATGTGAAGGTTTTTGGTCAAAAAGATTGTTATGAGATGATGCTCTTATGATGAATTGATCATATCTATGCCTTAAAACAACCCAGAAACACTAATTGATGATAAATTAGTAACTAGGGTTTAATGTTCTTGAGCTTTAGGTATTATTGATTCTCTGCGAATTAGATGTTAATACTTGGTTAACTCTCTCATGTAACATCTTAGAACTACCAGAAAATGTTTGGTGCAATTTCCATGGTTAGAATTGTTATCGTAATTCTTGAACTATTAGGGTTTTGGTTTACGTAAGACTTTCTCTGCGTAAAGCTGTAAAATGTGTTTCATGCCATAATCTGTTTCAAAGCGACTATACATGTTAAGATTGCGATATGATGACTTTATTTCGGGTTTGCTACGCATAAAACTCAGAATCAAGGTCCTTGTTACTCTATGCATAAGGATCACCTTACGCGTGAAAGTTATCGTAAGAGAAATTTTACGTGTAAGCGTTACGCGTAAGGTTCTACAATGGGACTACGGCGTATCACATGAAGGATATGCGTGCGATGACCTCTACGCATAAGGTCTACTCTTACGAGTAAGCCTTCACGCGTAAGGTTTATATCGCCTCTGGCGTAAGCTCTACGCATAAGGTCCCCTTTTCCTCGCGTAACATTTCTTCGCGTAAGTAAGGATCCTACGCATAAGCTTGCGCCTCGCGTATACCACTCCACATTACGCGTAACTTTATCATTTCTCGCCTAAGCTGGATTGACCTTAATTTTGAATTGTTACATGTACAAACTTGTAAATAAACTAATCATATCGTCACGAAACCAATAATGTCACTAATAAACTTAAGCGTTTGATATGTTGTGAACTATGGTGATAACATAAACTTTAAAACTTAAAGTTAACTAAATCACGAAACATTTCACGACGTCATTGGACTATTGAACAAACAAGTGACTTAGGACTCGTAACAATCATTAACAACATACATTCAATAATTAGACAATAAAAACCTTACATTTACTAACATTATGTCTTCGATATGTTGGTTCTTTTGGCTAATGTTATTTCGAGATCACGACATGGTGCTCAAATGAATGTGGATGCACGAAGTTCTCACAATTCTTGACATCTTCCCTAATGGCTATCCAGAAAGATTGGAAAGAACAACCTTGGGTTGACTTTGAAACCCTCACATGCTCGATAATCTTCTGTTTGATTCTTGTGGATGTTCTAAAGAATCATCCCTACCGAACATGCTCTCTCACTCTGCTTTCTGATGCAGAGATCTACATGCAACAATTACGGAATTCAATGCGAGAGGATCACATGTCAAAGTGCAAGTGTGGTGGCGCTCAATCACAAACAAGTCACCATCACTCATGCGGACTTACGGGTTGTTCTTCTCATTCACGAAATCGAGCCAATCGACTTCTTTGCCACACCTCTTGAGGAGCAGTTCTTCATTCTGATTGATATTGGCTATGATGAAGCTTGAGGAATTGCCACTAAGCACTCTCATGTGGAGCTTAAGAACATTCCTCAACCGTGGAGAACCCTCTACATCATCATCACCAAATCGGTCTCGGTCGTGACGGTGGATATGAGCATCCCAAGCTCATGGGCGCAAATCTTCTGGTCATTAATCAACAAGAAGGACATCGAAATTGAAGCTACGATATGGGATGACATGATGACATTTCACAAAAGCTTGGCTCGAAGATTCCTATGTCGGATACACTAAACTGTTGATCCGAGCACTTGGACTTCATCACGATATCCCCAAGAGGCTCAATGACCCGATAATCACGACATGTTGGTGAGCCTATCCTATCAGCCGAATCAAGGAATCGTCAACAAAGAAACAGGGTGTTGTGTTACACGATCACCTCTTGACTAACGAAATCAAGAAGCTTGAAATGTACAAAAGGTATCGGGTAGCGATGAAGAGAAGCAAAGTTGGTCATCTCGATGAAAAACCTTCGGAACACCTACTAGGAGAACCGAAGAGGAAGTCTTTGAAGTGCGATGGCCAGAGAGTCGAAGGAAAGTCCCAAAGAGGAACCTACTCCAAGAAAAAGTTCCCCTCGGGAAGGCGTTCTATTCCTACACGAACCACCAAAAAGCTCTTGGATGAAAGCTACGAAGATACACAATCGAGACGAGGAGGTCCACTACTCAGAATCTGCAACAGAACCACCTCCTCGGTAGCAAAACCTCCTAGTCCTCCAATGAACATGGAAAGGGAAGACTCTGTGCTTGTGCCTTATGAAAGCTCGGATGAAGATGAAGAGCAAATGGATACTTCATACGGGAAGAAGTTTAAATTCGTTAGACACCTTCAAAAAGCTGAAGAATTTGCAAAAGACCAAATGGGTGGCCGGAGGACCAAGTGGTGGTGCCCACTCTAAACCAACTCGATGCGGTTAATCAACCCGATAAGGGGCTGGTGCCACCACTCTTGTGCAACAACAAATTCTTGTGGAGGAGTCTACGATTATAACATTGAGGAACGAGAAAAGGATAAGTCGAGAAAGAAAAGGCGATGAAGAAGCTAAGGCTCGGGCGGAGTAAAAGCTAAATCTGGACAAGATAACGAAGAAATTATGATGATTATCTTCTCAACGGTCAATTCGTTCCAAGGAGGATATACGCACCTCAAAGGACCGGAGCTTCCTCATGTCTCATCATCATCGGATTCATCTTCTCATTCCTCACCACCACCATCTAAAGATCAACCAAATCAACATCCAAATCGGTGAAGAAGCCACTTTCGATCTTGGATTTCTCATACTCATAAAAGAATTGTGAATGCCGTCAAGCGGGTTAGAAAGAAAGACATGCTTTACAAAAGCTAAATTTTATTCTTGACCGATTAACGTACCTTCATGGCGAGAATGACAAGAGAATAGCAAAGGGTGTACATGCGAGTGAAACAAGATCGCAAGGGAATTGAACAAAATGATCGAAGGGTACACTCACAAGCACCTTCTTGACATTGTTCCTAAAGTTACAAAGGTTATTCACCAAACAACTCTATCCGAATCTACTTCACACGGCCAAGCGGACTATGAAATCAACACCGATGCGTGAACATCAATCCGGTTGATCCCATAATATTCTCGGATCTTGAGTTAGTTGACCGTGGTAGCTCAAATGTCAAACGATCGCAACACTTGCCTCTCACGAAGGTAAATTGCTTGAAACATTCTTTGGAATATCAACTCAAAGCGGCATGCGAGAGAAGAAGGCGAAAGGCCAAAGCGTCCTAGCGACGATGAAGATAAGGATCGGGATAAGAATGGCGAGCGCATAAGCGCTCGAAGAAGTCGGTGAATCATCTTCTATGCAACCTCCTCCCAAACGGACTCCGACTGACAAAGGTCTCCTCCTCGTTCTTCTTGATAAACCTCGGGATTCTTACGAATTACCACCGAGACTCGAAAACCGGTGATCACTTTGAGTATCTGGGTGGTGACGATGAGAAGTCCGTGAGCCCTACAACAACCCACCTCTCCCAAACAAGTTCGAAACCGAATCCTCATCTAGGTCTAAACAAAAGAAGAAGAAGGCGCCCATGGTTGGCGTCGTATCATGGCTAGATGACGATAAAGCAGAGGAATTTGAATGGTTCTCTACACTTGTTAACTCAACTCCCTACCACGATGAAGGTCAAGATCGGTGAGCGGTAATACATTGGAGCATGCTAAGATTTTGCAAGAAAAGTTCCATGTGAAGAAGATGATGAAATCCGAGTTGAGCGAATCAAGAATGAAGCATTTCAAGCTGTTAAAAGATCGCTCGGAAAGTGCCCTCGGTCGAATATCACCTTGATAACATTGCTCGAGCTATGTCTAACAACATGGATTGGCTCAACCCGAAGCAAACATCGACTTCACCAAGCGGGACAATCCTCCATATTACACCGATCGGTCTAAACCTCTACCAACAATTGGCCAACGGATGAACCTAGGATTCCATTCGAGATATTTCTTCAACAAAGACTTGGAATTTCTTCTACGGTGGCGATGGCTCAAGGAAATACGCTACATCTTTGACACTTCCATTCCAGTGACCATATACTCAAAGCGCATAGCTATCGAGGAAAGAGCTAATCACTTGTTCTCCAACAAAGTGGAAGCATATGACCGAGATGCAATGTCTGAGATTCATCATTGGCGGGCAGCGAAGAATCTACTACTGATTTGCCGGGTTGAAGTCTCAACATGCGATGTTCGATTACTAAGGACATTGTTGCCATCAAACACGTTGATCTTTCGACCAAATGGGACTACACTTTTCTCAAGAAGATTGTGGTCAAAAGGCAAGATGAGCGGGACTATGCATTCTCTGAAGGCGACTTTGAGAATTTGTCTATCAACGACATTGAAGACATGTACCTTGCCAAAGTGCGAGGTCGCATGAAGCAATTTTCAAGCGAAGTACAACGTGAATTCATCAAGTCACCGCTCATCTTCATCGGACGCATAGTCATCAAAGAGCGTGTAGAAGATCTCCGACTTGCGGTTGAATCATATCGGACTCGTGTTAACTTCACTCCACCTCGACTTGATCTTCCCGACATCAACCGGCTCTCACAATATACACTCATCGACAAACCATTCGGCGTCGTTTACCGCGGTGAACTTCAACGAAATTGCTTAATGGTGTGTAGTGATCTTCACAAGTTTGGGGATCACACTTTGAAGATGGTTAGGGACGGATTGGCTTATAGGTTGAAGGATATCGTCAAAAGATTGGGTCTCTAGCGATGGAATTCTCGGGATCGAAGGGATGTGAGGAGGATCATCAAAATGATTGATGAAAGGTTGTATCGAAGGATCGATTCGAACTTTGGAAAGCTTTGTTGGTGGTCGACCGGATTAACATCACCGGCTATCAGCGCCTGTTCGCACTCTGGCAACATCATTTGGACTTCTGGTACCCTTGAGCGCTTCTTTCATTATAAATTTGGATGTGTGATTATATATGTCAATGGCTTGTGCACATATTTCGATGTACAACCCGTTCTTGTCAAGAAAGGACCACGTAGTGCGCTTGATTGCCACAATCCTTATAAAAGGAGCAAAAGCTTCTTAATTTTGAGTAAAACCTATCAAACCTTTCATTTTCAAGGTTACGCTCAAAAGAACAAGTACTTCCGTATGATTTTCAAAACCTCAACCGTTTATATCACTTGTTGAGGGGAGTATTTGAATTAAAACTTTGTTCACAAATTGTTCACGATGTGGTCACTCTTCCCAACACTCGAAATGGTCATATTTATTCTCAACCGTTCAAAAATAACATTTTATATGCCATTTTTAGGGAGAAAATTGTGTGATAAGAAATATGTTGTGTAAAATGCAAATGAATCTGTGCTTCAGACTTAACCAACGAATTGTGATACTTAACCGTTAGTAACTCGAAAAGACTTGTCGGGACGGGTAATAATTTCAAGCTAGTTCGCTAGTGATGTAAGCGTGTCTTGCAAAGGACTTGTCCGAGTAGAATGTACCATTCGAGAAACTCTTGGTAGACATGAACTCGGCGGGTTTGACACCTTTCGAGGTTTGTCTACACCTTCAAGGTAGTTATTAGAGCTAGTTGTCACCTAAAAGTGACAATGTAACTCTTTAACTATGCAACGTAACCGTGTCTCGCGGGGGATTGTCTATCTTGAGTTGATCAATTCAAAATGTGCGCTCACTTGCATTTAACTCAAAACTCTTAAGTGCATTTAACCGTTAAAACTCTTAAGCACATGTGGAGGGGTTAGTATTTATGCAAAATCTCATCTCAAGCGATGGTTCAAAATGTTTTCATTCATAAACAACGTGTGTGAGATTTTTGGGCGATGAGTAAAAATTTGGTTGGACCGGCTTTCAAATCTGATTAAAACCTTAGAGACTATTTTCGCGGCTAACATACTTACTACAACGTTAAACCTCGGGACTATTTTTGCCAAGTTGCGAAAGTTATTAATGCTAAAGGACTTGCTTTGCAACGACACTTGAACCTTAGGGGCTATTTTTGCCAAGTTGCGAAGACTCTTGAACCTCGGGGTGCCAATTTGGCAAACTTTGCATTAAATCGTTTGCTTGGTATGCTTGGTATGCTTTTTCTTCCTAGCTTTTAGTATATATAGTAATTTAGAAGTCCTTAGGTATGATTGTAAAAAGAAAATGAGAATCGGAGAAAGAAGGAGTTGAAGAATCAAAAGAAATGCAAAGAAAAGGGTGAAAAGAAATAGCCCTCAGTTATTCAACTTAGAGGCGGACACGGGTTCAATTCATATACTCTTGGTTGTCACTTGATGACCGGTATTGAAGATTAAAAGTCGTCATGGACCCGATGGCGCATGCACTAAACCTTCTTAGCCACTCAAGTTTCTCTCATAGAAGCTTGTTTCATTCTCGGGAACCCTACATAATCTATCGGCTTTCTCTTAGAGATTGCGATATTGAAGAAGGAGACCCTCTCCTAGTCTCCGCTCGGAAAACCAAAAGCACTATTGAGTCTAGAGCCACAAGATTCATCAAAGATCTCTTAGGAACACTTGACATTTCATCACTTGTTGATCAACAAATAAGATCATCGATGGTTCATATCGAGTCCTTCACAGATCTTAGCAATCTGAGAACATTTATGAGAGGTTCACAATTGTGATCCTCGGTGATTGAATGGAAACTCCTGCCGGGGTCAACATCAACGACCACGGCGGTGTCACTTGGTAACTCCCGTGGATTACGCGGTGTGTCTCAAGCGGTCTCTGATCGTGAGGTGATGCTTGATTGTACCTCGGCGACTCATCGAGCTGTAGATGTACTTGGTACATCGCGTTATCTCACTTGTGGGACTCGGTTCGAGAATGGCCTTTGTGAGAATTAGAGTTGTGTTTTCACACTATCTTGTTAACACTCTCGAGTTCAAACTTGTAAGTCTGGAATCCGCTTATTACTAACCGTTTTAATGTTTTCTTCTTATGGAAGCTACGGGCGGAATGATCGTGCATATTCTTCTCATGCTCACGCCAACATCATCACTAATGGAAGTTCTATTCAAAAGCAACACAGCGATCGAATGATTCTTCGTCAAACCAAAGAATCTTCAAAGTTAAAGACTTAAAGAACTTCATCGATTACTAAAATCCAATGTCAAAAGGCGTGTGAGCATGTTGAAGAATGACGTGGAACAACTGGAGCGTGAAAGCGGACACGAAGGCGAGACTTGATGCGAGACAACAACATACTATCACTTTCATCACAAAGAACAATGATCAAAGAACAAAGTTAAAGATGACGTCAAAGCATAACCGTTCAAAGAAGACAATTTCTACTTTGGGAGATTGTTCATATCAAGGCAATTCTTCTCACAAGAAAGAAGAATGTCGGAAGGCGTCAAAGCTTCTATTACATCAACGCCTTCACGTTTTCATCACCAACACTTGAGGGGAGATTGTTGGAATCACTCCTAGACCTAAATCAAGTGTTAGTAATTCACATGTAATAGTTAGCTTAATTATGGCCTTTATGTTTGTTATTAGCCTTAAGCTTATGTAGAAGGCCCATGAGCTTAGGCCCAAGCCCATAAAGGAAAGGATGGGAACTAGGAGTGTTGCCCTAGCTTCCCTCCTATAAATACATTGTAATAACCCTCACGTGAGGGTTGGTTGTTCAAGTTATTTCTTTCACATACATCTACGCATAACCGTGTCTTTATTTTGTGTGTTTGTGTTTGATTTCTTGTTCAATCGCCTTAATCTCTTTCTAGTAAGCTTGTGTTGTAAAACTAGTGACCTAACACTTCTCCCTTGAAACAGCTCCGTATGCTTCCCTAGACCTGCCTTGAGCTTTTCCCATGTTCTTGGAGTGTTGTGTGTGGAATGGGATGCTTTGAAATGCTGGAATTAGTGGGGTATTTATAGGCCGTGTACGCGTTACTTGTAACCAATAGAGGAGTTACGCCGTAACCTTCCATTTCTTCGTAAATGCACTAGATACGCTAGTTACGGCGTAACCTAATAAGTGGTTACTGCCGTAGTCTTTAATAAACTTCGGTTACGTCGTAAGTGATGCGATGAATTACTGGTAGCAAGTATCGATGGCGTGGAACCTCTTTTGACCTAATTGAGTTACGTCAGTAACCTTTGGGAAGAGTTCTGTGTGTAACCTCTTGATAAGTTAGACTTAAGGTCACGCAATAGTTCTGGCGTAATGTGAGAGATGAGTTACGTCATAACTTGTTCAAAATAAGCATCTTGTGATAAATCTTTAGTAATGTTTCCATTCCGCGTCTCTTTAGCTCCAATGCTCGTAATTCAATTCGAAGTGGAAACAATGGAAAACAAGCGTAAATCCATATAAATGATATAAATAACGAGCATTATCGGGGGAAATTGACACTTAATATTCAGGACTATTTGATGTTATCAAGCATCCTCTTCAATTTGTGACAAGTCTTCTTCATAAGTAATAGGTAAGGTAGCTTGCTGACCGAAGAATGAGCATACAACTTCATCAGAATAAAGGGTGTTTGTTGGTGATGATGTGGGGTTGGTTATAGTTGTGATAGTATGAGCAGGATGACCAGTACTTTGAGCCACAGTACTTTGAGTAGGGTAAGCAGTACTTTTAGTAGAAGTCCTGCCTCTCTTTACAGAAGACACAAAAGCTATACTGTGAGACTTTGAACTTGTTTGGCCATTCATCTCATGCTCATACACCTTCAGATGGTTGTAGAGATCATCAAAGTCCATAGTGTCCAAACCAGGTTGTCCTCTGATCATAGTTGCAATCACATGCCATGTGGATGGCAAACTCCTTAAGAACTTCATATTTGCATCTTCAATAGATACTTCTGCTTTGTATAACTCCAACATGTTGAGGAGATTTTGAAATCTGTTATAGACAGCATCAAGACCTTCTCTTTCACCAACAGTGAAAGTTTCAAACTGTTGCTTCAACAGATTTTTGTGCATCTTCTTGGAAGCATCATTACCTCCAAATCTAGTCTTGAGAGCAACCCATAGTTTTTTTGCATCCTTAGCATCATGGAACTTGAGTAAGTGACCATCAGGAATAGCAGATAGGAGTATGTTAAGAGCCTTCTCTTGATTCCTTATTGTAGCAGCTGGCAAGATGGGTTTAGGTGCTTTTGGTTGTCCAGGAATGTCTACAAGTTCTTCCACAACTTAATTACCATTGACAATCACATTCCATAGTGCATGGTCTGTGATGGCAATGTACTGCCTCATCTTCATGCTCCACAGATCATACTCTCCCTTCTTGATGATTGGAATTCTGAGTGAGGTGATGGATGGGGATGGTGCAACTTCAGTCGACGTCTTTAGGGTTTTAAGGGTTTTTTCTTAATCAGAGTTTCCACACAAGCTCTGATACCACTTGTTGGATTGATGTACTATAACCAAACTAACTTAACTAGCTTGTAAGGGTTTAATAACCTCGGATAAATCCTAAGTTTCTAACAATGAAACACTGAATAAACTCTATCAAGTATGCGGAATTTACTTAACAAAGCTAAGAAGAATTAACTTTAAACTTCAAACGATTTTATTAATACTTTAGAACCTGCTTGTTATAAAGATTCTTAACAACTCTAAAACTCTAATATCGTACTCTCTAAAACTCTAAGAATTTGTAAACTTGTGAACTCATAAAACTCATATACTCGTACTTCTAATGCCAATCTAGGGGTCCTTTTATAGGCTTAAGGATAACCCTAGTCGGTTTACAAATACAAACCTTGTACGACAAGTGATACTATAATAAACTTAGAAGATTCTAGAATTACATATTGATCCTTAACGATTTTGCATAGCAGTCCTTTAAGCATGCAGTACTTTGACTTTCTTCTTTAGCAGTACTTTGACTCTTCAGCACTTTGATTCTTCAGCACTTTGACTCTCTATATCCCAACAAAGCTCAAACAAGGATCTTGAAGAATCTTCATCGAACCATCCTCGATACTTTCAGATACTAAGTACACTCGCCCGTGATATTTCACTTCAACCTCAAATAAATAATAGTGAATTAACCCCGTTATCACATCTTCTGGTTAAAAGCTCAAATCTAACCTCCTTTGACGTTTTAAGTGAACTATGATAATGGTTTTCATCCCGACCATGGTTAAAAGCACATAACCCCGTAAAACTATGAAATAACTAATCTGCCATGAAGAAAATCCAAACACATAACCAATTCATGAAGTACACCCTTTATCCCTTCTTTGAAGTAGAAACCGTAGCACCAGCATCAGAAAAGATCCAGATATACACTTTCCGTTCTTCCAGGATGGTTTTATCATCACGGGATTTTACAATTCTATGGCTTAAACCGAGAAATAGATTCTTTCGCGGGATTTCACAAAACCAAGAATAAACCGTAAGATAGATCCGGAAATGCACATTACTTTATCCGGGATGTTTTCATTGTCACAGGATTTTACAAGTCTATGATTTAAACCGAGAAATAGGTTCTTTCGCGGGATTTTACAAAATCAAGACTAAACCATAACCAATGTTGGTTTGAATGTGTTATGACAACTTTGGTTTCAGTGAATATCTGTTTTAGGGGAACATGCAGCGGTTCATCAACGGTTCATTATCCAACATCAACAATATCATCAACCATCCAATCAACACTTTGGTAAACACATCATTCACGCATTCTGTCGGCTATTGCAGTGACAACATGGTGAAGTAAACCCGATATGCCAAACTTTATCATGAAGTGAAATTCCCCATATTTGTTACTTAAACTTGTACAAATCCTTGTGAAGAAGAAACGGTGTACCCAATGTACAAAACCTCTTGACGTATCCTCAACCGCGTGAGACACCAAAGTGATAGTTACGTTGTGGGTTAAGCGAGAAAGAATCACAACCGTAACTAAATAGCCAAGTCTTTATCACACTCAATAAATGTCCAAACAAGTCATCTTCGTGGAAGGGTAGAAAGAAAGAAGACGAAATAAGTAAACACGCCCGGAAAATCTCACATCAAATCCAACTAAGAAATACCGTACAAACAACCCTGTAGTCAGCCAAGTTCCAATAATACTTTAAGCCGTGACAAAATATTATCCGTGAAAATGTATACACCAAAGTATCAAACCGCACAACACATCAAGTCTCATCATCATACCTAATATCATTATCAACTTACAATACTCATCATCAAATTGCACGTCTCAAATCCCGTCATCATCAAATTTCATGTTCTCAAGTCGCATCGTCAAATCTCATAGTTATCAAATCACCCACAAAATTCACATTAACCTTACCAAACATCTTGATAGCCCAAGGCCCGATCCAAATAAATTGTCATTCACGAAAGGCTCATTCTTAATCTACTCACATCCAACATCCAGAACCACCAATTGCAGAGATTTTCGTTAGACAATTCACAACATTAGTAAATACTCAATTCTCATATTAATATCACACATGAGATAAACATGAGATTCTCTTTAGAAAAATTCATAATCAAGTCTCGATATCACACAAAGAATTCTCCGCTTGCCTCAAAAATCCAATATCAATTGTAAGGTAAACAGCCAATTAACACCGGTCTAAATACACCAATTCTCGAATAAATTCACTACTTCACTAATATCACATGAACCGGCCCAATTAAAATACCAAATTTCATATCATGATCCACGTATACAAGACTTACTCAACAAAACATGTCCAAGCCTACAAACAAAAAATACGACACTCGGCTAAAATCTCAACTGTGAACCAATCATACTCATCAAGTATACTTGAATCATCGGCCCAATATTAACATTGAATCATCAGATATTAATATTGAATCTTGGCTAAGCCCAATATTAATCATCGGCCCATAATCCAGATTAAATAACACGAACCCTAATTTAGGGGATATAAAAAGACACACCATACATCTCTACAACCCTAAAATGACTCCAACAACCCAAAACTCATCTGCCTCCTTAATAAGACCAAACCGTAATTATTATACCAGTCTGCCTCTTTGTTTTACAGTCCCAAATATTTCTCAAACCTTAAATCACTTCAACCATACGCATCACACATGTAGGATAATTAACAAGATGCTTCAACACAACCGAATATTCCATTTCATCTTTCTTAAAAAACATGACGACCTCGCCACCGGGATGGCATGAGGGACACGATCCGTCCAAGCCACAAGGATGGTTTGAGGTGTAGAGTTTGCAACGAGATCAGATTTTAAGAACACGGGTAGGTTTTGATTATTTTGATGTCTTAACGTTTTTGATATTTGAACGAACAAGTGATGAAGAGATAACAAGGTTGTTATTATCTCATCATTTTTTAGTTTCGGATAGACTTCAAATTTATTTGGATCGATGATGATGTTCTTATTGTGTATTGGACTTAAAGTTCCATGGCTTTGTTTTACCTTGAGTAACACACGAGAAAGAATAAGCTGAGATCTTGAAGTGATTACATATTTGTAGTTGTTATTTCGTTCTTGTGATGTCTTCAATCGAAACAAAGAAAGAGTTTAACAGGTTTGTTATGTCTCTTTTCTTAGTTGGTTTTGGATAAAAGTAGAAGCGAAGCTTTAGACAAGATCTATGATGATTTTCTTTATGGTTGTTTGGATCTGAAAAGGTCAGTGACGAAACCAAAGAATCTGAGATATTATGATATTTAGTTACATTGAGTCATGAACCTGTGATGATAAATGTTTCGTATAATAGACCATTGAGGGTCTTCATTTTGGCTTTGAATATACTCGAAACAATTTTTTAGATTCATATTAATTTTCATTTTGAATCCAGTTCAGTCGTATCTTGATGTATATTAGTTGTTGTTGTAGAGATTTATTGTTGTTGACGATTGATGTGATTAGATGTAGAGTGAATAAGTTGTTGCAAGTTTCAATTACATTTCTTTTATCAGATGTTTTTGCTTCATTCTTCATCTCGTTAATACTAACTGGTAACAAGTCCCATCTTTTTATCCTTTTCCTTCAAGTACAACTTGCATCATTATAACAACTCGCATAGCTGAAATATTGATAACTCGCATATGGTATGGTTAACAACTCGCATTCAGTAATGCAAGTAGACAACTCGCATCTGGTTCAAAGAATCAGGACATTTTTGCAACTCGCATCATAGAACCAGCGTCAAAACGCATGGTTAACTCGCATAATTCATGTCCAACTCGCTTTTATATTATGTTATTAATTCGCTTTCAAAAAAACAAGTTTAGCCAAGTCGCTTTTGACATAAGTTAGCAACTCGCATAATAACATATTCAATGAATCTGGTCACGATGGCAACTCGCATTCAAAAATGCGAGTTAGAGACAAACAGCTCAGACACAACTCGCTTCAAAGAGTATGACAACTCGCATAGATGAAAAATAACCACACGAGCAGATTCGTGTATAATCACTTAACTGCTTTTCTAAAAACAACCATATTCAAATCTGCTTTTCTTAAAAAAACCATATTCAAATACTTTTCATTTGAAGACCAAGAACAGTTTTATATATCAACACATAAAAACCATATTCAAATCTGCTTTTCATAAAAAATATCGTGTATAACCAGTTAAGTTAAAACCAGTATACAAAAACAAATTCAGCACAACATAAGCAGATTCATCAAAGAGTATGACCAAACATGTTACCAAAGCAGAACCATAACGTATGCAAGAAAACCATACAAACCACATCAAAACAAGTGTAACACCATACGAATCATCAAGGAACAACACAACCTAGGCTCTGATGCCAATTGTAGGATCGTGAATATTATGTTGTTTGATGATTCGGGTGGTCTAGGATTGTGATGATATAAGAAAGCCATTAGAGAGATGAAGAGAGTTGAGTGGAGGTTCTTGAAAGAGAGTTGTTTAATAAAATATGAAATGTTAGATTCAAGAAGCAACACCCCTTCCATGGATGGAAGGGGTATTTATAGTTACAAAGCATACGTCCTCCTGTCGGACTGTAGATCAGGTATACAGTTGGTAGACCCGTCCTTCCTCCACGGTGTTGCACTAAACAAATCTACGCTACAAACTAGCTAATAAACTACCAAATAACGTGAATAACGACATGTCTACGAGCTAACATATGCTAGACCATAATTGAGGTGACCGACACTTTAACATGGAATTTCCAATTCCTAACTGTTAGTGCAAATATTACGATATTTAATCTATACATTCTCATTTGTTTTGTTGATGACAAACATGTAACTTGTAATACATAATGTAAAATGTATATATTTTGTCTCGATATACTCTCAACACCTCTCGACGACTCAAGTCCTTGTATGCTGCAACACAGGTTCATACATGTTTGTTATGTAGCGTTATGATCAAACCCCCAACAAACCATTAAAACATGATTAGTTAAATAGTTTATGTACAACAACTAGTGTTTACATATTTGGTAAATATATACATAACTAGTATGTATTATAATGGGTAATATAAATGGGTAGAAACTTAAGTATTTGACCCATTGACCAAATACATTGAATGTAGTTAGGTAAAACCCAAAGTCCATGACCCATACCCAATGTCTAGATACATTGTACCCTTGGTGGGCACTCAAAACCCATGGATATTATCCATAACCCATGGTATTGACCCATACCCAACGTCTAGATACATTGTACCCTTGGTGGGCACTCAAAACCCATGGATATTATCCATAACCCATGGTATTGACCCATACCCGTAAGACTAGATACATTGTACTCATTAGATACATTGAATCTAATAGAATACCCATGGACCAACCCATAACCCATGATTCATGACCCAAAACCCATGGGTAAAAGGGAGCGTCCCACGGATCCCTAGTAATACACTTGACGTATCCCTCAAGGGTGGGATCCGAGGAACAGTGGCCAGTTTTCTTCTATAAATAGTGAGCCATTTCTTCATTGTTCCACACACTTTTTCACACATAGTTTCTCTTCACCATTTATATGATAGTAAGATCATTAGGAAACATGTTAACCACCCACATCTCATATGATCATAGTGCTTCTAACTTTCATTTGTTGTAAGCATACTCCCGAAGTGATCCTCCAAAGCAAGCTTAGAGATCTTGCTTCCTTACCTACTGTAGTGATCACCCATCACAAGATACAAGCACATGAAGATCTTCTACAACAAGCTTGGGAAACTTGTCATCTTCATTCATAGAAGACTAACTACATCATGATTTGGGTTCTTGATGTTTAGTCTAGTATTTCAAATCCATTAGACACATTGTCTTGGATAATGTCTAGTATCATATTATTGTATCTATGACTAGACTAGATGGTTTATGTGTTAGTGCCATAAACACAAGGTTTGTTATGTTGGGCCACAAAACATAACGGGTATCATAGATGTGTTATATATCTATGGATAGACTAGATGGTTTATGTGTTTGTGCCATAAAACACAAGGTTTGTTATGTTGGGCCACAAAACATAACGGGTGTCATAGATGTGTCAAAGGCATTAGTGAAGAGTGTCGAAGATCTGTGTTGAAGGCATTAGTGAAAGGTGCTGAAGGATCGTGTCAATGGCATTAGTGAAAGATGCCTAGGGTGTATATTCGATATGGTTTGTTTCGATGTACAAGATAGAGTAGTATTGGATCCAAGGATGGTGATATCCTTGATGGTGTTGTAACAAGGAGTAGTGTGTTGTGTTGTGATGGGTAGTAGTTCCTCCATAATGGAACTAGGTGCTTAGCCTAGTACCTAATAAAGGGTAGGCGACGTTGTGATAGGTGTAGTTCACCTTGGTGTAAAAGAACTAGGTGCTTAGCCTAGTACCTAATAAAGGGTAGGCGACGTTGTGATAGGTGTTGTTCACCTTGGAGTGAAAGAACCGGTGGTTATCCTACTACTGGAAAAAGAGTAAGCGACGTTGTGAATGCTTCTCCGCCATAAGGAGTTGGTGTTGTGTAGTGATTACGAACTCTCGAGTAGGTGACTCGGGGGTGGAGTAGGCAAGGAAGGTGTCCTTGTGGTGAACCACTATAAATCCTCGTGTTGGTTTGTCTATCCTTTTACTTATCGCTTTACGTTTATTCTTGCATTGCATTATTTATTTTCTATGTGGTTGATGTCTATGTTTTTTATACATACTTGGTCTTTCATATAGTCACAAACTATATTTAACACTTTACATATTATGACACGTTTGATCAAGAAAAAGCAACCTGACTAATAATGGTGAAACTTGATTTATAATGAACCATTAATCTTGCGGAATCTTATGTGATATTAAGGAGTTGGCCTTACATGCCGTAATGCGTTAAATGCATCCTCGCGTCGAGATTATCAAGTGCAATGGTTTATACTATATTTGATACAAAAGTTTTAAGTTTGATACGGAAACGTATTCACCCTCCCCCCCCCCCTCTACGTTTTCTGAATTGGTATCGAGCGGGTTGGCTCTAGTTTTTAAAACAAATAGTTTTCAAAGCAGTATGGTCCTCGTATCAAATTTTTGGTGAAGTCAAGCATAATATGAAAAGTGTTTTGTTTATTTTTTCTTTGAAGTTTTGTTGTTAGATATCTTGTTAATCAAGCTTGAATAAAGGTAAAAAAATGGTTAATATAACTTCACTAAAAAGTCTACAAAGGTTAAACCTTTTCGTCGGGTCAAAACGTACATTTTTTTAATTTTGTGTCAGATCCGCGGATCCCTCAAGCAAGGGATCCGTGGTACAGAAGACAGTTTTTGTCTGAATTTCAAAACTTCGTAACTAATTAACCGTGAGTCGTTAGAAGTCGTGCCACCTATTGTCTTAAAGGTATTTGAGTCTACTTTCATTTAAAAATGATTTCATAAACTGATTCAAAACAATAATTTACAGAATCATTGATTTATAATAGAAAGTCATTTTTTGGTCATAACTTTTGCACAAACTTTTGATCAAATTGGAGACGGATGTTTTCACTTTTGAATAACAATGTGTCCTATTTTCAAATTAAGGTTTTGATCATATTTATAAATATAAAAGAAACTAATCAAGCTTGGTATACATGTATATTTAACATAAAGCGATGAAAAGAACTTTCGTATGCTATGCTAAATGATAAATTGTCTTCTTTGCATTACTTGATTATTTGCTTATCTCAAATAGCTTTTTGTGCTTATTTTATTGAATAACATATGTGGTTTCATTACCTTGCTATTCATTCTCTTGTTTGTCGATTTAGTAATATTCTACTAATCAATGTGCTATTTGAAGGAGTGTTTGGGATAACATCTAGTTGTGTCGAAAATGTTAGTTTAGATACTTAGATAAGTCATATAAGTTGAAAAATGTTTAAAACATATAACACACTAAATGGATTTTTGATTGAGTTTGTCATGTGTGCAGCATAAATGTTTTATGTGCTTATATGATTTCTTCTGTTCTTGTATTGTTTTCTAAAAACAACAAGAATGTACATCGGATCATAACCTACACTTGTGTTGATGATGTACTCTCCCATTTTCCTTTTCATGATCGCTTTCCAAGCTTCATAGTAGGATTGAAAACTTGATTATTTCATCCGATACACTCAAGTAAATTATTTTGCAACACAAATATAATTGTTCATATCCGAAAGTCCAAACTCAAGCTTTCCAACAACATATGTTTAACTAGCTCATCCAACCATTTTTTTTTGTTGTTCACCATATGGACAACTTTTAAATTTATTTTTAACATGACACCTTCGTCACCTTAGTTGTCTCAAGTATAATATTAAACGAAGCAAAGTGTCATCATTGTTACTCTTCGATAGGCCATTGTAGGAATATAAATTTTTCCTAACTTGAGAATGAATACTGGAGAACTTATTGCACTAGAAACTCAAATTTGACCTAACGGTTGAATTGCTTCCTTGATAGAAGTTGGTTATGTGGAATCGCCCATAAAAATGGTCGTGTTTAGCCTTAATTGAGCACCGCTAGTAATAGTCTCATATTCATTCTCTCACTTGGGAAATTTATACTCCTATGTTTTTCTAAAGTAAGTTTACAATGGAAATACTTTGCATTGTCTTAGGATTACTAATCAAACAAGTTGTAAAATTAATTTTTCTTTTAGTTAAATCACAACCACTTGCCTCATCAAGCGATTATCTTGCTTTGATCGAGAAGAACTACATGACTTCATGGACGAAGCTCATTGTACGCTAATCATCATCCGTAATAACTAGATTGTCCTAAACTAGCACCTCACAACTCTTTTGTCTTGAACACCATCATATGATCTTTTCTTTCAAGACACGTACCTTGCATATCATTTTTAGTGTAAATGATTTACTAATCTAGACCGTAAATTTGTTTTAGGCTTCTTGAATAGTGCTTGTTAAGTTTGCCAAACCTTTGTGTTATTTGTGAGCTCGATCTCATTTGATTGCCTATATGTGATCTCTACATGTTCTCCTTGCTTTGCTTAACGTGTATACATGTGTGCTTGCTGTAAAAACCATTAGTTACCATCAATCATTTTCTCTTGATCATTTAAGTCCATCTTCATGTAAGATACTTAAGAGGCGAGTAACTTAGGATATGTAGGTGCTAGATCTTGATAGAACCCAATCACCTCTTTTCACCTCATCCGTTAGCGGATCCCTAGACTTAAGCTAGCCGGATTCCTCTAGTGAGGAACCGTGGAACCGTGGAACAGAGGGAACTTTATCTCTTTAGATAATCATTTCAAATTTCCTTTTTCCCACACAAGCACTTGTTCAACACTTAGGATTATCTGTTTCCTATATGTTTATAAATGAGTTGCAGTTATATGAGTCTTTACGTGTTCTTCCTTTTTGTTTCATGATTTTATGTGAACAATTTATCCATTGGTATAAATGTTTTCCTTTTGTACTAAATCTTTTAGATTCTTGTAGGATGACAATAGTCGATTTCATCATCAAGTCAAGTTGTGCTCATTCGCACATTTTTTTGTTATTTCTAATCTTGCATCATCCTAACCATCTTACTCCACTTTTATCACTACTCACAAAGTCATCATGTCTACCACCTCTATTGAGTCATCAACCAAGTCAAAGATTCACCTTGATACCTTTCATCACCTCTACCACAACTTCCATACCTCTAAGTCATAATGATGATTTCTATCATTATCAACGTGTCCAAAGGTCTAGTTCATGATCTCGTGATGAAGTATGTCTCATGTTCTACCACATCCTATTTGTGTCAACCACATCTACACGTGTCTCACTACCACTACAATTCATGGTCGCTCAACCATCCTTCACAAACATCTATGTTGTCAAAAGCCAAGTGAATTTCGTAATGAAATCGTCTCATCCCTAAGCACATTTTTTTACCTTGAACAAACCTTACAACCTCTAAACCAACCATGATGATGCATGTAGTAGGATTATTCTCTTTTGACACTAATCCTTTCTTTGTAGGTTCATACATATACACTTTGATGTGTATGGGATTCTCGCTCTGTTTATGGACTAAATTTTACACTAATTTTTTTGTAGTTTCTTCTTGGCGCCTCTAGCTAGGGGGAGCTTCCGTCGACCTTTTACAAAGTGCATCATATGACTTACTCGTCCAAGGCGAATATAATTTTGCACTAACTTTTTGTTTTGTAGATTTTCAAAACACACTAGGAGAACTTGACGCTCTCAATAAAGGGGAGTTTTTCGTCAAAGCAAAAAACATTGCAAATTTTGCAATACT
Organism: Chrysanthemum lavandulifolium; assembly: GCA_022545495.1. NCBI lineage: Eukaryota > Viridiplantae > Streptophyta > Magnoliopsida > Asterales > Asteraceae > Chrysanthemum > Chrysanthemum lavandulifolium. The sequence goes on from CM040240.1 coordinate 72,881,767, forward strand.
TTCGTCTTAGTCTTCCTAAAATACTTGACGACCTTAACAAGGGGGAGCAACCGTCAAGGGGGAGCATGCCCACATTCATTCTTCAAAATTCCTTTATGTTTCAACAAAAGGGAGATTTCTTTCTCATCATATATTTTTCCTTTTTCTTTTCTTCTTAACACTAACCTTGATGTAGGTTAAGCCTCAAAAATTTGATCCATTGCCGTTGGCAATAATGGTTATAATTCAAAGGATCTTTCTATTTTTTTTTTTGTGACTCTCTAGGTTCCTCTTAAAGGCGAGATCACCACCTTTTGAAGACGTGCAAGCTCAACGTCATGAGTTGCTAAGCTTCGTCATTAGTGTTTCGTGTTGAAGGTATCAGCGTGGTGTGCCAATTGGAGCAATAAGGTGTTTTTCTTTTAACTTCACTAGGGATGATGCAAACTCGCCATTCTTGAGAGAAATTAAGGTTAAAAGACACACCCTTTTTGTTTCGACAAAGGGGAGAAGAGTGTAAGCGGAGAAGGTAATGTATAGGAATGCGAAACAAGTAACTTTGACATTTTACCTATCTATTACGTTTACATATATTTTGTCATCATCAAAAAGGGAGATTGTTAGTGCAAATATTACGATATTTAATCTATACATTCTCAATTTTTGTTGATGACAAACATGTAACTTGTAATACATAACGTAAAATGTATAAGTTACTTGTAATTATATTTTGTCTCAACATACTCTCAACACCTCTCGACGACTCAAGTCCTTGTATGCTGCAACACAGGTCGTACATGTTTGTTATGTAACTTGTAATACATAACTAGTATGTATTATAATGGGTATAAATGGGTAGAAAATTAAGTATTTGACCCATTGACCAAATACACTGAATGTAGTTGGGTAAAACCCAAAGTCCATGATCCATACCCAATGTCTAGATACATTGTACCCTTGGTGGGCACTCAAACCCATGGATATTATCCATAACCCATGGTATTGACCCATACCTAATGTCTAGATACATTGTACCCTTGGTGGGCACTCAAAACCCATGGATATTATCCATAACCCATGGTATTGACCCATACCCGTAAGACTAGATACATTGTACTCATTAGATACATTGAATCTAATAGAATACCCATGGACTAACCCATAACCCATGACCCATGACCCAAAACCCATGGGTAAAATGGCGCGTCCCACGGATCCCGATAATACCGGACGGATCCTCGAGGAGGATCCGTGGGATCCGGGAATCTTGGCTAGTTTTCTTCTATAAATAGTGAGCCATTTCTTCATTGTTCCACACACTTTGTCACACATAGTTTCTCTCCACCATTTATAGGATAGTTAGATCATTAGGAAACATGTTAACCACTCACATCTCATATGATCATAATGCTTCTAACTTTCATTTGTTGTAAGCATACTCCCGAAGTGATCCTCCAAAGCAAGCTTAGAGATCTTGTTTCCTTACCTACTGTAGTGATCACCCATCACAAGATACAAGCACATGAAGATCTTCTACAACAAGCTTGGGAAACTTGTCATCTTCATTCATAGAAGACTAACTACATCATGATTTGGGTTCTTGATGTTTAGTCTAGGATTTCATATCCATTAGACACATTGTCTTGGATAATGTCTAGTATCATATTCTTGTATCTATGACTAGACTAGATGGTTTATGTGTTAGTGCCATAAAACACAAGGTTTGTTATGTTGGGCCACAAAACATAACAGGTATCATAGATGTGTTATATATCTATGACTAGACTATATGGTTTATGTGTTTGTGCCATAAAACACAAGGTTTGTTATGTTTGGCCACAAAACATAACGGGTGTCATAGATGTGTCAAAGGCATTAGTGAAGAGTGTCGAAGATCCGTATTGAAGGCATTAGTGAAAGGTGCTGAAGGATCGTGTCAATGGCATTAGTGAAAGATGCATAGGGTGTACATTTGATATGGTGTGTTTCGATGTACAAGATATAGTAGTACTGGATCCAAGGATGGTGATATCCTTGATGGTGTTGTAACAAGGACTAGATCCCCTTGAGATTAGGTGTTGTGTTGTGATGGGTAGTAGTTCCTCCATAATTGAACTAGGTGCTTAGCCTAGTACCTAATAAAGGGTAAGCGACGTTGTGATAGGTGTAGTTCACCTTGGTGTAAAGAACTAGGTGCTTAGCCTAGTACCTAATAAAGGTAGGCGACGTTGTGATAGGTGTGGTTCACCTTGGAGTGAAAGAACCCGGTGGTTAGCCTAGTACCGGAAAAAGAGTAGGCGACGTTATGAAGGCTTCTCCGCCATAAGGAGTTGGTGTCGTGTAGTGATTACGAACTCTCGAGTAGGTGACTCGGGGAGTAGAGTAGGGCAAGGAAGGTGTCCTTGTAGCCGAACCACTATAAATCCTCGTGTTGGTTTGTCTATCCTTTTACTTATCGGTTTACGTTTATTCTTGCATTACATTGTTTATTTTCTATGTGGTTGATGTCTATGTTTGTGATACATACTTGGTCTTTCATATAGTCCCAAACTATATTTAACACTTTACATATTATGACACGCTTGATCAAGAAAAAGCAACCGGACTAATAATTGTGAAACTTGATTTATAATGAACCATTAATCTTGCGGAATTTTATGTGATATTAAGGGGTTATCCTTACATGCCGTAATGCGTTAAATGCATCCTCGCGTCGAGATTAGCAAGTGCAATGGTTTATACTATATTTGATACAAAAGTTTTAAGTTTGAAACGGAAACGTATTCACCCCCTCCCCCCTCTACGTTTTCACACTAACAATGGTAAACTATAAACTACAATCTTAATTAATTGCTTACACTTACCTATGTCGATTACTTAAATTATTGTCTATTTATATTTATATAATCTTAGACTTACATGTTATGTTGCAACATCTACTGAAATAACAGCAGAAGCTTACACTCCGCCAATCAATAGTTTGCAAAAATAAAAAAAAAATAAAAAAAATAAAAAACGCATTTTCAAATATTAACCAAGGTACATATTATACTTATTTAACACCTCAGAAAATTTCATTATACTAGCCGACTACCCGCGCCTAGCGGCAGCGGTGTCCAGTATTCGATAAAATTTGGACGAAAACAATTTACTTTCGAGAATCATTTATTTGCAGTGTTAAGGAATCATTTTTTCCGAATAACTAATTTTTTGATGGCATGGTTAATAGTCTTTAATAAATCCGGTAGCTTTGATTTATGTGTAAATATTTTTCTTATAACAAAGTCTTAAGTTGAAAATAGTCAACTAAGTTTGAAAAATTGTAACATTAATATATTTAAGTGTTGTATCTGATATTTAAGTATGCGCCCGTAACAATGTTGATGCATAACTTACGACACAATCTGAATGTACAAATATGGTAGTATCTCATATGTGTGATGGTGAAACATTATTTTACTTTTTCGTCTTGTTTGAGAAATAATAGAAAGGAGTGCAGTCACTTGGCACTCTCTATGAAAAACAAATAACATTTATTGTTGGCTATAGGTCTCGCAAAAGACCTCATTAAGGTAACACATCGATAGTTATTGTGTTTTATTGGGAAGATTATGAGGTAACACATCGATAAATACTATTCGTATTCATTGGCATCTAGCTTTACAAGTCCATTATTGTCCATGCTACTCCTAATATTTTATAGAGGCATGTTATACGAACCCTCTTTATATTGTTACATCAAGAGGTTTTTGTCAAACCGTACAACCCGCGATGCACACCGTATAAGCCGATAATGCATTTAATGATTAGATACACTCCCTATAAGAAGGTGTGAATATCTCACCCCTATTTTTATAGTATTTAGATAATTTCAAAGAACCAAAGCTTTTATAAAAAACAATGAAGCTAGGTTATAGCACCTATGATCTATCACTTCATATGAAAAATAAATAAATAAACTTGTTTTGAAAACACAAATAAATCTCAAATTCAACTTTCTAAACCTTTGAACTTTTTGAAAAAACCTTTGGAACTTTCAAAAGCCAAACCTTTATAAAATTATTTTGACATGGTTTATTATTTTTTTTTTGACATTAGTGTTCTCGGTATATTACAAGTAGTGTGATTCGTGGCTCATTTAAATTGCCTACAAATGTATTCATTTTATTTACCTATTTCTTTACTTATTCTTTATATTTGAGTCTTGTCACACCTCAAATTATCTGTTTTTGAAATGAAATGGAATTCGTGGGTTGTTGTCATAGCATCACAATCACGATTATATTGAGCGACCTAAGTGTCGTTTGGAAAACACATCGTTTGATTTAATAAAACAATCGAGTTTACAAAGTATAGGTCCCAAATGAAAATCACCATGTGGAAATAAGTTTGATACAAGCCAAACGATGTTTTAAAGTGCATAAATCCACGTGAGGCAGCGTCGTCACCGCGACTCTATGATAAGTCCACATGTATGCCATGAAGTGTATGCCTTAGATACGAGATAAAACATGCTTAAAAGTGTCAACACAAAGGTTGAGTGAGTTCATAGAGTTTGTGTTGTCATGAAGAAAACTTTAAAGAATGTTCATGCAGCAAAGGCATTGCAAATCCACTCGGTTCAAGTTCCGCCCATAAAACTTGCAACTTGTGTGTTTACAACCTTGCCAAAATGTGTATAGCTTATGTTCAAGCACATGATGTCAAATGAATTCACAATAGTACCTAACTCGACGCAGAACCATAGCACATAATCAATAGTACATGACTCAATGTATCAGTAGTCAACTGATATAGCACATTATTCGACGTAGAACTATAGTACGCAAACAAGAACAATTGATATAGTACAACGTTCGGTTTTGAAACGATGGTGATCATGATAGAAGATATCCTTAAAAATCTAAAGTACTTGTAAAAAATAGTTAAGCATGTATCTCCCCCAAAATAGTTCAAAACATATAAAAGTAGGGGCTACGAACTCACTTGGTACAATGATGTGATGGCAAAAGTGGATACACTGAAATGAGGTGCAATCTCTATCTGCAACCTAATATGAATGATATATTCCAATGTAAGTCATGAAACAATGTTATGCTTGCAAACTCATATGATATCCATACCACTTGTACATTTTTGGAAATGAAGTTTATCGTCGAAATATATGTTTTTGACATCTCGTCATGTTATAAAATACTTTACAAGTACTTACGTTGAAATGATATCCTACGATAGTCATTTAGTGATTTATCAAGAAATTATAGCTTTTCGTCGTAAAACAATACGCTTTGACAATTCATGAAAGTGAAATGGCCTCGAAAAGCTAGTCGTAAAATAGTGAATATCGAGTGATAGGAAACAAACTCAATGGTTTTGGAAAGCTTGTATCATTGTCTCAAAGTCTAAGCTTTTAAATTTTTATCATAGAGGTCTCGATCATGGAGAAAACATAGGTAAAGTAGGGTACTTGTACCAAAAATATTGTTTAAGGGTAAATTTTGGCAAAGTTTGAGTGACCGCATTTTACTCGTTACAACTCCGTTTGACGAACGGTTGAACATTTTGAAAAATAGGCTAGGTGAACTTACTTTTACTAGAAGACATCGTTTTTTAAAAAGTATTCTATCGATGTTAAAAACGACTCTCAACATGCTCACTAGCGACAACTAGTTTTTGCTAATAGAAAATATATATGTGTTATACTTATATAAAATAGTTACGTTAACTTCATTTAAACGCGTGTAATTTAATCGTTATAAGTCCTTTTTCTACGTTTTATATGTCCGTAGCTTCGTGTTAAAGTATACTAATATATTTTTGATAAATCGACTCATTTAGATAACGCTTAAGACTCATTTTTGACCCTTAAAAATCTGGACAGCATGCTGATTTCCGGAAAAATATAGTTTTCGTCGTTAAACTTGAAAATAGCATAACTTCTTCGTTATAACTCTGTTTTAACCCGTTCAAGCGACCACGTTTTCATTTTAAAGTATATTTTCTGAATATCTAGCCCAAAATATTTTATCTCCTGTCGAAATTTCCAGATTTCACAAATATGATCAGACCCTTATTTAATGTTGTCGAAAATGATTTCTCTCGCGTAATACTTATTCTAACCACTTCAAATCAACACCAAAGCTATTCTAAACCTACCATACACCTTCTTAGGATGTCATGGGTTCCTAGACATAAAAAAAAATGATATGTTTCAAGGGATTAATTATAGGATGGTATATACTAATTATAAGTACTAAAAACATTAAAAGTGGCATAGATACTCATATAACTTGCATGTTTTCTTCAAGCATGATAAAAATAACCAAAGTATGAATATGAAAGATTAAAAATGATCATGAAATGCTTACTAGTATAGTGATGAGGTTTGTAGAACAAGGTTTTCCTAAATACTCTAGTGTTTTTATTTCAAAACCCTTAAAGAGAGTATACTAGAGTTTGTAATTTCACTTGTTCTTGAAAAAATTTGCCTTCCTTCTTGTTTTTCTTCCTTGGCCGAAAATGATGAAGAGTGGGAGAGTGTTTTTACTTTGTTTTCACCTTAGAAATATGAGAACTATGTGTTTTTGTTTTTGCTAAATAATTGGTATTACACAAATATCTAGCTAAAGGTTGATGAGTATGCATATAAAGGTCAAGATTATTATACAAAATGGTGTGTCATAGTAGAAAGTCGGCAAGGCAATAAAAATGGGGATAAGAGTGATAAATTTTTAATGACCAAATGTATTATTGTATAAATGGTTAAGTGTAGAATGCATTCAATGAATATAATTAGGTATTTAGTGTATTGTTAGCTAAAAATAGATTTTAACGGAACAAATTAAAATATATCAGTCGTAAAATTATGAAAATACATTTCTCATAAGTCTTGGTGAAATAATATTTATCGAGTTGAATTTACGAAAACCGTCGTAAATTTTTATACATAACAATTTATATACAAAATAAATTGAAAACATCGGGTAAATTAATAATATAATTTTTATAATCTTAAAATGAGTATAAAAATATATTAGGATTATTTTTGGAAGTGTCGGGTCAATTTTCAAAATAATTGATTATGCAATAGCGTTTATTTAATAAGAAATAAACGTTTAATGAAATATGCAAACCCATGCATAAATTGATATGAAATGATGTTAATAATGATATGTGGACTAAATCTAGTCTATATGAAATGTCCTCAATGATTTTTCATAAATTCGCAGCTAAACCCCTAAGGTTACGCGAATTTGATACTCGTAAACCTAGTTTACGAAAAATGATGAATAGTGAATCATGAATAGTGATTTTTCTCCGAGAATGAATAGTGTTTCGTGAATAGTAAAATTTTGAAATACGTTCTCAGAATATCAAATCGATTTCAAAAACGATGAATAGTAAAATGATGAATAGTAACCGATGAATAGTAAATTCCCCGAGATGAATAGTGAAATTTTTAAAGTTTGTAAAATGACCTGAAATTACGATTTGTCACAAGTACATACACAATTCCTTATTTTTTATGTGATGATTTATTTTTTCTCATCATAGTTATTAGTTATTTTTTTACGATCGGTATTTGAATGTAGTGATTTCTTATTTTTAGGTGGTGTTTGTTTTGGAAACCGCCTTGTGACCTCTTAATCGACTCGTTCGAGCGCGGTCGAACATTTTGGCCGTTCGGACCGTTTGTTTTTTTTTCCCGTTCGGGCGATCGAGAGCGATGAAGATCTTAATGGTCTAGACACGAGAGGTGTGTCTTAATGCCTCTTGTTGCTTCTTGTTGACACAAAATAACCAAAAAATTAGTACGAGCAAGCAAATGTGCGGTTTAAACATGAGCTTTTTCCCCTTCGGATGCGGTCGATTCGAGACATTTTGCAGATTGAGACTCGGATGTGCGGTTGATTCGATTCGAACCTCTTAAAAACAAATACCACCTTAGTATCATTTTTTTTGTCAAGTAAAATAATTGTGCCAGATTTTGAATTGTCTTTGTCCTTCCACTTTCTCACATCGACATCTTGAAACCATACACACTTCTTAGAGCATAGGGTGCAGTGGCTGATGGCTTGAGCTATTGCCAAAAGCGAGCCTCTGACGCGAGATGCCATACCATGGTGGTGATGCGGCTGGCGCCGTCACCGACTCACGCGGTCGGATTTTTATTTTTATTTATTTTTTTTTCAAGTGGGTATTATGTTTGTGAGTAAGATTTTGTGTTTTCATTTGTGTGTGTCTGAAAATATTTATTACGTTTGTATTGATAGTTGTTTTTTCTTTTTCTTTTTTTTTAAAAGTTGCAGGTGGGGATGAAGGAAGGAAGAAGACGTCCATGGTCCACCCAACATTTATATGTTTTTTATTTTATTTTTTCATTTTAAACCTTGTTGTTATACAAGTTTACATTATTTACCTTGTTAATGCTTTTCTTGCACCATTAGTCCCTATTTTATTGTAATTTTATATACTTTTTTTTTATTTAATGTACTCTTAAGTTTATGCAATATGTTATGTTAACGAATTTTAATTTTAGTTAAAAAATTATAATAAGAAAACCTATGGCACCAGAAAAGTGGTGTGAGCGTTTGAGAGGGGTGTTTTGGTGCCATAAGAAAATCTGGTGCCATGAAAAAGAGGTGCTGAGGTGGCACAACTTTTTTTACGGCACCACCCATGACACCACCAACGGCACCAACGGTACCCAATGCTCTTATCATGTACAGTGGGCTGTCTATTTCTTCTTTTTCTTTTGGCAGTGAGTGAACAAATTTATATTTTCGAATGCTCTTAACCCAAAAGTGTTTGCATGTTTCTCAATTTAAAGCTAACATAAAATTGTGTCTAGCCACCAACGACTTATGCGATCCAAAAATTTACATAAAATATCACGACAACAGTTGTTCGGTCCCGGTTAGAGCAACGTATCTGAAAAACACCAAAAAGGAACTCGAGTTAAGAAAAATCACAAGAAAATCAAATTCACAAAAAGTAAATAAACAACAGATTTATAAGAAAGACACAAAAGAAAATCATATTTGTAAAAAACACAAATACGTAAAAAAAATCAATATCAGATATATAAAAAACCATAAACAATAAGATTTTTATAAAATTTTCCAAAAAAAAACTGTTATTTTTTTATATCAGATTTATAAAATCACTTAAAATATCATATTAAAAAAATGCATTTTATTTTTGTTTTCCTAAAAACACAGATGGCATGAAATATGAGAAGTCATTAAAAATGAGATTTAGATAAACAAAATCGAAAAGATTTAAATGTTTTAATAAACTCAGATTTATAAAAAGATACTCAAGATTATACAAAAATAACACAAAAAACAAAAGATATCAAATTTATTAAATAGAATCAAAAGAACACAAATTTGTAAGAAAACCCAAAAATAATTGAAATAAAACTTATAAAAATGTCTTAAACATTATCTATTACATAGATCTATATAAAAACTCTTAAACAAATACCTCAAAATTTTCAGTATCAAGTTGGTATCATAGTAGCGGCACTCGATTCCTGCGACAACAGTGGCAGCAACATCAAGACTAAAAAATATTGTCACTTTGTTATAAAAACTCAAATATGTAACAATAATATATATATGTACAAAAAATACCTTTCATACTTCAGAAATATGTAGATCAAACAAAAGAACATCAAAATAACCTAAACAACAGGCTGTTCGTTTCAGTGAAGGTGCTCCGCTTGTTGGTGGTGGTGGGCTTGTGGTGGTGGTCGGCTAGAGGGTTGAGGAGTCGGTTGGTGGGTTGTTGGGATCGGCTAGCTGGTGTGTGTTTTTTTTTCTTTTGATTACGTAGTATTTTGTTGTGTGTGCTTTTTTGTACAAAAGGGTATGGCGGTGATGTGTGTGTTATTTGTGTGTGGAAGGGTTTAAATATGTATGTTGGTTCAGGATGCTTTAGGTTTGGAAGTTGCTTTGGTAAGTGTAAATTTAGGGCTGTAAGTTGGTTTGGGTGGCTGAATCTTAAAGTGTATAGGGTTGGTATTAGGTTGTGAATATTGGTGTTTTATAATAGAGTATAGATGATCACTGATATTCTTCAAGTATAGTTATCCCGTTGTAATTCTTCATACACGACTGATATACTATATTGAATGTCAAATGTAGGCAGCAATGGTCATAATAGATGCAATGTGTCGCCTTACAATATTCACCCTACTCCTTTACAGAATGGTAAACTATAAATAGATTCTTTAGTTTTTGTTTGAGTATGTTTAAAGTAATTTGTTTAGTTACTGAGTGTTTTGTGTCTGGCTGCATTGATTACATCTCAGGTTACGCAAAATACGCAAATAACACCACAACGTATCACTACTTCAGTAAATACTGTGCAAACAAACACTTCACCATTATCAACGCATAACCAAGGTACATATTATACAAATCACAGCCAACCTTAGATAATTTTATTGGAGTTACTCATTCTTTCTTTGAGTTTTTACTTTGTTTTCGCATTATGTTTTTAAGAGACTATTATAATATTTTCTATATAAATATGCACCAATTTTGTGAACAAAAACACTCCTCAATTAACTCCGGTTGCTGCACTACACAAATGACAGACTCAACTTACTAACGTTTCAACAGGTACGTTTCAAAATTAAAGATAGTGTTTTGACACAATTTTTTGGATGCAAATGTAACCATTCTTGAACTATTTTTGTTTTCACAGTTACTTTTCAAACACACTGCTTCATCAAGGTGTCTGCGTCCAAGTACACAATCGTCTGGGGTTTCAAATGGCATTCATTGTTTAGCAACACAAAAATCAACATTTGAAGCAGGAGAATCTTCAAGAAGACCAAAAAGGTCTAACAGACCAACGTTACAATCTCGCAGTCCGATTGTTTTCAATATTGATGAATATGGACATGTCAGGAAAGTTTACGACAAATACGTCGGTATATCTGAAGGTATAAGTCAATATTATTCTGCCATCATTGCACAATTTTGATGCTACTTCTTAGCACAGTTAATTAAAATATACCCTTTTACGTGAGTGCAGAGTACTATGACATTGGCGATCCTACGTTCGAGTGTAAAGAATGTCATGCCCTATTATCGGAAGTAGAAGCAAAACAAGGAAATGCTAATCCGTTGGGAAAAGCTTATTCCATATGTTGTGGCAAGGGAAAAATTTCTATTCCACAAGCACCTCCTACTACAAAACAATTACTTGATTTATTCTTGAATGATGACAGCAAAAGTCAAAATTTCATAAACAACATTAGAACGTACAACAGCATGTTTGCGTTTACTTCAATGGGTGGCAAGGTTGATGACACAATCAACAAGAAAGGACGCGGTCCGTATGCTTTCCGCTTACATGGTCAAACGTACCATAGTATTGGTAGTTTACTTCCGGAAAACGAGGCTCTTCCAAAGTTCGCACAATTGTATATGTATGACACACAAAACGAAACCGAGAATAGAGCAGCTGCTTTAAGGTAATTTACATTACATGTATTAATACAAATAAGCCGTAAAAACGTTTATTTATATTGTACGATCTTCTAATGTTTTGTGGATAACAAACGTAAAATCATTTTAACGAAACAAATAAAATACGTAAATAGTTTTATTCAATAGTTTTCTAACACACTAACGTTTTCACATAAAACACTAAAACAAGTAGAAGTGATTTTATGATTTAAATACATATGTATAACAACTAGTGTTTACATATTGGGTTAACATATACTTAACTAAGTGTATAATAAAGTGGGTCAAAACAAGTTTATACTAAAATGGGTAAAAACAAGTTTATACCAAAATGGGTAAAAACAAGTATATACTAAATGGGTAAAAACTAGCAAATGGTATTGACCCAAAACCCATTGTTTTAACTAAACCACTTAACCAAGTTCAATGTATTCTAGAGATACATTGTATCTAGTATAAAATCCATGGATCAACCCATAACCCATGACCCATGACCCATAACCAAAAATACCCATGGGCAAAAGGGAGCGTCTCACGGATCCCTGGCTTTATGCTAGTCGGATCCCTTGTGGGAGGGATCCGTGGGATCCGGGGAACACTGAAGAAAATCCTCTATAAATAGAGAGCCATTTCTTCCTTTCAACTTGCCACTCTCACACATACTTTCCCCAAGTATTGTTACTTTCTAACCACAGATCCAAGAGATCTTTCTATGTCGTTCGTTTTGTTTTTGTGTGATTCTCTAGGTTCCTCTTAAAGGCGAGATCACCACCTCTTGAGGTCAAGCAAGCTCAAGTCTATGAGTTGCCATGCTTCGTCATCATCAAGATTACTGAGGTTCTTTTGTTGATAGTTCTTCCTTCCTCCATAGATCTGTTGTGTCAAAGGCATTAGTGAAGGATGCCAAAGGAATCAAGATGTAAGCATTAGTGAATGATGCTTAACGTTCGTGTCTAGAGCATTGGTGAAGAATGCTAAAGGTGTCAAGACGAAGGCATTAGTGAAAGGTGCCAAGCGTTGTGTCAAGTAGCATTGGTGAAGAATGGTAAAGGTGTCAAGACGAAGGCATTAGTGAAAGGTGCCAAGCGTTGTGTCAAGTAGCATTGGTGAAGAATGCTAAAGCTGTCAAGACGAAGGCATTAGTGAAAGATGCCAAGCGTTGTGTCAAGAGGCATTAGTGAAGAATGCCAAGGTAGTATAATCGATGAGCTGCATCATTATACTTATAGTAATAGGAGTGATCAAGGGTGCTGATATCCTTGAAGTTATTGTAATAAGGAGTGGGTCTCCTTTGGGTTTAGGTGTTGTGAAATATTGGGTAGTAGTTCCTCCATTGTAATGGAACTAGGTGCTTAGCCTAGTACCTAATAAAGGGTAGGCGATATTGTGATAGGATTATTTCTCCTTGGAGTGAAAGAACTTCGGTGGTTAGCCTAGCACAAGATAAAAGGTAGGCAACGTTGTGTGGTGTGGTTCACCTTGGTGTGAAAGAACCGGTGGTTAGCCTAGTCTGGAAAAAGAGTAGGCGGCGTTGAAGGCTTCTCCGCCATAAGGAGTTGGTGTCGTGTGGTGTTTACTGAACTCTAGAGTAGGTGACTCGGGAGTGGAGTAGGGCAAGGAAGGTGTCCTTGTAGCGAACCACTATAAATACTTGTGTCGTGGTGATGTGCTTCTTACTCTCTATCTTTCATTACACGTTTATATATCTATCTGTCAACGTCCAACATAAACAATCAAATAGATTGACATAAGTCGATCTAAATATTTAAAAGGAAGTTTTAAATTGGTAAAACTATTCAACCCCCCCTCTAGTTTTCCACAATTGGTATCAGAGCTTCGTTACCAAGTTTCTTAAAGTATGTTGTACTTTAAAACTTGATACGATCCGTGTATGTTTGAAAACTACAAAGAAGGATTTTTCAAAGTCATGTTCTCTTTTAAATCATTTTGTTGGACATTGTTAGATCATTCTAACAACTTTTGTTTCAAGAAATCTTCATGCTAGGATCTCTCCAAAACCTTCACTTCTATTCTAAAGATAGTGAAGTCAACCTTCAGAGTAGGATCTTAAAGTAATCACAACTTACTTACACCAAGTACAAAGGATTACTTTAAAGAGCTCATGAAGTATTCTTGGTATAATGCCAAACCAAGAAGCATAGAGGTATGTTTTACTTTTCATTAGATACCTTACATGAGTTTATTGCCTTCATAGCTTTCTTTGTTAAAATAATTGCTAGCCTTTTTTTTTAAAGTCTCTTTCGTCACCTTTCCGTTCTATTTATCATCGGGAATGGTATTCCTTTTGATTCGTCAAACTAACGCCGTCGTCACATAAGAACCCTCGATAAGCCTCTTATCAAAACCCGTCGTCCAAAAACAATCTTTCATCTGATACCTCGAAACTATTTTTTTAGTAAGCTAGTTTATAAGCCTACTACAAAATAATGCCAAAAACCTTTCTTCGTCCATAGTAGCGGATCCCCTAGTTGTACTAGCGGATCCCAAATACAAGGGATCCGGGAACCGTGGAGCGAACTCACTATCGCTTTCAAAAATCACCATTGATCTTTTCCCTCTACTCACATAACACAAAAACGAATAAACCACTGATTTCATCCTCATTGGATTCCATACTCTCAAATATTACTTCCTAGAACACCATTGTAAGTAATTACATTAACTTGTTCTAATTTTCATCATCCTCATTATAGGGTTTTTTCAAAAATCTCTAATCAATTAGTCTAATTAGGGTTTTCAAAATTAATCATAAAAAGGGGCTTTTAACATAACTAAGATCACATTGTGCTCATAACATTGTTAATACAAATCAAAACCATAAACCCACCTCAACTAATCTTACCTAATTGAAAATTTTGTGTTTTTAGACCAACCATGCCCAAAGCCACTCAACAAGATCACCATGACACCGTTCACTACCTTACTCATTACTATCTTCATAAAGAACACTCAAAAACCGACCGCAAGGTCTTCAAAAAGCTTTGAAAATGACTTATCCACGAAGGTCATGTAATCAAGGAATGTTTCCTTGAGGATACTGACATTCGTCAAGTCTTCTCGGCAATCAACTTTGATTGTCTTCTTGACATTGATGAACAAATTTGTCCGGTCTTCATCTTTGAGTTTTACAAAAGCATTAGAATCATTCGAAACGCCGATGATAGCATTTCAATCGCCTTCATCATCAACAAACAAAACTTTACTCTTCCTCTCAACACCTTTGCTCAAATTCTTCGCATTCCGTGTGAAGAAATTTGTATGTACTCTCAAGATTGGGCAATCAACGCTCAAAACCTTGCACTTGATTCTAAACCTCTCTACAATACTCCTCTCGATGATCCCGAAACCATTCGAGATACTATCTTCAAGATTAGAACTGACCAATCCCGTTTCGACCGAAACACGAAGCTCATTCACTGTAATCCCTTTCAAATGGAACTTTTCGAAATCCATCCCATGTTTAGAAAATGGGAAGAAATCCTTAGGGAAAACGTCATTATCCTAGTTGGAAACAAGGATCATCCAAACGCATGCATTGTGCAAATGATCTATTATCTTATCCACCAAGAGCCATTTAATCTCGCCTATTACATAGTAAGAACAATGGTCGGGGTATTCAAGGTTTCCAACATGGTACTTCCATATGGTATGCTCCTAACACGAATTTGTAAGTATGTTAGTGCATTGCAACCTTCTCCCATCAACAATGATCATTTCTTTGCCGATCATGTCATGGTACCTCTCACCAAAATACCCTCTAAACGGTTCATGGTCAATGGAAAGAAAACTAGAGCTCTCTCGGATTCCTCGGAAGTAGAAGAAGAAGAAGGTGAAGAAGAAGATGTCGACCCCATAGCCAACATTGAATTGGAACCCTTCGATTACTACGAACAACTTCCAACCATTCCAAACGAGACCGCGGAATTCAAACAATTGAGGGGCATGATTCAAAATCTTGCTTACAACCTCACAAAGTCGTCAAAAAGGAAAGAAAGAATTGACGAAAGAGACAATAGGAATTTGCATATTTTTGTGGATGTTTATGTTTTAACACTTTGGTTTGTGGTTATTTGGATATTGTTTCTTCTTTCATGACTTATGAGTATTGCCTTGTGATGATATGCTTGCACTTATTGTTTAGTTTAGCGATTTTTGGTGTGCAAAATTCTGCACATCATTCAGTGAGAATCGATCTGCGCTTCTGGATCACTAGGATTAGCCTAGACGGATCCTTCTCTTGAGGAACGTGACTTGGATCGACAATACTGACATCCCTTGCATCATGACGACTTCCTAGACTACTTCACATTAGCTAAACATAAGTTTTTAGAACTCAACTAAGTCCACTTCAAGGATGAGAAAGGCTTAGACTCACTTATAGCTTACATAAGTTCTTAGTCTTAATGTCTCTCGATTTATCAACACATCAACACTCACCATATTTCCGCTTCAATACTCACAAATTATTTCTCATCTTCCAAAACACTTAAGTGGACATATTGAACAATTTTAGGAAATTGTTTCTAGTCATATTTACCTCAAAATGAGTCAAAAATTATTTTTTCAATTCTTTTGAATCTTAAGGATTTTTTAAATTCCATCTCAAGCTATAATCTGATCACTATGATCATTTATTATGACTTGACACCACCTAAAATCCTTAGTGTTATCCTTGAACATCCATTGGTAGTCATCTAGTCCCATTTTCCTTCCATAAAAAGCAATCATTTGCTATAATACTCATTACTCTTGATGATTCAAGTACACCTTCACCTTAGATACTTAGGATAACTGAAACACTCAAGATGATATAGGTCTTAGCCCTTAGAAACCCCATTTCTAACCTGTCATAAATGCTGAGAGTCGGATCTCTCTAAGGTGGGAACCGTGGGATCCGGGTGACAGTTTAAGTCAAACTCTAGCTAAAACAATCATTTCAAGCTCATCTTGCTAACTCAAACACTCCATCTCATCTTAAATGAGTTCCTTGATCAGTAAAACTCTGAATCTCACCCTTGTGCATGTTAATAATCACATTTCAATGAATCTTAATGGATTAAGTCTTAAATGCACTTGCCAAATTCATCTCTTTATTAACCTCATTACTAGAACACTTTAGTCATCAAACACAAAACACAATTCTCAGCAATCACAAACATCTACCTAAGTCATTTCATCATGGGAAAAGTTCCTAGTGCTAACTCATCCACCCAAGAACCACCCAAGAAACTTATTAGGGTCATACACGATGTTTCCTCAACCGAATCATCCCCGGTTAAATCCACAAATGCTAGGATTTCCCCCACACCAAGGAAACCAATCAAACTAATCCCCAAGAGGATTGTTCCCATTAGGATTTCCTCGAACATTTCGAAGAGGTCAACAAGCCTAAACAACAATGAGCATCTTAGTCACAAGCTCAAACTTAGAACGTTTAGGAACCCTATCTCATCCTTAGTCATCACTAAGACTTTAGTTAAAATTTGAGTTTGGGTAACTCATTAATATTAGTAGTATTTGTATGGCTAGTTCATTCTCTTAGTTTTAGAGAATTGTTGAGCATCTCTTGTTTTATTGAATGAATTGTTATGCCATGATTATCTTTATGTGTTGTGCTTACTATATTATATACTCATTTTACCTCTTCATGAGCTATGTTTGACATAACTTCATTTATGAAGAAACTGCATCAGATAGACGATCCCTCCAAAATGCCTAGAAGGATCCCTCCTTGAAGGGAACCGTGGGATTCGTGGTACAGAAACACAGATTACTACTAACTTGAGTCTTATTTGCAGAAAATTATGCACTGTACTCTTGTTCTCTAACCTTTATTTTGTAGTTTTTCAAAATACACATAGAGATTCTGACACCATTAAGCTAGGGGAGCTTTGTATCTAACGATATTGCAAAATCATTTGCAACATAATCCATTCTTGGATTAAACTTCATGAAACCCCATTGCATTGTTGCAATGATCAAGGGGGGGCATCTCTTCGTCACATAGAAGAACTCTTTGCAAACATATTTGCAAAACACATTAGATTATTTACGTTATGCACTTGACGCCCCTTCAAAGGGATGGACTCGTCAAAGGGGAGCTAAGACTAGTGAAAGGTGCCAAGCGTTGTGTCAAGTAGCATTGGTGAAGAATGCTAAAGGTGTCAAGAAGAAGGCATTAGTGAAAGATGCCAAGCGTTGTGTCAAGAGGCATTAGTGAAGAATGCCAAGGTCGTATAATCTATGAGCTGCATCGTTATACTTATAGTAATAGGTGTGATCAAGGATGGTGATATCCTTGAAGTTATTGTAATAAGGAGTGGGTCTCCTTTGGGTTTAGGTGTTGTGAAATATTGGGTAGTAGTTCCTCTATAGTAATGGAACTAGGTGCTTAGCCTAGTACCTAATAAAGGGTAGGCGACGTTGTGATAGGATTAGTTCTCCTTGGAGTGAAAGAACTCGGTGGTTAGCATAGCACCGTATAAAGGGTAGGCGACGTTGTGTAGGTGTGGTTCACCTTGGTGTGAAAAAACCCAGTAGTTAGCCTAGTATCGGAAAAAGAGTAGGCGACGTTGTGAAGGCTTCTCCGCCATAAGGAGTTGGTGTCGTGTAGTGTTTAACTCTCGAGTAGGTGACCTGGGGAGTGGAGTAGGGCAAGGAAGGTGTCCTTGTAGCCGAACCACTATAAATACTTGTGTCGTGGTGATGTGCTTCTTACTCTCTATCTTTCATTACACGTTTATATATCAATCTATCAACGTCCAACATAAACAATCAAATAGATTGACATAAGTCGATCTAAATATTTAAAAGGAAGTTTTAAAATTGTAAAACTATTCAACCCCCCTTCAAGTTTTCCACAGCATGTTTTATTATTGTCTGTGCATTTTTACGAAAAAAATTATATATTTACACTCTTACATAATGTTTGTCCCATTACTCTATTAACCAGCGGTTCTAAATCTGCTTCGTCTGGAACTTCTAATTTAAAGACACCTCTTGATCGAAACATTATCAATGAAGTGAAAGATATTTCGGATGGATCAAGTGATTTGGTCAAAACATTTAGAAGGGCACGTGACCGCTACAAAGAAGACAACGAGCAAAATATTAGAATAAAGCTCATAGCAAAGCGAGGCAAGAGTGGATGGCAATACAATCTTCCAACTGCCGACGAGGTTGTTGGACTTATTGTAGGCGACTTGGATGCATGCGCAGAAGATAGGGATATTGTGATAGAAAAGTTTGGTGAAGGTTTGCAGCGTATCAATATTTTTCATCCTATGTACCTTTCTTTGCAATACCCTTTGTTGATGCCCTGTGTGCAAGATGGGTATTTTTTAGGAATACCATACATAAATAAATCGGGACAAACGGCCACTGAAAAGAATGACAAAACAGTTACTATGTGTGAGTGGTTTGCCTATCAGATATAGGACTGCCAGAATAAAGAGAATTTATTCATACGTGGAGGTCGTTTGTTCCATCAATTTCTTGTGGATGGTTTCACTATGGTTGAGAGAGAGCGTATGTTTTTCCATCATTCCAAACAGTCTAAACTAAGGTGTGATACATATTCAAATGTGCGTCAAAGCGTCGCATCAGGAAATAGCGACCCGTCCACAGTTGGAAAGCCTATCATTTTGCCTTCTTCTTTCACTGGCGGACCAAGGTACATGCAATTAAATTATATGGATGCCATGGCATTGTGTAGGTGTTATGGTTGTCCAGATTTGTTTATAACGATCACATGCAACCCTAAATGGCCAGAGATTGAAAGATATATGCGGGAGCATAACCTTTCATCTACAGATCGACCTGATGTGGTATCTCGAGTTTTTAAAATGAAACTTGAGATGAAGGATGTCAAAGAGTTGCGTTTGTTGGGACGTGTTCAAGCAGGTATGTTCTTTATTTATAGGCCACCCACATTCATACGTGTATTCTTATACAAAAATGTCTATAATTAGAATTACAACTGATATTATGTTAATTTGAACAATATTGTGCAGTTGTATACACCGTTGAATTTCAAAAAAGAGGCCTTCCACACGCACATGTTTGTTTGTTTCTACATAAGGATGACAAACTGCCAAACGCCGAACATATTGACAAACACATATCTGCTGAGATACCAGATCAAAATGAGGATCCAGATCTGCAAAAGTTAGTTTTCGATTTTATGATGCATGGTCCATGTGGTGTTGATGATCCAAATCAGGGTTGCATGGATGATGGTAAATGTACCTAACACTTCCTTAAAAAGTTTATGCAACACATTTCATTGACTCGGAAGGCTACCAGATATAAAAGATGTGATAACGGGATCCATGTTGCTAAGTGGACATAAGTTGCTGTGGTTATGTTATTCCGTATAACGCTACGTTATTGAAACGTTATCAATGCCACATCAATGTTGAATGGTGAAATCGGACGGGATCAATAAAATATTTGTTTAAATACATAAAAAGGTCCGGTAGAGTATCGGCCGATTGTATGAACCAAGAAGCACCAAGGCGGTTAATGAGAATGATAAGCCTGTTGACGAGATTAAGGCGTTCTATGATTGCAGGTACCTATCTGCTTGTGAAGCCGCTTGGAGAATACTTGGATTGGAGATACATTATAGAACATCATCTGTTGAACGTCTCTCATTTCATCTCGAAGGCGACCAGCCAGTTGTATTTGATGAGAACTCTGACCTTAAAACCGTTATTCACAAACCAACAGTTGGGGCTTCTATGTTCCAATCCTGGATGCAGATGAATAAAATGTATCCATCAGCAAGGCAGTTAACATATGCTGAGTTTCCTATGACATTTGTATGGAATCTTGCAAAAAGAGTGTGGACACATAGGAAGCAAAAATAAGCAATTGGCAGAAGTCATAATGTACCAATCTCAGCAGGTGAAGCTTACTCTTCTAGGATGCTACTAAATAGTCAAAAAGGTTGTCGAAATCACGCTGAGATAAGGAAAATTAACGGTGTAGTTTATCCTACTTACAAAGATGCCTGCTACGCAGCGGGCCTTTTAGATGACGACAAGGAGCATATTGAGGGTATTAAAGAGGCAGCCCATTGGTCCTCTGGTGAGCTTTTACGAGACCTTTTTCTTACATTACTGTCCCAAAAGGAGCTTGACACACCAATGACAGTTTGGTTACAAACTTGGCATTTGCTATCAGAAGATGTCGAGCTCAAGAGAAAAATTCTTTTAGGCATTCCAGGTATAAACACCAACTTAGCTTTGTTACTAACTTTTTATATAAATTTATATATTACTGGAAATGCTTAGTAATTACAAATTTGAGATTCATCAAATCTGTTAAATGACCATATTTTTGCAAGTGACTTAAACAAAAAATGTATCTACTGATTCTTATGATATGTATGTTACACTACAAATATCCTACACTATTTACTATTTTTGATAACTGTTATTTGCATACATATGCTACGCCTCATATATGCCTAATTTGATACTGGTTTACGACTGAGTGACGACGAGAAAAAGAATGTTTGTTTGTTCTTTATCGAACAACTTATGCGCTCAAGAGGCACCACTTTGAAGGCTTTTCCAGAACTTCCTTATTCAGATGACACTTACATCGCCGAGTTTGGTAACTGGCTAATCTTTGTTGAGAGAGAGTATAATCCATCAGAGTTACAGGTTGGATACGAAACTCTATATGCCGCGTTAACCACGGAACAGAGAAATGTATATGACACCATCATGACGTCCGTTACAAACGGAAGAGGAGGAACTTATTTTGTATACGGATACGGAGGGACTGGCAAGACATATTTATGGAAAACCCTTGCTGCCGGGATTATAAGAAATGGTGACATAGTCATAAACGTTGCATCAAGTGGCATTGCATCTTTATTGATGTCAGGTGGACGGACTGCTCATTCGAGGTTCCATATTCCGATAAATATTGATGAGACTTCTACGTGCTCAATAACTCCGCAAAGTGACCTGGGCCTATTCTTGAAGAAATGCAAGCTTATTATTTTGGATGAGGCTCCCAAGACAAATAAGTTGTGCTTTGAGGCTTTATATAGGTCCTTGAGAGATATCTCGCGTAAGAACTTGCACGACACTTATGATGCGCCCTTTGGTAACATTACTGTAGTATTTGGCGGTGATTTTAGGCAGGTGCTTCCCGTTATTCCAAAAGGTTCCTGGCAAGACATTGTAAGTGCATCTTTAAAACAATCGTACTTGTGGGATCACTGCAAATTCTTAAAATTAACCGCTAATATGCGCCTTACTGTTGGATCACGGCCTGAGGATGTAACTGAGATAAAGGAAAATTTGCGGAATGGATATTGAAAGTAGGAGATGGAGATATTGGAGGACAACACGACGGAGAGGTTTTGATAGATATCCCCGAAGATATTCTAATACATGAAAATAATGATCCGGTACAATCTATTATAGATTTCACTTACCCAAACCTTTTGGATAACATAGATGATCCGTCATACTTCCAGGAAAAGGCCATTCTTGCTCCAACCAATGAAGTGGTTGATACTATTAACGATCATTTGCTTAAAACCTTTCCTGGTGAAGAATTGGTTTATCTTAGTTGTGATAACATAGATAAAAATGAATGTGGTGGTGCTATAGATCAAGCCGTTTTTTCACCGGAATTTACCAACGGTTTAAAATTTTCGGGTGTCCCAAACCATAGGCTTGCATTGAAGGTCGGTGTCCCAATAATGTTGTTGAGAAACATTAATCAATCACAAGGTTTATGTAATGGGACAAGGCTTCAAGTCACTAAATTAACATGTGCTTCTATTCAAGCCAAAATAATTAACGGAACACATTTTGGGAATACGGTTATACTTCCAAGGTTGAAAATTACTCCATCGATAAACGTTTACCACTCAAGATCGTCTGTGAAACAATTTCCGTGTCGGTTTCTTTTGCCAAACGATAAACAAGAGCCAAGGACAATCACTTTCGAAAATTGGTTTATACCTACCACGTCCTGTTTCACATGGACAATTATATGTAGCTCTTTCACGCGTAAAAGCAAAAAGGGTTTGAAGGTTGTTATTTCGATGCCGATAGTAATTTATCAAAACTACTAAAATGTAGTATACAAAGAGGTTCTTCACGGTCTTTGATCAGTTATCAAGAGGTATGTACGGATATTCATATAATGCGATATGCATTTGTTTTTTTACATGTTTTATCATTGACACAAATGTTTTACTTACACCTTCTTTTTATGCTTTATTAGGTTCTCGACGAATTTTTATTGGCTTACCACTTCATCAACTTCCCACTACATACGCATTCTTTTTAAAGGCTGTCAAGATTGAAGATCACGTGAATAGTCGTTTATTACATTATTACTTACAATAATTGTACTTCATATCAGTGTTGAAAATATCGGTCTTGGCGGCCGATATATCAGTGATATATCGCTTATCGGTTGTCGACCGATACGATATTTCGCTTATCGGTCAATTTATCGGTTTGGTCAAAATCGGTGATAAATCGGTCAAAATTGGTGATAAATCGGTCAAAATCGGTCAAAGTTGGTCAAATATTGGTCAAACTAGGTCAAAAATGGTCAAACTCGTTTTTTTTTTTTTTTTTTTATATAAATTGATAAATACTTATGGACTTGCGGCTTTTATTTTTCAAGGATGTTAAACTTTTTAGTTTTTTTGTGGTTATTGACTTATTTTGTTATGATATTGCTAATATTTATTTTTTAAAATAAATTCCTTTATAATTTATGGTCTCAGATATATCATTGATATATCACCGTCAAGACCGATATGGCGCTTGACGGTGGTCGACCGCCGAGGTACCGCCGAGCGATATTTACAACCATGAATGGGGTATACAAAACCAACCAGAGTACCAGACCCATACCAAAAGTAACCCGTTTATACCCGAGCCCTTCTTGACCAGTCGAATAAAAAAAACTAGCTAAAAGTGAATTGGTTATCGGTATGCTAATATTTATTTTTTTTTAAATAAATTCCTTTATAATTTATTATTCTCGTATATATCATCGATATATCACCGTCAAGACGATATGGCGACTTGGCGGTTGATCACCGAGCGATATTTACAACCATGCTCCATATCAGAATTGACTTATTACTTCATATTAATAAATAACTGATTCACTCTTTTTTCACTTTCGTTATTTTTCTTATTTTGTTTACACACTAATTTTCCATATTTTTGCAATATCTCTTCTAAAACCCCGTGGATTTCACGGGTCTTATAAGCTAGTAGTAATAAATAAAAGAAAGATTCTTCGATAACTTAAAAGAAGAACAAAAGTATAAAACTTGATCGACCAAAGATAAAAATTGGGAATGTAACTTAAAAACATATAAACTAACTTAAGTACTAAACTAAACCCAAGTATCTATGTCGTCTTCTATACATCATTCTTAGATATTACTCCTATTCCAAATCAATTCGTATCCCAATCGAATAATAATTAATTTGTCTATAAATATGGGGATTCTATTCAATCCCAAAATTGTAATGTATTGCATTATTCAATTCAATTCAATCTAATAATAAAACGAAGCAGTTCTCGATATTGTATTCAATAAATCAAGCTCTGCTTCCAGTTTTCGATCTTTGAGGTATGCAATTCATTATGTTATTAGATTTAGTTATGCTTTTACTGATTTCATTTTGAACACATGATTGGTTTTTTTTGCTAATTGGATTGAGTTTAATAAATTGTATTGAAAGTTCTCTTGGTTTCTTTGTATAATTCAATAAAACTTGCAGCTTTACTTTCAATTCAATAAGATGTTTGGGACTTCATATCTTATTTTGTTTGTTTTTAGGCCAACCATGCACTTTGGACTAAAGTAATAATTAATTTTGATAATTTTAAGAATATCATATCAAATTCTTTCATTCCTTGAATTGAAATGTTGTTTTGAACATTTCAGATGGAGCAACATCACAGTTTATATGATTCATTATCTGATCAATTGCCTCCCTTATCTGCAAACTATCCATGGTTTGTTGCTGAGAACCAAGGAGCTGAAGAAGATAGTTCAACACACCACATTTTCTACACTCTACATGACCTGCTGTTGACATATCAGTGCCAAATCCCTGAGTTGCGCGGGAGACATGTTCGAGGGTATTATCATGGTTGGGTTATTCTTTCCGACCATCCTCAAAATTGGTTTCTCTGGAACCCAGTTATCTCTAAGACGATTAATTTCCCCCCCTTGATTTTAAAAGATGGAAATTCAGAATCCGTTGGACAATGTTGTTTGTCAGCCCCTCCTGATGATCCAAATTCAGTTCTCCTGTTAACTAGAACCAACAGACGTGCCTTTGTTTTTTTTCGTTTAATAAGTAAAAGAAAGAAGTTAATAAGATGGATTGAAATGTCGTATGCTAGCCAACTCAAAAGAATAACCGTGAAGATGGTTTATCTCTATATAACCTAACTTGTTGCAATGGTAAATTATATGCCTTAACTAGTGGTGGCTCGTATGCTGATTTTGTCATACAGCTTGACATTGTGGTTAGGGATAAAGAAGTTTTGATAAAGTTATCACTCCTTGGGGCATGTCCTTATCCCTCCTTCACTCGTGGTTACGAGACAGTTTTTCTTAAAGGGTCTTGCACAGAATTGTTCCACATTAGAGTAGCTTTTTACGACGGGATACTTGAACGGGTGCATCTTTTTAAATTGGACATGACTAGTGTAAAGTCGGAAGAAATGGTGGAGAGATTTAGAAACTTGGACATGAGTAATACGACGTGGGAAGGAGTGGAAGAATTAACAGACTTGGATATGAGTCTTGAAATGTGGGAACAATTGGCAGACCTCAAAGACGCTGTATTTTTTGTGGATCTTGCTCGTGATGAATCGGTATATTACAGACCGGCGGTTGCTTCAGAGTTTGGGGGTTATATACACATTCGTGACAGAATGGGCAAATTAATGTATTCATACCGGTTCAGAGATAATACCATCTCCCTATCTTCTATGCCTTCCCAAGTGCTGCCGACCAGCGGTGTGTCAATATGGGAATACATGTATTTTTTTAAATTTGATTTGTGTTTATTAATTGCATCAAAAGCATTTTTATAAAGTCAAATTTATTGTGTAGGTTAGAAGATGATCATGGAAAAGCCATGAGTACAGCTGATTCTAAGCGAAAAAATGATGAAATAGTGGTACGATCATTTACGGATTATAAAGCGGAAGTTAATGAATCGCACCTTGTCAATCTTCCTTTTGATATTTTGGAGATGATTATGGGGCTTTGTGTTGGTGTGGAATACATGAACTTTCGTGCTACATGCAAACATTGTTATTTAGCAGCACCCTCGATAAAATGGAGGGATGAAGCATTATTAAGGAGAATGCAGACTTGTTCATTAATTTCCCCATGGTTATTGGTGGTAGATGAAAATCAAGGCATTATCGCATTTACTGATCCAATATTGGGCGACAGCTACTTCATTAAAAATCAACACGTATTGCTTACGTGTGAAACAATATATTGTTCGAAGTTTGGATGGTTGTTGTTTAGAAGCACGCACTTTCATTGCCTAGTGTTCTTTAACCCCTTCACTGGTGATCTCCGCAAGCTTCCACGAAAGGATGAATATTTCGAGAGTGCATGTTTCTCAGCACCACCGACTTCCCCTGATTGTATGGTTGTTGGATTTACAGTACAAGATGTTTTCGTCCACTTTGTGGCTCGGGAACCATCGTGGCGTACACTTGGTGTGGGGTCATATTCTATTTGCTTTCCAACTTTTATCGGACGCGATCTTTACGCCTTGCGTAACAAGGGTGAACTTTTTGGTCTTGAGGATTTAGGTAAAGAGGATCATCCTGGGACACTTGTTGAAGCTAAAGCCCCAAAAGTTTTGCACATTTCAGCAAAGTATTACTTAATGACTTATGATCAACATCTTTGCTAGTTATTGTCGGTAAGTTTGGAGAACACATTGAGGTATTTAAGAGAATTTATTCCAAACAAGAATGGGAGAAATTAGACAGTTTAGGAAAGCACATGATTTATATTTGTGATACAACATGTTTGTGCATTGAAGCTACAATGCCAATAATGGAGAACAAGATCTACTTTCCACTACTACATTCTAAGAATCGGAAGATGGTGTTCTATTCACTCGAAACATGCATGTATCACACATTTAATGGCGAAAACATCCAACAACAGTTAAAGGATTTTTTGGGAACCACATATCATCTCTTCCCACATGCATGGATTGAACCTAGTTGGTGTTAGTCAACTCTACCATTGGTATCACTGTACTGTATTACAACATAATGGGGCTTGCGAGGAGTGATTTGTATGTGATAGATCTTTTGTTTTAACTGTAGCTATCAAAATGATCTCTTCTCTACTAAACATAAAGCATTTGAGAATTTACATTTATAGTAATCTTAAAAGTTTAAGTTTACACATTTACTTTATAATGGCACGATTTTAAAATGGCTAAAAAAATCAATAAATTTGTAACATGCCTATTGATTCTTTTATATCATAACATTGATGAAGGGTTATCAATGTTGGCTGAAAGCAAAAACGATATCAATCTCGGTTATATGCGTCAATTACAACGAAAATAATGATAATAATATTATTGTGTATTTCATTTGGTGCCTGATGTATATTTTTGTACTAACATAGATTTATGCATGATAATTATGATTTTATATCTTATTCGCATGAAGTGCTTTGAATGTTAATTATTGGAAACTAATTTCACAAACACACTGGGGTAAGTTGTTGTATTTGTGGAATGTAACAACGTTAA
The DNA here is from genome assembly GCA_022545495.1 of Chrysanthemum lavandulifolium. Classification (NCBI taxonomy): domain Eukaryota; kingdom Viridiplantae; phylum Streptophyta; class Magnoliopsida; order Asterales; family Asteraceae; genus Chrysanthemum; species Chrysanthemum lavandulifolium. The sequence goes on from CM040240.1 coordinate 72,909,071, forward strand.
CCAAAAAACGGGCGTTACCCACGCCATTGCCGGCGTTATTCCGGCGTTAAAGTGCCCACGTTAGCCCAATAACGGGCGTTGTTGACATTAAAAAAAAAAAAAAAAAAAAATGGTTTACCCCTACCCCCACACACGTGTTAAACGGCCGTTACCCACACCATTGCCGGCGTTATTCCGACGTTAAAGTGCTCACGTTAGCCCAACTATAAATACCCAACTAAAACAACATTTTTTTCCGCACTTCCACTACTCAATCCTCTCAATCTTATACTTCCAATTACTAAAAAAAATGTCGGGAGGCAACAACTATCATGCATTCATGAATCTTCTCGGTGGTGGGTGGAATACCTCAAACCCGGGTTCATCTTCAAACCTGAACGCGGGTTCATCTTCAAACCCCAACGCCTCTTTTCCCAACCCACTAGGCTTGTCGAGCCAAGATCTTTTCCAACAACGTCAACAATATATGTATTGGCAACAAAATCAACAAAACACATTAAACACCAACTTTCAAAATCTATAATTCTCACAACACTCACAACATTCACAAACTGAAGCACGTGATATTCCTGAAACACCCACGTCTCCTCCAAAATAATCCAAAGGTCGTATTAAACGACAGTCCAAAAAATCCAAAGACCCCGAACCAATCGATGATGATGATGACGAAGACTGCGTTGCTGGGCGTTGGCAACTATAAGAGGAAGAATTACTTGCTAGGTGTTATGTAGCTGTTACGGAGGATCCGAAAGTTGGGCCTGCACAACCCAAAGATACGTTTTGGATACGGTTCAGAAATGAGTTCAATAGACTTAATTTTCAACGACGCAACAAGGATATGATGATAAGCAAGTGGAAAATGTTGAACCGTGATTGCACAAAGTTCAGCGGTTTTTTCAAACGTGCGAAACGAGAACAGAGAAGTAGGGAAAGTGAGATGGATGTCATGAAACGGGCGAAGCAAATGTATCGTGACGAGCACAAATCAGCGATGTTTGCTCTCGATGATGCTTGGGAGGTTTTGCGTAAGCATAAGAAATGGGACACGACGGATCCGGTTGATTTAACCGGCGATGTCCCAAGCCAAACAAACGAGGCTTTGTTTGGTCATGACGAACAACCACGCCCCATGGAAAAAAAAACGTGCTTCAAGAAAGCAAGATCCGAGAAGCACGACAAATCGGGGAGCGAGCACCGAGAACGAGCTCGTCAAGTCAATTCACCAAACTATGGCAAACGCGTATCGTATCAAGCGTGAAACCGCCCAAGCGGCGTATCGGGCCTAGCAAGTCAAAGATGAAACAATAACAAGGTTGGAAGAGATGGAGTTTTTGATGATTGACACTGATGGCAAAGATCCAAATTTTGTGGCTTGGATCAATGACGAAAAAGACCGAATCATCAAAAAATATAAATTGCAACCTCGTCAGTAGATTGTATTCTCGTCATTTCCTTTATGTTGTAACGTTTCCAGTGTCTTTTTTTATTTCGTTGTAACTTTTTTTTCTTTAAATTTCGTATTGTAATATGTTTTCAAATTAATGATATATTTTTTAATGGGCAATATAAATGGGTAGAAACTTAAGTAATTGACCCATTGACTAAGTACATTGAATGTAGTTGGGTATAACCCAAAGTCCATGACCCATACCCATAGAGCATAACCCATAACCCATTGCATGACATCATGCATAAGTCATATATGGATATTATCTATGACCCATGGTTTTAACCCATGACCCATGGACTAGATGCATTGCATCTTGTAGATATATTGTATCTACTTGGATACCCATGGTCCAAAGTCTAGGACCCATGACCCATAACCTATGACCCATGTCCCAGAACCCATGGGCAAAAAGGAGCGTCCCACAGATCCCCAGTAATACACTGGACGGCTCCCTCAAGTGAGGGATCCGTGGAACAGTAGCTAAATTTCTTCTATAAATAGTGAGCCATTTCTTCATTTTGGGTTTCCACTCCCACATATACTTTTCCCAAGTATTGTAACATTCTAACCTCAGATCCTAAGGATCTCTCTATGTAGTTTTTCTTTTGTTTTTGTGTGATTCTCTAGGTTCCTCTTAAAGGCGAGATCACCACCTCTTGAAGTCGAGCAAGCTCAAGTCCATGAGTTTCCATGCTTCGTCATCATCAAGACTACTGAGGTTCTCTTGTTAATAGTTTTTTCTTCCTCAATAGAAGTGTTGTGTCCAAGGCATTAGTGAAGTATGCCGAAAGAGTCAAGACGAAAGCATTAGTGAAAAGTGCTTAACGTCCGTGTCAAAATCATTAGTGAAGAATGCTAAAGGAGTCAAGATGAAGACATTAGTGAAAGGTGCCAAACTTCCGTGTCAAGGGCATTAGTGAAAGATGCCTAGAAGTCAAGTCAAGTGGCAATAGTGAAAGATGCCAAGGTTGTATAATCGATGAGGTGCATCAATATACAAATAGAGATAGGTCGTATCCAAGGATATTGATATCCTTGATGATGTTGTAATAAGGAGTGGGTCTCCTTTGGGATAGGTGTTGTGTAGTGTTGGGTAGTAGTTCCTCCATTATAATGGAACTCGGTATCTAGCCTAGTACCGAATAAAGGGTAGGCGACGTTGTGATAGGTGTGGTTCTACCTTGTGGAAGAACTCGGTGGTTAGCCTAGTACCGGATAAAGAGTAGGCGACGTTGTGAAGGCTTCTCCGCCATAAGGAGTTGGAGTGGTGTAGTGTTTACGAACTCTCGAGTAGGTGACTCGGGGAGTGGAGTAGGGCAAGGAAGGTGTTCTTGTAGCCGAACCACTATAAATACTCTTGTCGTGGTTATGTGCTTCTTACTCTTTATCTTTCATTGCACATTTATATATCTATCTATCAACGTCCAACATACACATCCAAATAGATTGACATAAGTCGATCTAAATAGTTTAAAATGAAGTTTTAATTGGTAAAACTATTCAACCCCCTTCTAGTTTTCCACAATTGGCATCAGAGCTTCGTTACCAAGTTTTTAGAGTATGTTGTACTTTAAAAACTTGATACGATCCGTGTATGTTTGAAAACTACAAAGAATGAAATATTTTAAAACAGTTTTTTCTTTTATGTTGGATATTGATAGATTATTCTAACATTTTTATTTTTAAGAAATCTTCATGTTAGGATCCCTCCAAAGTCTTCATTTCTATTCAAAGAATAATGAAGTCAACTTTCAAGGAAGAACCTAAAAGTAATCACAACCTACTTATTCTAAGCACATCTGATTACTTTAAAAGCTCATGAAATATTCTCGGACTTATGGTCTCCATAAACCATACCAAGAGCATAGAGGTATGTTTATTTTTCATTTTCTAACTTACATCTACATGAATATGTTGATACCATCTTTTATTTAGACATTAATAATTGCTAGTCTTTTAAAAGTCTCTTTTCGCCACTTTCCCGACTTACTCATCATCAGGAATTGTATTCCTCTTGATCTCGTCAAACTAAAGCCGTCGTCACAAATGGATCCTTGATAATTAACTTATCAAATCCCGTTGACCAAACATCTTTTCAATTAGAAACCTCAAAACTATTTTTGTTCCATAAGCTAGTTTATAACTTATTACAAAAATAATTCCAAACACCCTTTTTCTTTCCACAGTAGCTGGATCCCTCTAGTTGTACTAGCCGGATCCCTAATACAAGGGATCCGGGGGAGCCGTGTGACAGAAACCAGCTATACGCCTTTCAAAATCAATTTTGCTCTTTTTCCCTCTCCTCACAAAACATAAAAACGACCCAAGTGTTGTTTTCATAGGACTCCATATCCTCAAGCATCCTTCTCTCAAAAATCATTGTAAGTAATTATACTAATATGTTCTAATCTTCATCATCTTCATCTTATGGTTTATGGTTTTTTCAATTTTTCTAATCAATTGATAAAATTAGGTTTTGCAAAATTTATTACTAGAAAAGTTTTCACATAGCTAAGATTACATTGTGCTTACAACATTGTTAATACGAAACAAAATCATAAACCCAACTCAACAAATTTTGCCTAATTGGAATATTTGTTTTTCTAGGACCAACCATGCCTAAATCCACCCAACAAGACCACCATGATACCTACTATCGAAAAAAGGAGTTGTCAAAAACCGATCGCAAAGTCTTCAAAAGACTTGAAAAACGACTTATCCACGAAGGTCGTGTGGTCAAGGAATGTTTCCTTGAAAGTACCGACATTCGTCAAGTCTTCTCGGCAATCAACTTTGATTGTCTTCTTGATATTGATGTACAAATTTGTCCGGTTTTCATCTTTGAATTCTACAAAAGCGTTAGGATCATTCGAAACACCGATAATAGCATTTCAATCACCTTTATCATCAATAACCAAAACTTCACTCTACCCCTCAACACATTTGCTCAAATCCTTCGCATTCCTTGTGAAGGAATTTGTATGTACTCTCAATATTGGGCAATATCCACTCAATCCTTTGCTCTTGATTCCAAATCAATCTACCATACTCCTCTTGATGACCCCGCAACAGTTCGAGACACTATTTTCAAAGTTAGAGCCGACCAATCTCGTTTCAACCGCAACAAAGAGCTCATTCACCGTGATCCCTTTCAAATGGAACTCTTCAAAATGCACCCCACATATAGAAAATGGGAAGAAATTCTTAGGGAAAATGTCATTAGCTTGGTCGGAAACAAAGACCATCCAAATGCATGTCTCGTGCAAATGATTTATTGCCTTATTCACCAAAGGCCATTTAATCTCGCCTATTACATGGCGAAGAGAATGGTCGGGGTATACAAAGTTGCCAACATGGTACTTCCGTATGGTATGCTCCTAACACGACTTCGTGAATATGTTAGTGCAATGCAACCATCTCCAATCAATGGTGATCATTTCCTCTCCAATCACGTCATGGTACCTCTTACCAAACAACCCTCTAAATGATTCATGGTCAATGGAAGAAAACCTAAGGCTCTCCCGGACTCCTCGGATGAAGAAGAAGTAAATGTCAACCCCGAAGCCAACGTCGACTTGGACCCCATTGCCTACTATCAACAACTTCCAACTCTTCCAAACGAGACCGCGGAATTTAACCAAATAAAGGGTATGTTTCAATGCCTAGCTAACTACGTCATGAAGTCAGGAAAGAGGAAAAGAAAGGATTGACTAAAGAGACATTAGGATTATGCTTGTTTTCAGACATTCTGTTTATGAATGCTTATGTTTGTGGAGTACTTTTGTTTGTTTGTTTAGATATTGTCATTACTACTCTTATCTATGATATGATTTATGAGATTTCATGCTTGTTTTTTGTCCTTTGGAGTAGAGATTAATAGAAATCAGTGTACATATTATGATGCAAAAACTGCATCCCTTTCTGTGATGCTTCTGATATGCAGTTGCCGGATCCCTAAGAATGCACTAGACGGATCCCTCCTTTGAGGGAACCGTGGGTTCGTGATGATTGATGAGCAATGCGAGATCCCACATTAAAGCGACTCACTAGATCACTTCACACTAGCTAAACATAAGGCCTTAGAACCAATTAAGTCCTCTTCAAGCTTAGAAAGCTTCACACTCACCCATAGCTCACTAATGATCACAATCAAAGTGCCTTTTAATTTGTCATATCACCAAAACTCATCATCCTTCCGCTCATGCACTCATACATCATCTACCACATGTCAACACAGTTAGTTTTATAAATTTCTCAATTTTAGTCATCTCTATCTCAAAATGGCTCAAAAACTAGTTTTTCAATTCTTATAATTTTTAAGGATTTTTTTAAATTTTATCCTAAGTTTACATCTGATCTCTAGGATCATTTAACATGACTTGACACCATTAAAATTCCTAGTGTCATCCTTGAACACCCATTGGTGATCATAAAGTCCCATTTTCCTTCCATAAAAGATAATCATTAGCTACCTTCACTCATTACCCTTGATCATTTAAGTCACACCTCATTTAAAACACCTAAGAAGACTAAGACACTCAAGATGTGTAGGTATTAGATTGTACCAACATCTTTTTCTTCTCTTCTTGACTGCTGATAGCCGGATCGCTTGGATTAGCCTAGAAGGATCCCTCATAGGAGGGAACCGGCTGGCAGATTCAGTAAATCTTGCCTAAAGCAATCATTTCAAGCTCTTTTGGCTAACTTGAACACTCCATCCTGCCTTAAATAAACTCATAGATCAGTGCACATCTGTGGCTGACCCTTGTGCATGCAAATCATCACATTTCTAAGGATTCTAGTGGCTTAAGTCTTTAATGCACTTCCCAAATCCTTCCCTTTATAAGTCATCTTGTTAGAATCTCTTAGTCATCAACCACAAACATAAATCTCAGCTTTTAGAAACCTTCTCCTTAGTCATTTCATCATGAGGAAAGCTCCTAGTGCTAACTCATCCACCCAAGGACCACCCAAGAAACTTGCTCGTGTTGTATACGAAATTTTCTCAACCGAATCATCTCCCGTTAAATCCACAAATGCTAGGATTTCTCCTCCACCAACTCAACCAATCAAACCAATCCCCAAGAGGATTGTTCCTACAAAAATATCATTTACCACCTCACAATCATCTCCACATTCCTACAACTTAAAGGACTTACCCTCTAGGCCATCTCATCCTCCACCATTACCAACACACACTTCAATAGAGAATATTGTGCAACAAAACCAAGGTGTTGAATCAACACTTGCACCGGTATCCATTTCTCCATTTCCCTCTAATGGTCCATTTTAGGTTATGAGGAGACATCAAAGTCAACCACCCGACCACATGGAAGTTGACACATCTCTACCTCCACCATCAACTCTTGTTGAGCCACCATTAAATGTGCCCCCACCAATCCCTCCTTCATTTGAGGATCCATAACCTTATTCACTTGAACCTCCACATCAAGCCGCTCCATTCTTACCACCACCTTTTCCAAACCATGACAAGGATTGCTATCATTGTCAACACGTTGATGTTAATACAAATAAGCCGTAAAAGCGTTTATTTATATTTTACGATCTTCTAATGTTTTGTCGATAACAAACGTAAAATCATATTAACGAAACAAATAAAATACGTAAATGGTTTGAACTAATAGTTTCTAACATATTCACATTTTCACATAAAACACTAAAACAAGTATAAGTGATTTTATGATTTAGTATTACATATGTACAACAACTAGTGTTTACATATTTGGGTAAATATACACATAACTAGTATGTAGTATATTGGGTAATGTAAATGGGTAGAAACTTAAGTATTTGACCCATTGACCAAATACATTGAATGTAGTTGGGTAAAACAAGTATACACTAAATGGGTAAAACTAGCAAATGGTATTGACCCATAACCCATGGTTTTATATATACCACTTGACTAAGTTCATTGTACTCTTAATACTAGCAAATGGTATTGACCCATAACCCATGGTTTTATATATACCACTTGACTAAGTTCATTGTACCCTTAATACTAGCAAATGGTATTGACCCATAACCCATGGTTTTATATATACCACTTGACCAAGTTCATTGTATCCTTAAGATACATTGTATCTAGAAAGAAAACCATGGATCAACCCATAACCCATGACCCATAACCAAAAATACCCATGGGCAAAGAGGAGCGTTCCACGGATCCCTGGCGTTGTGCTAGCCGGATCCCAGTGGAAGGATCCGTGGGATCCGGGAACAAGAGAAATTTCTCTATAAATAGAGAGCCATTTCTTCCTTTCTATTCATCCCTTTACACACATACTTCCCCAAGTATTCTAACCTCTAACCTCGGATCCAAGAGATCTATGTAGCTTTTCTCTTTTGTTTTGTGTGATCTTCTAGGTTCCTCTTAAAGGAAAGATCACCACATCTTGAAGACGTGCAAGCTCAAGTCCATGAGTTGCCATGCCGTCATCATCAAGACAACGAAGGTTCTCTTGTTGATAGATCTACCTTTCTCCATAGATGTTGGGTTGAAGGCATTAGTGAAGAATGCCGAAAGTGTCAAGATGAAAGCATTAGTGAAAGGTGCTCATCATCCGTGTCAAAGCATTAGTGAAGAATGCTAAAGGTGTCAAGACGAAGGCATTAGTGAAGGGTGCCAAGCGTTGTGTCAAAGGCATTAGTGAAGGATGCCGAAGAATCAAATCAAGTAGCATTTGGGAAGAATGCTTAGGTCGTATAATCGATGAGGTGCATCGTTATACATATAAGTATTTGTTTATTTCAAGGATGGTGATATCCTTGATGGTGTTGTAACAAGGAGTAGATCTCCTTGATAATAGGTGTTGTGTCGTGAAGGGTAGTAGTTCCTCCATAATGGAACTAGGTGCTTAGCCTAGTACCTAATAAAGGGTAGGCGACGTTGTGATAGGATTAGTTCTCCTAAGGTGTGAAAGAACTCGGTGGTTAGCCTAGCACCGTATAAAGGGTAGGCGACGTAGTGTTAGGTGTGGTTCACCTTGGTGTGAAAGAACTCGGTATTTAGCTTTGTACCGGAAAAAGGTTAAGCGACGTTGTGAAGGCTTCTCCGCCATAAGGAGTTGGTGTAGTGTTTACGAACTCTCGAGTAGGTGACTCGGGGAGTGGAGTAGGGCAAGGAAGGTGTCCTTGTAGCCGAACCACTATAAATACTTGTGTCGTGGTGATGTGCTTCTTACTCTTTATCTTTCATTACACGTTTATATATCTATCTATCAATGTCCAACATAAACAACCAAATAGATTGACATAAGTCGATCTAAATATTTAAAAGGAAGTTTTAAATTGGTAAAACTATTCAACCCCCCCTTCTAGTTTTCCACAATTGGCATCAGAGCTTCGTTACCAAGTTTTTTTTTTGTATATTGTACTTTGAAAACTTGATACGATCCGTGTATGTTTGAAAACTACAAAGAAGGGAATTTCTTAAAACAAAAAGTCATGTTTTTATAAATCATCATATGTTGGATAGTGATAGATCATTCTAACATTTTCCTTTGAGAAGTGTTCATACTAGGATTTGGGTATCTTAGAAGATCATGAAGTATTTCGCGTCTATGGCTTCTAAAACCATAAAAAGGGAATATAGCAAAGGATTGGGGTATCTTAGAAGATCATGAAGTATTTCGCGTCTATGGTTTCTAAAACCATAAAAAGGGGATATAGCAAAGGTATGTTTTCTTAGTTACATTTTTTTTCAAAACGTGCTAAATTGCTTGTGGACAAAATGGTGATATATGCTTCTATCTTATAATAAGCATAATATGAAAAGTGTTTTAGTGATTTTTTTTTTTTGAAGTTTTGTTGTTAGATATCTTGTTAATCAAGCTTGAATAAAGGTAAAAATGGGTAATATAACTTCACTAAAAAGTCTACAAAGACTAAACCTTTTCGTCGGGTCAAAACGTACATTTTTGTAATTCTGTGTCAGATCCGCGGATCCCTCAGGTTACACTGGACGGATCCCTCAAGCAAGGGATCCGTGGGATCCGTAGGTACAGAAGACAGTTTTTGTCTGAATTTCAAAAATTCATAACTTTTTAACCGTAAGTCGTTAGAAGTCGTGCCACCTATCGTTTTAAAGGTATTTGAGTCTACTTTCATTTAAAAATGATTTCATAAACTGATTCAAAACAATAATTTACAGAATCATTGATTAATAATAGAAAGTCATTTTTCGATCATAACTTTTGCACAAACTTTTGATCTAATTGGAGACGGATGTTTTCGCTTTTGAATAACAATGTGTCCTCTATTGAAATTAAGGTTTTGATCATATTTATAAATATAAAATAAACTAATCAAGCTTGGTATACATGTTTATATTTAACACAAAGCGATGAAAAGAACTTTCGTATGCTATGCTAAATGATAAATTGTCTTCTTTGCATTACTTGATTATTTGCTTATCTCAAATAGCTTTTGTGCTTGTTTGATTGAATAGCATATGTGGTTTCCTTACCTTGCTATTCATTCTCTTGTTTGTCGATTTAGTAATATTCTACTAATCAATGTGCTATTTGAAGGAGTGTTTGGGATAACATCTAGTTGTGTCGAAAATGTTAGTTTAGATACTTAAATAAGTCATATAGGTTGAAAATGTTTAAAACATATAACACACTAAATGGATTTTTGATTGAGTTTGTCATGTGTGCAACATAAATGTTTTATGCTTATATGATTTCTTTTGTTCTTGTATCGTTTTCTAAAAACAACAAGAATGTACATCGGATCATAACCTACACTTGTGTTGATGATGTACTCTCCCATTTTCCTTTTCATGATCGCTCTCCAAGCTTCATAGTAGGATTGACAACTTGATTATTTCATCCGATATACTCAAGTAAATTATTTTGCAACGCAAATATAATTGTTCATATCCGAAAGTCCAAACTCAAAGCTTTCCAACAACATATGTTGAACTAGCTCATCCAATCATTTTTTTGTTGATTACCATATGGACAACTTTTAAACTTATTTTTAACATGACGCCTTCGTTACCTTAGTTGTCTCAAGTATAATATTAAACGAAGCAAAGTATCATCATTGTTACTCTTGATAGGCCATTGTAGGAATATAAATTTTCCTAACTTGAGAATGAATCTTGGAGAACTTATTGCACTAGAAACTCAATTTGACCTAACGGTTGAATTGCTTCCTTGATAAAGTTGGGTATGTGGAATCACCGTAAAATGGTCGTGTTTAGCCGTAATTGAGCACCACTAGTAATAGTCTCATATTCATTCTCTCACTTGGGAAATTTATACTCCTATGTTTTCCTAAAGTAAGTTTACAATGGAAATACTTTGCATTGTCTTAGGATTACTAATCAAACAAGTTGTAAAATTAATTTTCCTTTAGTTAATCACAACCACTTGCCTCATCAAGCGATTATCTTGCTTTGATTGAGAAGAGCTACATGACTTCATGGACGAAGTTCATTGTATGCTAATCACCATCCGTAATGACTATACATAGTTCATTGCTTCCGTTGGCAAAAACAACCCTATTGTCTTGAACACCATCATCTACTCTTGCCATTGTTAATACAAATGATTTACTAATCTAGATCGTAAATCTATTTTGAGTTTCTTGAATAGTGCTTGTTAAGTTTGATAAACCTCTTTGTTATTTGTGAGCTCGATCTCATTTGATATATTAGTGTTAGAACCTCTTAAACTTGAAATATGATGCATTGTCAAAGTCATTGCATACCTTTTGTAAAGGTTCTGCTTAGCAGATAGACGGATCCCAAAAGTTGTGCTTGACGGATCCCTACTCTTAGGGAACCGTGGGATCCGCAAATGTAAAATGCAATTGCAATCATTGTATTTCAATCATGTCCTTAGAACACCTCACACTAAGCTAAACATAGTGTCTTAAGGCAAAATTAAGTCCTTATCAAGTTAAGTAGATCCTTTCCTACTCAACTCACCTAGATCACACTCTAAGACGCTTGTAGATCTATCATTTCACTTTAATCCATTACTCTTCCGCTCTCTATGATCACTCATCATTCTCACTTGATCCCTCACATCTAGCATTAGAAATCTTTTGATTATGGCAAAATTGATCATAAATCATCCTTACCTCAAAATTGATCAAAGTTGATCAAATTCTAGTTTTCCCATCTCAAAGCCTTTAGAATATTTTCAAAACACTATCCCAAGTCACAACCTGATCTCTAGGATCATTTAGCTTCAATTGACACTCTCATCTTTAGTGTCATCCTTGCTCATTCATTGGTACTCATGAAAGTTCCAATTTCTTCCATAAAAAGCAATCATTTGCTATAACACTCATCATTCTAGTGTACCCTCATCTTAGGAACTTAGGAGGACTGAAACACTCAAGTAATATAGATCTTAGATCTTAGAAACATCATTTCCACTCTTTCATAGTCACGAGAGCCGGATCCCTAGGATTAGCCTAGACGGATCCCTATGAGGAGGAACCGTGGGATCCGGATGACGATCTATGTCAAATCTTGCTAAAACAATCATTTCAACTCATCTTTCTAACTCAAACACTCCATCTCATCTTAAATGAGTTCCTAGATCAAGACAAACTCGAAGTTGACTCTTGTGCATGCTAATCATCACATTCCAAAGGATATTAGAGACTTAAGTCTTGAATGCACTTGCTAAATCCTTCCCTTTATAAGTCATCTTGCTAGAATCCCTTAGTCATCAAACACAACATAATTCTTAGCATTTAGAAACCTTTTCCTTAGTCATTTCATCATGAGGAAAGCTCCTAGTGCTAACTCATCCAACCAAGAACCACCCTAGAAACTTTCTCGTGTTGTACACGAAATTTCCTCAACCGAATCATCTCCGGTTAAACCCACAAATGGTAGGATTTCCCATCCACCGAATCATCATCCGTAAGAGATAATAGTGCTAGAATCTCACCTCAACAAACCCAATCAACAATTGCCAATAGAACCGCAATAATTAGCATTAAACCTTTTAGGTTAGAAAAGGGATCATCGATCTCTAAACCAAACGTACCTAGTTCTAGCAAAACGTCTAAACCTTCATTCCTAGAGCATGGACTACACTCCTTCACCGAGCCTCTCTCTTACCCAAATCTCTTTTCATTAGAGCATTCACCACCGAGAACTTCCCAATCACCAACTAGTCCATCGTTGGAAACAAGGAACCACCAAGGACTTGATCATATTAAGGAATTTCCATTACCACCACTCTGATTCCTAGTAGAACCTCATCCTAAATTACTCAATGTACCTCCATCATCATTTGTAGAACCTCCTCAAAATATCATGTTCCTAATCAAGACAATAATTGCTCTAATTGTCTAATCACCCAAGGACTTGTTCAAGAAGTACGAAATGAGTTGCATTTCATGTTTAATCATCTTCTTGAAAGATTGGACCAAATCAACAAGTCTACTCATCCCTAGACTCAAGCACATTGTTGCCTCTTATGCTTTGGTCACTTATTAGTATTAGTAGAATATGGCTAAATCATTCTCTTAGTTTTAGAGATTTGTTGATCATCTTTTATGTTTTATTGAATGATAGTTTACTTGCCATATTGCATTGAGTATATGTTTGTTGGTTGAATACATATCTCATTTTGATGTTAACATTACTTGTTACATCACCATTGCTGAATTTAATCATCGGCTATACGGATCCCTCAAAATTGCCTAGACGGATCCCTACTAGGAGGGAACCGTGGGATCCGTGAGACAGAAAACTATTTTTCTACTAACTTGGATCACATATGCAGGAAATTGTGCATTATACTTGTTTTCTAACCTTTGTTTTGTAGTTATTCAATCTACACTTGAAGCATTTGACACCCTAAAGCTAGGGGAGCTTTGTGTCAAAACAATACATTGCAAATTACTTGCAATATTAGGAATACATTTCTCGACATCCCTTTGCAAAATTGCAATCATCAAGGGGGAGCACATTCGTCACTTAGACGAAATATTTTGCAAACTTAGTTGCAAACAAACTAGCTTAGTATTACTTTCTTGACGCCTTACATAGGGATGGACTCGTCAAGGGGAGTAAAGACGAGATCCGTTCCGTTACTTGCTCTAAATATTTTTTCTTTCACATGTTTTTCCTAAAAACAATGTGTTAGTTTCCTTCAAGCTCTTTTGTTTCGACAAAAGGGGAGAAGAAAGTAAAACTACAAATTCAAACTTTTACAATTTTAGCTTTTCCTTAAAATAATTTTATGTTTTGTCATCAACAAAAGGGAGATTGTTAATACAAATAAGCCGTAAAACGTTTATTTATATTTTACGATCTTCTAATGTTTTGTCGATAACAAACGTAAAATCATATTAACGAAACAAATAAAATACGTAAATGGTTTGAACTAATAGTTTCTAACATATTCACATTTTCACATAAAACACTAAAACAAGTATAAGTGATTTTATGATTTAGTATTACATATGTACAACAACTAGTGTTTACATATTTGGGTAAATATACACATAACTAGTATGTAGTATATTGGGTAATGTAAATGGGTAGAAACTTAAGTATTTGACCCATTGACCAAATACATTGAATGTAGTTGGGTAAAACAAGTATACACTAAATGGGTAAAAACTAGCAAATGGTATTGACCCATAACCCATGGTTTTATATATACCACTTGACTAAGTTCATTGTACTCTTAATACTAGCAAATGGTATTGACCCATAACCCATGGTTTTATATATACCACTTGACTAAGTTCATTGTACCCTTAATACTAGCAAATGGTATTGACCCATAACCCATGGTTTTATATATACCACTTGACCAAGTTCATTGTATCCTTAAGATACATTGTATCTAGAAAGAAAACCATGGATCAACCCATAACCCATGACCCATAACCAAAAATACCCATGGGCAAGAGGAGTTCCCACGGATCCTCAAGGCGTTGTGCTAGCGGATCCCAGTGGAAGGATCCGTGGGATCCGGGAACAAGAGAGAATTTTCTCTATAAATAGAGAGCCATTTCTTCCTTTCTATTCATCCTTTACACACATACTTCCCCAAGTATTCTAACCTCTAACCTCGGATCCAAGAGATCTATGTAGCTTTTCTCTTTTGTTTTGTGTGATCTTCTAGGTTCCTCTTAAAGGAAAGATCACCACATCTTGAAGACGCAAGCTCAAGTCCATGAGTTGCCATGCTTCGTCATCATCAAGACAACGAAGGTTCTCTTGTTGATAGATCTACCTTTCTCCATAGATGTTGGGTTGAAGGCATTAGTGAAGAATGCCGAAAGTGTCAAGATGAAAGCATTAGTGAAAGGTGCTCATCATCCGTGTCAAAGCATTAGTGAAGAATGCTAAAGGTGTCAAGACGAAGGCATTAGTGAAGGGTGCCAAGCGTTGTGTCAAAGGCATTAGTGAAGGATGCCGAAGAATCAAATCAAGTAGCATTTGGGAAGAATGCTTAGGTCGTATAATCGATGAGGTGCATCGTTATACATATAAGTATTTGTTTATTTCAAGGATGGTGATATCCTTGATGGTGTTGTAACAAGGAGTAGATCTCCTTGATATTAGGTGTTGTGTCGTGAAGGGTAGTAGTTCCTCCATAATGGAACTAGGTGCTTAGCCTAGTACCTAATAAAGGGTAGGCGACGTTGTGATAGGATTAGTTCTCCTAAGGTGTGAAAGAACTCGGTGGTTAGCCTAGCACCGTATAAAGGGTAGGCGACGTAGTGTTAGGTGTGGTTCGCCTTGGTGTGAAAGAACTCGGTATTTAGCTTTGTACCGGAAAAAGGTTAAGCGACGTTGTGAAGGCTTCTCCGCCATAAGGAGTTGGTGTAGTGTTTACGAACTCTCGAGTAGGTGACTCGGGGGTGGAGTAGGGCAAGGAAGGTGTCCTTGTAGCGAACCACTATAAATACTTGTGTCGTGGTGATGTGCTTCTTACTCTTTATCTTTCATTACACGTTTATATATCTATCTATCAACGTCCAACATAAACAACCAAATAGATTGACATAAGTCGATCTAAATATTTAAAAGGAAGTTTTAAATTGGTAAAACTATTCAACCCCCTTCTAGTTTTCCACACTATGTTAATAATAAGCGCTCTAAAGAGATGTGATAGGAGGTGATAAATTTGAGGTTATTTTCAAAATGAGTGATGGTTTAGTGACTTAATGTGTGAATAACGTGTAACTTCGACATGTTGGTGATGAAGCAGGAGGGTGAGGCGACTTCACCCTCCTTGAAGGTTTTGTCTCGGCATTCGATGTTATCGGTGATGAGTCAATGATGTTAAAATTGTGATAGGGAATGACAAGGAATTCTCCACATTGAAGTCTAAAGAAAGGATAATGGAGTGGGTATTTGAAGGCATCCTTGTGACAATCGATTGGAAATGAAAGTAAATAACTCGAAAAATGTGCGTATAAACCGCAAGTATAGTGAATATGCACTTATGATGAAATGATGAGATGCTACGATGATGTAGTTATAGTCTAGGGTCAATGATGCAACCTAGTTCTCTATAACAAAGCTCGATGCCAATCTGTCACACCCCAAATTACTGCTTTCACAGTGGAATGGAATTCTGGGGGTTGTTGTCATAGCATCACAATCACGATTATATTGAGCGACCTAAGTGTCGTTTGGAAAACACATCGTTTGATTTAATAAAACAATCGAGTTTACAAAGTATAGGTCCCAAATGAAAATCATCATGTGCGGAAATAAGTTTGATACAAGCCAAACGATGTTTTTAAAGTGCATAAATCCACAGAGAGCAGCGTCGTCACCGCGACTCTATGATAAGTCCACATGCATGCCATGAAGTGTACGCCTTAGATACCTGATATAAAACATGCTTAAAAGTGTCAACACAAAGGTTGAGTGAGTTCATAGAGTTTGTGTTGTCATGAAGAAAACCTTTAAAGAATGTTCATGCAAAGAAAGGTATTGCAAATCCACTCGGTTCAAGTTCAGCCCATACAAAACTTGCAACTTGTGTGTTTACAACCTTTGCCAAAATGTGTATAGTTTATGTTCAAGCACATGATGTCAAATGAATTCACAATAGTACCTAACTCGACGCAGAACCATAGCACATAATAATTAGTACATGACTCAATGTATCAGTAGTCAACTGATATAGCACATTATTCGACGTAGAACTATAGCACGCAAACAAGAACAATTGATATAGTACAACGTTCTGTTTTGAAACGATGGTGATCATGATAGAAGTTATCGTTAAAAATCTAAAGTACTTGTGAAAAATAGTTAAGCATGTATCTCCCCCAAAATAGTTCAAAACATATAAAAGTAGGGGCTACGAACTCACTTGGTACAATGATGTGATGGCAAAAGTGGATACACTGAAATGAGGTGCAATCTCTATCTGCAACCTAATATGAATGATATATTCTAATGTAAGTCATGAACAATGTTATGCATGCAAACTCATATGATATTTTGGAAATGAAGTTTATCGTCGAAATATATGTTTTTGACATCTCGTCATGTTATAAAATACTTTACAAGTACTTACGTTGAAATGATATCCTACGATAGTCATTTAGTGATTTATCAAGAAATTATAGCTTTTCGTCGTAAAACAATATGCTTTGACAATTCATGAAAGTGACTAAATGGCCTCAAAAAGCTAGTCGTAAAATAGTGAATATCGAGTGTTAGGAAACAAACTCAATGGTTTTGGAAAGCTTGTAGCATTATCTCAAAGTCTTAGCTTTTAAATTTTTATCATAGAAGTTTCGATCATGGAGAAAAACATAGGTAAAGTACGGTACTTGTACCAAAAATATTGTTTAAGGGTAAATTTTGGCAAAGTTTGAGTGACCGCAGTTTACTCGTTACAACTCCGTTTGACGAACGGTTGAACATTTTGGAAAATAGGCTAGGTGAACTTACTTTTACTAGAAGAAATCGTTTTCTAAAAAGTATTCTATCGATGTTAAAAACGACTCTCAACATGCTCACTAGCGACAACTAGTTTTTGCTAATACGAAATATATATGTGTTATACTTATATAAAATAGTTACGTTAACTTCATTTAAACGCGTGTAATTTAATCGTTATAAGTCCTTTTTCTACGTTTTATATGTCCGTAGCTTCGTGTTAAAGTATACTAATATATTTTTGATAAATCGACTCATTTAGATAACGCTTAAGACTCATTTTTTACCCTTAAAAATATGGACAGCATGCTGATTTCCGGAAAAATATAGTTTTCGTCGTTAAACTTGAAAATAGCATAACTTCTTCGTTATAACTCCGTTTTAACCCGTTCAAGCGACCACGTTTTCATTTTAAATTATATTTTCTGAATATCTAGCCCAAAATATTTTATATCCCGTCGAAATTTTCAGATTTCACAAATATGATCAGACCCTTATTTAATGTTGTCGAAAATGATTTCTCTCGCGTAATACTTATTCTAACCACTTCAAATCAACACCAAAGCTATTCTAAAACTACCATACACCTTCTTAAGGTGTCATGGGTTCCTAGAAATCAACAAAAATGATATGTTTCAAGGGATTAATTATAGGATGGTATATAGTAATTATAAGTGCTAAAAATATTAAAAGTGGTATAGATACTCATATAACTTGCATGTTTTCTTCAAGTATGATAAAAATAACCAAAGTATGAATATGAAAGATTAAAAATGATCATGAAATGCTTAATAGTATAGTGATGAGGTTTGTAGAACAAGGTTTTCCTAAATACTCTAGTGTTTTTATTTCAAAACCCTTAAAGAGAGTATACTAGAGTTTGTAATTTCACTTGTTCTTGAAATTTTTTGCCTTCCTTCTTGTTTTTCTTCCTTGGCCGAAAATGATGAAGAGTGGGAGAGTGTTTTATTTTGTTTTCACCTTAGAAATATGAGAACTATGTGTTTTTGTTTTTGCTAAATAATTGGTATTACACAATTATCTAGCTAAAGGTTGATGAGTATGCATATAAAGGTCAAGATTATTATATAAAATGGTGTGTCAAAGTAGAAAGTCGGCAAGGCAATAAAAATGGGGATAAGGGTGATAAATTTTTAATGACCAAATGTATTATTGTATAAATGGTTAAGTATAGAATGCATTCAATGAATATAATTAGGTATTTAGTGTATTGTTAGCTAGAAATAGATTTTAACGGAACAAATTAAAATATATCGGAGTCGTAAAAATTATGAAAATACATTTCTCGCAAGTACTGAGTGAAATAATAGTTATCGAGTTGAATTTACGAAAACCGTCGTAAATTTTTATACATAACAATTTATATACAAAATAAATTGAAAACATCGGGTAAATTAATAATATAATTTTTATAATATTAAAATGAGTATAAAAATATATTAGGATTATTTTTGGAAGTGTCGGATCAATTTTCAAAATAATTGATTATGCAATAGCGTTTATTTAATAGGAAAATAAATGTTTAATGAAATATGCAAACCCATGCATAAATTGATATGAAATAATGTTAATAATGATATGTGGATTAAATCTAGTCTATATGAAATGTCCTCAATGATTTTTCATAAATTCGCAGCTAAACCCCTAAAGTTACGCGAATTTGATACTCGTAAACCTAGTTTACGAAAAATAATGAATAGTGAATCATGAATAGTGATTTTTCTCCGAGAATGAATAATGTTTCGTGAATAGTGAAATTTTGAAATACGTTCTCATAATATCAAATCGATTTCAAAAACGATGAATAGTAAAATGATGAATAGTAACTGATGAATAGTAAATTCCCGAGATGAATAGTGAAATTTTCAAAGTTTGTAAAATGACCTGAAATTACGATTTGTCACAAGTACATACACAATTCCTTATTTTTTATGTGATGATTTATTTTTTCTCATCATAGTTATTAGTTATTTTTTTTACAGTCAAGTATTTCAATGTAGTGATTTCTTATTTCTTAGTATCATTTTTTTTACTGTCAAGTAAAATAATTGTGCCAGATTTTGAATTGTCTTTGTCCTTCCACTTTCTCACATCTGACATCTTGAAACCATACACACTTCTTATCATGTACAGTGGGCTGTCTATTTCTTCTTTTTCTTTTGGCAGTGAGTGAACAAATTTATATTTTCGAATGCTCTTAACCCAAAAGTGTTTGCATGTTTCTCAATTTAAAGCTAACATAAAATTGTGTCTAGCCACCAACGACTTATGCGATCCAACAATTTACATAAAATATCACGACAACAGTTGTTCGGTCCCGGTTAAAGCAACGCATCTTAAAAACACCAAAAAGGAACTCAAGTTAAGAAAAATCACAAGAAAATCAAATTCACAAAAAGTAAATAAATAACAGATTTATAAGAAAGACACAAAAGAAAATCATATTTGTAAAAAACACAAATACGTAAAAAAAATCAATATCAGATATATCAAAAACCATAAACAATAAGATTTTATAAATTTTCCAAAAAAGCATTATTTTTATATCGATTTATAATATCACTTAAAATATCATATTAAAAAAATGCATTTTATTTTTGTTTTCCTAAAAACACAGATGGCATGAAATATGAGAAGTCATTAAAAATGAGATTTAGATAAACAAAATCGAAAAGATTTAAATGTTTTAATAACTCAGATTTATAAAAAGATACTCAAGATTATACAAAAATAACACAAAAAACAAAAGATATCAAATTTATTAAATAGAATCAAAAGAACACAAATTTGTAAGAAAACCCAAAATAATTGAAAGAAAACTTATAAAATGTCTTAAACATTATCTATTACATAGATCTATATAAAACTCTTAAACAAATACCTCAAAATTTTCGTTATCAAGTTGGTATCATAGTAGCGGCACTCGATTCCTGCGACAACGATGGCAACAACATCAAGACTAAAAAATATTGTCACTTTGTTATAAAACTCAAATATGTAACAATAATATATATATGTACAAAACAATACCTTTCATACTTGAAATATGTAGATCAAACAAAGAACATCAAAATAACCAAAACAACCTACATTCGTTTTGGTGAAGGTGCTCCGCTTGTTGGTGGTGGTGGGCTTGTGGTGGTGGTCGGCTAGAGGGTTGAGTCGGTTGGTGGGTTGTTGGGATCGGCTAGCTGGTGTGTGTTTTTCTTTTGATTACGTAGTATTTTGTTGTGTGTGCTTTTTTGTACAAAAGGGTATGGCGGTGATGTGTGTGTTATTTGTGTGTGGAAGGGTTTAAATATGTATGTTGGTTCATGATGATTTAGGTTTGGAAGTTGCTTTGGTAAGTGTAAATTTAGGGCTGTAAGTTGGTTTGGGTGGCTGAATCTTAAAGTGTATAGGGTTGGTATTAGGTTGTAAATATTGGTGTTTTATAAGAGAGTATAGATGATCACTGATATTCTTCAAGTATAGTTATCCCGCTGTAATTCTTCATACACGACTGATATACTATTTTGAATGTCAAATGTAGGCATCAATGGTCACAATAGATGCAACGTGTCGCCTTACAATATTCACCCAACTCCTTTACAGAATGGTAAACTATAAATAGATTCTTTAGTTTTTGTTTGAGTATGTTTAAAGTAATTTGTTTAGTTACTGAGTGTTTTGTATGCGAAAACTGTTACAGTTACATCTCAGGTTACGCAAAATACGTAAATAACACCACAACGTATCACTACTTCAGTAAATACTGTGCAAACAAACACTTCACCATTATCAACGCATAACCAAGGTACATATTATACAAATCACAGCCAACCTTAGATAATTTTATTGGAGTTACTTATTCTTTCTTTGAGTTTTTACTTTGTTTTCGCATTATGTTTTTAAGAGACTATTATAATATTTTCTATATAAATATGCACCAATTTTGTGAACAAAAACACTCCTCAATTAACTCCGTTCTTTTCTACACAAACGAGACTCAACTTACTAACGTTTCAGCAGTGCGTTTCAAAATTAAAGATAGTGTTTTGACACAATTTTTTGGATGCAAATGTAACCATTCTTGAACTATTTTGTTTTCACAGTTACTTTTCAAACACCTGTGCTTCATCAAGGTAATGCACGTCCAAGAAGTACACAATCGTCTGGGGTTTCAAATGGCATTCATTGTTTAGCAACACAAAAATCAACATTTGAAGCAGGAGAATCTTCAAGAAGACCAAAAAGGTCTAACAGACCAACGTTACAATCTCGCAGTCCGATTGTTTTCAATATTGATGAAGATGGACATGTCAGGAAAGTTTACGACAAATACGTCGGTATATCTGAAGGTATAAGTCAATATTATTCTGCCATCATTGCACAATTTTGATGCTACTTCTTAGCACAGTTAATTAAAATATACCCTTTTACGTGAGTACAGAGTACTATGACATTGGCGATCCTACGTTCGAGTGTAAAGAATGTCATGCCCTATTATCGGAAGTAGAAGCAAAACAAGGAAATGCTAATCCGTTGGGAAAAGCTTATTCCATATGTTGTGGCAAGGGAAAATTTTCTATTCCACAAGCACCTACTACTACAAAACAATTACTTGATTTATTCTTGAATGACGACAGCAAAAGTCAAAATTTCAGAAACAACATTAGAACGTACAACAGCATGTTTGCGTTTACTTCAATGGGTGGCAAGGTTGATGACACAATCAACAAGAAAGGACGCGGTTCGTATGTTTTCCGCTTACATGGTCAAACGTACCATAGTATTGGTAGTTTACTTCTGGAAAACAAGGCTCCTCCAAAGTTCGCACAATTGTATATGTATGACACACAAAACGAAACCGAGAATAGAGCAGCTGTTTTAAGGTAATTTACATTACATGTGTTAATACAAATAAGCCGTAAAAACGTTTATTTATATGTTACGATCTTCTAATGTTTTGTGGATAATAAACGTAAAATCATTTTAACGAAACAAATAAAGTACGTAAATAGTTTGATTCAATAGTTTTCTAACACACTAACGTTTTCACATAAAACACTAAAACAAGTAGAAGTGATTTTATGATTTAAATACATATGTATAACAACTAGTGTTTACATATTGGGTTAACATATACTTAACAAATTATATAATAAAGTGGGTCAAAACAAGTTTATACTAAAATGGGTAAAAACAAGTATATACCAAAATGGGTAAAAACAAGTATATACTAAATGGGTAAAAAATAGCAAATGGTATTGACCCATAACCTATTGTTTTAACTAAACCACTTAACCAAGTTCAATGTATTCTAGAGATACATTGTATCTAGTATAAAATCCATGGATCAACCCATAACCCATGACCCATGACCCATAACCAAAAATACCCATGGGCAAAAGGGAGCGTCCCACGGATCCCTGGCTTTATGCTAGCCGGATCCCTTGTGGGAGGGATCCGTGGGAACCGGGGAACAGTGAAGAAAAAACTCTATAAATAGAGAGCCATTTCTTCCTTTCAACTTGCCACTCTCACACATACTTTCCCCAAGTATTGTTTCTTTCTAACCACAGATCCAAGAGATCTTTCTATGTCGTTCGTTTTGTTTTTGTGTGATTCTCTAGGTTCCTCTTAAAGGCGAGATCACCACCTCTTGAGGTCGAGCAAGCTCAAGTCCATGAGTTTCCATGCTTCGTCATCATCAAGATTATTGAGGTTCTTTTGTTGATAGTTCTTCCTTCCACCATAGATCTGTTGTGTCAAAGGCATTAGTGAAGGATGCCGAAGGAATCAAGACGTAAGCATTAGTGAATGATGCTTAACGTTCGTGTCTAGAGCATTGGTGAAGAATGCTAAAGGTGTTAAGGCGAGGCATAAGTGAAAGGTGCCAGCGTTGTGTCAAGTAGCATTGGTGAAGAATGGTAAAGGTGTTAAGGCAAGGCATTAGTGAAAGGTGCCAAGCGTTGTGTCAAGTAGCATTGGTGAAGAATGCTAAAGGTGTCAAGACGAAGGCATTAGTGAAAGATGCCAAGCGTTGTGTCAAGAGGCATTAGTGAAGAATGCCAAGGTAATATAATCGATGAGCTGCATCGTTATACTTATAGTAATAGGAGTGATCAAGGATGGTGATATCCTTGAAGTTATTGTAATAAGGAGTGGGTCTCCTTTGGGTTTAGGTGTTGTGAAATATTGGGTAGTAGTTCCTCCATAGTAATGGAACTAGGTGCTTAGCCTAGTACCTAATAAAGGGTAGGTGACATTGTGATAGGATTAGTTCTCCTTGGAGTGAAAGAACTCGGTGGTTAGCCTAGCACCGTATAAAAGATAGGCGACGTTGTGTAGGTGTGGTTCACCTTGGTGTGAAAGAACCCGGTGGTTAGTCTAGTACCGAAAAAAGAGTAGGCGACGTTGTGAAGGCTTCTCCGCCATAAGGAGTTGGTGTCGTGTAGTGTTTACGAACTCTCGAGTAGGTGACTCGGAGAGTGGAGTAGGGCAAGGAAGGTGTCCTTGTAGTTGAACCACTATAAATACTTGTGTCGTGGTGATGTGCCTCTTACTCTCTATCTTTCATTACACGTTTATATATCCATCTATCAACGTCCAACATAAACAATCAAATAGATTGACATAAGTTGATCTAAATATTTAAAAGGAAGTTTTAAATTGGTAAAACTATTCAACCCCCCCTCTAGTTTTCCACAATTGGTATCAGAGCTTCGTTACCAAGTTTGTTAAAGTATGTTGTACTTTAAAACTTGATACGATCCGTGTATGTTTGAAAACTACAAAGAAGGATTTTTCAAAGTCATGTTCTCTTTTAAATCATTTTGTTGGACATTGATAGATCATTCTAACAACTTTTGTTTCAAGAAATCTTCATGCTAGGATCTCTCCAAAACCTTCACTTCTATTATAAAGATAGTGAAGTCAACCTTCAAAGTAGGATCTTAAAGTAATCACAACTTACTTACACCAAGTACAAAGGATCTTTAAAGAGCTCATGAAGTATTCTTGGTATAATGCCAAACCAAGAAGCATAGAGGTATGTTTTACTTTACATTAGATAGCTTACATGAGTTTATTTCCTTCATAGCTTTCTTTGTTTAAATAATTGCTAGCCTTTTTTTTAAAGTCTCTTTCGTCACCTTTCCGTTCTATTTATCATCGAGAATGGTATTCCTTTTGATTCGTCAAACTAACGCCGTCGTCACATATGAACCCTCGATAAGCCTCTTATCAAAACCCGTCGTCCAAAAACAATCTTTCATCTGATACCTCGAAACTATTTTTTTTAGTAAGCTAGTTTATAAGCCTACTACAAAATAATGCCAAACAACCCTTTTTACGTCACGATGGCGGATCCCCTAGTTGTACTAGCGGATCCCAAATACAAGGGATCCGGGAACCGTGGAACACAACTCACTATCGCTTTCAAAATCACCTCTGATCTTTTCCCTCTACTCACATAACACAAAATGACTAAACCATGATTTCATCCTCATTGGATTCCATACTCTCAAGTATTCCTTCCTAGAACACCATTGTAAGTAATTACATTAACTTGTTCTAATTTTCATCATTCTCATTATAGGGTTTATGGTTTCACAAATCTCTAATCAATTAGTCTAATTAGGGTTTTCAAAATTAATCATAAAAAGGGGCTTTTAACATAACTAAGATCACATTGTGCTCATAACATTGTTAATACAAATCAAAACCATAAACCCACCTCAACTAATCTTACCTAATTGAAAATTTTGTGTTTTTAGACCAACCATGCCCAAAGCCACTCAACAAGATCACCATGACACCGTTCACTACCTTACTCATTACTATCGTAATAAAGAACACTCAAAAACCGACCGCAAGGTCTTCAAAAAGCTTTGAAAATGACTTATCCACGAAGGTCATGTAATCAAGGAATGTTTCCTTGAGGATACTGACATTCGTCAAGTCTTCTCGGCAATCAACTTTGATTGTCTTCTTGACATTGATGAACAAATTTGTCCGGTCTTCATCTTTGAGTTTTACAAAAGCATTAGAATCATTCGAAACGCGATGATAGCATTTCAATCGCCTTCATCATCAACAAACAAAACTTTACTCTTCCTCTCAACACCTTTGCTCAAATTCTTCGCATTCCGTGTGAAGAAATTTGTATGTACTCTCAAGATTGGGCAATCAACGCTCAAAACCTTGCACTTGATTCTAAACCTCTCTACAATACTCCTCTCGATGATCCCGAAACCATTCGAGATACTATCTTCAAGATTAGAACCGACCAATCCCGTTTCAACCGAAACAAGAAGCTCATTCACTGTAATCCCTTTCCGAACTTTTCAAAATCCATCCCATGTTTAGAAAATGGGAAGAAATCCTTAGGGAAAACGTCATTAGCCTAGTTGGAAACAAGGATCATCCAAACGCATGCCTTGTGCAAATGATCTATTGTCTTATCCACCAAGAGCCATTTAATCTCGCCTATTACATAGTAAGAAGAATGGTCGGGGTATTCAAGGTTTCCAACATGGTACTTCCATATGGTATGCTCCTAACACGACTTTGTAAGTATGTTAGTGCATTGCAACATTCTCCCATCAACAATGATCATTTCTTTGCCGATCATGTCATGGTACCTCTCACCAAAATACCCTCTAAACGGTTCATGGTCAATGGAAAGAAACCTAGAGCTCTCTCGGATTCCTCGGAAGGAGAAGAAGAAGAAGGTGAAGAAGAAGATGTCGACCCCATAGCCAACATTGAATTGGAACCCTTCGATTACTACGAACAACTTCCAACCATTCCAAACGAGACCGCGGAATTCAAACAATTGAGGGGCATGATTCAAAATCTTGCTTACAACCTCACAAAGTCGTCAAAAAGGAAAGAAAGAATTGACGAAAGAGATAATAGGAATTTGCATATTTTTGTGGATGTTTATGTTTTAACAATTTGGTTTGTGGTTATTTGGATATTGTTTCTTCTTTCATGACTTATGAGTATTGCCTTGTGATGATATGCTTGCACTTATTGTTTAGTTTAGCGATTTTTGGTGTGCAAAATTATGCACATCATTCTGTGGGGAATCTGATCTGCAGTTGCCGGATCCCTAGGATTAGCCTAGACGGATCCTTCTCTTGAGGGAACCGTGACTTCAGATCAGCAATACAACATCCTTTGCATCATGACAGCTTCCTAGACTACTTCACATTAGCTAAACATAAGTTTTTAGAACTCAACTAAGTCCACTTCAAGGATGAGAAAGGCTTAGACTCACTTATAGCTTACATAAGTTCTTAGTCTTAATGTCTCTCGATTTATCAACACATCAACACTCACCATATTTCCGCTTCAATACTCACAAATTATTTCTCATCTTCCAAAACACTTAAGTGGACATATTGAATAATTTTAGGAAATTGTTTCTAGTCATATTTACCTCAAAATGAGTCAAAAATTATTTTTTTAATTCTTTTGAATTTTAAGGATTTTTTAAATTCCATCTCAAGCTAAAATATGATCACTATGATCATTTATTATGACTTGACACCACCTAAAATCCTTAGTGTTATCCTTGAACATCCATTGGTAGTCATCTAGTCCCATTTTCCTTCCATAAAAAGCAATCATTTGCTATAATACTCATTACTCTTGATGATTCAAGTACACCTTCACCTTAGATACTTAGGATAATCAAACACTCAAGATGATATAGGTCTTAGCCCTTAGAAACCCCATTTCTAACTTTGTCATAAATCTTTGAGTCGGATCTCTCGAGGTGGGAACCGTGGGATCGGGTGACAGTTTAAGTCAAACTCTAGCTAAAACAATCATTTCAAGCTCATCTTGCTAACTCAAACACTCCATCTCATCTTAAATGAGTCCCTTGATCAGTAAAACTCTGAATCTCACCCTTGTGCATGTTAATAATCACATTTCAATGAATCTTAATGGATTAAGTCTTAAATGCACTTGCCAAATTCATCTCTTTATAAACCTCATTACTAGAACACTTTAGTCATCAAACACAAAACACAATTCTCAGCAATCACAAACATCTACCTAAGTCATTTCATCATGGGAAAAGTTCCTAGTGCTAACTCATCCACCCAAAAACCACCCAAGAAACTTATTAGGGTCATACACGATGTTTCCTCAACCGAATCATCCCCGGTTAAATCCACAAACACTAGGATTTCCCCCACACCAAGGAAACAAATCAAACTAATCCCCAAGAGGATTGTTCCCATTAGGATTTCCTCGAACGTTTCGAAGAGGTCAACAAGCCTAAACAACAATGAGCATCTTAGTTACAAGCTCAAACTTAGAACGTTTAGGAACCCTATCTCATCCTTAGTCATCACTAAGACTTTAGTTAAAATTTGAGTTTGGGTAACTCATTAATATTAGTAGTATTTGTATGGCTAGTTCATTCTCTTAGTTTTAGAGAATTGTTGAGTATCTCTTGTTTTATTGAATGAATTGTTATGCCATGATTATCTTTATGTGTTGTGCTTACTATATTATATACTCATTTTACCTCTTCATGAGCTATGTTTGACATAACTTCATTTATGAAGAAACTGTCATCAGATAGACGATCCCTCCAAAATGCCTAGACGGATCCCTCCTTGAAGGAACCGATGTGCTACGTTGGTGCAAGTTTAAAATTTATAAACACGATTTAACCGTCTAACCTATTAACACATCTGACAAGTATACTCGTCCGTAATAGCAAAGTTTGGTAAGTCGAGATCGTCCCAAGGGATTTTGTGATTGAAATTGATTTGTTTGAAAGATTCAACAAGAAAGCTTGTCAAGGCTTCCTCAAATAATTATGTTCTAGTGAAATTCAATAAGAAATATATATATATACTTGTGTGTAGTCTATAATCAATCATAAATAGTATTCATGAAGGTTTGGTGTATACTCTTAATATGATGCACAAATCATAAGCAAATGATTCCCCAACCATGGTATATGTTTGTAAAAATCATTCTAAGAACAAAAACATTTAGATAATCCTTTCGGTCCTTATCCCAATGATTATCCTATAGAAATTCCATTTGTTTGCAACATGTTCTTATTAAATTTGTTCTTACGAATCTTTCAACCCGTTCGTGATGAAAATGTTCCTAGTCTTGTTTTAATAAGCAAACATGGTGGTTGTCAATCACCATATCCCCATACTAGTTTGTCACTTCACTTTTGGAATAAAACACAAGAAATCCTTTCGGTCCTTTTCTTAAAACATGTTTTATCAACAAATCAAACCAAGACTAGTATTTTTCCAACAAACTCATTTAAACAAGATCATATATACATGCATCACATTTGAGAACACTAATATGATTAACTACATCCCAACACACAAGTATATCCCAAAACTACTCCATGATAATAATAATAATAACTAAACACAAGTCATAACAAAGTAATTCCAACAATTCAAGAGAATAGAATTCCATAACAAAGTTCATAGAATACCTAAACTTTTGTGATTACAAGAATTAGAATTAGTGGATTGTAGCAACCACGCCTCAATCACCTAGATTCACCGTACAACTCCAAACTACCAAAACTATGGATGAGAATTGTTCCTCCTTGCTCACGGACGTTTTCGATGAAGAACTAAGCTTTTTGGTGAATAATATGGTTGGTATTAGTTTAGGTGTAAACTAATACAATTTTGGTTGTGTCACACATAGTAAACTAGGACTAGGTTCATTATATAGCCAAATGTGCTTGCTCAATCATCAAAACGTTCCCAACAAGTAAATATCAAGAAATGATCGGACTCCAATGATTATGGGGAGTTAAGGCAACAATAAATGCAACTTTGTGTAGCTACAGTATGAGAAACCAGATCGGTTTTGACTCAACCAAATCGGTTGCATTCGACCCAACGCCCGACCGGATCAGTTACGGGTTGTGACCGAGCAATTGGGTTTATCTTTTTTTGACTTTTGTTGACTTTTAGCCTATCCGCTTCATTCCTTGCTCACGATGATTTCAAGGTAAAACTTGATCTTTCCTTGTCAGAGATACTTAGAAATCATTGAGCTTCCCAATCATTGAATCCAAAAGCTTCCTAGCTCGAATTCCTTTCTCGAGAATCTTCCAAATGTGCATAAAACTTCATTTCTTCATTATTCGTGATACCTGGCTATATATACACACAATACGCATCTTTGCACTTTTGAAACAGTTATGAGTAAATATAGCCGATTATTATGCACAAAACTAACAATAACGCTACTAAAAACATGTTCATTTTAGGCGTTATCAGGAACCGTGGGATCCGTGGTATAGAAACACAGATTACTACTAAATTGAGTCTTATTTGCAGAAATTATGCACTATACTCTTGTTCTCTAACCTTTATTTTGTAGTTTTTCAAAATACACATGAAGATTCTGACACCATTAAGCTAGGGGGAGCTTTGTATCTAACGATATTGCAAAATCATTTGCAACATAATCCATTCTTGGGTTAAACTTCATGAAACCCCATTGCATCGTTGCAATGATCAAGGGGGAGCATCTCTTCGTCACATAGAAGAACTCTTTGCAAACATATTTGCAAAACACATTAGATTATTCGTTATGCACTGGCGCCCTTCAAGGGATGGACTCGTCAAAGGGGAGCTAAGACTAGTGAAAGGTGCCAAGCGTTGTGTCAAGTAGCATTGGTGAAGAATGCCAAAGGTGTCAAGACGAAGGCATTAGTGAAAGATGCCAAGCGTTGTGTCAAGAGGCATTAGTGAAGAATGCCAAGGTCATATAATCTATGAGCTGCATCGTTATACTTATAGTAATAGGTGTGATCAAGGATGGTGATATCCTTGAAGTTATTGTAATAAGGAGTGGGTCTCCTTTGGGTTTAGGTGTTGTGAAATATTGGGTAGTAGTTCCTCCATAGTAATGGAACTAGGTGCTTAGCCTAGTACCTAATAAAGGGTAGGCGACATTGTGATAGGATTAGTTCTCCTTGGAGTGAAAGAACTCGGTGGTTAGCATAGCACCGTATAAATGGTAGGCGACATTGTGTAGTTGTGGTTCACCTTGGTGTGAAAGAACCCGGTGGTTAGCCTAGTACCGGAAAAAGAGTAGGTGACGTTGTGAAGGCTTCTCCGCCATAAGGAGTTGGTGTCGTGTAGTGTTTACGAACTCTCGAGTAGGTGACTCGGGGAGTGAAGTAGGGCAAGGAAGGTGTCCTTGTAGCCGAACCACTATAAATACTTGTGTCGTGGTGATGTGCTTCTTACTCTCTATCTTTCATTACACGTTTATATATCTATCTATCAACGTCCAACATAAACAATCAAATAGATTGACATAAGTCGATCTAAATATTTAAAAGGAAGTTTTAAATTGGTAAAACTATTTAACCCCCCTTCAAGTTTTCCACAACATGTTTTATTATTGTCTGTGCATTTTTACGAAAAAAAAAATCATATATTTACGCTCTTACCTAATGTTTGTCCCGTTACTCTATTAACCAGCGGTTCTAAATCTGCTTCGTCTGGCACTTCTAATTTAAAGACACCTCTTGATCGAAACATTATCAATGAAGTGAAAGATATTTTGGATGGATCAAGTGATTTGGTCAAAACATTTAGAAAGGCACGTGACCGCTACACAGAAGACAACGAGCAAAATATTAGAATAAAGCTCATAGCAAAGTGAGGCAAGACTGGACGGCAATACAATCTTCCAACTGCCGACGAGGTTGTTGGACTTATTGTAGGCGACTTGGATGCATGCGCAGAAGATAGGGATATTGTGATAGAAAATTTTGGTGAAGGTTTGCAGCGTATCAATATTTTTCATCCTATGTACCTTTCTTTGCAATACCCTTTGTTGATGCCATGTGTGCAAGATGGGTAATTTTTAGGAATACCATACAGAAATAAATCGGGACAAACGGCCACTGAAAAGAATGACAAAACAGTTACTATGCGTGAGTGGTTTGCCTATCAGATACAGGACCACCCGAATAAAGAGAATTTATTCATACGTGGAGGTCGTTTGTTCCATCAATTTCTTGTGGATGGTTTCACTATGGTTGAGAGAGAGCGTATGTTTTTCCATCATTCCAAACAGTCTAAACTAAGGTGTGATACGTATTCAAATGTGCGTCAAAGCGTCGCATCAGGAAATAGCGACCCGTCCACAGTTGGAAAGCCTATCATTTTGCCTTCTTCTTTCACTGGCGGACCATGGTACATGCAATTAAATTATATGGATGCCATAGCATTGTGTAGGTGGTATGGTTGTCCAGATTTGTTTATAACGATCACATGCAACCCTAAATGGCCAGAGATTGAAAGATATATGCGGGAGCATAACCTTTCATCTACAGATCGACCTGATGTGGTATCTTGAGTTTTTAAAATGAAACTTGAGATGAAGGATGTCAAAGAGTTGCGTTTGTTCGGACGTGTTCAAGCAGGTATGTTCTTTATTTATAGGCCACCCCACATTCATACGTGTAGTCTTATACAAAAATGTCTATAATTAGAATTACAACTGATATTATGTTAATTTGAACAATATTGTGTAGTTGTATACACCGTTGAATTTCAAAAAAGAGGCCTTCCACACGCACATGTTTGTTTGTTTCTACATAAGGATGACAAAGCGCCAAGCATGAACATATTTTCAAACACATATCTCACGAGATACCGGATCAAAATGAGGATCCGGATCGCAAAAGTTAGTTTTCGATTTTATGATGCATGGTCCATGTGGTGTTGATGATCCAAATCAGGGTTGCATGGATGATGGTAAATGTACCTAACACTTCCCTAAAAAGTTTATGCAACACATTTCTGTTGACTCGGAAGGCTACCCTGTATATAAAAGATGTGATAACGGGATCCATGTTGTTAAGAGTGGACATAAGTTGCACAACGGTTATGTTATTTCGTATAACGCTACGTTATTGAAACGTTATCAATGCCACATCAATGTTGAATGGTGCAATCAGACGGGATCAATAAAATATTTGTTTAAATACATAAAAAAAGGTCCCGATAGAGTATCAGCACAGTTGTATGAACCAGCAAGCACCGAAGACGGTTAACAGAATGATAAGCCTGTTGACGAGATTAAGGCGTTCTATTATTGCAGGTACCTATCTGCTTGTGAAGCCGCTTGGAGAATATTTGGATTGGAGATACATTATAGAACACCATCTGTTGAACGCTCTCATTTCATCTCGAAGGCGACCAGCCAGTTGTATTTGATGAGAACTCTGACCTTAAAACCGTTATCCACAAACCAACAGTTGGGGCTTCTATGTTCCAATCCTGGATGCAGATGAATGAAATGTATCCATCAGCAAGGCAGTTAACCTATGTTGAGTTTCCTATGACATTTGTATGGAATCTTGCAAAAAGAGTGTGGACACATAGGAAGCAAAAATAAGCAATTGGCAGAAGTCATAATGTACCAATCTCGGCAGGTGAAGGTTACTATTGTAGGATGCTACTAAATAGTCAAAAAGGTTGTCGAAATCACGCTGAGATAAGGAAAATTAACGGTGTAGTTTATCCTACTTACAAAGATGCCTGCTACGCAGCGGGCCTTTTAGATGACGACATGGAGCATATTGAGGGTATTAAAGAGGCAGCCCATTGGTCCTCTGCTGAGCATTTACGAGACCTTTTTCTTACATTACTGTCCCAAAAGGAGCTTGACACACCATTGACAGTTTGGCTACAAACTTGGCATTTGCTATCAGAAGATGTCGATCTCAAGAGAAAAATTCTTTTAGGAATTCCAGGTATAAACACCAACTTAGCTTTGTTACTAACTTTTTATATAAATTTATATATTACTGGAAATGCTTGGTAATTACAAATTTGAGATTCATCAAATCTGTTAAATGACCATATTTTTGCAAGTGACTTAAACAAAAATGTATCTCATCGATTCTTATGATATGTATGTTACACTACAAATATCCTACACTATTTACTATTTTTGATAACTGTTATTTGCATACATATGCTACGCCTCATATATGCCTAATTTGATACAGGTTTACGACTGAGTGACGACGAGAAAAAGAATGTTCGTTTGTTCTTTATCGAACAACTTATGTGCTCAAGAGGCACCACTTTGAAGACTTTTCCAGAACTTCCGTATCCAGATGACACTTACATCGCCGAGTTTGGTAACCGGCTAATCTTTGTTGAGAGAGATTATAATCCATCAGAGTTACAGGCTGGATACGAAACTCTATATGCCGCGTTAACCATGGAACAGAGAAATGTATATGACACCATCATGACGTCCGTTACAAACGGAAGAGGATGAACTTATTTTGTATACGGATACGGAGGGACTTGCAAGACATATTTATGGAAAACCCTTGCTGCCGGGATTAGAAGAAATGGTGACATAGTCATAAACATTGCATCAAGTGGCATTGCATCTTTATTGATGTCAGGTGGACAGACTGCTCATTCGAGGTTCCATATTCCGAAAAATATTGATGAGATTTCTACGTGCTCAATAACTCCGCAAAGTGACCTGGGCCTATTGTTGAAGAAATGCAAGCTTATTATTTTGGATGAGGCTCCCATGACAAATAAGTTGTGCTTTGAGGCTTTATATAGGTCCTTGAGAGATATCTCGCGTAAGAACTTGTACGACACTTGTGATGCGCCCTTTGGTAACATGACTGTAGTATTTGGCGGTGATTTTAGGCAGGTGCTTCCCGTTATTCCAAAAGGTTCCTGGCAAGACATTGTAAGTGCATCTTTAAAACAATCGTACTTGTGTGATCACTGCAAAGTCTTAAAATTAACCGCTAATATGCGCCTTACTGTTGGATCACGGCCTGAGGATGTAACTGAGATAAAGGAAAATTTGCGGAATGGATATTAAAAGTAGGAGATGGAGATATTGGAGGACAACACGACGGAGAGGTTTTGATAGATATCCCCGAAGATATTCTAATACATGAAAATAATGATCCGGTACAATCTATTATAGATTTCACTTACCCAAACCTTTTGGATAACATAGATGATCCGTCATACTTCCAGGAAAAGGCCGTTCTTGCTCCAACCAATGAAGTGGTTGATACTATTAACGATCATTTGCTTAAAACCTTTCCTGGTGAAGAATTGGTTTATCTTAGTTGTGATAACATAGATAAAAATGAATGTGGTGGTGCTATAGATCAAGCCGTTTTTTCACCGGAATTAACCAACGGTTTAAAAATTTCGGGTATCCCAAACCATAGGCTTGCATTGAAGGTCGGTGTCCCAATAATGTTGTTGAGAAACATTAATCAATCACAAGGTTTATGTAATGGGACAAGGCTTCAAGTCACTAAATTAACATGTGCTTCTATTCAAGCCAAAATAATTAACGGATTACATTTTGGGAATACGGTTATACTTCCAAGGTTGAAAATTACTCCATCAGATAAACGTTTACCACTCAAGATCGTGCGCAAACAATTTCCCGTGTCAGTTTCTTTTGCCAAAACGATAAACAAGAGCCAAGGACAATCACTTTCGAAAATTGGTTTATACCTACCACGTCCTGTTTTCACACATGGACAATTATATGTAGCTCTTTCACGCGTAAAAAGCAAAAAGGGTTTGAAGGTTGTTATTTCTGATGCCGATAGTAATTTATCAAAAACTACTAAAAATGTAGTATACAAAGAGGTTCTTCACGGTCTTTGATCAGTTATCAAGAGGTATGTACGGATATTCATATAATGCGATATGCATTTGTTTTTTTACATGTTTTATCATTGACACAAATGTTTTACTTACACCTTCTTTTTATGCTTTATTAGGTTCTCGACGAATTTTTATTGGCTTACCACTTCATCAACTTCCCACTACATACGCATTCTTTTTAAAGGCTGTCAAGATTGAAGATCACGTGAATGGTCGTTTATTACATTATTACTTACAATAATTGTACTCCATATCGTTGTTGAAAATATCGGTCTTGGCGGCCGATATATCGATGATATATCACTTATCATTTGTCGGACGATATTTCGCTTATCGGTCAATTTATCGGTTTGGTCAAAATCGGTGATAAATCGGTCAAAATTGGTGATAAATCGGTCAAAATCGGTCAAAGTTGGTCAAATATTGGTCAAACTAGGTCAAAAATGGTCAAACTCGTTTTCTTTTTTTTTTTTTTTTTTTTTTTTTTATATAAATTGATAAATACTTATGGACTTGCGGCTTTTATTTTTCAAGGATGTTAAACTTTTTAGTTTTTGTGGTTATTGACTTATTTTGTTATGATATTGCTAATATTTATTTTTAAAATAAATTCCTTTATAATTTATGGTCTCGGATATATCATTGATATATCATCGTCAAGACCGATATAGCGCTGACGCGGTGGTCGATCACGAGGTACCGCCGAAAGCGATATTTACAACCATGAATGGGGTATACAAAACCAACAGTACTGGACCCATACCAAAAGTAACCCGCTTTATACCGAGCCCTTCTTGACCAAATGAATAAAAAACTAGCTAAAAGTGAATTGGTTATCGGTATGCTAATATTTATTTTTTTTTAAATAAATTCCTTTATAATTTATGGTCTCAGATATATCACTGATATATCACCGTCAAGACCGATATGGCGCTTGGCGGTGGTCGACCGCCGAACGATATTTACAACCATGCTCCATATTGTAATTGACTTATTACTTCATATTAATAAATAACTGATTCACTCTTTTTCACTTTCGTTATTTTTCTTATTTTGTTTACACACTAATTTTCCATATTTTTGCAATATCTCTTCTAAAACCCCGTGGATTTCACGGGTCTTATAAGCTAGTAGTAATAAATAAAAGAAAGATTCTTCGATAACTTAAAAGAAGAAGAAAAGTATAAAACTTGATGGACCAAAGATAAAAATTGGGAATGTAACTTAAAAACATATAAACTAACTTAAGTACTAAACTAAACCCAAGTATCTATGTCGTCTTCTATGCATCATTCTTAGATATTACTCCTATTCCAAATCCAATTCGTATCCCAATCGAATAATAATTAATTTGTCTATAAATATGGGGATTCTATTCAATCCCAAAATTGTAATGTATTGCATTATTCAATTCAATTCAATCTAATAATAAAACGAAGCAGTTCTCGATATTGTATTCAATAAATCGAAGCTCTGCTTCCAGTTTTCGATCTTTGAGGTATGCAATTCATTATGTTATTAGATTTAGTTATGCTTTTACTGATTTCATTTTGAACACATGATTGGTTTTTTTTGCTAATTGGATTGAGTTTAATAAATTGTATTGAAAGTTCTCTTGGTTTCTTTGTATAATTCAATAAAACTTGCAGCTTTACTTTCAATTCAATAAGATGTTTGGGACTTCATATCTTATTTTGTTTGTTTTTAGGCCAACCATGCACTTTGGACTAAAGTAATAATTAATTTTGATAATTTTAAGAATATCATATCAAATTCTTTCATTCCTTGAATTGAAATGTTGTTTTGAACATTTCAGATGGAGCAACATCACAGTTTATATGATTCATTATCTGATCAATTGCCTCCTTATCTGCAAACTATCCATGGTTTGTTGCTGAGAACCAAGGAGCTGAAGAAGATAGTTCAACACACCACATTTTCTACACTCTACATGACCGCTGTTGACATATCAGTGCCAAATCCCTGAGTTGCGGGAGACATGTTCGAGGGTATTATCATGGTTGGGTTATTCTTTCCGACCATCCTCAAAATTGGTTTCTCTGGAACCCAGTTATCTCTAAGACGATTAATTTCCCCCCCTTGATTTTGAAAGATGGAAATTCAGAATCCGTTGGACAATGTTGTTTGTCAGCCCCTCCTGATGATCCAAATTCAGTTCTCCTGTTAACTAGAACCAACAGACGTGCCTTTGTTTTTTTTCGTTTAATAAGTAAAAGAAAGAAGTTAATAAGATGGATTGAAATGTCGTATGCTAGCCAACTCAAAAGAATAACCGGTGAAGATGGTTTATCTCTATATAACCTAACTTGTTGCAATGGTAAATTATATGCCTTAACTAGTGGTGGCTCGTATGCTGATTTTGTCATACAGCTTGACATTGTGGTTAGGGATAAAGAAGTTTTGATAAAGTTATCACTCCTTGGGGCATGTCCTTATCCCTCCTTCACTCGTGGTTACGAGACAGTTTTTCTTAAAGGGTCTTGCACAGAATTGTTCCACATTAGAGTAGCTTTTTACGACGGGATACTTGAACGGGTGCATCTTTTTAAATTGGACATGACTAGTGTAAAGTCGGAAGAAATGGTGGAGAGATTTAGAAACTTGGACATGAGTAATACGACGTGGGAAGGAGTGGAAGAATTAACAGACTTGGATATGAGTCTTGAAATGTGGGAACAATTGGCAGACCTCAAAGACGCTGTATTTTTTGTGGATCTTGCTCGTGATGAATCGGTATATTACAGACCGGCGGTTGCTTCAGAGTTTGGGGGTTATATACACATTCGTGACAGAATGGGCAAATTAATGTATTCATACCGGTTCAGAGATAATACCATCTCCTATCTTCTATGCCTTCCCAAGTGCTGCCGACCAGCGTGTGTCAATATGGAATACAGGTATTTTTAAATTTGATTTGTGTTTATTAATTGCATCAAAAGCATTTTATAAAGTCAAATTTATTGTGTAGGTTAGAAGATGATCATGGAAAAGCCATGAGTACAGCTGATTCTAAGCGAAAAATGATGAAATAGTGAATACGATCATTTACGGATTATAAAGCGGAAGTTAATGAATCGCACCTTGTCAATCTTCCTTTTGATATTTTGGAGATGATTATGGGGCTTTGTGTTGGTGTGGAATACATGAACTTTCGTGCTACATGCAAACATTGTTATTTAGCAGCACCTCGATAAAATGGAGGGATGAAGCATTATTAAGGAGAATGCAGACTTGTTCATTAATTTCCCCATGGTTATTGGTGGTAGATGAAAATCAAGGCATTATCGCATTTACTGATCCAATATTGGGCGACAGCTACTTCATTAAAAATCAACACGTATTGCTTCGTGTGAAACAATATATTGTTCAAGTTTGGATGGTTGTTGTTTAGAAGCACGCACTTTCATTGCCTAGTGTTCTTTAACCCCTTCACTGGTGATCTCCATAAGCTTCCACGAAAGGATGAATATTTCGAGTGCATGTTTCTCAGCACCACCGACTTCCCTGATTGTATGGTTGTTGGATTTACAGTACAAGATGTTTTCGTCCACTTTGTGGCTCGGGAACCATCGTGGCGTACACTTGGTGTGGGGTCATATTCTATTTGCTTTCCAACTTTTATCGGACGCGATCTTTACGCCTTGCGTAACAAGGGTGAACTTTTTGGTCTTGAGGATTTAGGTAAAGAGGATCATCCTGGGACACTTGTTGAAGCTAAAGCCCCAAAAAGTTTTTGCACATTTCCAGCAAAGTATTACTTAATGACTTATGATCAACATCTTTTGCTAGTTATTGTCGGTAAGTTTGGAGAACACATTGAGGTATTTAAGAGAATTTATTCCAAACAAGAATGGGAGAAATTAGACAGTTTAGGAAAGCACATGATTTATATTTGTGATACAACATGTTTGTGCATTGAAGCTACAATGCCAATAATGGAGAACAAGATCTACTTTCCACTACTACATTCTAAGAATCGGAAGATGGTGTTCTATTCACTCGAAACATGCATGTATCACACATTTAATGGCGAAAACATCCAACAACAGTTAAAGGATTTTTTGGGAACCACATATCATCTCTTCCCACATGCATGGATTGAACCTAGTTGGTGTTAGTCAACTCTACCATTGGTATCACTGTACTGTATTACAACATAATGGGGCTTGCGAGGAGTGATTTGTATGTGATAGATCTTTTGTTTTAACTGTAGCTATCAAAATGATCTCTTCTCTACTAAACATAAAGCATTTGAGAATTTACATTTATAGTAATCTTAAAAGTTTAAGTTTACACATTTACTTTATAATGGCACGATTTTAAAATGGCTAAAAAAATCAATAAATTTGTAACATGCCTATTGATTCTTTTATATCATAACATTGATGAAGGGTTATCAATGTTGGCTGAAAGCAAAACGATATCAATCTCGGTTATATGCGTCAATTACAACGAAAAT
The DNA here is from genome assembly GCA_022545495.1 of Chrysanthemum lavandulifolium. Taxonomy (NCBI): domain Eukaryota; kingdom Viridiplantae; phylum Streptophyta; class Magnoliopsida; order Asterales; family Asteraceae; genus Chrysanthemum; species Chrysanthemum lavandulifolium. The sequence continues at coordinate 72,948,646 of CM040240.1, forward strand.
AATGATAACAATATTATTGTGTATTTCGTTTGGTGCCTGATGTATATTTTTGTACTAACATAGATTTATGCATGATAATTATGATTTTATATCTTATTCTCATGAAGTGCTTTGAATGTTAATTATTAGAAACTAACAAGCGGGTTAGCTCGCCCGTTGCTGCGGGGCGATCATGTTTATGTTTATTATAAATATGTTAACGTTTTTTTAGAGTAAGAAATCAATTTTATTTTTATAGATTTTTTTAGAAGCATTGTTGGTATAAAATAAGGCGAACTGATGATTTACAAAACCAGTTGATACACTTAATACACTTACAGATTGGACAAAATTACGACTGCAAAAAAATTGTGGCTCGCTTTGCAAGAAACATCCTGTAACCTACCAGTTAGTGTGGAAGTCCATTTTCCAAAAGCAGCAATCATTCCTTCGATATTAGCATCCGTTAAGTTATACCATGCGTAGGTTGTTCTCCAAGGCTGGAGACCGTGAAATATGGCAAGACTCTATTAGCATCACCAATACCTTTACTTTAGAACCATGGCTCCAACATGATGTTCTGGAAAAAAAACCAAATCTGCTAGTTGTTATGATCAGATATAAAATCAATATATGAGCTATGTATTTCCAACGCTATGTGACCGACCTTATACAAACCGAAAGCAAAGTTATTTCAATCTTGGTGTAACCGTTATATATGAGCTACTAATTTTCTAATAAAGAAGTACATCGATCTTATAAAAACCACTTTATGATAGTATCAATTTTAAACTAACAAAGCACAAATCATGCAGTTCTAACCTTTCTTCATGATAAGCAACGGACCTTTAAGATGAACCACCTGTGTAATCGCAGCCTTCTACAAAAACATAAAACAAAAAGAGTAAGAAATCAATCATCAAGAAATAAATATATATATATATATATATATATATATATATATATATATATATATATATATATATATATATATATATATATATATATATAATAAAAAAAAAACCTTTTCTAATAGATTGAAATCCCTAATTATAATGGCATTAGAAAACCCTTAAAAATATAAACATGTTCAAAGATATAATTAGGGTTTATAAACTTACAAAGATTAGCTGGGATTGAATTCCCTAACCATGGTTTCTTTATTTTTCGGGTTATATTGTTTGACTTGTTGGGTGATAAAGATTAGCTGTGAAATCAAGTACAATTAAGAAACTTCTATTACATACTTACCATGCCATAGTACATTTTTAGGTTACACTTGTATGGCTATCTTTTCATAGTACAGGAATTAGGGCGTTAATGACCTTTTTCTTATGTTACTGTGTACGCCAAAACGCCAATGAACAGAAAAATGCCCAACTCGTTTCAGCCTATCACAATGTGGCACACATGCCACTTCTCAATTAATGGGCCTCTTAATGTACTTAATACTCTTTGGTGGACCAATAGGAGTGCCAATTAGCAAATAACGGACCACCAAAGATTTCGCACTTTGCCCCGTTCAAAAACCATCTTTATAATATATTATAATTTCACAAACACAGTGGGGTAAGTTGTTGTATTTGTGGAATGTAACAACGTTAACCAAAAAACGGGCGTTACCCACACCATTGCCGGCGTTATTCCGGCGTTAAAGTGCCCACGTTTGACATTAAAAAAAAAAAAAAAAAACAGTTTTTCTACCCCCACACACGTGTTAAACGGCCGTTACCCACACCATTGCCGCCGTTATTCCGTTAAAGTGCTCACGTTAGCCCAACTATAAATACCCAACTAAAACAACATTTTTTCCACACTTCCACTACTCAATCCTCTCAATCTTATACTTCCAATTACTAAAAAAAATGTCGGGAGGCAACAACGATCATACATTCATGAATCTTCTCGGTGGTGGGTGGAATACCTCAAACCCGGGTTCATCTTAAAACCTGAACCCGGGTTCATCTTCAAACCCCAACGTCTCTTTTCCCAACCCACTAGGCTTGTCGAGCCAAGATCTTTTCCTACAACATCAACAATATATGTATTGGCAACAAAATCAACAAAACACATTAAACACCAACTTTCAAAATCTACAATTCTCACAACACTCACAACATTCACAAACTGAAGCACGTGATATTCCTGAAACACCACGTCTCCTCCAAAATAATCCAAAGGTCGTATTAAGCGGCGGTCAAAAATCAAAGACCCCGAACCAATCGATGATGATGATGACGAAGACTGCGTTGCTGGGCGTTGGCAACCATCAGAGGAAGAATTACTTGCCAGGTGTTATGTAGCTGTTACGGAGGATCCGAAAGTCGGGCCTGCACAACGCAAAGATACGTTTTGGATACGGGTCAGAAATGAGTTCAATAGACTCAATTTTCAACGACGCAACAAGGATATGATGATAAGCAAGTGGAAAATGTTGAACCGTGATTGCACAAAGTTCGGTTTTTCAAGCGTCGCGGCGAGAAGCAAGTAGCGAAAGTGAGATGGATGTCATGAAACGGGCGAAGCAAATGTATCGTGACGAGCACAAATCAGCGATGTTTGCTCTCGATGATGCTTGGGAGGTTTTGCGTAAGCATAAGAAATGGGACACGCCAGATCCGGTTGATTTAACCGGCGATGTCCCAAGCCAAACAAACGAGGCTTTGTTTGGTCATGATGAACAACCACGCCCCATGGGAAAAAAACGTGCTTCCAAGAAAGCAAGATCCGAGAGCACGACAAGTACTGGGGGAGAGAGCACCGAAAGAACGAGCTCGTCAAGTCAATTCACCAAAACTATGGCAAACACGTATCGTATCAAACGTGAAACCGCCCAAGCGGCGTATCGGGCCTAGCAAGTCAAAGATGAAACAATAACAAGGTTGGAAGAGATGAAGTTTTTGATGATTGACACTGATGGCAAAGATCCAAATTTTGTGGCTTGGATCAATGACGAAAAAGACCGAATCATCAAAAAATATAAATTGCAACCTCGTCAGTAGATTGTATTCTCGTCATTTCCTTTATGTTGTAACGTTTCCAGTGCCTTTTTTTATTTCGTTGCAACTTTTTTTTTCTTTAAATTTCGTATTGTAATATGTTTTCAGATTAATGATATGTTTTTTAATGGGCAATATAAATGGGTAGAAACTTAAGTAATTGACCCATTGACTAAGTACATTAAATGTAGTTGGGTATAACCCAAAGTCCATGACCCATACCCATGGAGCATAACCCATAACCCATTGCATGACATCATGCATAAGTCATATATGGATATTATCTATGACCAACGGTGTAACACCCCAACCCGTCAAGGGTAGAAGTGTCACATTCTGGTATAATATCAGAACATACAATTAAAATCTTTACAAACGGATACCTTAAAATGAAGTATCAAATCTATAAAAAAAAATTTGACTGACAAGGAATACAATATCCAAAATGAAGTGAAATCTCAAAACAAAATGTCACACCCTCGCCGGAGGCGGAAACACGAGGTGTAACGGAAGGGAACATAAGCACAAGATAATAGAACATACCAACGTTAATATTTAAAAGAAAGAGTACACCATTACAATACCAGTTTAGCCGTCATCGGCAAATATATTACAAAGTTTAGATTCCAAAATATTTCGTTCTATTACATAACGATTTGTAGTGACAAGTGAAAACTTCATTATGCAAGACACGGTAGAAAAGCTTACTAACGATCACCGAAATGCATGAGAGAAAATGGGTCAACTATGAAAATAGTTGGTGAGTATACGTTTCAGTAAAATAAGAAAACTCGTAAGAAATATTCAAAGGTTTCGGTCCATCGAAATAGTCCACAAAGCAAAGGCATTGTAAATCCACTCGGTTCAAGTTCACCCATACAAAACTTGCAACTGTGTGTTCACAACCCATTGCACCAAATATAGCGTATCAAGTAGTCAAGTATAAGCGGTCATAATAGTTCACAATATAGTACCACGAATATAATAATTCGGGGATGCTCTGATGAAACCAAATTATCTTGGGTGCCACTACCCAAAGTTATGTTGGGTGCCTCTTCCCAAAGATATCTTGGTGCCTCTTCCCAAAGATATCTTGGGTGCCTCTTCCCAAAGATATACTCCGAACATAGGAGTCTTTATAGTGATGCTCCGAACATAGGAGACTTTAGGTCAAGGTCATAACATGTACGGTTCAATAAATTCAAGTAAGGCATTATTTCATAATTAAGTTCAAGGATTTGATTCAAGTTCACAAGTTCTAGTCAAACTCGTTAATAAAAGTAGTAAACAATCTAGCTCAAGAATGGTTCATGCATTTCCCCAAAATATAGTAAAACGGTAAAAGGGATGTGATTACTCACTTGATGAATAGATGCGATGACAAAAGTGGTTACAAAAATGTAGCGTGAATCTCAAACCGACCTATTATGAATGATATGATATGCAATAAGTCATGATGTAATGTTATGCACGCAATTCGGATGATATTTATACCACTTATGTATTTTTGAAAACAATACTTCTCGTCGAAAATATAATCTTTTAACGTCTTGACCATTTTAAATTACTTCACATGTATTTACATTGAAATGATATCGGCGATAATCATTTAGTGATTAATTGTGAAATTATAACTTTCGTCAGTAAAATAATGTCATTGAAATTTCCATGAAAGTGACTAAAACGGCCTCTAAAAGCTAGTCGAAATTGGTGTACGCCGAGTGTTAGGAAGCAAACTCAACGGTTTTAGGAAGCTTGTATCATTACCTCAAAGTTTTAGCATTTAATTTTTCATCCTAGAGGTCTCGATCTTAGAGAAAATATAGGTTAAGTATGGTACTTGTGTGTTTAAGAGTGGTTTTGGTAAACTTTGGCGACTATATTTTATTCATTACAACTCCGCTTGACGAACGGTTGGATATTTTGGAAAATATGGTTGGCGAACTTGATTTTACTAGAAGACATCTTTTATAAAGAGTATCCTATCAATGTTAAAACGACCCTCAACATGGCCCCTAGTTGCCGTAGTATATGTTTAATAGAAAATATATTAATATTGCTAATAGAATAAAGTTCTGACAACTTTGTTTATCGCGTGTAATTTACTCATTACAAGTCCGTTTTCACGTTTTCTATACCCTTAGCTTCGTGTCAAAGTATACTAATATATTTTGATAAGTCGACACAATTTATAAAGCTTAAGACTCATTTTTGACTCGTAAAGAGTGACATTTTTATGCTGAATTTCCAGACATTATTAGTTTTCGACGTCTAACTTGAAAAATTCATATCTTCTTCGTTATAACTCCGTTTTAACCCGTTCAAGCGGCCACGGTTTCGTTTTAAAGTATATTTTCCAAATATCTAGCCCAAAATATTTTTCTTACTGTCGGATTTCCCAGATTTTCAAAATAAGGACAGACCCTTTATTAAACTTGTCGAAATGAGTTTTTCTCGCGCCAAACCTATTCTAACCCATTCAAAACAACTCCGAAGCTATTCTAATCCTACCATACACCTTCTTAGGGTGTCATGGGTTCCTAGACATCACCAAAACTAATATATAACAAGGAGTAATTATAGGATGGATTATATATATAACACATAAAAACCTTAAAAACCTTTAAAAATGGTATAAACATCATGAGACTTGCATGTTTCTCAAATAAAATGATATGACCATAAAAATGAATGTGAAATAAAAATATGAATATGAATGCTTACTAGTGATATGATGAGGTTTAAGGACAAAAGGTTTTTCCTAATCACTTGAGGTTTGTATTACAAAACCTTTGCAACAAATGATACTAGTGTTTAATTATACTTGTCTTGAAAACTTTTTGAAGCTTCCTTCTTCTTCTTTTATCTTGGCGAAAGTTTTAGGGTAGTATAGAGGTTTCCTATGTGTTTTCTCTTATGAATATACTTGTGCTAGTTTATATGATTTACATAACCAAAATATCTAAAATATATATTATAAAACTAAGTAAGTACTTGCATTTAATGTGATTTTTGTCAAAGTGGTAAATGAGATAAGGTTTGCTCGTGGGTTTGGCTGAAAAAAGAGGAAAAAGAAAAGAAATGAGGTAAGGTACATTTAATTCTTGTGTTTCTTTGTCAAAATAATATCTAATATATATATTATAATAAGTTAGATATTATTATTTAGGTATTGAGTTAGCTAGAAATAAATTTTAGTGGAATAAAATAAAGTGTAAACAGTTATAAAAATATAATTTGTACAAGTATCGGGTGTTTAAATAATTGTCGTTTCGTAATACTAAATTTATCGTAAATATATATTTAAAAATATATATAATAAATGAATTAGAAATATGAGGTAAAATAATTCTAGAATTTTTGTAACATTTTAATGAGTGTAAAAATATATTAGGACCTTTGTTGGGAGTATCGGGTATATTGTTCGTGCACAAATTCATGTAAACGCGTTTAATTATATAATAAATATAATCAAAATAAAAGTGCAAACACATGAATGACCTAAAATGAAAATGATGATACTGACAATGTGTAGACTAGCTCTAATCTATATGATGTGCACCAAATGATGTTTCATGAATCTGTGCACTAAACCCTTACGGTTCTGTGATTTGATACTCGTAAACCTAGTTTACGATATCACGATGAAATAGTAATTGTGAGAAATGACCGGAAGTTGAGAATTGTGACATTCTTCCCATGTCGTGAATCACGTCCTCGTGATTCGATTAATGATACTATGGTCCGAACCTCGACAAGGATTCTAAAGTTTATGCTCGTCTGAGCAGGTCTAAATGATCATATCAATGCCCATGCGTCATGGTTCCCCATTCAACTAAGTATCGTGCCGTGATTAGATTTGATAGGGTAACTTACCCAATATCGAACGTAGCCTCAAAAGACCTTTAGATAGTGACTTGAGTAAACTTGTTTCTTAGCTTGAATTTCGCAACTCATCAAACAAGAACGTCTACTAGATCAAGCTAGGAAACAAGTCTTTTGAATGAAGTCTTTTGAAAGATTCGCTCGATATTGGATTTGCTTACACAAATCAAATCAAATCAACAAAATATAATACAACTAAGGTCGATATCGATGGGTCACAAATTAATCAATGCCGTGAGCGTGGTAAAAATTGTAAGGAAGTTATGCACTCAAAATCATGTCGCATGAAATAAGGTAGTTGTTGAAAAGAATGTACCCGTTCGCGTTGCGGCTTCCTCGTACCGGATAAAATGCTCGACCACGCGGGGGAACATCATTGTTCGATCTTGTGGGCCTTCTATTGCCAATGCCAGTTTGGACGATTACCTCCTTGATTGGGAGTTCTTTCGACTTTGGACATGTATTGCGAAGGTGATCTAGACTTCCACACTCATAACATGCTTTTCTCATCCTTGATTCCAGATCTGTTTGAGCAATTTTGCGCGAAGTGGCCCGTCATCACATTTATCGCACCTTGGGCGGTCTCCAGTGGTGATAGTTACATCGAGTGCACAAAGGATGTGGACTGCGTATCTTTTGCGCTCCCGAGTAGTCGCTCCATAGTTCACGGTTATTCGTTGCCTCTTGTCTTGCGACCTGGTCTCGGCTTCCTGGTGATCCTCCGTCGCTTTCGTCCATTGTCGTTTGCTTTTGTTAGTTCTCGGACACTGATCACATCATTTGTCAAGCGATATGCCATGCCCGCGTGCTGCGAGTGGTTGGATTCGACGAGGTGACGTCCCTCCTAATTTCCGGTATCAATCCCCATATATATCGGTCGATCAACTTCTCCATAGTGGAAACCATGTGAGGAACCATCCTAGTTAACTCGTGGAAACGGATAGTGTACTTGTCAACCTCTACTCCTACCATCAAGTGATTCCAAAATTCTGCTTCCAGCTTCTGCACTTCATCTTTTCTGCAGTACTCATCACTTAGTAGTTTCTTAAATGCTTCCCAAGTTAACGCATTTGCAGCCCCTCTTCCTCTAGTCTGCAGTTGATTGTTCCACCAGGTCAATGCTCGACCTTGTAGTAGACCAGCAGAGAACTCAACTTTGTTTCCTTCAGCACATTTCGTGATACTAAGCTTCGACTCAACATTCTCGAACCAGTTAACGGTCCAATGGCACCCTCGGTACCATAAAATTCCATCGGCTTGCATGTCATGAAAGTCTTATAGCCGCATCCACTACCGGTGTTTGAAGTACCTTCTCCGTTGTTGGTTCGTCTAGCATCAAGGTGCGTCATAATTTGGGTGAGTAGATCCGCTATTCCAGCAGACGTTGTTGTTTGGATTGTCATTGTTGTTTGGGTTGCCGTTGTTGTTGCCTCCCAGCGTGTGTTTCCGCGCCATGATCCTACAATGGACCAAAATATCGGGTTGAGTAAATGACACTGGACGAAGGCGTATGAGGTTTAGAACGGTGGTAATGTGTTATAGTAATCGAAATATGACGAGAACAGAGACATGCTATGTCTAACAAGTCGAAAGATGGAAAAGAGAGGTATATATAAGATACGGTAATGTAGACGTGAACGTAAAAACATGCTATGCATACCCACCCGACCAATGCAACTTCGGTGACCGGACTCAAAAGACTCGACTAAACATGATTTAAAATTACCTTCTTATCATTGCATGGTTCTTCATAAATTTGACATAGTTGATCGGGCTATGTATAATTTATGATTAACGATGCAACGATAGGACTAGTTGACTCGGATGATGTTCAATGTTTAATAAAATAAAAATTATTCCGGTTATAGTTGTGATTTTTATTTTTGAAAAATCGGCATTCTCTATAACCTTTGGCTCGTACCAATCTGTCACACCCTCACGGAGGCGGAAACACGAGGTGTAACGAAGGAACATAAGCACAAGATAATAGAACATACCAACGTTAATATTTAAAGAAAGAGTACACCATTACAATACCGGTTTAGCCATCATCGGCAAATATATTACAAAGTTTAGATTCCAAAATATTTCGTTCTATTACATAACGATTTGTAGTGACAAGTGAAAACTTCATTATGCAAGACCTGGTAGAAAAGCTTACTAACGATCACCAAATGCATGAGAGAAAACGGGTCAACTATGAAAATAGTTGGTGAGTATACACGTTTCAGAAAATAAGAAAACTCGTAAGAAATATTCAAAGGTTTCGGTCATCGAAATAGTCCACAAAGCAAAGGCATTGTAAATCCACTCGGTTCCAAGTTCACCCATACAAAACTTGCAACCTGTGTGTTCACAACCCATTGCACAAAATATAAGCGTATCAAGTAGTCAAGTATAAGCGGTCATAATAGTTCACAATATAGTACCACGAATATAATAATTCGTGGATGCTCCGATGAAACCAAATTATCTTTGGGTGCCACTACCCAAAGTTATGTTGGGTGCCTCTTCCCAAAGATATCTTGGGTGCCTCTTCCCAAAGATATACTGGTGCCTCTTCCCAAAGATATACTCCGAACATAGGAGTCTTTATAGTGATGCTCGAACATAGGAGACTTTAGGTCAAGGTCATAACATGTACGGTTCAATAAATTCAAGTAAGGCATTATTTCATAATTAAGTTCAAGGATTTGATTCAAGTTCACAAGTTCTAGTCAAACTCGTTAATAAAAGTAGTAAACAATCTAGCTCAAGAATGGTTCATGCATTTAGCCCCAAAATATAGTAAAACGGTAAAAAGGGGATGTGATTACTCACTTGATGAATAGATGCGATGACAAAAGTGGTTACACCGAAATGTAGCGTGAATCTCGGCCGACCTATTATGAATGATATGATATGCAATAAGTCATGATGTAATGTTATGCACGATTCGGATGATATTTATACCACTTATGTATTTTGAAAACAATACTTCTCGTCGAAAATATAATCTTTTAACGTCTTGACCATTTTTAAATTACTTCACATGTATTTACATTGAAATGATATCTGACGATAATCATTTAGTGATTAATTGTGAAATTATAACTTTTCGTCGTAAAATAATGTCATTGAAATTTCCATGAAAGTGACTAAAACGGCCTCTAAAAGCTAGTCGTAAATTGGTGTACGTCGAGTGTTAGGAAGCAAACTCAACGGTTTTAGGAAGCTTGTATCATTACCTCAAAGTTTTAGCATTTAATTTTTCATCCTAGAGGTCTCGATCTTAGAGAAAATATAGGTTAAGTATGGTACTTGTGTGTTTAAGAGTGGTTTTCGTAAACTTTGAGCGACTATATTTTATTCATTACAACTCCGCTTGACTGAACGGTTGGATATTTTGGAAAATATGGTTGGCGAACTTGATTTTACTAGAAGACATCTTTTATAAAGAGTATCCTATCAATGTTAAAAACGACCCTCAACATGGCCCCTAGTTGTCGTAGTATATGTTTAATAGAAAATATATTAATATTGCTAATAGAATAAAGTTACGGCAACTTTGTTTATCGCGTAATTTACTCATTACAAGTCCGCTTTTCACGTTTTCTATACCCTTAGCTTCGTGTCAAAGTATACTAATATATTTTGATAAGTCGACACAATTTATAAAGCTTAAGACTCATTTTTGACTCGTAAAGAGTGACATTTTATGCTGAATTTCCGGACATTATTAGTTTTCGACGTCTAACTTGAAAAATTCATATCTTCTTCGTTATAACTCCGCTTTAACCCGCTCAAGCGCCACGGTTTCGCTTTTAAAGTATATTTTCCAAATATCTAGCCCAAAATATTTTTCTTACTGTCGGATTTCCCAGATTTTCAAAATAAGGATGACCCTTTATTAAACTTGTCGAAATGAGTTTTTCTCACACAAACCTATTCTAACCCATTCAAAACAACTCCGAAGCTATTCTAATCCTACCATACACCTTCTTAGGGTGTCATGGGTTCCTAGACATCACCAAAACTAATATATAACAAGGAGTAATTATAGGATGGATTATATATATAACACATAAAAACCTTAAAACCTTTAAAATGGTATAAACATCATGAGACTTGCATGTTTCTCAAATAAAATGATATGACCATAAAATGAATGTGAAATAAAATATGAATATGAATGCTTACTAGTGATATGATGAGGTTTAAGGATAAAGGTTTTCCTAATCACTTGAGGTTTGTATTACAAAACCTTTGCAACAAATGATACTAGTGTTTAATTATACTTGTCTTGAAAACTTTTTGAAGCTTCCTTCTTCTTCTTTTTATCTTGGCCGAAAGTTTTAGGGTAGTATAGAGGTTTCCTATGTGTTTTTCTCTTATGAATATACTTGTGCTAGTTTATATGATTTACATAACCAAAATATCTAAAATATATATTATAAAACTAAGTAAGTACTTGCATTTAATGTGATTTTTGTCAAAGTGGTAAATGAGATAAGGTTTGCTCGTGGGTTTATTGAAAAAGAGGAAAAGAAAAGAAATGAGGTAAGGTACATTTAATTCTTGTGTTTTTTGTCAAAATAATATCTAATATATATATTATAATAAGTTAGATATTATTATTTAGGTATTGAGTTAGCTAGAAATAAATTTTAGTGGAATAAAATAAAGTGTAAACAATTATAAAAATATAATTTGTACAAGTATCGGTGTTTAAATAATTGTCGCTTCGTAATACTAAATTTACCGTAAATATATATTTAAAATATATATAATAAATGAATTAGAAATATGAGGTAAAATAATTCTAGAATTTTGTAACATTTTAATGAGTGTAAAAATATATTAGGACCTTTGTTGGGAGTATCGTATATTGTTCGTGCACAAATTCATGTAAACGCTTAATTATATAATAAATATAATCAAAATAAAAGTGCAAACACATGAATGACCTAAAATGAAAATGATGATACTGACAATGTGTAGACTAGCTCTAATCTATATGATGTGCACCAAATGATGTTTCATGAATACGCAGCTAAACCCTTACGGTTACGCGAATTTGATACTCGTAAACCTAGTTTACGATATACGATGAAATAGTAATTGTGAGAAATGACCGGAAGTTGAGAATTGTGACACAAAAATTCTTCAAAGTAAGTCCCAAAGTAATAAGGTAACTAGGGTTGGCCCACTCGGATAATCCAACTCACCCCATCAAAGCCCATCTTCCAACCTAAAACCCGCTGCAGGAAAAGAAATGCGGTTTGAGCTTAAAAGCCCAAAGAATGATATAACAAAATGAAAGCTAAATAAAATCGAAATGCGAAATGGAATAATGAAACCGATAACAAAGTCGCAATGAAATGAGGACAATGAGTCAATGAGGATCCCGCAGAACACAATTATACGATATCCAAAGCACCTATAACAAGGAGAATCAAGCAAAGCAAAGCATCATGACAAGCATACAAGCACATACAAACCAGTATACAAGTATCAAACATAAGCAAGCATAGCAGACGTCATATCCACACAACATATACAGCATACAATCAATTCAGGAAATCATAAGCCATACAAGTCAAAGAGAAATCTAAGGCAAACGGAAGCAATTAATTAGTAAGTGAACATGGCAACACACATGTCAAAAACACTTATTTGAAAACATAATCCGCATCAAAATCAACAGAATTACCAACAGTAGTCAACACATGGCAGACACACGTAACAAGTAGGAATACAACATACGATATAATTGAATGAATCAAAGACATAGCAGGACAACAAATTAACAAGCCATATTTTACAAGTTGAACCATTCACCCAAATCAAACCGTAGCATAGGCAGAAATGTAAACATGGCAGGTCAACAATAAACAGATAAGAATACAACGGAATAGTCATAGTCCACAAGATTAACCGAACAAAGCACACATAATAAACCGACAAAACTATCGACACACATTAGTATGGTCACCGACAATTCGAGGTTCACATAACAATGAGATCACATATCATCGATGAAAACAGTAACTCAAATAACCGCATATTAATCACATCATAGCAGGATAATCAATAGTCACATAAAACATAAATAGCATAAACAAATCCAATAAACATATAATAACCCGAAGACGCGAATGGAACGATAGTCCAAGTAACGGAATGAGAGTGTGATGATCAAAGCAATGGAACATATATATATATCTTGGTAGTAGAGTGAGTCATATAAGGGTATTGGGTAAAGGACAACAATTCGTAATATGGTGCGAATGGGAATCCGAAGGTACAATATAGGTATATTAAAAGTGTAAGGGTTGTCGAAATCTATCCCGAGCCAACAATACAATACAATACAATCAATAGTGGCATTAGCAAACAATATCCAATAGTAGCCATTGTATTCGGAGGGTGACCTCGAATACCAAATCAATAGGAGGGAGACCTCAAGAACCAATGGAGTAGCTAGCTCCCAAAATGTGAGGGGTGTATTGCACACGCACCGCATCACCAATACAATATCAATATCAATATCAATCCAATACAATACAAATCTAGGATGCATCCATACGCCCCTACAATACAATAGTGGCCAATACGATATATCCGAAGGGCGCAATAATCAATACAATAATGGGGACGGTATGTAACATCACTCAGACACACTAGAGTCATGCCATTGGTGCATCAATGACACGGACATGGAACCCCATGCCTAGTTAATGGCTCGGTATCAATCAAGGTCAAACCAAGGTTCAAAGTGTAGCAATATATAAGTCTTCAAAATTAAAAGTTCAATATCAATGGTTCACAATTCAGTGGGTCATAGCAATAGTTCAATATCAAAGATTCAGTAGCAATGGTTCAATATTAAAGTTCAGTAGCAATAGTTCAATATCAAAGGTTCAATAGCATAGCTTCAATAGCAACAGTTCAGTAGCAAAGGTTCAGCAGCAATGGGTTCAATAACGAAAGTTTAGTAATAGTGGTACAATAATAGAGGGGTCAATAGCAAAAAGGGATTATAGCAAATGGAATATCATAAGCGAAATAAAGTCGAAGGATCAGAGAATCATGAGAAACCCCTACTGAAAAGGGATAGAATATATGTACCTCAATCGAAGCAAACAAAATAGAAACGTAAGTCACACGATGTATCAATCTCGCTGTCCAGAACCTATGGAATAGATAACGCTTATTAAGATTAGATTACTCATTTTAGACGGCTTTCCATTTTTAGCAGGTTTCCACTTTTAGTAACTTTCCATAAATAGCAGGTTTCCGTATTTAGCAGGTTTAGCCGTTTATGATGCATTTTAAGGACATATTAGGTTAATTGATTATTATTATACTTTAAGGATCACTTAAGCCAAGTTATACAAGTTTAGGGTTTTAAAGTGTAATTATCATAAAGTGTAAGGTCTTAATGGAAAATATACCTCCTTTTAGTTATTACATTCACCAATCAAACCTTTTAGTTATTATAATTATCAATAAGCCTTTAACTTACATATACTATACACGTAAACAAGTCCTACGTCTAGTTTAACTTGACCCATAGATACACCATCATACACGCATGTTTCAAGTCCCATTTAGACATGTAAGGGTCCAAATAAAAGGGTGTCGCGTGGAATTTACAAACAAGTTTAACGGACCAGCTTAAAATACTCATGTCGACATGTACATATATGATGCAAATTCATGATTTTATGTAGCTAGAATAATAGGTTAGTCTTAGCGTTTTTAAATCCTTAAATGAGCCACCACCATGTGTATGAAACCCCAAAGAACCCACGACCAGAATTGATTCACGACAGGAAGATAATAGCGCATAGCTCGACCTATATACGAGGGTTCATCTCATGTTTTATATAGTGATATATATACGTAGGTTATACTTATCCTTGATTCAACATTTAAGAGACATGCTAATGTACAAAAGGTAAGCTTACAAGGTCCCTATACAAACCAGGTTCTCAACAGAAAACAAAGGGTACATTTGATGACATGCAAAATGATCTTTTCATGATTTTTATGTAGTAAATAAACTAGGTTTCCACATGGTTTGAGTTAGTATTAAAGAGACACTTATATGGACACCAAACTTGCGTACAAAGCACCACATTCATGACCAGAATTGAATCGAAAGCAGAACACTAGGAGTGTATTAAGTCGACACATATACAAGTTTTCTTCATGGTTTTCCAGATTTTATAAGGTTCATTAAAGGTTCATTCGATGTTCTAATTAAGGTTTACATATCAGGTTTAGTATATCATTTATCAAGATTGATTAAAACAGAAAATTAGGGGCTGACTAGTACTAGCTTTGGCATGTTAGTGTTATGATTTCATGTGGCGAATACTTATGGTTTCGAGGTTAACGAGCAGCCAATAATTAAACGAATCAGATTAGCATGTTAATGATTTGTTTTAGATATATATAGATCATATATGAGGGTCGAATGGAGAAGAAAACAAAAGAAGGAATCGGTGATACCTGCTGTTACGAAGCAAATTAAAGAGAAGAACATGTCACGAATCACAACCCTACGAATCAACACCCAAATGCAGCCTTATAACCCACATATGATTACCACAGCAACACCCTTCGAACCTCGATTTTTGAGAGAGAGAAATAGTAGCAGAACTTGTATGTTTTCTGTTTGATTCGTATGAAAATAAGGGGAAAAGATATGGGTATATTAGATGAGCAAAAGAAAAAGGAGCGTGTTATCATGTAAGGAAGGTCATAATGTGAATTAATTGTGTTGATTAAGTCTTGATTACATAAGCGTGATTCTTGGATGAAATTGTGGAATCCTTATCTGTTTCATATTGTGAAGTTGAGTGAACAGATGGGCCAAAAACGTGAACAACATGTAGTACATAAGAAAAGGTCGTGGGATGGCTTAAAAAGATTAGGAAACTTTACAAATTTTATTTATTTAGTTAACTTTAGGTGATAGCTCATATAATGTATATTTTTAACATATAACATATAGTTTAGGTTGTCTAAATTATTACTAACATTGGGTTAAGGTTCAAATTAATTACGAAAAATGGAAATCCGAAATTTTGGGTTTTACAACTCTTCCCCTCTAAAAAGAAAATTTCCGTCCTCGAAAATTGAAGTCGCAAAGGTACACGGAGACGTACACGTTTAGGGCAGACGTAGCAATCCATAGTCTCATACAGATCATAACAATTTCGTTACTAAAGCATACAAATCTTACACATAACAGATGTCGGTGAGAATCTCGCAAGGAGGTACAGAATTTCAAACGAACATGAGGGGGACAATTAACGGATATAAGCCCTAGTCCATTCACGTACCATCCCCAGGCATTTCCCCAAGATGTCGTATGATTTCAATAAGTTCAAATTATATGATCTCGGTATTATCACGTTGATCAGGCGTCATAATACTTGCATCACATAACAAGTCCTTATTGTCATCATATTCTGCCTCGGGTCATGACAACCCATAACCAATATGACATCAAAACAGATAACATACAGATAACAAGCAACATACCAAATCACCAAAGAAGAAGGCCACCAACTTGCTCGAAACGGTTCCTCATGACTCATTACTGACGATCCAAAAGAAAAGCTGAGATATTAACAAAATGCCAAACGATAAAACTTCACGATTCAAACCGAAGTTCAACAAATCAAGAAAAGCAATACCGATCGTAATCACTTAATGTAATATTAAACCGCCTCAAAACGCATGACAAACAAATCGGAGTAACATAAGTCGCGCCTAAATCATATGAAGTAGATGAACCTCTCACCACCGTAGAATCTTGTCTCCGCTTTTGCGTCTTTGGTTGATCCGTCCGCTTCCTCCAACAAAGATCCTCGATGTCTCCAAAGAAGACGGCAATGGTGTGGCTTCGCTTCACGAACCTCTCCACCAGAACTGCTAAAGAACGTTAGGGTCGGCACCATCGCCTTCGACTTACGAGTAGTCTCCACCTAACGATCGACAAATGGATGTACGAAGACAAAATAACAAAGTTTAATGCGAAAAGAAGAAGGCCAAATCAAGAAGACAAACGAATATCAATTTCAAACCCGAAGACAATCAAATGAATCGAAGAAAATCGTAATGCATTTTAAGCCTAGTGTCTACCCAATTCCTCATGTGTCAATCCTAAGGTCAACAAGACGAAACCTTTGCTCGATACCATAATTGTAACACCCCAACCCGTGTCATATCGTAACATACAATTAAAATCTTTACAAACGGATACCTTAAAATGAAGTATCAAATCATATAAAAAATTTGACCGACAAGGAATACAATATCCAAAATGAAGTGAAATCTCAAAACAAAATTCTTCAAAGTAAGTCCCAAAGTAATAAGGTAACTAGGGTTGGCCCACTCGTGATAATCCAACTCTCACCATCAAAGCCCATCTTCCAACCTAAAACCCGCCGCAGAAAAGAAATGCGGTGAGCTTAAAAAGCCCAAAGGAATGATATAACAAAATGAAAGCTAAATAAAATCGTAAATGCTAAATGGAATAATGAAACTAATAACAAAGTCGCAGTGAAATGAGGACAATGAGTCAATGAGGATCCCGCAGAACACAATTATACAGATATCCAAAGCACCTATAACAAGGAGAACGAAGCAAAGCAAAGCATCATGACAAGCATACAAGCACATACAAACCAGTATACAAGCATCAAACATAAGCAAGCATAGCAGACGCCATATCCACACAACATATACAAAGATACAATCAATTCAGAAATCATAAGCCATACAAGTCAAAGAGAAATCTAAGGCAAACGGAAGCAATTAATTAGTAAGTGAACATGGCAACACACATGTCAAAACACTTATTTGAAAACATAATCCGTGATCAAAATCAAAATTACCAACCAATGAGTCAACACATGGCGCCACACGTAACAAGTAGGAATACAACATACGATATAATTGAATGAATCAAAGACATAGCAGACAACAAATTAACAAGCCATAATTCACAAGTTGAACCATTCACCCAAATCAAAACGTAGCATAGGCAGAAATGTAAACATGGCAGGTCAACAATAAACAGATAAGAATACAATGGAATAGTCATAGTCCACAAGATTAACCGAACAAAGCACACATAATAAACCGACAAAACTATCGATTACACATTAGTATGGTCACCAGACAATTCAGAGGTTCACATAACAATGAGATCACATATCATCAGATGAAAACAGGTAACTCAAATAACCGCATATTAATCACATCATAGCAGGATAATCAATAGTCACATAAAACATAAATAGCATAAACAAATCCAATAAACATATAATAACCCTAAGACGTGAATGGAACGATAGTCCAAGTAACGGAATGAGAGTGTGATGATCAAAGCAATGGAACATATATATATATCTTGGTAGTAGAGTGAGTCATATAAGGGTATTGGGTAAAGGACAACAATTCGAATATGGTGCAGTTGGGAATCCGAAGGTACAATATAGGTATATTAAAAGTGTAAGGGTTGTCGAAAATCTATCCCAGCCAACAATACAATACAATACAATCAATAGTGGCATTAGCACCCAATATCCAATAGTAGCCATTGTATTTGGAGGTGACCTCGGAATACCAAATCAATAGGAGGGAGACCTCAAGAACCAATGGAGTAGCTAGCTCCCAAATGTGAGGGGTGTATTGCACACACGCACCGCATCACCAATACAATATCAATATCAATATCAATCCAATACAATACAAATCTAGGATGCATCCATACCGCAATACAATAGTGGCCAATACGATATATCCGAAGCGCGAATAATCAATACAATAATGGGGACGGTGTGTAACATCACTCAGACACACTAGAGTCATGCCATTGGTGCATCAATGACACGGACATGGAACCCTATGCCTAGTTAATGGCTCGGTATCAATCAAGGGTCAAACCAAGGTTCAAAGTGTAGCAATATATAAGTTTTCAAAATTAAAGGTTCAATATCAATGGTTCAATATTCAGTGGGTCATAGCAATAGTTCAATATCAAAGATTCAGTAGCAATGGTTCAATATTAAAGTTCAGTAGCAATAGTTCAATATCAAAGGTTCAATAGCATAGCTTCAATAGCAACAGTTCAGTAGCAAAGGTTCAGCAGCAATGGGTTCAATAACGAAAGGTTAGTCTTAGCGTTTTTAAATCCTTAAATGAGCCACCACCATGTGTATGAAACCCCAAAGAACCCACGACCAGAATTGATTCACAACAGGAAGATAATAGCGCATAGCTCGACCTATATACGAGGGTTCATCTCATGTTTTATATAGTGATATATATACGTAGGTTATACTTATCCTTGATTCAACATTTAAGAGACATGCTAATGTACAAAAGGTAAGCTTACAAGGTCCCTATACAAACCAGGTTCTCAACAGAAAACAAAGGGTACATTTGATGACATGCAAAATGATCTTTCCATGATTTTTATGTAGTAAATAAACTAGGTTTCCACATGGTTTGAGTTAGTATTAAAGAGACACTTATATGGACACCAAACTTGCGTACAAAGCACCACATTCATGACCAGAATTGAATCGAAAGCAGAACACAAGGAGTGTATTAAGTTGACACATACACAAGTTTTCTTCATGGTTTTCCAGATTTTATAAGGTTCATTAAAGGTTCATTCGATGTTCTAATTAAGGTTTACATATCAGGTTTAGTATATCATTTATCAAGATTGATTAAAACAGAAAATTAGGGGCTGACTAGTACTAGCTTTGGCATGTTAGTGTTATGATTTCTTGTGGCGAATACTTATGGTTTCGAGGTTAACGAGCAGCCAATAATTAAACGAATCAGATTAGCATGTTAATGATTTGTTTTAGTTATATATAGATCATATATGAGGGTCGAATGGAGAAGAAAACAAAAGAAGGAATCGGTGATACCTGCTGTTACGAAGCAAATTAAAGAGAAGAACATGTCACGAATCACAACCCTACGAATCAACACCCAACTCCAGCCTTATAACCCACATATGATTACCACAAAGAACACCCTTCAACCTCGATTTTTGAGAGAGAAATAGTAGCGTAACTTGTATGTTTTCTCGCTTGATTCAGATGAAAATAAGGGAAAAGATATGGGTATATTAGATGAGGAAAAGAAAAGGAGCGTGTTATCATGTAAGGAAGGTCATAATGTGAATTAATTGTGTTGATTAAGTCTTGATTACATAAGCGTGATTATTGGCTGAAATTGTGGAATCCTTATATGTTTCATATTGTGAAGTTGAGTGAACAGATGGGCCAAAAACGTGAACAACATGTAGTACATAAGAAAAGGTCGTGGGATGGCTTAAAAAGATTAGGAAACTTTACAAATTTTATTTATTTAGTTAACTTTAGGTGATAGCTCATATAATGTATATTTTTAACATATAACATATAGTTTAGGTTGTCTAAATTATTACTAACATTGGGTTAAGGTTCAAATTAATTACGAAAAATGGAAATCCGAAATTTTGGGTTTTACACATGGTTTTAACCCATGACCCATGGACTAGATGCATTGCATCTTGTAGATACATTGTATCTACTTGGATACCCATGGTCCAAAGTCTAGGACCCATGACCCATAACCCATGTCCCAAAACCCATGGGCAAAAGTGAGCGTCCCACGGATCCCCAGTAATACAATGGACGGCTCCCTCAAGTGAGCCATTTCTTCATTTTGGGTTTCCACTCCCACATATACTTTCCCCAAGTATTGTAACCTTCTAACCTCAGATCCTAAGGATCTCTCTATGTAGTTTTTCTTTTGTTTTTGTGTGATTCTCAAGGTTCCTCTTAAAGGCGAGATCACCACCTCTTGAAGTCGAGAAAGCTGAAGTCCATGAGTTGCCATGCTTCGTCATCATCAAGACTACTGAGGTTCTCTTGTTGATAGTTTTTTCTTCCTCAATAGAAGTGTTGTGTCCAAGGCATTAGTGAAGGATGCCGAAAGAGTCAAGACGAAAGCATTAGTGAAAGGTGATTAACGTCCGTGTCAAAATCATTAGTGGAGAATGCTAAAGGAGTCAAGACGAAGACATTAGTGAAAGGTGCCAAACTTCCGTGTCAAGGGCGTTAGTGAAAGATGCCTAGAAGTCAAGTCAAGTGGCATTAGTGAAAGATGCCAAGGTTGTATAATTGATGAGGTGCATCAATATACAAATAGAGATAGGTCGTATCCAAGGATATTGATATCCTTGATGATGTTGTAATAAGGAGTGGGTCTCCTTTGGGATAGGTGTTGTGTAGTGTTGGGTAGTAGTTCCTCCATTATAATGGAACTCGGTATCTAACCTAGTACCGGATGAAGGGTAGGCGACGTTGTGATAGGTGTGGTTCTACCTTGTGGTAGAACTTGGTGGTTAGCCTAGTACCGGAAAAAGAGTAGGCGACGTTGTGAAGGCTTCTCCGACATAAGGAGTTGGAGTGGTGTAGTGTTTACGAACTCTCGAGTAGGTGACTCGGGGAGTGGAGTAGGGCAAGGAAGGTGTCCTTGTAGCCGAACCACTATAAATACTCTTGTCGTGGTTATGTGCTTCTTACTCTTTAACTTTCATTGCACATTTATATATCTATCTATCAACGTCCAACATACACATCCAAATAGATTGACATAAGTCGATCTAAATAGTTTAAAATGAAGTTTTAATTGGTAAAACTATTCAACCCCCTTCTAGTTTTCCATAATTCGCATCAGAGCTTCGTTACCAAGTTTTTTAGAGTATGTTGTACTTTAAAAACTTGATACAATCCGTGTATGTTTGAAAACTACAAAGAAGGAAATATTTTAAAACAGTTTTTTCTTTTATGTTAGATATTGATAGATTATTCTAACATTTTTATTTTTAAGAAATCTTCATGTTAGGATCCCTCCAAAGTCTTCATTTCTATTCAAAGAATCATGAAGTCAACTTTCAAGGAAGAACCTAAAAGTAATCGCAACCTACTTATTCTAAGGACATCTGATTACTTTAAAAGCTCATGAAATATTCTCGGACTTATGGTCACCATAAACCATACCAAGAGCATAGAGGTATGTTTATTTTTCATTTTCTAACCTACATCACATGAATATGTTGATACCATCTTTTATTTAGACGTTAATAATTGCTAGTCTTTTAAAAGTCTCTTTTCGCCACTTTCCCGACTTACTCATCATCAGGAATTGTATTCCTCTTGATCTCGTCAAATTAACGCCGTCACACAAATGGATCCTTGATAATTAACTTATCAAACTCGTTGACCAAACATCTTTCAATTAGAAACCTCAAAACTATTTTTGTTCCATAAGCTAGTTTATAACTTATTACAAAAATAATTCCAAACACCCTTTTTTCTTTCCACAGTAGCTGGATCCCTCTAGTTGTACTAGCCGGATCCCTAATACAAGGGATCCGGGGGAGCCGTGTGACAGAAACCAGCTATACGCCTTTCAAAATCAATTCTGCTCTTTTTCCCTCTCCTCACAAAACATAAAAACGACCCAAGTGTTGTTTTCTTAGGACTCCATATCCTCAAGCATCCTTCTCTCAAAAATCATTGTAAGTAATTATACTAATATGTTCTAATCTTCATCATCTTCATCCGATGGTTTATGGTTTTTTCAATTTTTCTAATCAATTGATAAAATTAGGTTTTGCAAAATTTATTACTAGAAAAGGTTTTCACATAACTAAGATTACATTGTGCTTACAACATTGTTAATACGAAACAAAATCATAAACCCAACTCAACAAATTTTGCCTAATTGGAATATTTGTTTTTCTAGGACCAACCATGCCTAAATCCACCCAACAAGACCACCATGATACCGTCCACTATCTCACCCAATACTATCGAAAAAAGGAGTTGTCAAAAACCGATCGCAAAGTCTTCAAAAGACTTGAAAAACGACTTATCCACGAAGGTCGTGTGGTCAAGGAATGTTTCCTTGAAAGTACCGACATTCGTCAAGTCTTCTCGGCAATCAAATTTGATTGTCTTCTTGATATTGATGTACAAATTTGTCCGGTTTTCATCTTTGAATTCTACAAAAGCGTTAGGATCATTCGAGACACCGATAATAGCATTTCAATCACCTTTATCATCAATAACCAAAATTTCACTCAACCCCTCAACACATTTGCTCAAATCCTTCGCATTCCTTGTGAAGGAATTTGTATGTACTCTCAAGATTGGGCAATATCCACTCAATCCTTTGCTCTTGATTCCAAATCAATCTACCATACTCCTCTTGATGACCCCGCAACAGTTCGAGACACTATTTTCAAAGTTAGAGCCGTCCAATCTCGTTTCAACCGCAACAAAGAGCTCATTCACCGTGATCCCTTTCAAATGGAACTCCTCAAAATGCACCCCACATATAGAAAATGGGAAGAAATTCTTAGGGAAAATGTCATTAGCTTGGTCGGAAACAAAGACCATCCAAATGCATGTCTCGTGCAAATGATTTATTGCCTTATTCACCAAAGGCCATTTAATCTCGCCTATTACATGGCGAAGAGAATGGTAGGGGTATACAAAGTTGCCAACATGGTACTTCCGTATGGTATGCTCCTAACACGACTTCGTGAATATGTTAGTGCAATGCAACCATCTCCAATCAATGATGATCATTTCCTCTCCGATCACGTCATGGTACTGTTACAAACAACCCTCTAAACGATTCATGGTCAATGGAATAAAACCTAAGGCTCTCCCGCACTCTCGGACGAAGAAGAAGTAAATGTCAACCCAAGCCAACGCCGACTGGACCCCATTGCCTACTATCAACAACTTCCAACTCTTCCAAACGAGACCGCGGAATTTAACCAAATAAAGGGTATGTTCCAATGCCTAGCTAACTACGTCATGAAGTCAGGAAAGAGGAAGAGAAAGGATTGACTAAAGAGACATTAGGATTATGCTTGTTTTCAGACATTCTGTTTATGAATGCTTATGTTTATGGAGTACTTTTGTTTGTTTGTTTGGATATTGTTATTACTACTCTTATCTATGATATGATTTATGAGATTTCATGCTTGTTTTTTGTCCTTTGGAGTAGAGATTAATAGAAATCAGTGTACATATTATGATGCAAAAACTTCATCCCTTTCTGTGATGCTTCTGATCTGCAGTTGCCGGATCCCTAAGAATGCACTAGACGGATCCCTCCTTTGAGGGAACCGTGGGTTCCGTGATGATTGATGAGCAATGCAGAATCCCACACATTAAAGCAGCTTACTAGATCACTTCACACTAGCTAAACATAAGGCCTTAGAACCAATTAAGTCCTCTTCAAGCTTAGAAAGCTTCACACTCACCCATAGCTCACTAATGATCACAATCAAAGTGCCTTTTAATTTGTCATATCACCAAAACTCATCATCCTTCCGCTCCTGCACTCATACATCATCTACCACATGTCAACACAGTTAGTTTTATAAATTTCTCAATTTTAACAAATTGATTTTAGTCATCTCTATCTCAAAATGGCTCAAAAACTAGTTTTTCAATTCTTATAATTTTTAAGGATTTTTTAAATTTTATCCTAAGTTTACATCTGATCTCTAGGATCATTTAACATGACTTGACACCATTAAAATTCCTAGTGTCATCCTTGAACACCCATTGGTGATCATAAAGTCCCATTTTCCTTCCATAAAAGACAATCATTAGCTACCTCCACTCATTACCCTTGATCATTTAAGTCACACCTCATTTAAAACACCTAAGAAGACTAAGACACTCAAGATGTGTAGGTATTAGATTGTACCAACATCTTTTTCTTCTCTTCTTGACTGCTGATAGCCGGATCGCTAGGATTAGCCTAGACGGATCCCTCATAGGAGGGAACCGGCTGGCAGATTCAGTAAATCTTGCCTAAAGCAATCATTTCAAGCTCTTTTGGCTAACTTGAACACTCCATCCTGCCTTAAATAAACTCATAGATCTGCACATCCGTGGTGACCCTTATGCATGCAAATCATCACATTTCTAAGGATTCTAGTGGCTTAAGTCTTTAATGCACTTCCCAAATCCTTCCCTTTATAAGTCATCTTGTTAGAATCATAGTCATCAACCACAAACATAAATGTCGCTTTTAGAAACCTTCTCCTTAGTCATTTCATCATGAGGAAAGCTCCTAGTGCTAACTCATCCACCCAAGGACCACCCAAGAAACTTGCTCGTGTTGTATACGAAATTTCCTCAACCGAATCATCTCCCGTTAAATCCACAAATGCTAGGATTTCTCCTCCACCAACTCAACCAATCAAACCAATCCCCAAGAGGATTGTTCCTACAAAAATATCATTTACCACCTCACAATCATCTCCACATTCCTACAACTTAGAGGACTTACCCTCTAGGCCATCTCATCCTCCACCATTACCAACACACTCTTCAATAGAGAATATTGTGCAACATAACCAAGGTGTTGAATCAACACTTGCACCGGTATCCATTTCTCCATTTCCCTCTAATGGTCCATTTTAGATTATGAGGAGACATCAAAGTCAACCACCCGACCACATGGAAGCTGACACATCTCTACCTCCACCATCAACTCTTGTTGAGCCACCATTAAATGTGCCCCCACCGATCCCTCCTTCATTTGAGGATCCACAACCTTATTCACTTGAACCTCCACATCAAGCCGCTCCATTTTTACCACCACCTTTTCCAAACCATGACAAGGATTGCTATCATTGTCAACACGTTGAAGGGTTGATACATGAACTACGTGAAGAGCAATGTATCATGTTTAATCACCTCCTCGAACGTTTCGATGAGGTCAACAAACCCAGAAAACCATGAGCTTAAGGATTAAAATGGTGCCTTAGTCTTAAGCTTAACTTAGATCGTTTAGGAATCACATTTCATGTTTAATCATTTTATTGAAAGATTGGACCAAATCAACAAGTCTACTCATCCTTAGACTCAAGCACATTGATTTTTTGGGTCACTTATTAGTATTAGTAGAAAATATATTACATGGCTAAATCATTCTCTTAGTTTTAGAGATTTATAGATCATCTCTTATGTTTTATTGAATGAAATCTTATATGCCATATTACTTTGAGTATATGTTTGTTGCTTGAATACATATCTCACTTTGATGTTAACATGATTGGTTACATCACCATTGTTGGATTCTGTTTTCAGACAGATGGATCCCTGAGTTTTGCCTAGATGGATCCCTCCAAGGAGGGAACCGTGGGATCCGTGCAACAGAAGACCTGTTTTCTACTAACTTGAGTTTTATTTGCAGGAAATTATGCATTGTATACTTGTTTTCTAACCCTTGTTTTGTAGATTTTCAAAAATACACATGAAGATTCTGACACCCTAAGTTAGGGGGAGCTTTGTGTCAAATAATACATTGCAAAATCATTTGAAATATAATCCTCATATGGATTACATTTCATGACGTCCCTTTTCAAAGTTGCAATCATCAAGGGGGAGCATTATCGTCACAAAGACTAAACCCTTTGCAAATATAGTTGCAATGCATTAGCTTAGTAGGTTTTTCTTACTTGACGCCCTCACAAAGGGATGGACTCGTCAAGGGGGAGTTAAGACGAGAACTTTTCCCGTCACTTGCTCTCTATTTTTTTTCTTTACACGCTTTTCTTAAAACATTGTGTTAGTTTCTTTTCGAAGCTCTTTTTGTTTCGACAAAAAGGGGGGAGAAGAGAGTAAAAACTCTAATTCAAACTTTTACAAATTTTAGTTTTTCCTTAAAATAATTTTATGTTTTGTCATCAACAAAAAGGGGGAGATTGTTAATACGAATAAGCCGTAAAATCATTTATTTATATTTTACGATCTTCTAATGTTTTGTCGATAACAAGCGTAAAATCATTTTAACGAAACAAATAAAATACGTAAATGGTTTGAGCCAATAGTTTACTAACACACATACGTTTTCACATAAAACACTAAACAAGTAAAAGTGATCTTATGATTTAGTAATACATATGTATAACAACTAGTGTTTACATATTGGGTAAATATATACATAACTAGTATGTATTATAATGGGCAATATAAATGGGTAGAAACTCAAGTAATTGACCCATTGACTAAGTACATTGAATGTAGTTGGGTATAACCCAAAGTCCATGACCCATACCCTTGGAGCATAACCCATAACCCATTGCATGACATCATGCATAAGTCCTATATGGATATTATCTATGACCCATGGTTTTAACCCATGACCCATGGACTAGATGCATTGCATCTTGTAGATATATTGTATATAATTGGATACCCATGGTCCAAAGTCTAGGACTCATGACCCATGTCCCAAAACCCATGGGCAAAATGGAGCGTCCCACGGATCTTCAGTAATACACTGGACGGATCCCTCAAGTGAGGGATCCATGGGATCCGTGGAACAGTAGCTAAATTTCTTCTATAAATAGTGAGCCATTTCTTCATTTTGGGTTGCCACTCCCATACATACTTTCCCCAAGTATTGTAACCTTCTAACCTCAGATCCTAAGGATCTCTCTATGTAGTTTCTTTTTTTGTTTTTGTGTGATTCTCTAGGTTCCTCTTAATGGCGAGATCACCACCTCTTGAAGTCGAGCAAGCTCAAGTCCATGAGTTGCCATGCTTTGTCATCATCAAGACAACTGAGGTTCTCTTGTTGATAGTTCTTTCTTTCTCAATAGAAGTGTTGTGTCCAAGGCATTAGTGAAGGATGTCGAAAGAGTCAAGACGAAAGCATTAGTGAAAGGTGCTTAACGTCCGTGTCAAAAGCATTAGTGAAGAATGCTAAAGGATTCAAGACGAAGGCATTAGTGAAAGGTGCCAAACGTCCGTGTCAAGGGCATTAGTGAAAGATTCCTAGAAGTCAAGTCAAGTGGCATTAGTGAAAGACGCCAAGGTTGTATAATTGATGAGGTGCATCGATATACAAATAGAGATAGGTCGTATCCAAAGATATTGATATCCTTGATGATGTTGTAATAAGGAGTGGTTCTCCTTTGGGATAGGTGTTTTGTAGTGTTGGGTAGTAGTTCCTACATTATAATGGAACTCGGTATCTAGCCTAGTACCGGATAAAGGGTAGGCGACGTTGTGATAGGTGTGGTCTACCTTATGGAAGAACCCGGTGGTTAGCCTATTACCGGAAAAAGAGTAAGCGACGTTGTGAAGTCTTCTCCGCCATAAGGAGTTGGTGTCATGTAGTATTTACGAACTCTCGAGTAGGTGACTCGGAGAGTGGAGTAGGGCAAGGAAGATGTCCTTGTAGCCGAACCACTATAAATACTCTTGTCGTGGTTATGTGCTTCTTACTCTGTATCTTTCATTGCACATTTATATATCTATCTATCAACGTCCAACATACACATCTAAATAGATTGACATAAGTCTGTCTAAATAGTTTAAAACGAAGTTTTAATCGGTAAAATTATTCAAACCCCCTTCTAGTTTTCCACAGTATGTGTTCACACCTGCAAGATGAAGAGGTTGAAGTTTATCTTCTTAATAGTTCTTTTGAAAAAGTGCAAATGCAGGGCATGATTAAAAGAAACTACTTACGTAAGTATGAAGTTTTGCCGTTTCAAAAAGCTTGGACTTGGCTTCCTATATACTCATGAATGGATAAGGACGCATGGCTTGTAAAGCGTCAAGTAAAAACATCAGAGATGTAGAAACTTGTGTGTATATTATCTTCAGGTATTCAAATGAGTTGACGGGTTCAATCGTTAAACACCCCGATTCTCGAATATTTGGAATGTGTAATATACTAAGATGAAAATTCAATCGAAATACATTTTCATTTATGCATGAGTTTGATTTGTTTTGTTTATTGGGAAATCAAGGATTACACTAAAATGCGGGAGGATTGTTGGTGATTTTAGTGTCATCAAACATTTTTATGTAATGCTGATTTACCCGAGACCAAAGTGATTTCAAGTTAAGCTCTAGTACAAGTAAGGAGTTGCGGAGTGCACATTTGTATAAACTAATTAACTTGATTTCAGATACAATAAATGGTAAAGTTTGTGACCGAAAATTCGTCACTAGGATGTTGCAACAATTTAATACATGATGACTATTGGCAATAGTAACAGAAAAAATTGTCACTATTAATTGTTGCAGAAATTTATTTTTAAAGTTAGTTACTATAAACATAACCATTCATGAAAGGGTGTGACTTTTCATGAAAAGTCACTTTAGACATCATTTTAGTATTTCATGAAGAAGATGAATAATCATAACAATACATATATCAAATTCTTCATGTTTTGCTCTTTTTATTTTTCCTAGAATTTGAGTGTTCATTCTTGTCTTATCTCTATACAATTTTCTTGTAACCCAAGGCAATTAATAGGGTAGAAATGTTGTATCAGGAAAGTGAACTTTACACGATTCAAGAATTTATCCGGGCAATATTTGATCATGAAGAGCCTAATACCAACATAACATGCCCTATGTAGAATCACTCATTAGAAAAGCAGTTAGGTATGCCGCAACAAGTGACAAGAAATTCCTTGCGGCCCTGTTAAAGATGCACTTTCATGATTGTTTATCTAAACGTTAAGATTATAATTGAAGTATTGGCGTATTTGGAATCATTATGAAGACGTTAATAATAATGAAAGGATAAAAAATGTATGTAGGCGAACCCAACCCAACATGTTCTGCCTTAACTAATAATGACCCTTTTTTACCCATTAACCCACCGGCCCTTCCTACTACCTCTATTTAGTTTGATCGACATCGTACGTATTGATCAAAAGTTAAAAGCGGACGAATGGTCAATTGTCTTTACTTTTATTGCACAAACATAAAATTTTGCACAAAAGCTGTCACCTACGATGTTATATTTAGCCAACGATCTTTGTAAGATAGTTGCATTGTCTTTGTTTTATTGCTATTTTAAGTCACAATAATCAGTATCAAAACTCAAAACCCAACCATCCCTTAATTTCATATAAACATTAATCCAATTCATTAAGCTTAAGCCTGTTACCATTTTGTAATGATCTTTTTCGTATCTACTTTGCAGCCGAAGCTTAATGTACATGGTGGTGGTGTGTTGATGGGACATCCTTTAGGTTGCAGTGGTGATCGCATCTTGGTCACTCTTTTGGGGGTAAGTTTTACATATGTGAATCAAAGGGTACTTATGTAAATGAAACAAAGTAAGAGTACAAATGTATATTTGTGGTTAACTATAGCTGTGATTATGCAGATTTTGAAGCAGAAAGGTGGCAAATACGAAGCAACAGGTTTGTGTAATGGAGGAGGAGGTGCATCAGCTTTCATTGTGTAACTTTTATAAACAGATGGAGTTCAAAGTGTGGTGGCTGCCTTTATGTTTGCATTTTCGTGTTATATTTATTCCCTATAATAAGCAAATTTGTGTTTAGTATTTCGATCCTTAAGACTTTATCACAATCACTCTTGTAATTCACAATATATATGCTAAAATCGTGTGTGTTCTTTCTTCACGCAATACCTAATTAAGTGTTGAAATCTTTGGTTTGTTAGTCTATAAGAAGTTTAAACAAAAAGAGTGTCACATGGTTTATCATTTTATGGATGAATTTCTACGTATCGTACTAATTGATTTCATGAGTTGAGATCCATGTAGAACTCATATTTGTCATGTAACCAATTAACCAATCATACCATCTATTTTTATTTAAATCATATTCCACCTTTTTTAAAACAACATATCTTGCAAACGGTAAATTTTCAAGGTACAAAAATACACCATCATAACGAGAATTAAATTATCTTTCTATAGATATGCATTGTTATATACTGACAAACATTTTTTTCAAAAATTCGTCCGAAAAATCATATATGATTTTAAAAATCATGTATGATTCGATTTTATTTAATCATATATGATTTTACAATCATATATGATTCTCAAAAATCATATGTGATTCAGTAAAATCGAATCATATATGATTTTCACAAATCATATATGATTTTGTTGACCAAATTTTGAAAAAAAAAATTGTTAAATATATATAGTAGTGCATATCTATAGAAAGATAATTTAATTCTCGTCACGATAAGATAATTTTTATCGCGTAACGATTAACGGTTTGCGAGATATTTAATTTTTAAAAAGGGTGAAAGTTTATCATAATAAAAATAAATGCTATTATTAATGAATGGATCATGGTAGAATTTTGCCTTATATTGAACTTTGCTTTGATTTCATTTGCTTGAAAGTGTGTTAATCAAACTCAACCAAATAAGTTACCGTTCAAAAGAAATGCTAACTCAACCAAATAGTTGGCATATATTTTTCTTCAAGTAGGCTTGTACAACTTGCTACCCATGCAGGGACGAAGCCAGGAACAAATATGACAGGGTGCACAAGTTTTTTTTAACCATAATAAAGTTTAAGATGCTAACTAACTAAGACTTAAAACACATTTCGATGGACCGGGGTCATTTTTGATATATTTGAGAAAAATCGATGTTTTTTCTTAATATTAACACTAATTCGAAAAAATTCATAGTTGTCCCGGGCACCCACGAGATACCCCTGGCTTCGTCCCTGTACCCATGGTAACTGTTCTCAAATGAATGTTCATTCACATTTGTGTAACCTGTATATATCATAGTATGCTGCTTTTATTTTGCTTGCTTGCCCTTTACTATTCATGAGTAAGTTGACAAAAGAATAGAGAGCGCCTAAACGTTTGAACCAAGTTAACCAATTTAGAACGTTTTGGGTGGTTTGGTCAAAAACCATGGTAACTAAACGTGCATTCCAGACCACAACTAAGCATGCCATATTGGTGACACTTGGTCCCGAAGAAGCCATTAATTAACGACCACAACTAAACATTCCATTTTGGATGAGCTTAGAATATCTGAAGAGTGTGATAACTTGTGCCTGGTGTATTATTTCACCATGGATCATGAAATCTTGTTACTAAAACTTATCCTTTCATATCCTATTATGATATGATGTATACTACACCCATTAAAGGCTTCATGTTCTATTTACGTTTGGCAAAGGTCTATATTAGAAGTGTCGATGAGAGCCTATGAGTTAAGAAGAATACTCGAAATAAAAAATAGTTACATGCAAGCATATAAGTTGGTTTTAGGATTATTTTTGTAACGCACCAAAAAACATAACCACAAGCTTTTAAATAGATCGAAATGTGAGGGACTGAAATAGAGATATATTCAAAGTATCACAACCTTCCTTCATCATCTCCATATATATAAACAGCCATGCATGCATCACCATCATCTCTCTCACTTGCATAATTTTTACCCAAAATAAAAAACTAAAATGGAAGCAGTAAATGAAATGATAAAATGCAAATGGTGTAAATTTCAGAACAAAAGCGCTCACATCATTACAAGTCATGAAAAGCAATCGTGCAAAGTAAAGTTGGCCAATACTGGCGGGACCCAAACCGAACAAAAAGTGAAGAATCCTCAAGGATCAAGAAAAGAAATGGCGAAAAGAAGCCCGGGGGTAAACAGGAAGATAAGAAGAAGGGAAAGAAGTGATCGGATGAAGGATTGATGGTTCTTGGTGACGTCACCCGGTTCTTGGTGACGTCACCCATGCATATGTTTCTGTAATCGTTCTTTTTGTTCGTTAAGCTAGCATTTAGACTTTAGTTTTAAGATTTACGAGTAGTTGATTTGAGTTTGGATGAGAAAGATCGATGTTTACTGGGAATATGAATTTGATTTTAATGATAGATGGCGATCGATCAAGATATGATTTTTTCTGTGTATATTCTTTTGTATTGGTTAGTACTATTTGTGCAATTTGAGTTGTGTTTCCCGATGTCATCAAAACTTCGTTCTGTATGGTTATGTCAACTCCTCTTTGAGGCGTATTAGCTTATTCATGTTTATGAAGGATTTATGTTTTGTAATGGCATTGGGGTTTACGTGTTGGAACGAATCATAAACTCCTAAGTGATTTGCCGAATTTTTGCTATTAGTCTGCGTTTTTTGTTAACTGATAGGATTTATGATCGTCTTTTAGACTATATTTCTTAGGTGTAGTTATTGATTTGACGGTGGTGGTTTGCTACTTTAAGGAATGGTTGGTTGATCGACTAGTATTAGCCATTTTAGGTAGTTTGTGATTGTGCGATGGATACTACCATACTGCTAGGAAAGTAGTTTGATATTGTTATGTTTGTTATCAGGTGGGTAATTAAATACTCCCTCCGTCTTATTTTTATTGTCCCGTTTGACTTTAACTAGTCTTTTTTTTTTAACTTTGACCATTAATATATTTATTTGTGTTATATAATAATTGATGAAAATTATACTAATGAAAAATACATTTAAAGCCCAATACATTCATATATATTTTTCATCAATTATTATATAACACAAAAAAAAAAAAAATTATTGTCAAAGTTGAAAAAGAAAGACTAAAAAAGTAAATAGTCGACAATAATTTTGGGACGGAGGGAGTAATATTGGATGGACTGATTAATACAGATTGTGGTTTCACTAATTTTAATCTATACTACTATATAAAGCATTTAAGTGACATGTGTCATTTCTTTAACTAAAAAATAATAAAAAAGAAGAAGCTCTAACAAACTAAAATAAGGAGCTCCAATAATGGGGTGACACATGTCACTTCTTAACTAATTAATCACCTTTATTTTTAAGGGTTAAGTATATTTATTAGAAACTTACTTTCTCCAATATACATATCTAGTAAACCAACTTGTTTTATTACCGATATAGTCATTAAAACTTTCTAATTGTGAACAATATCAGAAACTTTCATTGCATCGTTAGTCCTTTATACTAACGGTCGTTAGTAAATAACTTAAATTTTCGCTTTCACGCTTTTAATTGTTTATACACGCCGCGTTTGTTTTATGCGCGCCATCTGCTTTATTCCGTTTTGCACGCCGCCTATTTTTACACGCCGATCGTTTTACAATTTTTTACACGCTTTCCTCCGCTTTTGCACGTATATAGAACGCCTAAAAGGGAAGATGTAAGAAAATGAAAGAAAACGTGATAAACGGAAAAAAATAAAAATAAAAAAATAAATAAATAAAGCGTCATACTACTCACATAAAGACAAACATATATTTTGTTTTTAAAATTAGAGGTTCATTTATTTTTTTACACATTTTTCGCTCAAAATAGACGAAAATGTGTAAAAACGGATGAAAACATGTAGAAAGAGACGGAAACGTGTTAAAACGGATGAAAACGTGCAAAAACGAACGAAAACGTGCAAAAACAGACAAAAATGTGTAAAAGAATGCAAAAGCTGAGCGAAAATGTGAAAAACGAAAAAAAAAACGTGTAAAAACGAACGAAAACGTGTAAAAACAGACGAAAACTTGTAAAAACGGACAAAATGGATGAAAACGTACAAAAACGGACGAAAACGTGTATAAACGAATGAAAACGTAAGAAAACGAAAATTTAAGTTATTTACTAACGACCGTTAGTATAAAGGACTAACGATGCAATGAAAGTTTCTGATATTGTTCACAATTAGAAAGTTTTAATGACTATATCGGTAATAAAATAAGTTGGTTTATTATATGTGTATATTGGAGAAAGTAGGTTTCTAATAAATATACTTAACCCCATTTTTAAATTTAAATATCTTTTAATTCGTTTAATTTTTTTATGATCTAATTTCCTCATATTTTTTAAAATTTTGTGTTTTTTAATTCAACATCTATTTTATATATTTTTATGAGTTTTTAGTTTTACATTTTTGTAAGTTTATTTTATTTTGATTCAAATTTTATAACTTTAACCTTTATTTCAATCAATACAAACTTTATTTATCAAAATCATTTACTTTTGGGAAAGCGTTTGACGGGTAAGAGATTGTGAAGGTCTTTTTATATGCGGGAATAATGAAGTCAAAGGAAATATACGGAAAACCCAAACAAACACATACAACTAACACATATACATTTGGAGTGTTGTGAAATGAATTTACTAAGCGAGTAGGGAATTGCGAGGAGAGTTATGTTAGCAATTCATTTACTATATTTATATATAATTTTATTTATCGCCGCCGCTGTGCGCGGGTATCCAACTAGTGCTATAAACGTTTTATGATTCATTTTGTTTGAACTTTTAGGCTTAATTTCTAATTAATGTCAATTAGGACTTTCGATGATTGGGTTTTATATATATTTTATAAGACTTTTCTCTGAATCTCGAAATGAAATTTTCAAAACAAAAAAGCTACTGTAATTAAATGTTGATTGGATATGCTTCGATTTTCTAGACACCGTATTTTTTAAACATGTTAGTGGATACCAAATCTCAACCGTTTTATTATTATTATTACTAGTTTAAGACCATACACGGGCAGTATAAGTAAATATTGCAATTGAATTTATTTGCCCAGTTATGGATTTGTTAGAGTAGAAATAGATTTTATGATACAACTGATAAAATGTGTGCCTGTTAAAAGTATCCTTAACGATCAACAAAGGAGTAAACTTGACCCTAAAAATATTTTGGGAGCCCAATGTTATTAATGATGTTCGACTACCATAGCAAAGAAACACATAAACCAATAAGCATCTTCAATATACTTTTGTAATATGCCACTTATTAGACAAGCTGTTCAATGCTTAATGTGGTATGACAGGCCTCAAATTTGACACGCCATACATCTTTGCCACAACTTGCTCTTACAGCAGTTACATCAATAATGCCGAGACCGGCGTTAGTGTGGTGTTAACCGACGTTAGCTGGTGTTATTGATGGGGTCCCGGCGTTAAACAGGCGATAGAGTGCCGGTGTTATTTGCCCAACGGGCGTTATCAACATTAAAAATCAAAAAAAAAATCAAAAAAATAAAAATTTTACAAAACACCCTCAACCTATTCAAATTCAAATTTAAAGATATCTTGGTTAATGCATGGGATAAATTCAAATTCAAATTTGAAATTTAAAAATCAAATATGAGTGGATTTATTTAAACTCAAAATCAACTCGCTTATATATACAACTCTACCGTAGTTGTTTAGAACACACAACACACACAAGTTACACACACAACTCATACACAAAAAATGTCTCGCAAAGATTTTTCTCAAGAATTCCCAAGTCCAAAAGTTACTGGAAACCATTTTCAAACTCCAACTCGCTTGTTGAAACCAACTTTCCAACTCCGAAGAGTTTGATGTTTACTCAACACCACCGAATCATTTTCCTGCTTTTCCAAACGAAAATGTATTTTTAAACTCTCCACCGTGAACAATCCAATTGTTCCAACTCCACCTGTTAACACTCCACATGTGTATCTTGAAAACAACCCATTCGGGTTAAGTGAGGCTTCCTTCGTCAACTTGAACAAGACAAAGAAAACTATTGGGAGATTATGGAAGATCGTGCACGCGGAAGTCGCTCGTCGTGAGCAAGAAGCAGGAAGCTCGGTATCTTCAAGATAACTACTTTGACATAATGGAGACTCGGCTCGTTAATGGCGAGTTTAATTCCCTTCAAGTTCGAGGGTTGGGTTTCGATGATTCGTTTTTTTAAGTTTTAGTAGTTTATTTTCATCAGTATGCGTTGTAGTTTTAATTTTTAATGTAATTCATGTTTAACGCTTAATGTACTTTGTGTTTTAATGTTAAATGTGATATGTTTTTAATAAATGAAGTGTTTGTTTTAGTTTAGGGGTTGAAATTGAGTTTAACTTGGGATGTTATTGTTGTGGGTGTTTTTAGGATGTTAAGGTGAAATATTAAAGGCGATGTGGCGGCCGACGTGGAACAGTGTTAAACTTTAACTTGTGTTATTGATGTACATTGATAACATCAACTTATCCTGAATATTAAGTGTCAATTTTCCCCGATAATGCTTCTAATTTATATCATTTATATGGATTTACGCTTGTTTTCCATTGTTTTCCACTTTCAGGTAAATTACGAGCATTGGAGCTAAAGAGACGCGGAATTAGAGAATTATCAATGATTTATCATAGTATGCTGATTTTTAAGTATCTTCCTCGCCATTATCCTCCTCAGTATCTTCTTCCTCACCATCATCCTCCTCACTATCTTCTTTTTCTTCTTCCTCGCCCACATCCTCCTCACTATCTTTTTTTCTTTTCCTCCTTACCTTATTTGTCTTCTTCCTCACCGAGATTTTCTTCCTTACTAGCATCATCTCCAGATCCATCATCAAAGCCATTTTCACCTCCAAAGTCGTCTTGCTGATCAACTTCGTCATTTAGATTTTTTACATCCTTGAATATTTCTCATAGTAATCAGGAAATTTGGCATTACCATGGAGCTTTTCTTTAAATTGTTTCAGGGTCTTTTCTAGATCTTCCGTCTCATCATAAATGATAGAGAACTTCGCTCAAGCTTTTACAAAATCCCTACAAACAATTAACAAAAAAGTATCCGTTATTTAACCAAAAGCTCATAAATTACAAATAAAAGTATATAATCACATGTGATCCTATACTACATTTTTATTTTTATTTTTAGTTTTTTAATTAAAACTAAAAGATAATAGTGGAATAAATCTTTTATTTTACATTTAGATAATATTTCTATTGCTAAAATCATTTATCTATAATTTAATTTTCAATTTGGAATTTATGAGTATTATTAAGCTTAAAAAAATATTTATATAATTATAAGTTTTACAAAGATATTGACGTAATATTAAGTTTTCAAATGATATAGATGCAATTCTTCTTTTTTTATTTTATTCTACTAACTTATTGATATCTCTATTTTTAGTCTTTCGTGTTTAAGTGTTCCGTTTCAGATATCAGATAAAAATCATGGGCGGTATTTTATTCAGTTTCTATATTTAATTTACGTCAACCCTTTCAGTTTCTATGGGTATGTTTGGCGAATGGGTCAATGGGCTAGGCTTTATTATGTCAAGTTAAAATTTGTATTTTGGTAGACTTGTTTGGCAAATGAGTCAATGGGCTTATTATTGCAAAATTACTAAAAATGATATAATTAAATGAGTTTTATGGTATATGATAGATATTTTTATGGGTAAATATGTAATTTATAGTTCATAAGCCCCGGGCTAAAGTTTTTAGCCCCTTTTATGGGGCTAAAGTTGTAAGCCCCTTTTAGGGGCTTATGATTTCATAAGCCCTCATGACAAACGAGACTTATTTTATAAGCCGGCTTATTTTAGAATCCCAAGCCCTATAAGCCTCTCCATAAGCCCTCTCCAAACACACCTTATCTAGCACACTCTTTTTAGCATAAAACTTTAGGGGATAAATAAAAGAATAGTGAGATGTGGAGTGAGTAAGAAGAAAATTGGACCAACGTTACGACTTTCTTGGAACAAGGCTTCGTTCGTGTTCGTCCGGTTCGTTTACAGCCCTAGATCCCAACGTTAAATAAGGTCCGTCTATTTTTCATGGTGTTGCTGTTGAATATGTGGCATTTTCGGAAAATAAAAATTCGTTTGAAAGTACCCCAATTTTATGAGCTAAATAACATGCTGTTCACTAAATGAGGAGGAGTAAGGATAACAAAGAGTTTTACAACATAAAAAAGGAGCAGGTGTTGGTTTGATAGAATATATACTAAATTATAAACTATTAGGACATTTTAAATAAATAAGTTTTAAAAATTTCAAATTAAACAATTATTTGGTGACCGGTTCCCATGTCCCGTGATTTTCCCGCTAGTCAAAAGCGAAAATCGCTTTTATTTGATCTCGCAACGTAATGACACCGCCATAAAACTTGAGACATAGAGAATCGCAGTAGGCCTTTAGATAAAAAAATGCATGGTCAATCGATTATAACATTGTCATTTGGATAGTGTCATGTTTTAGTGGGCATCAACTATTAACAAAAGCGAAGTGAAACACGATCCGGATACAACCAAGAACCAATAGAAGAGCTTAAAGCAACAGAAAAAGCCAACATACGCGTAAAAACTTACGATGGGTAGCATATCCACTCCGCAAGAAACAAAGAGACGGCCCAAGAATCGCTATAGGAACAACACATCAAAAAGAATGAATACCATAAAAGAGCACGACATTGACATGTAAAAATAAAGGCACACATACAACGACACACATATATCAAGAGCTACTAACCTTCAAAAGACAATGGCAACACGTCATCCAATTTCCCTTGCCCTTTCCAACGCAACCACCGGGCCCGACAACCGCCGACAATCATTGACATCCGGTTGGCTACAAGAGCCGAGCTCATTAATGAGTATCCCGCGCCATCCTCATAGGCGAGGCGCAAAGTGTCCGAAACGTGATGAGGAACCAAACCATCATCCACATCCATAGGATCTCCAAACCGATGACCTTCGTTAACCACACACCGACGCAGAACCGGAAGCCGCGAAAAAAGAATGACCAACATCCAAATAACTTGGATCGACCTAAGTAAGAATCGGTAACCACAGCGGGACTACCAAGGATTGATTCATCGCCCCGCAACCTACAACCACTCATCGCTCCTACGCACGGCCTTACTCTTAATTTTCATATTTGACACCCACAAGGTACAAAACAACAATTTCCTAGGCACCCCAAAGAGAGGATAGAACAAAGAAAATCAACGCAACCAATGTAAAGAAAAAAACCCGCAAAAACACATACCCTAAAAATCAACAACAAAAGGCAAGAGTTAAAGCACCGATTACCTAGCTCCAACAAACGGTGAGTCCGAAACAAATACACGGAGATGAAGATCGCACTGGTCGACGCAAAACGCAGAGCGTGAAGGCACGTATGCAAAAGAGATGACACGTTAGCAAAATAAAGAAGGCGGTATTATCCAAAGTTGTGTTACTCAGAACCATATGTAGACAAAGCGGCAATTAACAAAGAGGCCAACAATAACCGTGAATGGGTCAAGAAAAAGCCGCCAAAAAGGGCCACAAAGGCAAGAGCCCTAAACGATGTGAGTGGGCACCGCTTTGTGTCCCCATTTATATATCTTATAATTTATAGTTAACGATGACACTAGAAGTAGACATTCATGTGCCCTTTGTCCCGCTCACTTTATCCCCAAAGACAAAAACTTTTTGGAATTTATAATCTCATTTAATAACTAGAAGATATAGTATGGCGGGACCAAATTTTATTTGTGTCTCTTCTAAGTTGACATTCATTGAAGGGCAAATATCAAAAAAAAGTATTATACTTGCCACCTATTCCTCTTCAGGGTAGCGAACAAAATTTTTTGCTTCTGCGGGTAATATACTTTCAAATTCATCCTCTTTAGGGTATTTTCATGAACAGTTGGACAATTTTGCCCCTATTACCCAGAAGAGGAAATGGAAAGTATGATACTTTTTTTTTTAAATAATAAATAATATACTAGCCGTACGGAAAACGTGTTTTGGCTAAGAAAACGGAATAAGAATTAACAAGGGTAACGTATTTGTGATAGGGAAACGAATGTATTTTGGCTTAATTTGATCGGCGACGATCAAACTCAATAGGTTTATGGGTTAAGATGCGGAATTGACCGCTTTGATACCGCTTGATACACTCTTACAGAATCAACGAGATTCAAATAAGAATTGAGCTTAAGAATTAGTTAATAGGATTTGTTATGGCTTACTTGACTTGTAGAAGTTTATTACAAGAGAATTACAAAATCAAAACCGCTTACAAATGTGAAATGAATTGTGTTATATACAAATGAAATGATGAAATGGTCAGAACGACTTTTTTCCGCTTAAATGGTAAGGGTTAAACCGCATATTTGAACCCCACACGTGCCATGCACGCAGATACTTATTTAAACTATGTTGGAAATGTATATATTTACAAACATGTGAATGTCCGGATTCGAACTCGTGACCACAAACATGGTCCGGATTGCACACACTAGCGAATGAGAATTAAAGTTAATAATTAATGTTTATGTTTACGATTAATTATTGCACATTAAGTCCGGTTAACGATCGTTAAGTATTTAACGGAAAAATGACTAACGACCGTTAAATGAAAAGAGAAAGGACTAGAAATGGAAAAATTGGAAAAGTTATGGGTTTGGCTTTGGGCTTTCATAGTGGTCGGCCATAGGGCCTCTCCAAGGCCTAATTCCCTAACTTGTTCTCTAAGTTTACCTACTAGTATATAAAGAGGGATAGGTTCTAGGGTTTCATACACTTGTGCATTGAATTAACCCTAGATCTCTCTCTCTCTCTAGTCTAATATTCGGCCGAACACCCCAAGTAAGGGAGTTTGGTTTCGCTTTTCTTAAACGAGGACTTGTGTTAGATCTAGCAATCGCTGATTCGTTTGGTTAATTCGTGTGTACAAGAACGTGGTTGTAAGACATTATTCTTACACCAATAAGTACTTCTTTGTTTTGTTTTGCTCGAGGGTTGTTTTGCTCTGCTCAAGGGATTTGACATTCGCAAGAGGTACGTTACGCATACTTTCAGTTAATTAATTTATTTGTTATGTTCTTAAGTCTTCCGCTGTGTACTCTTGATGTTTACTTGTTTATTGTATGTTATATATTTTATAAACTTAACAGTGGCATCACGAGCCTTGTATAACAAGTAATTAATTACTGAAACACATAATTAAAATAAACATGAATGTGTTATTATTTGTATGCTTAGATCTAGGGTTTGCAAATCCTAAACCCTAATTTTGAGGGGGGCGTTTTATTTGGTGCCCTAATTAGGGTTTTGTAAACTATTGTTTTAATTGGATTAGAAACCCTAAGATGCATGCAACTTTATGTGTATATGCGTAACTCGCTTAATTGCATTAATTGTTAAGTGTAATTTTATGTCCATGATAATTATCTGCATGTTTTATCATGGATCCGCTTTTATTGTATGTATTTCATGTTTAAGTGATATACACTAAATTCGATAGATCTAAAATTGGGAAAACCTCAATCATTATTAATTTAATCAATTATGTGCTATTTGGTATATATTTAGTTTTGACTTACGCAATCGATGAATCGATGCATGTGGTTCACCTTGTACATAGATGAAAACGGTGGAAGTCTTAATTAAATATATGCATATTGATGAACCTAGAATTGGTTATTAATAAGATTTATCAAAAGGTTTGCATGTGGCTATTTGCATGACTTATTTTTTTTTTTGTTATGCATTCATTGTTTATTTGTTTAATTTTTCAAATACTTGCTTGCTTGTTATGTGTAACAAGGGTATTTTTACAAGAAAAATAAACTGACCTAAACAATGGTGAAACATGTATTTTAAGTTTAGTAATCGTAATCATTTAATTGATTGATTTTTGCACAAAATAGTTAGAACGGCTCACCCATTAATGACAAACCGTGTGATGGGTATAAGGAGGACCGATTAAATTGTGACGCCCTAAAGATGAGGGGCATGCTTTATGACGACCGATTCTCCGCTCGTTTGTGCGTCTTAATGGAGCTACCAAGTATTCCTATATGTGTGCATTAAATCTTAAGGGCGAATTAGTTTTAATTCCATGCGCCACCTCGGTGGTAATTATCCGAAACACTAAGTGTTTACGCTTATGCAAAAGTACGGTATAATGGATGATAATTAACACTAAATTCCTTGATTGGTGAACCCAATACCTCAATTAAAGTTTGATGATGAAAAGCTTAAACATTAAAACAAGATATAAATGTTTTAATAAAACCTATGTTACGAAGATGAATGCATGACATCTTTGTACATATTTGATTTGACATCAAAATTATTACCCTTTAAATTTAAGTTATATGCCATCCAACGAAACGGAAACACCTAAGATTACCTTTTATTTGCGTGAGATCGTGACTTAGATCATAATCAAATGGTAAAATGTCCACGTGTCGTGAGAACGGGCATGGACGATTTTGCAGTTTCTTAAGTTGGACAACTTAATTGAGTTTTGTAGTGAGAACTGACAACTCAAGGCATAAGATGGGGTAAAACATGTTTACATAGCAATTGAAATTGGCTATATGTAAATCCCATAAATCTAGGAATTGCAATTGAAATTGGCAATTGAGCACAAGCTCTACCACTTTGTATAAGGTTCATTACTAGCAGATCAACTGACGTGATGAGATTATGACAATTTGGATCCTAGTTTTCGATGAAAATTAAAT
Source organism: Chrysanthemum lavandulifolium (assembly GCA_022545495.1). NCBI lineage: Eukaryota > Viridiplantae > Streptophyta > Magnoliopsida > Asterales > Asteraceae > Chrysanthemum > Chrysanthemum lavandulifolium. The sequence continues at coordinate 72,991,611 of CM040240.1, forward strand.
GGTTATATGTTTATGAACCATGGGTGTTTAATTTTCTTGAAAAGGTTAATTATCGAAAATACTAAAATTGAATTTTGTAATTTTTTGAATGTATAATTGCAACATTTAACCAGAAACGAAGTTTAGTCTTTGATCGAGAATTGTTCCATTCTGCTTTCAAACAAATGTTTGATCGAGAATAATTTACCGAAAAGACAAACGAAGCCTCTTTTCCATGGGAGAAGCATGAGACTCAATCATATTCCTTTTCATGAATGAGAAAGATATAATAGGAACATTTGAATTGTCTAAATTCTAATGTAACTCATAGCAATGAATTGCACATCTTATTTTCCATAAAGATTTCATTACCCTTATTTGGTGAATGAATCCTTTGTAACAACATGAATGTTGCTTAACTGGAAAACATGTATATGAGTTACAAAATTAGAAGCTAGACAAATTACCGCGAAAATTGGTAAAAGGCAAACTAGCATATTTTATCTAGTTGTTTTGCTTTAGCCTTTAAAGGTGCTACATACCAGTATGAGCATGGTAGGCCTGTTAAGAAAGAAATTGCATACCCAATTTTTCAAGTTAATAACGTTGATGGATAACCCATCATTCATAGAGTAGAATACACCTTTAGTACCTTAGTAATGATTATGTATGGTTCTTTAAAGGTGTAGGAAAGTAAAAAGCAAGCAAGTTGTTTTCATCGGTTATGCAACACTTACAATGTTGTCGATTCGGTGGGAGCATTTGTGTTGCATTACCGAATAAGAAGTTGTTTTGATGATTTCTAATTCAGTGGGAGCTACAAGCCTTATTTCCTGTGTAGTAACCCATATTATCTTCAAAGATAATTACTTTTCAATTGTAGGCACTTATGTTTATTTAAGGATAGTCATGTGCGTTTCCTTCTAATCAAATGTAGTCCTACATCTACTGGTTATATCTATGACACAAATCATATTAATCAAATAAATGAACGTGTACCGTGTTGTTTATCTGCTACATGGTGTTGTTCCATGCACAAGTGGGAGAAATCTTTATTGTGTGCAAGGTACAACACATATAAATATGATTTAAATAGGTTCTCTTGACCGCAAGGTAAGAGAGTAACGTTTCAATAGGAATTATACATTTTTTTTATGTGTGTGATTGCCACATTAGGAACATGTGTCAAGATGATAACAAATACTACTTTAAATATTTATGTCTAAGAAACACTTGTAGTTACAATTTATGTTACGTGAAAACGTGAACTAGATTATAGCCCAAGGTAAAATATCCACGTGTCGTGAGAACGAGCATGGATGATTTTGTAGTTTCTTCGTTGAACTTTTCATGGGATGACATAATTAAATGAAGTAATCTAATACTACTTTGAATTTAAGTATTCGTTGAATGACTTAAATATATGTAGTAAATATTAACTTGAAATATTAATTGAAATCTGAGGTGGTGTTCATAATTACTTTAATTATAAATGTTTATGATTTTGTAAAGTCACAAACATGAAGTCTTTTAATACAAGACTTATAATATAAAGTAAGACATTAACTTGCTATGTTTTAAGACATATGCATGAAGTCAATGAGTTGATCAATGACTTATAACGTATAGTGGGATTATAACTGATATGTCTTTTGACTTGGTCAAGAATACTTGTGTTATAATACATGCAATTGACTTGGTAATTCTATTGTACAATTAAGTTTTACTTTGTTGGTAAATAGGTAAGCCAAAGAATAGATGGTTATCTTAAATATTGTTAGATTATCTTACAATATAAATTCTAATGAAATACCATACTTTTATGGTATGTTCAGTTAGAAGAATCAAAATCTATTGGCATTGTTTGATTCAAAGATAACTATAGTTTCTTCCACATGTTATCAAGGTTAGTAGATTGAGTATAGATTGAATATACTCAATAAGACTCCAACCTAGAAGATTGATAAGACACCATTTGTTTATGAAATGTGATGAATCACATTAAGTCTTATAATGAAGTTCTGAATTTGTTAAACTACTTGTAGAGTGGGTTATAACAAACTAAAGTCAGGAACTGTCAATGTTTTTTTGTAATATCCCAAAAGAGAACAATGTATTGTTGCTCTACTTGCTAAACTATTTAGAGGTAATCTTTAAATTGTTAAAGGCAAGTGGGAGTTTTGGTTTAGATCTTGAAAGATTAAAGTTACAAAATACATAATCTTCTAAAATGCACTAGCAAATATCATGATGAGGCTAAACATGTATATGATAGACCTCAATATGATGGAATTATCATTCATAGATATGCAAGGATATCTCACATATTTAATATGTTGAGGAATATGATGCTGTCCATAAAGATAATCAATTTTAGATACATGGTTTATCTAAATGAAGATGATTTTCTTCAAAAGATGAAAACCCTAGTGGTTTAAATCTTTGTGTAGAAATCATATGGATAATATTGTACACGTATTTAATGTATGTCTAGTGATAATAATATTAATCATACTTAAGCAATTAACTATGATTGAATATTCTTTCCTAGATATATTAAATAGAAGTATAAAGATTATAATTGTTATACTTAGTTTCATTGATGTGAAATTTTGACAATGAATATCAAAACTCTTTGTTTTGGAATTACTTTTGCGAGGACGATAAGTAATGCAAAGGAGTTTTATGAATTCAAATAATCTTTGAATATATACAAACTACAAGAATCCATGAATGGATATATGCACGCATCTAGGAGATGATTCTTATGTTTAAAATTAAATCCATGTTTGATTTAATAATTAAAATAAGATAGCTCGTAAGTATTCCTGAAAGCTAGTGGGAGTATTATTTTTTAAATCTTATATGTTGTATGGGCAACTACATTCTACCTAAATTAAGTTTTAGTTGAGAATGAAACTTCGTTTGTAAGATTTGGAAAATAAAATATATAACCTTGGAATATATATGTTTATTATTATAAACATATGCGGTAAATAAATGAGTCTAATAGAACATGATGAGTACATATCTTTGACAAGATAGTATATGAATGAGATCTTAAAGTCTAACTTGAAGATTTATCATGAACATCATGTTGTGTATAAGGTTGTTGTATCATGCTTGATTACAAGATGATTTAACAACATTGTAATATTTATGTTTGGATTTAGAATTGCATTCCACAGCCTGGAGTTGCTCCCAGATTCTATACAACAAATTGTTGTAATTGTCATAGTCAACAAACTTGAGGTTTGTATGACACCAAACAAATAAATATTCAAAGTTTACGGATGTTTAAAGAGCATATTGTTGTACACAATGATGCTGGTATAATTGAGATGACACTCAATTCTAGTCATGGTATCGTTGGTGATGACCATGTTGACTAGTTATGCTCAATTAAGAGCATAGTTGCATTATACATTAAAGAATAAAGAATACTTTAAATTTTAAGTGTTGAAGGATGATTGTCATAAAAGGGTGGTTCAGGTTATCACGCATCTTATGGAATGATATGACAATATCAAGATATGTGTAAAAACATACAAGAAATTCACTTATTGAATTCTTGAAATAAGTATTCTCATAATTCCTCTAGATCAAAGTTAATTAAAATTATGCCTTGTCAACAAGTATGATTCTCATGACTTGTGGCAAAATTCATTAACTAGTATTATCATGCGTTGATCTATTTAGTATTTGGATAAAGGATGTTAAACAATTATTATTTATAATGAATTAAAGTACGGATACGCTTAATTTCATTTATAATATTGTGTCCTCAGATTTGCATGTTTAAATGCTTGAATAACTTAAGTTATTCTAAATAGTCCGTTGTCGATCAATAACATGGGAATGATATTGAATTAAGACAAATCGAGTATTAGTTAGAATATACTTGAAAGTATATTGATGCGTAGCATGACTAATTTCGATGATATTCAAAGGATCGAGTATAGGACTTATCCCACCCACATGATGATACTTTATGGATCTTAGTCATTAAGTATATCATGAATATTTATCCTCGACTTGAGATACGAGAGATATGTCATGAATGTAGTGCATTTTGTGAAGCAATCTAACGTTATACGTGAATCGGTAGTTATAAGGGTTGTTTTCGAAGTGTTGCGAAGTTTATGAATCCCGCTTGTAGTCAAAATGGGATTTGTTTCCTTCAAATTTATTTTGAAGTATAATACTCTTGGGCCCTCGTAGGGTTGTTAAGATGTTTGTATGGCCATGCCCAAGGTCTTCGGAATATATTCGGAAGAATTGGTAATCTTAATCAATCACATAAAGCGAGAAAACGAATAGTTAATTAAGAAATGAGTGAGATCCATATTCTTATTAACATGGTATTAGAAACAAAGGATGAATATGATGATGAATCATCAAACTTGGTTTTTCTCCGGAAACCATACACGAGTTGTACCGGGGCATTGGTGTGTTGCTAGACGCTAACCAATGTCATTTCACGCTTTGTAAACATATCCAGTGGGAGTCATTGAAATGTATATATTTACAAACATGTGAATGTCCGGATTCGAACTCGTGACCACGGATTGCACACATTAGCGAATGAGAATTAAAGTTAATAATTAATGTTTATGTTTATGATTAATTATTGCACATTAAGTCCGGTTAACGATCGTTAAGTATTTAACGGAAAAATGACTAACGACCGTTAAATGAAAAGAGAAAGGACTAGAAATGGAAAACTTGGAAAAGTTATGGGTTTGGCTTTGGGCTTTCATAGTGGCCGGCCATAGGGCCTCTCCAAGTCCTAATTCCCTAGTATATAAAGAGGGATAGGTTCTATGGTTTCATACACTTGTGCATTGAATTAACCCTAGATCTCTCCTCTCCTCTCTCTAGTCTAATATTCGGCCGAACACCCCAAGTAAGGGAGTTTGGTTTCGTTTTTCTTAAACGATGACTTGTGTTAGATCTAGCAATCGCTTGATTCGTTTGGTTAATTCGTGTGTACAAGAACGTGGTTGTAAGACATTATTCTTACACCAATAAGTACTTCTTTATTTTGTTTTGCTCGAGGGTTGTTTTGCTTTGCTCGAGGACATTCGCATTTGACATTCGCAAGAGTACTCTTGATGTTTACGTTTATTGCATACTTTCTCAACACATAATTAATTTATTTGTTATGTTTCTCAAATAAGTTCTTACACATTCAAATTTGCTGTATGACTGTTTTCAAATTGATGTTTACTTGTTTATTGTATGTTATATATTTTATAAACTTAACAACACTTGGTCCTGAAGAAGCCATTAATTAACGACCACAACTAAACATTCCATTTTGGATGAGCTTAGAATATCTGAAGAGTGTGATAACTTGTGCCTGGTGTATTATTTCACCATGGATCATGAAATCTTGTTACTAAAACTTATCCTTTCATATCCTATTATGATATGATGTATACTACACCCATTAAAGGCTTCATGTTCTATTTACGTTTGGCAAAGGTCTATATTAGAAGTGTCGATGAGAGCCTATGAGTTAAGAAGAATACTCGAAATAAAAAATAGTTACATGCAAGCATATAAGTTGGTTTTAGGATTATTTTGTAACTCACCAAAAAACATAACCACAAGCTTTTAAATAGATCGAAATGTGAGGACTGAAATAGAGATATATTCAAAGTATCACAACCTTCCTTCATCATCTCCATATATATAAACAGCCATGCATGCATCACCATCATCTCTCTCACTTGCATAATTTTTACCCAAAATTAAAAACTAAAATGGAAGCAGTAAATGAAATGATAAAATGCAAATGGTGTAAATTTCAGAACAAAAGCGCTCACATCATTACAAGTCATGAAAAGCAATCGTGCAAAGTAAAGTTGGCCAATACTGGCCGGGACCCGAAACCGAACAAAAAAGTGAAGAATCCTCAAGGATCGAAGAAAAGAAATGGCGAAAAGAAGCCCGGGGGTAAACAGGAAGATAAGAAGAAGGGAAAGAAGTGATCGGATGAAGGATTGATGGTTCTTGGTGACGTCACCCGGTTCTTGGTGACGTCACCCATGCATATGTTTCTGTAATCGTTCTTTTTGTTCGTTAAGCTAGCATTTAGACTTTAGTTTTAAGATTTACGAGTAGTTGATTTGAGTTTGGATGAGAAAGATCGATGTTTACTGGGAATATGAATTTGATTTTAATGATAGATGGCGATCGATCAAGATATGATTTTTTCTGTGTATATTCTTTTGTATTGGTTAGTACTATTTGTGCAATTTGAGTTGTGTTTCCCGATGTCATCAAAATTTCGTTCTGTATGGTTATGTCAACTCCTCTTTGAGGCGTATTAGCTTATTCATGTTTATGAAGGATTTATGTTTTGTAATGGCATTGGGGTTTACGTGTTGGAACGAATCATAAACTCCTAAGTGATTTGCCGAATTTTTGCTATTAGTCTGCGTTTTTTGTTAACTGATAGGATTTATGATCGTCTTTTAGACTATATTTCTTAGGTGTAGTTATTGATTTGACGGTGGTGGTTTGCTACTTTAAGGAATGGTTGGTTGATCGACTAGTATTAGCCATTTTAGGTAGTTTGTGATTGTGCGATGGATACTACCATACTGCTAGGAAAGTAGTTTGATATTGTTATGTTTGTTATCAGGTGGGTAATTAAATACTCCCTCCGTCTTATTTTTATTGTCCCGTTTGACTTTAACTAGTCTTTCTTGTTTAACTTTGACCATTAATATATTTATTCGTTATATAATAATTGATGAAAATTATACTAATGAAAAATACATTTAAAGCCCAATACATTAATATATATTTTCATCAATTATTATATAACAAAAAAAAAAATTATCAAAAGTTGAAAAGAAAGACTAAAAAAAATAATGACAATAATTTTGGGACGGAGGAGTAATATTGATGGACCGATTAATACGATTGTGGTTTCACTAATTTTAATCTATACTACTATATAAAGATTTAAGTCGACATGCACATTTCTTTAACTAAAAATAATAAAAAGAAGAAGTTTCAACAAACTAAAATAAGGAGTCTAATAACGGGGTGACACACGTCACTTTTAACTAATTAATCACCTTTATTTTTAAGGGTTAAGTATATTTATTAGAAACTTACTTTCTCCAATATACATATCTAGTAAACCAACTTGTTTTATTACCGATATAGTCATTAAAACTTTCTAATTGTGAACAATATCAGAAACTTTCATTGCATCGTTAGTCCTTTATACTAACGGTCGTTAGTAAATAACTTAAATTTTCGTTTTCTTACGTTTTTAATTGTTTATACACGCTGCTCGTTTTGACGCGTTTCATCTGCTTTATTCCATTTTGCACGCTGTCTATTTTACACGCCGATCGTTTTACACTTTTTACACGTTTTCCTCCGTTTTTGCACAGATATAGAACGTCTAAAAAGGGAAGATGTAAGAAAATGAAAGAAAACGTGATAAACGGAAAAAAAAAAAATAAAAAAAATAAATAAATAAAACTGTCATACTACTCACATAAAGACAAACATATATTTTTGTTTTTTAAAATTAGAGGTTCATTTGCATTTTTTTTACACATTTTTTCGTTCAAAAATAGACGAAAATGTGTAAAAACGGATGAAAACATGTAGAAAGAGACGGAAACGTGGTAAAACGGATAAAAACGTGCAAAAACGAACGAAAACGTGCAAAAACAGACAAAAATGTGTAAAAAAAATGCAAAAGCTTAGCGAAAATCTGAAAAACGAAAAAAAAACGTGTAAAAACGAACGAAAACGTGTAAAAACAGTATTTAAAACTTGTAAAACGGACAAAATGGATGAAAACGTACAAAAACGGACGAAAACGTGTATAAACGAATGAAAACGTAAGAAACTAAAATTTAAGTTATTTACTAACGACCGTTAGTATAAAGGACTAACGATGCAATGAAAGTTTCTGATATTGTTCACAATTAGAAAGTTTTAATGACTATATCGGTAATAGAATAAGTTGGTTTATTAGATGTGTATATTGGAGAAAGTAGGTTTCTAATAAATATACTTAACCCCATTTTTAAACTTAAATATCTTTTAATTCGTTTAATTTTTTTATGATCTAATTTCCTCATATATTTTAAAATTTTGTGTTTTTTAATTCAACATCTTTTTTTATATATTTTTATGAGTTTTTAGTTTTTACATTTTTTGTAAGTTTATTTTATTTTGATTCAAATTTTTATAACTTTAACCTTTATTTCAATCAATACAAACTTTATTTATCAAAATCATTTACTTTTGGGAAAGCGTTTGATGGGTAAGAGATTGTGAAGGTGCTTTTATACGCGAATAATGAAGTTCAAAGGAATATACTGAAAACCCAAACAAACACATACAACTAACACATATACATTTGGTGTTGTGAAATGAATTTACTTAAGCGGTAGAGGAATCATGCGAGAGAGTTATGTTAGCAATTCATTTACTATATTTATATATAATTATATTTATCGCCATTGTCAAGTAGTCCAACTAGTGCTATAAACGTTTTATGATTCATTTTGTTTGAACTTTAGGCTTAATTTCTAATTAATGTCAATTAGGACTTTCGATGATTGGTTTTATATATATTTTATAAGACTTTTCTCTGAATCTCGAAATGAAATTTTCAAAACAAAAAGCTACTGTAATTAAATGTTGATTGGATATGCTTCGATTTTCTAGACACCGTATTTTTAAACATGTTAGTGGATACCAAATCTCAACCGCTTTATTATTATTATTACTAGTTTAAGACCATACACGGGCAGTATAAGTAAATATTGCAATTGAATTTATTTGCCCAGTTATGGATTTGTTAGAGAGAAATAGATTTTATGATACAACTGATAAAATGTGTGCCTGTTAAAAGTATCCTTAACGATCAACAAAGGAGTAAACTTGACCCTAAAAATATTTTGGGAGCCCAATGTTATTAATGATGTTCGACTACCATAGCAAAGAAACACATAAACCAATAAGCATCTTCAATATACTTTTGTAATATGCCACTTATTAGACAAGCTGTTCAATGCTTAATGTGGTATGAAAGGCCTCAAATTTGACACGCCATACATCTTTGCCACAACTTGCTCTTAGAGCAGTTACATCAATAATGCCGAGACCGGCGTTAGTGTGGTGTTAACCGACGTTAGCTGGTGTTATTGATGGGGTCCCGGCGTTAAACAGGCGATAGAGTACCGGTGTTATTTGCCCAACGGGCGTTATCAACATTAAAAATAAAAAAAAAAATAAAAAATTTTACAAAACACCCCCTCAACCTATTCAAATTCAAATTTAAAGTATACTGGTTAATTCTGGGCGGGATAAATTCAAATTCAAATTTGAAATTTAAAAATCAAATATGAGTGGGATTTATTTAAACTCAAAATCAACTCTGCCTATATATACAACTCTACCAGAGTTGTTTAGAACACACAACACACACAAGTTACACACACAACTCATACACAAAAAAATGTCTCGCAAAGATTTTTCTCAAAGAATTCCCAAGTCCGAAAAAGTTACCGAAACCGACTTTCAAACTCCAACTCGCTTCGGAAACCAACTTTCCAACTCGTAAGAGTTTGATGTTTACTCAACACCACTGAACTGTCTTTCCGGTTTTCCAACCGAAAATGTATTTTTAAACTCTCCACCTGTGAACAATCCAATTGTTCCAACTCCACCTATTAACACTCCACATATGTATCTTGAAAACAACCCATTCGGGTTAAGTGAGGCTTCCCTTCACAACTCGAACAAGACAAAGAAAACTATCGGAGATTATGGAAGATCGGTGTGGGGAAGGCGCTCGTCGTGAGCAAGAAGCAAGGAAGCTCGATATCTTCAAGATAACTACTTTGACATAATGGAGACTCGGCTCGTTAATGGCGAGTTTAATTCCCCTTCAAGTTCTGAGGGTTGGGTTTCAGATTATTCGTTTTTTTAAGTTTTAGTAGTTTATTTTCATCAGTATGCGTTGTAGTTTTAATTTTTAATGTAATTCATGTTTAACGTTTAATGTACTTTGTGTTTTAATGTTAAATGTGATATGTTTTTTAATAAATGAAGTGTTTGTTTTAGTTTAGGGGTTGAAATTGAGTTTAACTTGGGATGTTATTGTTGTGGGTGTTTTTTAGGATGTTAAGGTGAAATATTAAAGCTGATGTGGCGCTGACGTGGAACGGTGTTAAACTTTAACTTGTGTTATTGATGTACATTGATAACATCAACTTATCCTGAATATTAAGTGTCAATTTTCCCCGATAATCCTTCTAATTTATATCATTTATATGGATTTACGCTTGTTTTCCATTGTTTTCCACTTTCAGGTAAATTACGAGCATTGGAGCTAAAGAGACGCGGAATTAGAGAATTATCAATGATTTATCATAGTATGCTGATTTTTAAGTATCTTCCTCGCCATTATCCTCCTCAAGATCTTCTTCCTCACCATCATCCTCCTCACTATCTTCTTTTCTTCTTCCTCGCCCACATCCTCCTCACTATCTTCTTTTCTTTTCCTCCTTACCTTATTTGTCTTCTTCCTCACCGAGATTTTCTTCCTTACTAGCATCATCTCCGCATCCATCATCAAAGCCATTTTCACCTCCAAAGTCGCCTTGCCGATCAACTTCGTCATTTAGATTTTTTACATCCTTGAATATTTCTCATAGTAATCAGGAAATTTGGCATTACCATGGAGCTTTTCTTTAAATTGTTTCAGGGTCTTTTCTAGATCTTCCGTCTCATCATAAATGATAGAGAACTTCGCTTCAAGCTTTTTACAAAATCCCTACAAACAATTAACAAAAAAAGTATCCGTTATTTAACCAAAAGCTCATAAATTACAACAGTCAAAAGTATATAATCACATGTGATCCTATACTACATTTTTATTTTTATTTTTAGTTTTTTTTAATTAAAACTAAAAGATAATAGTGGAATAAATCTTTTTATTTTACATTTAGATAATATTTCTATTGCTAAAATCATTTATCTATAATTTAATTTTCAATTTGGAATTTATGAGTATTATTAAGCTTAAAAAAATATTTATATAATTATAAGTTTTACAAAGATATTGACGTAATATTAAGTTTTCAAATGATATAGATGCAATTCTTCTTTTTATTTTATTCTACTAACTTATTGATATCTCTATTTTAGTCTTTCGTGTTTAAGTGTTCCGTTTCGGATATCGATAAAAATCATGGGCGGTATTTTATTCAGCTTATATTTAATTTACGCCAACCCTTTCGGTTTAATGGGTATGTTTTACAGAATGTGATGTTTGAAATGTAGCTTTTATTATGTTCGAAGTTAAAATTGTATTTTGGTAGACTTGTTTTATGAAACGAATTTGACGCTTATTATCGCAAAATTACTAAAACGATATAATTAAATGAGTTTTATGGTATATGATGATATTTTATGGGTAAATATGTAATTTATAGTTCATAGTTCTATTTAAAGTTTTTAATTTTTTTACGCTAAAACAGAAGTTCTTTTTGCGCTTTTACGATTTATGTTCTCACGACAAATCGAGACTTATTTTATAAAGTTCTACTTATTTTAAATCCTGCCTATAAAGTTCTCTCCATGTTCTCTCAAACACACCTTATCTAGCACACTCTTTTAGCATAAAACTTTAGGGATAAATAAAAGAATAGTGAGATGTGGAGTGAGTAAGAAGAAAATTGGACCAACGTTACGACTTTCTTGGAATTTATAGTTAACGATGACACTAGAAGTAGACATTCATGTGCCCTTTGTCCTGTCACTTTATCCCCAGCACAAAAACTTTTTTGGAATTTATAATCTCATTTAATAACTAGAAGATATAGTATGGCGGGACCAAATTTTATTTGTGTCTCTTCTAAGTTGACATTCATTGAATTGTTTTAGCTCTCGTTTTCTAATATTATCCACATGTCTCAATTTGTATATTCTATCTCATTAAAACGCGAAAAAAAATAAAAAAATAAAAATAAGATTGCTACTTCTACACTTTGTCTATATGTTCCATTTTGTTGGAAATGTATATATTTACAAACACGCGAACGTTCTGATTCGAACTCGCGATTACCTGATTCATTACATTAGCGAATGAAATTAAAGTTAATAATTAATGTTTATGTTTACGATTAATTATTGCACATTAAGTCCGTTAACGATCGTTAAGTATTTAACGGAAAACGACTAACCAATCGTTAAATGAAAAGAAAGGACTAGAAATGGAAAACTTGAAAAGTTATGGGTTTGGCTTTGGGCTTTCATAGTGGTGACCATAGGGCCTCCAAGGCCTAATTCTAACTCGTTTCCAAGTTACCTACTAAGATATAAAGAGGATAGGTTACAGGGTTTCACACACATGCATCAATTAACCCTAGATCTCTCTCTCCTTTCTCTAGTCTAATATTCGCCGAACACCCCAAGTAAGGGGAGTTTGGTTTCGTTTTCTTAAACGAGGACTTGTGTTAGATCAAAGAATCGCTGATTCGTTTGGTTAATTCGTGTGTCATGAGAACGGTTGTAAGACATTATTCTTACACCAATAAGTACTTCTTTGTTTTGTTTTGCTCGAGGGTTGTTTTGCTTTGCTCGAGGGATTTGACATTCGCAAGAGGTACGTTACGCATACTTTCGCTAATTAATTTATTTGTTATGTTCTTAAGTCTTCCGTAGACTTGATGTTTACTTGTTTATTGTATGTTATATATTTTATAAACTCAATGGCATCACGAGCCTTGTATAACAAGTAATTAATTATCAAACACATAATTAAAATAAACATGAATGTGTTATTATTTGTATGCTTAGATCTAGGGTTTGCAAATCCTAAACCCTAATTTTGAGGGGCGCTTTATTTGGTGCCCTAATTAGGTTTTGTAAACTATTGTTTTAATTGGATTAGAAACCCCAAGATGCATGCAACTTTATGTATATATGCGTAACTCGCTTAATTGCATTAATTGTTAAGTGTAATTTTATGTCCATGATAATTATCTCGCATGTTTTATCATGGATCCGCTTTTATATGTCTTTCATGTTTAAGTGATATACACTAAATTCTGATAGATCTAAAATTGGGGAAAACCTCAATCATTATTAATTTAAATAATATTGGATGGACTGATTAATACAGATTGTGGTTTCACTAATTTTAACACCATAAACGTTTTATGATTCATTTTATTTGAACTTTTAAGCTTAATTTCTAATTAATGTCAATTAGGACTTTCGATGATTGGGTTTTATATATATTTTAGGAGGATTTTCATATATCCCCACATACACATCTATATTTATATATTTTTTCAAACACAAATCTTTTATATAATAAAGGAATTACATCATTTCGGAGTGATTTTGTCGATTCATTCTTATTGAAAAACAATTGGGCCATAGGAGAGCTCGATTTACACGTAAGAAAAATCGTGTGATGTGATTGGTTAATAAAAGTCAAAATTAAATTGATTTTGGTCAACCTTAATTAATTTGGTGGAGAATTTAGTTGAGAAGAAAACACATAAAAACATATGTCAAATTTGTGAAAACAAAACTTAAAAAAGAGAGGTAATTAATAAAACTTTAGTGGTTAAAATTTTAAAATTGTATAAAGTTAAGTGTAATATTATAATTTTCCATATTTTTAATAACTTTGAAAATTAAACAAATACCCCTTATACTTTATACCCTTTATACTTTATAAATTAAAATATAATATATATGTTGTTTTAAACCCAACATATAAATATACATAAAGATTATAAATATCATTTTTACTATATATGTTTACTAAAGATTCATTTACTTCGTATTATAAGTATGACAAATGTGACACTAATTTGAATATTAAATACGGCTAAATTATTGAAAACGAGAATATAATTATCAAATTGTAAGAACAGCCACTTGTAATATGAAAAAAAAACATGATTGTACGTCTTATAACAATTACTCATGTAATTTTTATTTATTTATATATGGATATGTAGAAAACATTTTTAAAACTTTAAGAGTATATTTTAATTTCATCAACGCTTATTATGCAACTAAACTCGCATCTTGTCAAGCACATCATAATATCGAGAGTGAAATTTAAATAGAACATCAACAACTATATAAAGCTAAATATAGTTGAATCTTGAGTTATCTAACAAATTTTTTTCGAATTTGATTATACAAAATTTAATGGATATTAATGGATGATAAAAACTCGTGCATAAGCAAGATCCACTATGGTAGCTTTTATCAAAAGGTCTAAAACCTATATAAAGTTTTATCTTTCATTTTAACCATAGTGGTTATTTGTTTACGTATACGTATGGCACGAAGAGGCTCATATTCTTGAATCTATTCATAATTTAACGACGTTATTATGAATCATTTGAAGAGTTGTAAAGGTTTATGATAGTGAACATAGGTTTATAACATCAAAAGGTTTATAATTTAATGATTATGGACCTATGTAAAGCTTCACCATTGTGGATGCTCTAAGTATATAATTATTTGTAATTACTTTTAAAGACACAATATTCAACATTAATACAAAATAAATTTTTTTGTCAAAATCCTGTGCGTGCACAGGTATTATAACTAGTTTTTTATGCATGATTTACTAGCCTGTTAAAACACTGTTTGGGAAAATATGTAAATATGAGTGTGTATGTGGGGATATATGTAAATGACCCTACATTTTTATAATACTTTTCTCTGAATCTCGAAATGAAATTTTCAAAACAAAAAAGCTACTGTAATTAAATGTTGATTGGATATACCCTGACAGACGTCGGATGATTAACTATGCTTCGATTTTCTAGACACCGTATTTTTTAAACATGTTAGTGGATACCAAATCTCAACCGTTTTGTTATTATTATTATTATTATTATTATTAAACTTAGACGAAGCTTAAAAAAGCACTAAATAATATCACTCTTCGTAATAGAGATAATTTCGAAAGAAAAATTAAAATATCACATGAAACTAACGGGGTGAATTAAGAGCGACCTTTGCAACATAATGCGCCACTCGATTACACCTACGAGAAGTCCTTAAAAGCTGAAATTTCATATGGATATCCAATAGCGAATGCCCATAATAAGAGCCGAAATTGCCTAAGAAGGGACATTTTCCGATGTAGCAAACGTTAAGGCAGATTGTGAGTCAGATTCAATTATTGCACTAAACCAGCCTTTGTTTGCAGCAAAAATACACGATGATCAAATGGCTTGAAGTTCAGCAGCGAGAGAGGAATCACATCGCCATTTCTTGCCAAAACAAGAAAGCAATGACCCTACTGAAGTACAAGCGACGATACCTGAAGCACCATTCGGAGCATTAAAAGAGACGTCGCAATTTAGCTTCACTATGTTTGATGTTGGGGGCGGGAGATCCACTTACGTGAATTTTTTTGCGAAACACCGCTCATAATTACACTCATTTTGTCCTTACTATCTCATTAAAAAATAAATGTCACTAAACTAAACAAATAAAAGAAGGCGCTTCCACTTTTAGCATAGATTTTTTATTGTTCTAAACCTCGTACCTAAGTGTATCTAATTTCACTATTTCTATCTATTTATTAGTAGTAAAGCTCGTTTAGCCCGTAATTGTCACTCGTTTAGGATGAGTTGAGTTGTTTTGAAGACTTATATATTGACGAATCTTGACCATACAAAACTTGGTTTAACCCGTCCGTTTTCACTTTTAGCAAATATAGCAGGGTATCCGCGCGTTGCAGCGGCGGACACCATACAATTAAAATATTCAGCGAATTTTTTTTAGATCTATATTTGACAATACAATAGATATACAAACGATGATAATTTTAGTTTTGAATATTGTTATGCAATAACAAAAATTTTCATATAAAAATTGTAGATTATCCACGTGATGCGGTGACAATAATGAGTTGGTAGTAGGCATATTGTAAAGGTATGACAATAATGAGTTGGTAGTAGGCATAAGTTATGATTAAATAATAACACCTTAGCGACTTTTAAAAATCACTTACATTATATTAAGAAAATTTAGTTTCAAAAATAATGTTTGTTAACTTTGTCCCACATAGATGGATGATACAAGTAAAAGATTACTTATAAAGATAAAGTAAAAAGAAATATTTAATTTATCATTTGGGTTACTTTAAAGAGTATAATTATTGCATGAAGATTTGTGTGTTTTATTAGTTTGTATAATATGTATAATAACATGTATTTTTCATATTAGGGGTGTTTTAAAAATAACATTTATTAGGTATTTATTGTTATAGACGTTTTTTTCTTATATTAAATTACTTTGTATTTTTTTTTTGTTATTTTTTTAAAAAACATGTTTAAAAAAAGTGCTTTAAAGTGTTGCAACAAATGCTATTATAGATGTACTTATTAAAATTTGCCATTATTAGCAAGTGTTGAATCTTAATTTTTTAAGCCTTCTTTTTTAGGAATGTCCCAAATGCTTTATAATATAGTATAGATAGATATGTGTAAATGTGTATAACCATATAATTAGGACTTTACACATTTGCATCCTTTGCTTTAAAAAAATCGTCCGATTATTATAAAACAAAATTTTTAGTTTTTACGGTAAGTTTTATTAAAAAATCCAAAAGGCGATATGTTGATTCTCGAGGACTCTTGCGATTTAATAATATTTTTGAGCATTGTATTTTAATATGCATTTTAAACTCTATTGATTTAACAATATCGCTTTGGACGACTTTTATGGGCTAGCCGAACCGGTGGTGACTCCGCTCCGGTTGAACCGTTAGCTCGGTCCGTTTTTAAAACCATATGTACCATGAGCTTGTTTACATATAAATTGCATGAAGATTTGTGTGTTTTATTAGTTTGTATAATATGTATAATAACATGTATTTTTCATATTAGGGGTGTTTTAAAAATAACTTTTATTAGGTATTTATTGTTGTGGACGTTTTTTTTTCTTATATTAAATTACTTTGTATTATTTTGTTATTTTTTTTAAAAAACATGTTTAAAAAAAGTGATTTATAGTGTTGCAACAAATTTTAAATTCTATTATAGATGTACTTATTAAAATTTGTTATTATTAGCAAATGTTGAATCTTAATTATTTAAGCCTTTTTTTTATGAATGTCTCAAATGCTTTATAATATAGTATAGATAGATATGTATAAATATGTATAATCATATAATTAGGACTTTACACATTTGCATCCTTTGCTTTGAAAAAATCGTCCGATTATTATAAAACAAAGTTTTTAGTTTTTACGGTAAGTTTTATTAAAAAAAATCCAAAAGGCGTATATGTTGATTCTCGAGGCACTCTTGCAATTTAATAATATTTTTTGAACATTGTATTTTAATATGCATTTTTAAACTCTATTGATTTAACAATATCGTTTTCAGACGACTTTTATGGGCTAGCCGAAACGGTGGTGACTCCGGTTCCCGGTTGAACCCGTTGGCCCGGTCCGTTTTTTAAAACCATATGTGCCATGAGCTTGTTTACATATAAATTGCATGAAGATTTGTGTGTTTTATTAGTTTGTACAATATGTATAATAACATGCATTTTTCATATTATGGGTGTTTTAAAAATAACATTTATTAAGTATTTATTGTTATGGACGCTTTTTTTCTTATATTAAATTACTTTGTATTTTTTTGTTATTTTTTTAAAAAACATGTTTAAAAAAAGTGCTTTAAAGTGTTGCAAAATATGCTATTATAGATGCACTTATTAAAATTTGCCATTATTAGCAAGTGTTGAATCTTAATTTTTTAAGTCTTCCTTTTTAGGAATGTCCCAAATGCTTTATAATATAGTATAGATAGATATGTGTAAATGTGTATAATCATATAATTAGGACTTTACACATTTGCATCATTTGCTTTGAAAAATCGTCGATTATTATAAAACAAAGTTTTAGTTTTACGGTAAGTTTTATTAAAAAAAATCCAAAAGGCGATATGTTGATTCTCTAGACACTCTTGCGATTTAATAATATATTTTTAACATTGTATTTTAATATGCATTTTAAACTCTATTGATTTAACAATATCGCCGGACGACTTTTATGGGCTAGCCGAACCTTGGTGACTTCGTTCCGGTTGAACCCGTTGGCCGGTCCGTTTTTAAAACCATATGTACCGTGAGCTTGTTTACATATAAATTGCATTAAGATTTGTGTGTTTTATTAGTTTGTATAATATGTATAATAACATGTATTTTTCATATTAGGGGTGTTTTAAAAATAACATTTATTAGGTATTTATTGTTATGGACGTTTTTTTTCTTATATTAAATTACTTTGTATTTTTTTTTTTGTTATTTTTTTAAAAAACATGTTTAAAAAAAGTGCTTTAAAGTGTTGCAACAAATGCTATTATAGATATACTTAATAAAATTTGTCATTATTAGCAAGTGTTGAATCTTATTTAAATCTTTTAGTATTACCACTTTTGGTGGGGACATGTCTCCGCCAAAAGATGCAAAATATAGTCATAATTCTTTTGGCGAGAACGCGTCCTTGCCAAAAGTGTGGGCGGGAAAAAACGTGGAAGTAATTAGCTAGCGTAGGAGGATTAAAATTTTGGTCGGACATTGCATCGAATTTTTCTTGCTCGGTTGTGCCAGGTCAACAAATTTTTGTCTCTTACTGTAGTAACTTTTGGCGGGGACCTAGGTGTCCCCACCAAAAGTTAGTCTCCCGTTCTCTGTTTTGTTATAGTATAACACCAAAGCAATTTAGCATTTCAAACATCGGAAATGAAAAGTCGCATGGCTTAATTTATTGTTTAACATTTTCAAGTGTAATTTGTAAAGAAGACATGTTGTCGGAAACTAAATATGCCACCTCATAAACGAAACACTATACTCGGTCAAACATCTAGTCAAATTGTGTACCAACGACATGTCATAGAGAACTATTCATGACACGTCACCCTCAGCGTAATTAACACTAATGACACACTAAACTCGGTCAACATTTTAGTCAAACTTGTTTCCAACAAGATGTCGTCAGGAACATGATGGCGAGAAAGAAGCCCGCCAAAATATTGGATAGAAAGTTAACGTGGCGCAAAAGTCAAATTTGACCTGATATGTCCCGACGACATATCTCCTGGAAAATTTTGGAATAAAAACTCATTGGACTCTCGGTCAAGTGTTTTTTCGTCGTTAAATGTTTAATACCGACGACATTGTGTTGTCGGTACGAATACTATCGTCGGTTCTCCTTTTTCTAGCAGTGAGATTCATGTATGATAAATAGATTACATCCATCCTACCTGAGATACAATTAGGTGTTAATACTTTTTAGGCTTGTAGCAATACTAAGAGCACAAGGTATGGTAACTAGCAATTGCATGTTAACCTTTAACATTGTGGCGTTAAGGGATGTTAACCACACCGTGTGTGGCGTTAAGGGCAAGCTTTAACCCCCACGTTAAGCTACTAACGTGTGTTAAAGTGTTGTGTTTTTGTGAGTTAAGGTTTAACACCCACCCCGTGCGATGTGTTTAGGTTTAACTCATTCTTTTAGTTGAGTTATGATAAAAGTGGGGCCAAAATGTTAAGTTAAGGTTTAACTTGAGTAAGTTATGATCAAATGTATTTTTTTTGTTGAGTTAAGGTGAAATTCTAAATCTGATATGACACTAACGTGATATGATGTCAAACCTTAACCTAGGTTACCATACCCAACTCTCTAAGGCATGAGGGAGTGGTACCCTAGTACCCTAATACCCTGGGAGTGCCACATCACCTATAACCAATAAAAACCTTCCGACTCAAAACTACCCCAATTCTACCCTAACACTATCCTAAGTCGAGGGAGTGGTACCCTAATACCCGAATTTCTTTCTTTTTTATTTTTTTTTTCATTAACGTGCAAATGGTCAATGCACTTCACTCACTTTTGGTCAATGCAAAAATCCTAATGCATCCATTATCTTCTTCTTCTTCCTTTAGCTGCTACCTACAAGACCTGCAAAACAAAAACAAAAAAAAGGAAAAAATGCAAACACAAAGACACACAACGCTCGGCTTCACACGCGGGCACTGAGCTCGAATTTGCTACTCGATTTGGGAACCTAAGCTCCACGGGGCGGTGTACCCGCTCGAGCTCAACTACTCGATGGGGTACCCGCATCCCACTCCGTCCTCCCTTAAGTGCAAATAATAAATACGTTGTACGAGGATTGTTTGTGCAACACACCACAATTCACAACATTAATCAGACCTAAAAGCTAATTTATTATTTTTATTATTATTTCATGGGTTAATATACAAAAATGTTACTAAACTTTCAAAAAAATTTGTCCTAAGTCACTAATATTTGTATTTTGTCATCTAGGTCACTATACTTCACGGGTTTTTCACATATGTTACTAAACCTTTTTATAAGTGTCACCTAGTCACCAAGGATTGGTAACGGTTGTGGCACATACGTTACTAAACCTATACAAACAAGTCACTAAACTTTGCGAAAAATTTGTCTTAAGTCACTAATGTTTCATTCTCGTCATCTAAGTCTAAACTTTGCTAAAATTTGTCCTAAGTCACTAATGAAATTTTTCTAAGTCACGAGTTGTGGCACATGTTATCGAACCTTTAAAATTTTACGTTTATACGATTTTATACACCTTTATATCGTTTTATTCGTTTTATTCGTTTTATACGTTTTTGTTTGTTTTTTACGCTTTTGTCCATTTTATCGTTTTGTCCCATTTTTCGTCCGGTTTATACGTTTTATGTTTTCATCCGTTTTTCTTATGTTTTTGCCCGCTTTTCTATAGTTTCATTCGTTTCGTCCCTTTTATGTTTGAAAACATAAGAAAATAGGCGAAAACGTAAGAAAACGGACGAAAACGATAAAACGAATGGAAACGAATAAAACGGATGAAAACGAAAAAACGTATAAATAATGTATAAAACCATATAAAACGGACAAAACGTATAAAACGGATGAAAACATAATAACGTATAAAACGGACGTAAAAATGGGACAAAAGCGACGAAAACGTATAAAACGGACAAAAACGTAAAAACAAACAAAACGTATAAAACGAATGAAAATGAATAAAACGATAAAAGGTGTATAAAATTGTATAAAGCGATAATTTTAAAGGTTCAAGAATATGTGCAAAACTCGTGACTTAGGACAAATTTTTCATTAGTGACTTAGGACAAATTTTTCGCAAAGTTTAGACCTTAGATGACGAGAATGAAACATTAGTGACTTTAGGACAAATTTTTTGCAAAGTTTAAGATCTTAGATAACATGTGCCACAACTCGGTGTGTATACCTTAACCGGTAACAACCGTTGTCTCACTATTGGTATCCAAGATAACCGGTTACGTAAAGTATAGTGACCTGATGACGATCACAAACATTAGTGACTTAGGACAATTTTTTTTGAAAGTTTAGTAACTTTTTTGTATATTATCAATATTGGTAACTTTATTTTTTTACCTGATTAATAGTTCCAAAAGAAACCACGTACTGTGGACACAAAGTCAAAAAGACTAGCCCGTTTGTAATCAACCATATCACAGGTCAATATAGAGTGTGCATTGAAAGTTCATGAACATGAAATCAATATATCTATTTTAGGGGCTAAAAAGAAAAAAAGCAAACCTACAGGGAAAGAATTGTAATTTCTTGGTTATAACTTATAAATAACCATTCTTCTTCACTCATTTGGTTTTGTAGTTTAAAGATCTTTCTTCTTCATTCTCTCACCCATAACACACACAGTAAAATTTTCGACACATCAAATGACTAAACCTGGATCAAATGCTGCTAATAAGAGCACTTACAATAATAACGTCGGAACCGGCGTTAAAGCCGCGTTAACCGGCGTTATTCGGTGTTACCATTGGAACTTCGGTGTTAAAGTGGTGTTATTTGGTCGGCGTTGATGCCCTAACGGGCGTTATTTGGGTTTTTTCTTTTCTTTTTTCTTTTATTTATGCCCCTGAATGTTATTGATGTTATTGGGATGTTATTGTTGTGGGTTTTTTGAGGATGTTAATGTTAAATGTTAAAGTTCGATGTGGTACCGACGCGAATCAGTGTATTGGTGTTATGGTGTTATTGTTGTAAGTGCTCTAAGAGCCAAGTGTACACTTGCTCTGTTTGCAAGTGGCAAGGTACATTTGCTGATTGGTCAAATCATGAACGTTCCAACTACACCGTAAGTATATTATATAAAATCTGCAACGATTTTTACAATCTTAAAGTTGTTTTTTTTTCTTCTTTTTATTATTATTTTTTTAAGTTTATAATTAAGTTACACCAGTTGTGATTATTTGTGAACAATATATGGTTATTTTACACTACATAAAAGATTACACAACAGCATGATACTTTGGCTTATCGTATATCTAATTTACATATGTATTATATTCTTACTTTTATATGGTTTCATTATAATTTATTAACTGTTTATCATAATATTTGACACAGGTCCAAACTGGGAATACTGCAAAGAAGTGAAGTACGAAATTTCCAGCAACAATTGAGGTGAGTATTGGATCTATTTTTTGGAGTTTTTTGTTCAAAAATTGTATAAATGTATATGTTTTTAATTTACATGCAATGACTTAACAAAAAAAAACTAACTAATTTTTTAACCTTGCGAAGAGTTACTTATGTGTTAGATAGAAGATTAGTAGCTAGTAAAATCAGACATGATGTGTTATTTTTTCACTTTATAATTATTTTATTTATTTATTTATTTATTTATTTATTTATCTATTATTATTATTATTTTTTATATCCATTTTTCCACTTTATAATTAATTGGGCCGGATTACCATTATTTGCTTTTGGGTAGAAAGACTGGTTTAAGAAATAACAAATTATGTTCTAATTCTTACATTACATTTACTTGTTTTAGTTTATAGGGTACCCTAGTTATATATAGGAGATAAAAAATGGGAGAGTAAGTTAAATTTGGCATATAACCTGAGATCAAATGTATCAAGAACAATGCTCATATACACGTTCTCAAGCAACAAGGTAATGAGACAGTAGATAAGCCATGCATATACCTTTCGCCCTGCTAGCTGATTGAGTCTATTACACTATTAATTATCCGACCAAAAGTTAATATACAATCGCTCATATATAGGTATACACAATTGCTTATATATAGTTCGAACATATCACTAGTTCGAACCAACACGGTCTATGCTTAATTACGTCTAGCTAGTTATCGTTTCTGTTTTAATCAAACCGTTTTAAAAAAAAATGCTCATGTCTAGTTTTAGCTTCTAAAATATAAAATTCTTCATTTCTATGTTCACAGGGGGTGTTTATCTTCATGAAAAAGGGGATCTACGTATACTCTATCCATCTCATTTGTTGCCGTACTATATATTAGGGTATTAGAGCATGGAGTGTCAGAGTGTTTTGTTCCTCGTCGTTTCCAACGTGGCTACTCGCCGGTTTGCTTTGTGCCTCGCCACCACACCATTGGAGCTCGCCACTTGAGGATTCGTCGTTGCAACGACGAGAATAAAGACAAGAAAACTTTTGCAGCAAATGGTGTATTTGTCTGATAAAGGAAATAAAATGGTTATGGGTGGGGCCCAAGTGAAGAGGTTTAGGTTTAGTTGTGATTGGGGGATATTTTTAAGTGAGTCACCCCATGCTCTTATGTAATAAGATGGGAATGTTATCTTTTGAGCATAACCTCGTACGTACTTAGTGAATCATCATGAACAATTTAGGGTTTATTATAGAGTCATTTCCCAAACTATACCTCTTTTTGAAAACTAAGACAAAAGTATGCTGATTTTAGTATAGACTTCTCAATGTATGCTTGTGTATCTAGAAGGAAAAGACATAATATAAAAAGTTAGAGGTGTTTCTCTCTCCTTCCTAAACCCAGTCTTCCATGTCTATATTCTTTTCTCTCGTTCCATATCATTTGTATTCGTACGTATCCGCCTCTTTATATCATCTTAGATATATAGTGGTGTTATCGGGTATTATCATGTCGGGTTGATTCGGGTTGTGTTAAAAAAAACTAACCCATAACCCGACCCTATATTGATTCGGGTTAATCGGGTTGCCTTTTCTAGTTGAGCATTTAAATGAAAATACAAACCAACTTGGACAACCAAGATTCTTCACAATCGAGCTTAAAGATAAATGAAGCGAGTCATATTAAAGGAGAAAAAAAAAAAAAAGTGCGACCAAGGGAAAAATCACTCAACTTGGATGATTTGGGTTCGATTGATCACGAAGCAATGAAAGAAAACAGACATTGTTAGACCAAGAAATAACTAACCATATCAAATTGATACTAATGGAGAATTGCAACAAGAAAGAAACAGATGCATTTACTAGAATTTTTAACCAAACACGAAACTAAAATGCAATTTATTTATTTTTCTTACAAATTTTTAAGCCAATTAGTCTTTTTGCACTGTGTGTGTGTCCTATTTAGTTTCATGTTTGGTTAAAAATTCTAGTAAATGCATCTGTTTCTTTCTTGTTGCAATTATGCATTAGAATCAATTTGATACGGTTAGTTATTTCTTGGTCTAACAATGTCTGTTTTCTTTCATTGCTTATTGTGATCAACTGAACCCAAATCATCTAAGTTAAGTGATTTTTTCCCTTGGTCGCACTTTTTTTTTTTTTTTTTTCTCTCCTTTTAATATGACTCGTTTCATTTATCTTTAAGCTCGATTTGACATTACTCTTGGTTGTCCAAGTTGGTTTGTATTTTCATTTAAATGCTCAACTAGAAAAGGCAACCCGATTAACCCGAATCAATATAGGGTCGGGTTGGGTTAGTTTTTTTTAACACAACCCGAATCAACCCGACATGATAATACCCGATAACACCAATATATATCTAAGATGATATAAAGAGGCGGATACGTACGAATACAAATGATATGAAACGAGAGAAAATAATATAGACATAGAAGACTGGTTTAGGAAGGAGAGAGAAACACCTCTAACTTTTTATATTATGTCTTTTCCTTCTAGATACAGAAGCATACATTGGGAAGTCTATACTAAAATCAGCATACTTTTGTCTTAGTTTTCAAAAAGAGGTATAGTTTGGGAATTGACTCCAAAAAAAAAAGCATACACTTTTCCATGTTTTAATAAATAAGCATAGATAAGGAATTTTCTCTTTATTATATTTGTGTTGGGGAAAAATTTATGATGTGCTTGTTATATATTTATAATTGCGTCTTGTGACATGTGCTTGTGTCGTGTTATTATTTATGCTTGTGAAATGTATTGTTTCAAAAGAGTGAATCTCATTACAAGAAGAAATCCGTACATCGATCAGTTGACATATGCTTTGTGATAGTAATTTTTATAAAATTTAGGCCTCATCTTTTGCAAATCATGACAGAGTGGAATCTTGGATGCTTATTTAGTTTCATTCAAGATGTATTTTAAATAAGGAAAGTACTAGTTTCATGTCATTTTTGTGCCACAATATATACTAACCATCCTAGTGCCGGCGACATTTGGAATGAATCAATGAACTAGGCAACTAGCTAATTAAGTAGTTCAAGTTTAAGTTACAAAAACATGCTTTTACAGTCATCTATATATTTGAGAAACTGGGTCATCTATTTACGTATACGAATATGATCGACATGTAGAATCAGTAATCAATAAAGGGTCCTACTACCCAAACACCCCATATAGGGGTCACTACAAAAATTTTGACATGTACTCACTAAAACTTTTCCTCACTAAAATTTTTTAAAGTCACCAAAAATAAAAAATAAACAAAAAAAATATAAAAGTAAAAATTTGACATATACTTACTAAAAGTTTTCCCCACTAAATAATTCTTAAAAGTCACCAAAACATAAAAAAGTAAAAAATATATATATATAAAAGTTACGGAAACAGATCTCTTTTATTATTGTGATAAAAACAGATCTCCTTTTCCCCAAAACAAATAAAAACGCATCTCCACCACCACGTAATATCCTCCACCATCGAAAAAATGCTCCACCACCGCCGCCATCCTCCATCACCGTAATGTAAGACGCAATTAACTCCACCGTTGTTTAACGAGACCGCAATTAACTTGGCACCGTCGTCATCCTCCACCACCGAAACCCTAACTCGTCAGTCACCACTGCTCTCTATCACGATTGAAACCCTAACTCGTATAATACAATGTATGTTTTGTATTTAAAAGTGTTTTGATAGCGAGACTTAGTGTTGATTTGTAGTCTTGATTGATGTTTTGTATTTAAAAGTGTTTTGATAGCAGAGACTTCGTGTTGAAGGTGTGCTGATTTGTTGATAGCTATCAAAACACTTCATACATGTTGATGTTTAGTTTATGTTGATAGCTGATTGATGTTTAGAAGGTGTGCTGAGTCGATTTGATGTTTAGGAACGAATGTTGTATGGTTTGCGAAAAAGTATTAGTATGCCGTGTGTTGATTTGATGTTTTGTAATGGTATTGCGGTATACATGTAGGAATGAATCTCAACTCAGAATCTGGTTTGGCGGAGTTTTATTAGTCTCGCATTTTAGGTAGTTTGTGATAGAGAAGGAAAGTAATAGTTTGGGCCGTTAATGTTTAATGCATTTAGATGATGTGGTATAGAGGAGTTTGCGAGTTTGTGTAAAGGTTATAGTTCTGCGGTTGTTAAGAGGTGTTTCGCGTTTGCCCCTGGTGATTCTCAGGTTGTTGTTACTTTAATCGCGTTCGGTTTATATGTTAGTTCAGTTGTGATATTGAGTAGTATGTTTTTGTAGAATGTGATACTCAGGTTGTTGTTAGTTTATTCGTGTTCGGTTAATAGCTCAGTTAAATTGTGATATCGAGTAGTTTGTTTTTTACTACCTCCGTCCCATATTAAATGTCATGTTTTGACTTTTGAGGTATTTCTTTTTCAACTTTGACCTTAAATATTTTAATTTGTGTTGTATAATATTTGATGAAAATTATACCAATGAAAAATATGTTTAAAACACAATCCATTCATATATGTTGCATCAATTATTGTATAACGCAAATAAAAATATCTAAAGTCAAAGTTAAAAAAGAATGACTTTGAAAAGTCAAAGTGGACATTTAATATGGGACGGAGGGAGTAGTACATTATGATCTCGAGTACTTTAATGTAGTAGAATTGTACTGATATGACTTAAATCACATTTGGTTTCTTTACTTTTGAGAATTACAAAGTTCATTAGCGTTGTGATATTGAGTAATTTGTTTTAGTAGAATGTAAAAGCTAGGTTGCTTTAGTCTAATGACAACTAAAGCTATGCTTCTTTACCTTTATTTATTGTTGAGGACTCATCGGGCTTGATGTTTGCAGGTACCATTTGTGTATGGTCGGATATATGTTTGCAGGGTGTTTGAGATAAGTAGCTTAATTTAGGAAATAGTGTTTTGATTTGCTTATGCTGTAAAAACAATGCAATTAGACATGGACACACAAGAAGTAGATCCCAATGTGCTTACTGGAAACTGCTTATTTTACACACAATAAGCAGAAGCAGTTTTTTTGGGATTGCTTAATAAAATTCCCTGTATGCTTCCTGTGCTATGAAACAACCGTTTAGTAGTTTTGAGAGTCTTTGGGGCTGCTTATCCTAATTGTGTGTGTGATTGTTCAGCAGTTGCTTATTCCAAATTGCTTATCTCATTGCTATAAAACATTAAAACATAAGTAGCTTTAATAAGCAAATCCTGTCTGTTTACACATAATTATCTGACTCCGATTCTTTCATATCATTCAAAACACAATGCCGAACACCCTTTCGTGTAAAAGTTAAGACTATGAGTGCATTTTGTGTCTAAACTGATTTGATGGATATAGTAAGATTTGGCATGTAAAAGATGATATTTTTTTGTTGTTTTAAGGATTTAAACCTAAAGTAGTTGTTGAATATGAATCCTACCCTGGCGAGATCTATGGTACTGAGATAATAGCATACCAGTTTAAAGGAGTCTGAGAGAGACTCCACAGAAGTGTAGGCTAATTTGAGTAGAGAATTATCTTACAATAATTTTGAGACGCAGTGCCAGTGACTATCAGAACTCGATAACTCCTAGATTAGTTAGTAGCGAGTGAAAATAAAGAAATAAAAAGGTCAAACTTGCAACAACCATTCTTTTGTAATTTTCATTTGTACTCTGTAAAATTGTCTATTCATCGAACATCTTTGACAACGACATCTCTAAAATTCAATCACTGTAGCAATTGTATCTATCTATACACATATATAACAGTTAGATATACAGTGTGAGGAAAGTACACGTAAACAAATATAGTCCGTGTATAACCAACCAACGTAGTAGTAGTAGATACAATTAAGAAGGCCATAATTACATTACAATCCAACTTGCACCCTCTTATTATTTAGTCTCATTTTCTCCAAATTAGTATTTATCATCATATACTCTTTTTGTTGTTTGTTGAATAATGGCTAGTGATGATGAATCACCGATTGAATTTAGCTTACCAGGGATTGAAGATGTTCAGGATTTTCATTTGGTGAGCTTTTTAATTGTCATTAAATGTTTTTTTTGGAGTTTTGCTGGTCCTAATTTGCTTGAATTATGATTAAAATTATGGGCTTATTGGTTTATTGAGGTTTGGAAAAGCTAATAAGTCATAAGATGAAAAAAGTGAGTTTTTTTTTTAGCTTTTCATATCTCAATAAGCTCATAAGCCCATAAAATAAGCTAATCCAAACACCCTTTTAGTTATCGTGGATTTGGTGGCAGCAATGGTTTTATATGATTTTTAGTCTTCAAAAGTACTAGTAATTAAGTATACTTTTTGTGCGTGCTAGTTATACAAATGTTGATGTTAGATTGTGGTAGTGATTTTTTTGCCGTCATTAGGGGATGTGTTAAATGGAAGTTCGAAATTTTGGTTTCTTCTTATTTGGATTTTGAGGTTTTAATATTGGAATTTAAACAGGGAGATCAAGGAGATACGCTAGACGCAGGGCGGTCGAGTCATCTTTATGATCTAATGAAAAGGGGCAACAAAGCATTCAGAGATGACCGCTATGAAGAGGTACATAATCATTTACGTGCTTTATGTTATATGGAAATAATCTTCTAGGAGCTTAGTTTGTTACAAGATGTAAAGGTAGCTTTATTTGTTTATTCTTTTCGATTTGAAAGGTTTCTTTTTAACACATATTGTTTAATAATTACTTAATTAGGCGGTTAATTATTACTTGAGAGCTCATAATATTAAACCGGATGATCCCGTCATTCTTAGCAACCGTTGTGTTGCTTACTTAAGGTAAAATCTTATCAGTTGTTACTCTATGATTTCCAGCTGTAGATCTATTTCCTTAAACGGATAAATCATGTATAGCCTTGGTGTAGTACATGTATGTGTAAGTGTGTATTGAGTCTTTAATGATGTGAACCAGGATCGCCAATTCCCGAGACAAAGGCCGCCTTCTGCGTCGAACGTAGACCGCTGAGTGGGCTTGATCCTACAACCCATGCTAGCGTAAGTGATCTATATTGTCAAGCTAAGCTCTATTGTCGATTTGTATATTTTTAGTTGCCATGTTTTTGAATCCTGGAACTTTTATTATTCAACTTGCACTGAAGGATGCGGAGCAGTTTATGAACATACAAAATAATTCCGCAATGGCATATATCTTGAAGGCAAATGCCCTCATATTGGTGAGACCACATCTTGTTTTTATGTTTCATGTTTCTTTGATACATTCTATTCATGTCGCTCACATTAATAATATCTGTTGACAGTTAGAAAAGTTTGAGCTAGCCCATGATGTAATTCGTACAGGTCTTCAGATTGATGCTTCAATGTAATTTATTATTACAATAATTTTTAACCTCGAGAGTTCCGTATATTTTATCTTTTGAATATACTATTTTTCTCTATCATTTCCTATTCGGTATTTCCAAATAGGATGTATGATTAGATGCATTGCATATTCTCTTTTTTGCCTTGACTGTGCAGTAAAATACTTAAGAATATGTTTTTCACTTATTTTCTTTTTGGATCCTTCAAATAGGATGTATGATTTAGGTTGTGCTTTATCTTAAATGGGACAAATTGAAATTCGGGTTTTACTGTTTACACATTAAGTAATCTGATAAGTAAATTAGAAAATATCAATGAGCCAAGCCACACTTTACTAAGATGACCCGTTTTGACTTGGTATCCAACCAACATGACCGATCCATCTTGCCACTTGTAGTTCCATACTCCTGTGCTTATGGTTGACCTTTGTGTTCAAATGTCAGGTGAGGCGAATCATGGAAGGAAACCGACGAATGGGAATGGTAGATACTTATGTTCTTTTATTTGTTCCTATTATCTAAGGTGTACCGACATAGACACCTTAACTCATTAGTTTAGGCATGTTTTAATTATTCTCATAATGTAGGTTATTCCCAACTCTACAACAAGATCTGCTTGAATATGCATGTGAGGTGGAAATTACGAGTATGTTTCGCTCATTTGTCGTGTTACAAGCTAAATCTTACATACAGAAATGTGTCTCAAGTCAATATGTCGTTACTATTAATTTGTTCCTAATAATGCAGTTGTGAACCACTTCCAGATGGACGCTTTTTCCTGGAGGTATGATCTACATTATAAGTAGAAATATTTGATTATTTATAGATAAATGTGTACAATCGAGATATGTTTGATCCTTGTATTTTTCTCATTTTTCAAAGGTTGAAAGTCGGCGAAGATGTCGCATACTACGAAATTGGGATCAAGATGGGTTAGCATCAGCATCATTAACATCATTCTTGTTGATATTTTTTCATGTTTGATTTGTGTTTATAGGTTAAGAGATGTTTTAAGTTGGTCACATGATTTTTTTATCAATAAAGGTACCTTGTTGCTGAGATTGAATGGATACAGGATTTGTCTCCAGCAGAAGGAACAAAAGAGAGATCCGAAGTAATTATACTTCTGACCTCAAATTTGTAATTTTACCGCTATTTCATAAACTTTTCTAAACACAATAATATCAAGAATCTAGGTTTAAGATGAAGGGTATGACATAAAACGTTTTAATTTTAGTGCTTCTTGATGCCTACAGTGTTAATACAAATATCGTCATTAAACGTTATTTATATTTTTGATCTTTGCCTAAGTTTTGTTAACGACAAAAGTAAATTTAATTTATAAAAGCTTAAAGCTTGTCAAGTTTATTAGATATTAAAACAAGCTTTCTCAAACAATATATTCATCATTCAAGCATTTACATTTATGATTAGTAACATCTTGATATGACTCTAATCATTATGTATGATAGTAGTTTTAGAATGTGTTAGGTTCTTAAAACCAAACACTACTTAAGCATTTGCATATTTCTAAAAATAGTAATACAACATTTGACATCATGTATTACATCATGGAAATCATTGGAAGATTTCATTAGATATTTTGTGAAGATTTGTACTCTTCATATCTTGCACAATCTCACCTAGATAGAGTTGACTTTGGCAAGATTTGATATCTTGGTCGTCGACCCGCGGTACCAAAATGGTACACGGCGGAACCCTTTAAGGGTCCGCCGTCCGTGGACGCCTCGTCCATTTTGGCTATAAATAGCAATGCCAAGCCAAGTAGTTTTTCATCCCTTTCTAACATACTTTCATACATATCTTCTCTAACCTTTCTAATTCGGTTTCATATCATATTAGTGATCTCTTTGTAGCAAAGAAGATCAAGTCATATTCAAGCTTCAACGAGAAGTTGGAAGTCTTGTTTGTTTAGTGTTGTATGATCTAGTGTTGATCCATACTTCATTGTTGTATCAAACCATCATAATCTTGTGAGTGTGAGTGGTTAGTATTTTAGTCCTCAAAATACATTGTGTGTGGGAGTAGTTGTACCCTTGGAAAGAACTCGACATCTAGCTTAGTGTCGGAAATAGTGTAAGCGAAGTGTAAAGGTTTTCTCCGCGGTGAAAGGAGCTTGTTGACTAGTGAAGTTAAACTCTCGAGTGTGAGACTCGGGAGTGGAGTAGGGCAAGGAAAAAGAGTCCTTGTAGGCGAACCACTATAAACAACTTGTTGTGGTTTGATCATCTCTTTCCTTATTTACTTATTACACATTGCTTGCATATTTCATTAACATACTCAAGATCAATATCAATTGATCTTTCAATAAGTTTCAAAACAAAGTTTTTAATTGGTAAACTATTCAACCCCTTCTAGTTTTCTACAATTGGTACCGAGCCTCGTTGCTCAAGAATTTCTAAAATAACTTGTATTTTATAAACTTGAAACGATCCATGGATTCGAAAACTTTAAAGAAGGGCAATCTATGCAAAGACCACCACTCTTTGAAACCAATGGATTTATCTATTGGAAAACCGTTTTGAAACATATGTAAAATCAAAAGATATAGATCTTTGGTTTATTATTGTTAAAGGAGATTTTAGTTCTACAACAAAGGATATTTCCGTTGATGAACAAAAGAAATTAGTTGCTAAAAATAATGAAGCTAAAATGATGCTTTATAATGCTTTACCTAGAAAAGAATATGAAAGAATTTTTATGTGTGAAACCGCCAAAGATATTTGGGAATCTTTAATTGTTACACATCAAGGTAATTCACAAGTCAAGGATAACAAAATTGATCTTCTTGTTCAACAATATGAACAATTTGTTATCCTCAAGATGAAACCATTGATTGTGGCTTTGCTCGCTTTAACACTATCATTACATCACTTAAAGCACTTGATGAATCTTTTCGTAGTAAGAACTTTGTCGAAATTTCTTAGAGCACTCCATCCCAAATGGAGAGCTAAAGTGACCGCTATTGAAGAATCAAAAGATCTCTCAATAATGTCACTAGACGAGCTAATTGGCAACCTCAAAGTTCACGAAATGGTAATGGAGAAAGATTCGAGATCATCAAAGGAAGAAAGGAGAAGATCAAACCGTTGCTCTAAAAGCAAAGGCGGAATCAAGCGATGATGATGAATCTTGTTCCGGTAGTGAAGATGAGGAGTATGCCATGGCGTTAGAGATTTCAAGAAGTTCTTTAGAAGAAGAGGAAAGTTTGTAAGACAACCTCGAGAAGAAAAGAAGCCATTCGAAAAGATCGGGATGATAAGAAGAGTAAAGGTGAAAGAAAATGTTTTAGATGTGGTGATGCAAGTCATCTCATAGAGAATGTCCCAAGCCACCTAAAAGCAAAACTCAACGAGCTTTTGTAAGTGGTGCTTGGAGTGATAGTGAAGACGATGAAGAATCAAGCAAGGAAGAGATCGCTCTAATGGCACATGAGTCAAATGAGGTACTTTCCGACTCTTCTTATTCTTCTATAGATGATGACACCTTGCAAAAACAATATAATCAATTGTGTGAGCTAAGTCTAAAAATCATAACTAAAAATAAATTTCTAAAACCAAAAGGAGTTTTTGGAAAATGAGGTATATGAGTTAAAAGAAAAGCAAAACGACTTGAAAAGGAAAAGCAAATGACGATGATTGTAAATCATGTCAAGAGCTTAATCTTGAAATAGAAAACTAAAGCTCACACAAGAAGTTCTAATAGAAAATAATTCTAAGTTTAAAAGGTTTAACAAAACATCGCTCTTGCCGATGAAATAGTTAAAATCCATAAAACACCGTGAGACATGAATGGGCTAGGTTTTAATGAAGTATTAATTCCAAAGAGTCAAAACAAAACGGCCGAAAAGGACGAACATTCATCAAAATTGTCGCGAAGATAAGACGGACCGACGGAACCAAAATAAGGGTTCCGTCCACAGTAAAATGGTACCGCGGTACTTCAAACAGTAATGTAATGTTCGCAATACGGACCGCATCGAATTTGTTAAAGTAACAAAGAAAACCAATGATAATGTTAAACTAAAACCAGCCATTATATCGTGAGTAGGACTTGTTAAAATGAATTTAGATCAAAACTACTCAACAACGATATAAAACTTCTTTTGCCAAACGCCTTTCCTAAGAGCAACCACAACGTTCAACCTAACTACCAACACAACGGTTGGAATCAAAGTTTTCCTAGACCATATCAAACTCCGATTACATGCCATGGAACTCTTACCCATCATTTCCATACATGAATCAAATAAATGGTATGTTTAACCCAAACGGACCCATGAGATATTGGGGACCAAATGTTTGAGTTATTTGCTTCTTAGGTATGCTTGAAAGTTGGATTGGAACCCGATGAATGGATAAAAGATAGTGGATGCTCACGACACATGACGGGCAACAAAAGTCTCTTCTCATCATACCAAGAGTATGACGGAGGTAATGTCACTTTCGGTAGCAATCTCAAAAGCAAAATCATTGGCAAAGGTACGATTGCTCATAACTCTCTAACTATTGAAAATGTTGCTCATGTGGATAGGTTAGGATTCAATCTACTTAGTATTAGCCAACTATGTGATAAAAAGTATAAAGTACTATTTGATGAAAATGGTAGTAAAATACTAAAAGATGGTATCACCATAGCTAAAGGAGTTAGGAAAAATAACATATACGTCATGAAAATAGATAAAACATATAATGACAAACTTTGCTTAACAACATTAGACGATAGCTCATCTCTTTGGCATAGACGCTTAGGTCACGCTAATATGAGACTTATACAAAACCTATCTTCAAAAGAGTTGGTTAGGAATTTACCAAAACTAAAATATGACCAACACTTTTGCGACGCTTGCAAAATTGGTAAACAAACACATAGTAGTCACAAATCTAAAAATATGGTGTCCACATCTAAGTGTCTAGAATTATTACATATGGACTTGTTTGGACCATCCGCTATAAGAAGCTATGGAGGCAACTTATACACTTTGGTCATAGTAGATGATTACTCAAGGTTTACTTGGACGTTATTTTGAAAACCAAAATGAAGCTTTTGATAAATTTGAAATACTTAGCAAGAAAATTCAAAATCTTCTAGGTGTCAAAATTGTGTCGATCCGAACGGATCATGGTCGTGAATTTGACAACGAAACTCAATTTGGAAACTTTTGTGATACAAATGGTATAACACATAACTTTTCCGCTCCACGAACACCTCAATCAAATGGAGTAGTAGAACGTAAAATAGAACAATTCAAGAAATGAGTAGAACAATGCTTAATGAACAAAACATTCCTCAAAAGTTTTGGTGTAACGCTGACACTTCTACATATATTTTAAATAGAGTCTTAATACGTCCTTTCCTAAACAAAACACCATATGAACTTTATAAAGGTAAAAGCCAACATTAGGATATTTTAGAGTCTTTGGTTGTAAATGCTTTATTCTTAATACTAAGGATTATCTCACCAAGTTTGACCCAAAGTCTTATGAAGGTGTATTTCTTGGTTACTCTCAAACTAGTAAAGCTTACATTGTCCTAAATAAAGAAACAATGATAGTCGAGGAATCGTTGAACATAACATTTGACGAAAGTCCACCTCCCTCTAAGACATCACCTTTGGTAGATGATGACTTAGTTGAAAGTCAAATAATAGAAAGTCAAATTAATAATAACAAGGAAGATGAACCATCAAATAAGGAAATTGTCAACATCAAAGAATCTAAAAGTCATCCATTAGAAAAGGTCATAGGACAACTTAATCAAAGAACCTTAAGGTCACAAGCCCAAAATCAAAGTAATCATTTTTGTTTTGTATCCACCATTGAACCAAAACCATAAATGAAGCAATAAAAGATGAATCATGGGTAATTGCCATGCAAGAAGAATTAAACCAATTCGTTAGAAATGATGTTTGGAAACTAGTTCCAAAACCCAAAGATCAAACTATAATTGGAACAAAATGGGTCTTTCAAACAAAATGGACGAAAATGGTGTAGTATCTAGAAACAAAGCTAGGCTTGTTGCACAAGGTTATAATCAACAAGAAGGAATTGACTATGATGAAACTTATGCACCGGTAGCTAGACTTGAATCTATTAGAATATTACTTGCTTATGCATGTGCTTATGACTTTAAATTATTTCAAATGGATGTTAAAAGTGCTTTCCTTAATGGGTTTATTAACGAAGAAGTGTATGTTGCTCAACCTCCCGGTTTTACCGACTTTGAGAAACCACATCATGTCTTCAAACTCAAGAAAGCATTATACGACCTTAAACAAGCACCTAAAGCTTGGTACGACCGCTAAGACTTTTCTTATTGATAACAAATATACTATGGGATTAGTAGATAATACTCTTTTACTAAGAAAAGGAATCACAAATTATTATTGTTCAAATATACGTTGATGACATTATATTCGGATCAACTTGTCAAGAACTATGTGATGATTTCTCTAAAATCATGCATGACGAGTTTGAAATGAGTATGATGGGTGAGTTAAACTTCTTTCTAGGACTTCAAATTAAACAACTAGAAGATGGTATTTTCTTTAACCAATCTAAATATATAAAAGACATGCTTAAGAAATTTGGTCTTGAAGATTCCAAACCAACTAAAACACCCATGTCCTCGGACACTAAACTCACCAAGGACGAAGAAGGTGAATCCGTAGATAACACTAAATATAGAGGAATGATTGGTAGCCTACTCTATCTTACGGCTAGTAGACCCGACATTATGTTTAGTGTTTGTCTATGTGCTCGCTTTCAAGAAAACCCAAAGGCATCACACTTAGAAGCATTAAAAGGATTTTAGATATATTAAGGGAACAACGTGTTTAGGATTATGGTATCCCAAAGGAACGGGTATAGAAACCATAGTGTATGCCGACTCGGATCATGCCGGTGATTATGTCGATAGAAAAGTACAAGTGGTATTTGCACTTTTGTTGGACATTGTCTCACCTCATGGTTTGCAAAGAAGCAAACGGCTTTAGCCATCTCTACTATCAAGCCGAGTACGCCTCACCGGAAAAGCATGTCAACAAGCTCTTTGGATGAAGCAAGCTCTCGAGACTACGGAATTCATCTCAACGACATTGTGATACTTTATGACAACAAAGGAGCCATCGATCTCAAGAAGAATCCTGCTCAACATGCTCGTACAAAACACATTGAAATCCGTCATCACTTTCTTCGCGACAATGTTCAAAAGGTAACATTTCAATCGAGAAAGTATCCTCCAAGACAACATTGCCGACATCTTAACTAAACCTCTTAAACGAGAACCTTTTAATCTTCTTAGACTTGGTTTAGGGTTAATGGAACCAAACATGTAAGATAAACATAGCCTAAAACATTAGAATAGTCAAACCAAAACAATTTTGCCTTGTATCTCTCATCGTAGCCACACGGCACCAACGACAACACGGACGGAACCAAATATTTGGTGCCGTCGTCCGTGGTGTCTCTGTACAAAACCGCTATATACAAATCATCCTCTTCCTCAAAACCCACTTTACCAAAACGTAAAACTTAAACCAAGCTCATTATTGTCATCTTCCCACTCACTAATCATCAAGATAACATCATTGTAAGTATCCTAACTACATTTCATCTCTTAATTCGAGTCTAGGATTCTTATTTATGCACAAAACTATCACAAATCATTACATGGGGTTTTATGTATGCTTTTATACCAAATATGAATTCAATTGGCAAATTGCATAACTAGTCATTGAAATTAGGTACTACATTATCATATTGCATAAACAAATCATGTTTCCCACTAATTGATAGATAATGAATATAAGGCCTTATTCAAACAACCAAACACCCCATGTCAAAAGTTTTTGAAAAGCTTCTCACTTGTAGGAAAACAATTTTTTTTCTCTCATTGCTAATACAAATAAAAACGTTAAATTTTCATCACTTGCATGCTCTTGAATACTAAAGGTATTGCATAACTAATATGCATTCCCGGGTATATTCAAATGAAGCCACATTGAATTAGGAGCATTTGGGTTATCTCATGGTATTTACCAAACACCCCACTAAAACCATTTTTGTGCATAAAATGAGTCGAGATAACCGCAACTCCAAATTGTTTTCATGTAGGCACACACTAGAACCAAAACGTTAAAATTTATTCTAATTTTTTAATTATTGTCCTTAGGAATAACCATGGTAGCCGCAAGATTCTATGATCACAAAGACACCCTTAACTACATTCCCAAACACCACAAAACCAAAGGACTTACCAAGGAACAAGTAGAAATATTTAGGGGTCTAGAATCAAGGTATTTCCATGAGGGTAGAACCATTCACCCATCTTTCCTTGAACATACCAATCTTCGTGAAGAACTAGCCGCCATTCAATTCGATTGTCTTCTTGACATTGATGAACCAATTTGTCCTAGGTTTGTGTTAGAATTCTATGCTAGTGTGACCGGCTTTAGTGATGAAGACGATGATGAATTTTGTCTTAGCTTTAGAATCAACCAAAATGACTACACCATCACCTTAAGCGAATTTGCTAAAGTACTAGGAATTCCCAACCGAGGAACTTGTGTCTACACGGATAAGTGGTCACCACCGCCTTGATGCAATCAACGACCGCACTTCTCCCTATCTAACCCGTTTGGCCGATAAGGATGTCATCCGTGAACACCTTTTTAACCCAAAAACTGATACAACCCGAGTAACCCGAAAGGGAAAAGAGGTAGACCGAGATCCATATGGAATGGAGCTAAATGAACTTAAGCCCGAATTTAAGAAATGGGAGGAGTTACTTAGAGCAAACGTCATTAGCACCATAGGAAATAGGGATCACATAAACGCTTGTCTTTGCCACATGCTCTACAACTTGTCCACCCGACAACCATTCAACTTGGCCTACTACATAGCTAGGAGAATGATTGATATTCCAACTCAAGGATCGGTTGCTCTTCCATACGGGATGCTTCTCACCCGTCTCTATAGAAACTTCGCTCCAATTCCACCAACCCCAAAAGGGATGCACCTTCACTATGAACTCATCCCTCACATCTTTGTACCTTTGAGTGATGCTCGAGTTGCTAAGACTAAAGGCAAGAGAGCTAAACCTCCAACTCCTTCATCATCATCATCAAATAGCTCCGAGGATGGTCTTCCAAGCTCTCATCTTCCACCTCATGAGTATTACGCATCTCTTCCCGAGATTGAGAATGAATCAGCAGAATTCAAGCAAACTAAGGGAATGTTCAAGTGCCTTGGTAGGATGATGAACAAGATTTACAAGAAGTTGGACAAATAAGGGTACTTTAAGGAGTGTTTGGAACAATGCATTATCATCAATGTTTGATACTATTTAGTTGTTTTTATTATGTAGGATGGTAATATAACTTGAAACAATGGTGTATGCTAACAATCTCATGCAGGGGGATAGCACAAGTATGCTATCAAATTTTACCCATTTTCACTATATTGTGAAAATCAATAAGCCTTGCTCAAAATCTATGCTCCACTATGTTTACATATGTGTTATTTACTTTTCCTAACTAGAAATGTTTAGTATAACAGCTTTTGAGAAAATTTCGTGTTTCGAAATTTCCCGACACCTAAAACGAACTCGTCCAAATATCTCACTCCTCGGATCGACGGCACCATAATTTTGGTACCGTCCTTTATGTATTTTGGTACCGCCAGATCAGACAGGCGGACCAGACGACACCTTTTTAGGGTACCGTCCGTGTATGATTTTGGTGCCGTGGATCCTCCGTAATTTTCTCGAATTTCGACTCTTTCGTGATTCCAAATTATCTTCCATCACTTATAAATCAATCTTAACTAGTTTATACTGTTATTAGAACTAGTATTATTTACTAAGGTATATAAGAAATCCATTTCCACCAAAATTCAAAATTTGAAAAATCCACCCAAGGAGCCCTTTGGCATAAAGGAAGGAACCAAATTTTGGTACCTTCAAACCGTGGTAATCAAATGTTAGGAAATTCCACTCACTAGAACACATTTATTGCAAATCTTTTCTTCTTCACTCCATCTTCCTTGTATGGATTGACTTGGGTGATATGACTAGCATTCAACCCACTTCCAAATCATTAGGAACCTCATCTCTTCAATGGTTCAACATCAAATCAAACACATTTCTCAACAATTTTAACCTCTATAAATTGAAAGGCTTTACCATGATCATCCTCACACCTTCCTCATTCTCACTACTATCTAGCAAATCAAAACCCAAGTTAAAATGACTAAATCATCACCAAAACCTTGCAAGAAAACCGCTAGAATTAGCGTAAGGCCTTGTTGTTTTGTTCATCTTAGCTCATCATCCGAATCTTCACCACTCACAATCTCATCTCCCATTAGAGATGATACAAATCTTACCTTAGCTACACCCACTTCATCACACATTGTGATCACCACTCCACCACCAACAAAACACCTACTTCACCTCCACCGCACCCATCCAAACATCCAAAACCCCCTCACCACCTTCACCAAGGTCTCCCACTCTCACTCCCATGGAGTTATTTTCAACTCCACCAACATCACCAAATCCTTTCCTAGAGGACTTGGAAGACTTGCCTCCTAGGCCAAGTCATCCACCACCATTGCCATCCTTTGGCACAATTGAGCGAATCGCTCATGAGTCACCTCGGTCATCCATTGACCCAAACGCCCCATTAGGGCCAAGACCTCTCCTTTTCCACCCCATTCACAAGGACATTCATGGTCCTTTATACGGGATCATCCACTTCCATCATCAATGTCCCTCATATTGAGGACATTCCGGAGTGCATGTGGGATGACAATCCCACTAGAGAGGAGATTCAAGCCGAACTCCACAACCTCCACCAATTCAAAGGCATGGTGGATTCTCACTTAAGTGAGACAATGCAAATGCAAAATGCTTTGCTTGCATCCATCATGACCACTCCAAACATTCCCAACACCACCAACACATCCACCATTCCACCACCACAACCTCCCCAAACTTTCTACCCTCCAAGGCATGGTTGCTCAACTTGTGAGCAAACGGGCCAAACCGTGGAACGGACCCGGGTTATGGTCCATGACTTCCAAGAAGAAATGAGGTTCATCCTCAACCACATCCTTGAGCGTCTCAACGCTCTTTCCCATCCACCATCACTTTAGGATGGTTTTAGAATAGTCTTTCTTTTGTTTACTTTCTTAGGATAATTTTTATTTCTTGTACTAAAAACACATCATTGTGTTCTCTTTTCATGATCTTTACTCATGAAAAATTTTAACTAATGAATGTTGTTTATTATATTGTTGGTGTCATTACATAGTGTTTGGAAATGCTTGTGAATGATCATTATTACTAACAATTTTTTTGTAGCTTTATTTTCACAATCCATGTATCTTCCCATTAAAGCACCCAATTTAGGGGAGCTTTGAACAAGGGGAGATAGTAGCTCGCTCATTACATTCAAGATAGCCTCTTCTTTTGTTGAGACAAAAGGGGAGAAAATATAGAACTTTGAAATTATTTATATTTGACTTTTCCGAAAAGTCAACGCATACATTTGACTTTCTAAAAGTCAAACAGAACCCTCATTGATAATACTTGACTTTTCTTAAAAAGTCAAACGCATACTTTGACTTTCTCGAAAAGTCAACATCATGCATCAACTAGTGAATTCTTTGACTTTCATAAAAGTCAAATTTCATACACTTGCATTATCATTTCCTTTTCAAGTTCTAAAACTAATATTTTATAACTCTTGTACAAACTTTGTTTCTTTTATAAAATAAAATTTATATTTTGTCCTCAACAAAAGGGGAGATTGTTAATACAAATATCGTCATTAAACGTTATTTATATTTTGATCTTTGCCTAAGTTTTGTTAACGACAAAAGTAAATTTAATTTATAAAAGCTTAAAGCTTGTCAAGTTTATTAGATATTAAAACAAGCTTTCTCAAACAATATATTCATCATTCAAGCATTTACATTTATGATTAGTAACATCTTGATATGACTCTAATCATTATGTATGATAGTAGTTTTAGAATGTGTTAGGTTCTTAAAACCAAACACTACTTAAGCATTTGCATATTTCTAAAAATAGTAATACAACATTTGACATCATGTATTACATCATGGAAATCATTGGAAGATTTCATTAGATATTTTGTGAAGATTTGTACTCTTCATATCTTGCACAATCTCACCTAGATAGAGTTGACTTTGGCAAGATTTGATATCTTGGTCGTCGACCGGCGGTACCAAAATGGTACACCAAGCGGAACCCTTTAAGGGTCCGCCGTCCGTGGACGCCTCTCGTCCATTTTGGCTATAAATAGCAATGCCAAGCCAAGTAGTTTCTCATCCCTTTCTAACATACTTTCATACATATCTTCTCTCTAACCTTTCTAACTCGGTTTCATATCATATTAGTGATCTCTTTGTAGCAAAGAAGATCAAGTCATATTCAAGCTTCAACGAGAAGTTGGAAGTCTTGTTTGTTTAGTGTTGTATGATCTAGTGTTGATCCATACTTCATTGTTGTATCAAACCATCATAATCTTGTGAGTGTGAGTGGTTAGTATTTTAGTCCTCAAAATACATTGTGTGTGGGAGTAGTTGTACCCTTGGAAAGAACTCGACATCTAGCTTAGTGTCGGAAATAGTGTAAGCGAAGTGTAAAGGTTTTCTCCGCGGTGAAAGGAGCTTGTTGACTAGTGAAGTTAAACTCTCGAGTGTGAGACTCGGGAGTGGAGTAGGCAAGGAAAAAGAGTCCTTGTAGGCGAACCACTATAAACAACTTGTTGTGGTTTGATCATCTCTTTCCTTATTTACTTATTACACATTGCTTGCATATTTCATTAACATACTCAAGATCAATATCAATTGATCTTTCAATAAGTTTCAAAACAAAGTTTTAATTGGTAAACTATTCAACCCCTTCTAGTTTTCTAAAAGTTTGTGATTTGTTCGAATTCATTAGAAGGAGGGCTAGTGTACTTTTGTACTATTTTATTGCCCTTTTTTTTTGGTCATATATATATATTCTTTCCTTTTTTGTAATGTTTTTTATTCACATCAGACAACCAATTAAAAACACATCTACCAAATTAAAACAACCGACTAAAACACCACTTACTAAAAAGTAATAAATCGGAAAATTTTTAAAAAATCGATTTAAAAAATTAAATTGGAAAAACTTTTCAAAATCGATTTAAAAACGCATAATTTTTTAAATCGAAAAAACTTTTTAAAAAAAAAACGCTATATATATTTTAAGTAGATTTTAAGAAAAAAATAACACAAAAGTATAACAAATACACAATAAAAAAAAATAACATAAAAACTACACAAATATATTTTAACAAAATTTGGTCACGCCTTCTTCAACGCAATAATAAAGACGTTGGGCATCACCTTAATTAGCAAGAAATTCAATTGATCACGCATGTCGGTCGAGTGGAAAACTCTATGAAATTATAGATGACATTAATAATTTTCATGAGTAGATTTACAGGTAATATTGAAAACATTTGTTGTTGTCAGATTTTTAATGTTTTAATGTCTAATGTTTTAATGTTTTAACGTAAAACACTATACATATAAAAACACTACACAAATAAATACACTCTTACATATAAAACACTACACAAATATATACACACTATATATACACTACATAAATAAATAATAAAACAATACACAAAAAAAAAAAAAAAAAAAAAAAAAAAAAAAAAAAGGAATCAAATCATCGCCCAACGACGGCCTATAAGATGCATGAGAAGGAAATCATGAGCTGCATGGGTAGATCCTCCCCGAATAAATTGTACGCCATTCCACAATGTGACCATCCCCAATATTCTTCTATTTACGAATTGCGAGATATATATATTTTGGAAGAATATTTTCTGAAAAATAGATCCACTGGTGGGACCAAATATTTCATTTTGATATCCGTATGTTTCAGTTTTCTAATTCTCTCACAAGAAACACTTCTATTCCGCCTAAAACTTAGGCATTCTCAATGGTTCAAGGAGAGAAGAAGCTACTTTAGGGCCGGGGCCCGGGAGTAACACCACCAACACCTGATTTTAAGTCATAAAATGTAATTTTTTTTTCGACAAGTGTTGTTTTTTGATAAATGCAACTAAAGGTGTACAAAACCAGGTTTGACCAAAAACCGGTTCGGGTTTGAAAACCGGACCGGTTTTTAGTCAAAAGGTGAAAACCGGTTTTGACCAAAAACCAGTTTGGTTTATGTAGGATATACAAACCGGTTTTTGTAATAAAAAAATCGAAGCTGTGATATTGTGTCGTCTGAAAAAAAATCAAAACCGAACAAACCTAATAAACATCAACTTTTATTTAGACTAAAATACACCGTTGGTCCCTAAACTTGTACAGAAGCATCGTGATGGGACAAACCTTGCATTTTTCATCGTTGTGAGTCCTTTGACCAATTTTCTATTAGTCAACGTCTATTATTTTCCCCATTTGCCTTGCACATGAGGGCAAACTGGTCATTTCATTGTTTAGGGACTA
This sequence comes from Chrysanthemum lavandulifolium, assembly GCA_022545495.1. NCBI lineage: Eukaryota > Viridiplantae > Streptophyta > Magnoliopsida > Asterales > Asteraceae > Chrysanthemum > Chrysanthemum lavandulifolium. The sequence goes on from CM040240.1 coordinate 73,035,992, forward strand.
ACGGTGTATTTAATCAATAAAATTATACCATCACCAACACCACCCTCTCTTTATCTCTGCTAATTTAGGGGGTGTTTGGGATTGCTTATTGAAAACTACTTATGCGTTTTGAAAACTCATAATCAGATAATCAGCTGTAACAAAACGTGGTTTTCAAATATAGTGTTTGGGTTTGATTATACTGTTTGATATCGCAATAATCAAATAATTGGCTTTTTTTAGTGTTTGGCAAATCAGATTATAATGACATAATATATAAAATTACCAAAATAGACATCTCTATTTCTTTTTATTCTTTTTGTGTAAGATTCAATAATTCATATCTAATAATAACTTGCGACAATAATTTTAAATTAATTTTAAATTAAGTGAATGACCAAAGTAGTGTTTAATTTTTATGAAAATAATTTTAAATTAAGTGAATGACCAAAGTATATGCTAACACAAAAAATCCTTTACGTAATCAGATAATCTGTTGCAAAACGCAACCCCAAACACCCCATTACTCACAATCAACCTCCAAAACTCTTCTTAAATCACACATTCGTCCTCTTAATTTACTCACAAGCATTTTAAATCACACATCTCTTTTTCCTGCTAATAACTGTCATATTAAGTTTGACTGAGACGTCACTTCAATCGACCACCATCGTCCCCTAATTACTCCAATCGAACCCACATCGTCCCCTAATTTACTCACAATCAACCTCCAAAACTCTTCTTCTTAAATCACACATCTGTCCTCTCTGGTCTCCTTCCTTCTTCCGCTGCCTCTCTCTCCATCACCGTCATGCGCCACCTCGCCCACGCGCCTCCGTTGTGTCGTTCTCATCCGCCTCAATGGCTAATGTTACCGGGTAAAAGGGATCCAAACCCGCCATGGCTGCAAACCGGGTCGGGTTGCCCCGCCAAGATACGAGTCGAATTTCACCTATTATTATCCGGTACCTTTGGATGCTCGGAAAATATAAATGCAGAAAAATAAAATCATCATCGCCTTTTTTTTTTGGGATCAGAAGAATAGAAGATAAAGGCGTTTTGGTCAAGTGGTAATAAGGTGATTGATGAGTTTGGTAAAGGTTTGTGGAAATGTGAATAATAATGATAACAAGCATGATTGCCCGCGCGTTGCTGCGGGGTGACTGTGTTCATGTTAAAACATTTAAGCAAACTAAAACTTAAATTGTTGATATATGTGTATGCTGAAACAACACATATGAGTACGAACATTAGTTATGTAGCAATTAAAACTAATATGTTAGTAACCCGATCATATCCTGCCACTTTCGTGGACATAAAACTGAAATTTATATGTTTTTTTTACAATAATTGCCACTCTGTCGTCCCAGAAGTTTGATGATTCCAACTCCATTTTCAACACTCTCAATGTTAACATGTGCAACATTTGTCAATGGTCCGTGTCATCAGTTGAGCATGTTTCGATTCTGCTTCCAATTCTATTTCAAGATTTAACCTTTTCATCAACCCAACATTACCTCCTCTGCTATGGCTGAAAAAATAAATAAATAAGAATCAAACATTTAACAAACCCAACTATCTATAAAGAGACCCAATATTTTTAAAAGAATCATAAAAGGCTCGAACATGTCAAGAAACCCAACATTAAAGCATTGAAGTAAGCATCAAAATCTAGATATAACAATCTCAACATGTAAATATAAAAGACAACATTAAAGCATTGAAGTAACCAACAGAAAATGTTCTATTTAAGTTCTTAACCGTCACAAATTAAAGCACCCTGGATAATTGAATGCACAAATAAGCTAGAACAAATAGTGGGAAGTTAAGATATAAAATCAATTAGCAAGTAAATGTCAAATATAAGCAATCTGAAAAGGAATGTGAAGATTAATAGATCTAGTTTTCAAAATTGACATCTAATCTTTCTCATCTTTTGAGTGACCAAACACAAAAATGCAACTGGTCATTTGATTAAAAAGAAGTTATTTTTATATCTCATGTATATAAATTATGTAACAATAATTACGATTTATTAAAATATATGAACGATGATATGTACAAAATCATGTTGGCAACTAATTAAGTTCATTCATATGTACAAAGTCATGTTGGTAACTGATCGAGTTCATTCATGTGATAGCTAACTTAATCATTCAACTGATTTAAGCTAAGGTCCTTAAGGGGTGTTTGGGTTACATGATTATAAAAGCCATATTCAAAGGGATTTTGCACAACTATTTTTTGTAAATGTTGTTAAATTTTCTACTTTTGTGCATGAGTTGTGTTTCATTGGTTGTTTGGTATTTGACATTATAGAAGCAAAATGGCATGGAGCACGAAGGACAGAAACAAATGAGCATATTTCTCCTACAGTGCCAATGGTTTTGGTCCACAACAATCCTATATGGCCATATGTTGTGATTCTTGAGCTGTGTATTATTCATCGAATGCATTAATTTTGAGAACGTAAAATTCCCTGCCATCAGTATACATTTGTACATAAAAAGTCGTACCTTTTTCTTCACGATGCTTCTGAAATGTATGCTTCCATCCTTACACCTTCTTCATTGTTCCTAATCTCACATAAAAAGTCGAACCTTTTTCTTCACGATGCTTCTGAAATGTATGCTTCCATCCTTACACCTTCTTCCTTCTTCCTAATCTCCTAGTACACCAACCCCGCATCTACCATCGCAAGTGTTGACCCACGTTCCGCCCCTTTCAAAAACAAATCTAATGCCTTTTCAACGTTCACCTTCACAACAAACAAAACGTTTAGCATACAATGTCAACAAAAACTATGTTTTTTAAAACGAATATTTAAAACGTTAGACAAATATGTATTTAAACAATAAAAGATACACAAAATGTTTGCACATGAAAACCAACCCAATCCCTACCAACAATGACTCATTTAAACCAAAACCCATTATATGAATACATATTGTAATAAACGTGGTCCTTTTCATATTACAAATATACGATAGTCCTACCACTCTCGAGTTGGTCATCAGGTGCACCCCTCAATACAAAGGAGACGTAATGTGCCATAAATTCTTGGATGTTTTCTTCTGTGGCTTTGAGATAAAAGCATGAAAATGAGCCATGAAATTTTAAACCTTTTAAAATGATATGTTGATAAGATAAAGAATGAGTGTAAAATTTTAACATGATAAGCCAACCCAAAATATATGTTACTTACTCGATGACATAGACAACTCTTTTTATCACATGTTTTTTAAATGCATCATAATATACGACCAGAATATAAAATCTGCAAGGAAAAGAGACGGAATAAGTGTATAAAAAATCGAAAAACCTGTAATATTACAATTTATAGCCGCTCAATCATTTCCGGGTCTTATTCGGTACCACTGCTGAGAAGCAAAACGAAGGATTCTGCAAGGCATTGCAAATAGCTGAAATGATCAGGCCTCTGGGATGGGTGGGAGACTTTAGTGGGTACACTAATTAAGTCCCCCAACACATCTCTACATAATGCAACTATTAAACTGTATAAAAGCAATAAAATATCAAAACAAAGAACCAACAAAGACCACATTCTTTCATGAATATGTTGAACCAATCCGATCAAATAAACTAAATAAACATTATGTTTTACCTATCAGGCGTTCTGACCGTTTCCTCATCACTGTCCAAGACAATCACTCCTTTAGGATCACCCAATCTTTATGAGTTTTTACCATAGTCTTAATGTTATGTAATTGATCAAAAATAGTATCATTATGCATATGGCCAAAGATAATATACATTAAGTAGTTAAACTCTGTATATTTAGCCGAAATTTTGCTAAACACTCATGATCTCAATATGCCTAATGAAAAGATCACAGTTGATCTCTAAGAAGCTAATAATTACTTTAGCAACATATATCTATCAAGTCTCTAAAAGCATAAGCAAAGATCAGAGTATGTTATACTTGACCCTTTTTTTGTATAATCTATAATGATCATAAAGAATTACATTGTGCAACTTTTTAACTACCTATACACCTGCTGCAACGGCTGGATTAACTACCGTACATGATATTAGAACCAAACATTAATTTGACAGTTTGGCCCATCGTAATTCATATTAACCAACTACGACAATGCCCAACAAATTGTGACAAATAAAGTAGCAAGTGAAAACATATTACACTTATGAGATTTAACAGTTAAGTAGGCAAAGTGAAACCATGACGCAGTTGACACTAACTATTTTTTAGGCGATACTGATACGTTGCTACTATTATCAACAGGTGGTTTTTGTCATTCATTTTTTCTTAAGAAACCATCATGTAGTTGACAATAACTATTTTTAGGAGATACCGATACTTTGCCACTTTTTTATCTGTATTTGTATCCATGTTATAATAACGTATGGCAGCACCAACAGTGGGACAACATCAGTATATAAACAACATAACTCGTGCAAAATCACATAAGCAACAACTATTTTTTTCAAATCCATGACGAAGCATCAATTGTAACAATCGAAACACACACAATTAGAGTAAAGACAGTCAATTGCAGGCCACGAACTAAGCATCAATAACGTTATTACATTACTATCTTAACAAACTACTAATAACACATCAAGTTAAAAATTAAAAATACATCACCAACCTATTGTGTAAACCAATATCTCATTTTCATAATCTGACTAAAAATATAACCACAAAAAAAAATCAATAATATTTATATACCTAAGGATTAGCCTTTTATAATCAATCGCATCATTCTTCCCATCTTCATCTTCATCCCCATCTCGTCACTCGACACCGTAAAACCGCTTCAAAACACAATTAATTAGATTTTTCCAATCCCATTACCATCAACACCCATAAGGAAATCAATCATCATCGAAAAAAAAAAAAAAAAAAAAAAAAAAACCTTTTCTAAAATAAAAATCCCAAATTATAATGACATTAGAAGACCCCTAAAATATAAACATGTTCAAAGACGTAATTAAGGCTAATAAACTTACAAAATTAGTTTTTCTCCTTATTCAATCCGCCTCTTGAATATTGTTTAAGAATGAAGAATCAATTTGAATTTGATGTGAATGGTTCGATCTTTTCTGCATGTGTGAAGTGAATTTGAATTTGATGTGTAGAACCTTTTGATATTATAGGATATTTGTACCAAACGATGATGGCGGTGATCTGTGATTAGGGTAGTGAGAAGAAAGGTTTTTTGTTTTTGTTTCGTGTATGTGTGTGTTTGTGTGAGAGTGAAAAGATATAGAGAAGAAGGGTCTAGAGAAGAAGGGTCTAGATTTGGTGGGGAAAAATTTACATGTATTACAGAGTCATTACACCAAACGGATGGTGAACAGTCCCAAATCCACCACACTTCAACCAATGGAAGCATTCCATTTGCCCCACTAAGTTACTGTTTCATTATAATGTATGTGATTAATTATAAGACCAACCAATCACATACCGGATTAAAGGAAAACGGGGTCCGTAAAAAATCACTATTGACTCCGTTTTATTTTGGGTATTAGTATATAGTATAATATGATGGTGAGTGGGGACAGATGGAATTTGGTTTTGAGTGATTATTGGGTGGTAAAGTGAGTGAAAGGGAAAATGGAGATGAAGAAGCTGCTGCACCCATTTTCACTTTCTTTTTTAGTCCACTGCCAAACTCATGTTTGGTTTTCGCATCATAGAGTGAACATTTTTAATTAATTAAAGACAAAATTACACGGTTGGTCTCAGTGGTTTGCTTCAGATTGCAAGTTTGGTCCCTAAGTCATTTTAATTACCCCACGATACCTATTTTTGAACGTTGCACTCTTTTAGTCCCTATTTTGATGGCCGTTAGTGCAGTCCGTTATATTTTGCGTTATTAGTCCTTCGTTAATAAATTTTGCACCGTTAGTCCTTATTCTTTAAAATATAGTTTTCACGCTAGTCCCTCCGCAATAATAGTTATCGCCCGATTTTTACGCTTTTGTCCGCTGCTCGCTTTTATCCGCTTCCCCGCTTTTTTCGCCGTCCGCTTTCGCTTTTATAGTTTTGTCCGCTTTCTTACGTTTTATCCGTTTTCTTACGTTTTATCGGTTTTCATCTGTTTTTGTCCGTTTTCTCAACATTTTCTTAAGTTTTATCCGCTTTACTTACGCTTTGTTCTGCTTTCTTCGTTTTGCCGTTTTGTCCGTTGTTCTTACGTTTGTCCGTTTTTCATACGCTTTATCGGTTTCATCCGTTTTTGTCCATTTTTCTTTCATTTTGTACTATTTCAACATATTGAAAATTTTCTAAAAAGAAAAAATTTGGAAAAAATTTCAAAAAAAAATTGGAAAAAAATATTTCGAAAAAAATTTGAAAAAAAATTGAATACAAATTTCAAAAAAAATTTTGAATAAAAAATATTTTCAAATATTTTTTAAATCTTTAAAAAAAATTTGAAACTTTTTTTTTAAATTTTCAATATGTCGAAATACTTTTTTGTTTCAAAATTTTTTTCAATATTCTTCAAATTTGGACATATTGTAAAAACAATTTCCAAAAAAAAATTAGAAAAAATATTTCCAAAAAAAATTGTTAGGAATTAGAAATTCCGTGTATTAAAGAGTCGGTCACCTCAAGTATATGTAATCGTTAGAAAGCTCGTAGTCGTAGTTCTTTAAGTTAAGTAGTATTTAGTTAAGTAACACCGTGGAGGACGGACGGGTCTTTACCCACCAGATGCCCGATCCACACCCGATGTGTGGCGATTTATGTAAGACTATAAATACTCTACCTTCCAAGGTAGAGAGTTGAGCTCATAATAATATCTTTCACTTTCTCTCACTAAGTTCCCTAAACCTCTAACTTTCTCTCTAGAATTCCATCTATACGCCACTTTGTGTTATGGTTTGATGTGTATGTGAAAACTTATATCTAACAATTGGTATCAAGAGCCATGGTTGGATCATATCTTGCACATCTTTGGATTTCTAGTGGTTTTAGGTGGTTTTGAGTTTGAAAAGTTTAGTGGTTTTGCATCATTTGGTTGATTTCTTGTGTTAAAGTTTGGATTTTGTTAGTACTTTTATGTTTAGAATCATCACAAGTGTGTAGGTTTTCATTTGGTAAGCTTAAATCATCTTGGTTGGGTTGTTTTGGATTGAAAAGTGATGTTTATGTGGTTTTTTCTTGCTAGCGACTTAACTCACTGATTACTTTCTTCAGAGCGACTTGCTTTACAAATTTGTAGCGAGTTACGCTTTAGACCTAGCGACTTAGATCTAGCGATTTACAAGACAAGTAGTGGACTCTCCACTACGGGTAGCGACTTGGTGGTAGCGACTTGGTCCAGAGCGAGTTGCTCTTTAGCGACTTGTATCTTTAGCGACTGAGTAGCTTAATTGTCGCCAAAATTTTGCTAGCGACTTGAGTCTTAGCGAGTTACTACTTAGCGACTTGCATTTGTCTAGCGACTTGGGACTCTAGCGACTTAGTGGTGTAGCGAATTAAGTGTTAGCGACTTGGTGCATTATCTTCTAGCGACTTGGGTGATTGTTTACGGTTTTCTCTTGATTTAGTAAAACCCGTGAAAGAATCTATTTCTCGCTTAATCATAGAGTTATAAAATCCCGATTATCTCGTTAACATGTCTACCAACGCTCCTACTATCATCTCCATCACAGCAGGATGTTCAAGCACCGGGTCGACACTGCCCACCCATGCTTGACAGAATCGACTACGATTCTTGGGCTCAACGAATCGATTGTATCGCTTTGAAAGGAAAATGGTGTCAACATTCTCAAATCCATTGATGAAGGACCATATCGAGTTGAGACGACTAGAGACATACTTGATACTAATGAAGATGGTACTCTGCTACGGAATGGATGCACCTAAAATGTATGATGAGCTTGATGATAAGGAGAAAAGAGATTCGATGCGTATATCGTGGCTTCAAACATTGTTCTTCAAGGTCTTCCTAAAGACATCTACAAGTCGATCAATCATAACACCGATGCAAAGGCGCTTTGGGATAATGTTAAGATGCTTCTCTCGTGTTCGTAATTAACTATGGAAGACAGAGAATCCCAACTCTATGACTTAATTTGAACACTTCAAGATGAAACCAGATGAGAATGTCTATGAGTACTATGTGAGATTTCATAAGTTAGTGAATGACATGAGGAACATCGAATGACTATGCCTAACATTCAAATTAACTCAAAATTTGTGAACAACATGAATCCCGAATGGCACAAGTTTGTCACCGTGAAGCTCACTAAAGGATTGAAGAATACAAACTATGAGCAACTCTATGCCTTCCTCCTTCGTAATGAGAGACATGCTATGTTTGAAAAATTGATTCTCAATCGCTCAAAACCAACCAGTGGAGAGACAAGCTCGCCTAATGACTCAACCGCCTTCTACTCAAACATCGGAATCACAACCAAAGCATCACAAGTCATACCCTTGGGTAATGGTAATCACAAACTCATTCCCGATCCTATGTTCAAACAAGTCGATGCCGATGCACACGCTGGTAACTTCATTAATCAACTAGCTCTTCCGATTAGTCAAAACATGAATTCTCTCCCACAAACCAACAACAACCTCGTAACAAAGATCTAACCCACACAATCAAGCCATCAAGAAAGATGGAAGGATCGTGGTGCAACCAGCTCAGAAAGACAAGATGATCGTGGAAGAGGTGGAGCTGGTAGAGGTTATGTTGGCAACCGTAATCGAGGAAGGAATGGTAACCAAGGTCAAGCTAAGCCAATCAAATGTTATAACTGTGGTGGTGAGGGACACATTGCAAGGAACCGCACATCTCCAAAGCGCCCATGCACGCCGATTATTTCGTAGATAAGATGTCACTGTACAAGCTCGTGACAATGGTGTCGCTTTGATGAAGAGGAATTGTTGCTTTAGCCGAGGGCAATGCCAAGACCTATGATGCGATGTGGATGAGCAAATTATTCAGAGATAGGTCACAATCATCGAATGCCTTTCAAGTCGCCGATTGTGATGCATACGACTGATGTGGATGATGGACCCACGACACACACAATTTTTATGGCTAGCATTTCTCCAATGGTTTCTCCCAAGGTCTCTTCTTCACCACTAGTGGCCCATCCCAAGACAAACTCATCTCGAGGTATTAAAACTATACGATAATGTCGATGTGCAATGATGCATGACAAAGTACAATCAATCGAAACTATTGAATCAAATGTTGAAAATATGGGTAATATCGATATTATCCCATATGATCAATACGTGAAACAAAGTGAAAGTGAAGGTGTACCAAGTGATGCATCTTCCGCAACAACAATGACTATGTTTTTGATGAATACACCGCATGTGCCCCGATGATTCCGTAATTTCAACTAAATGCCTATAAAGAACGTGTTGCTATTTATGAACAACGTACAAAATTTGAGTTGACCACTGTGAGCAGTGAAATGGATGACCAAGCACGACATATCATTAGAAAAGTAATTTTAGAGAAGAAGTATTGAAACAAGAATTAAATTCCTTGCAAGAAAAACTTTCTAAAACAAATAAGCAAAACAAGAACTTCAAGAAAATGTGAAAATGCTTAAGCAAGAATTTAATGCAAAGGAATCAAAACTCTTGAGAGATTTTTCTAATCAAAACTTTGAAAACAAACTTGAAAACAAGTTGTACATACAAGGTAACACCATTCAGATCGCTCACATGGTCACTAAACATAGAGTTCTAAGCGATAAGCATAGTGTTCCCATTATAGATAAACCCAACCCCGAGTACGGAAAGATAGCAAAAGCAACTCAAAGTGTGATCTATGATGGCAATGAGATTCTTAAACCTAGACAAACCTAGTTGCGTTGAGTGCACCGAGGAAGATAAGAAATCGATGAAGTCACTAGGAAAGGATGAACAAAAATTAGATGATCCTAAATGCAAAGAAAAAAATAATTATCACTCCCCATGACTACAAAAGGAAAACTGATTTCCTTGAACATGTTTAAGCCTCGACATTGTTGACTCCCAACAAGTTTTCTCGAAAAGGATTTAGATAAGCGTAAAGTCGAAAATATTGTTGAAACAAACCCTCCCTATGGAGAATGCCTAGAGCGATCGTGTATCCTCCTAATACACCAATGCATCTTGTTCCTAGAACAATTGCCACTAAAAGCAAGACCTTAATTAGCCAATATGTTATCTTTCAACTATTTGTTGATTTTGAGAAAACTTGCAAGAAAAGGATCACACCCATCGGTATAACGGAAGGAGAAAGGGTTTTGAGCAAATGAAAGAATGTTATTTAACCGAGGTCATGCCTTTCTTTAAACTTCGAAAGATCACTTTGAGAGTCTTAAAAGGGATAGAAACCGATATCAAGGGAATGGAAAAGGAATTTGATGCAATGGTAGTTGAAGTTAGTGATTATGAGCGCACTAAAATATAATGAGATTGAGAGGAAGAACTTGCATACCTTAAATGAGACTCTTATTATCGAATGTGTTGCTCAAGATATTTTTTCATCGCTCAAATTGCTCTATTAATGCTTCCAAATTTCATGAACTATCTCGCGCCCCGAAAGTCTCCCATGATCGTGTCATTGAGCTTGAAAAACTAATTCTAAACTAACCGAGAAAATTGAACCGATGATCACGACAATTTGGTTAAACATTTTCTAAACTAGAAGTTGAGCATTTTAATTTACAACTCAAATATCAACATCTCAAAGAAAATGTCAAAACTTCAAATATCAAGACATCTTCGATGCTCCGAGTTTGATGCGCTTTTCAAATTAACAAACGTGATGAATGATTCAAGCTCAAGGCAACACGATCGTAAAGTTGAAAGCCCAAATCTCTCAATTAAAGGGTCAAACGAACAATATGACAGCTCCCAAATGCCTCCTCCTTTAGATTCTCGAATTCTCAAACGTTTCATCTTCAAAACCTAGTAAATGCTTTACAAAAGGAAAACGAAAGTTTTCTAGAAGAAAATGAAAAGGTTAAACGTCATTTCAATGAGTTATTTGAATCAATTAAAGTCACTCAGTAACAAAAATAACGAACAAATAGCTTCATTGCAAAAGGAAATTGAGAATCAAGAGTCGTAAAAGGGAAAATGCCAATGACCAATGGGGAGAATGTTGTATCAAAGGTTCACTCTTGTAATAAATATGCTTTATCTCGTGACATATGTCCCTCCTCATCTAAGGAACAACAAACTTGCTATTCAAACATACTTCTCATCCCTTAAGGATTGCCTAGAATGTCTCATGTGAGATTGTTGAAGAGGATAAGCTAGAGAAACCACATGATAATGCAATTAGACATGCATGCTTATATGCCAAACGATCTCAAGAAATCTTAGAATGCTTGATCACAATATGCCCAAAGTCATTAGGTGAGAGTTAATCCTTTGATTCCATGCTCGATGCCTAATGCCAAGTATGATATGCATTCGATTCCCAATGTTTTGAATGTGAACCGTAGTGTGCCTTTAAGTAGTTCGATTCCAGATCCACAATGCTAAGAAAGAGAACTCAAGTGTGCCTTCTAGGAGTACAAATCTCAAGACTCTAGTTTTAAGAAAGTGAACCTTAGTGCACCGCATGTAGTTCGCACCCAAAGACATCTAAACAGTGATGCAAAGAGTAGTTAAACCAACTAATGTTCCCATTCCATCTACAGAGTAATCATGACATTAAACGGAGCAGTCAAAGTCTCAAGACAATACAAGGAATGATAGGACCTCCCAAGCTAAGAATGTGCACCGAAGAGAGTAAAGAACAATCTAGGAACTTTAAGCTTGAATTGAATAAAACGAATCGTGTTGATTCTAGTATTAGCCATAGGCGCATCGTAATTAATTCAATTCGATACTATTTGCAAACCTTGTACCGATGTCCGCTTGAATTCGCTTCTAATCATGAATGTGGTGTTAATGTTCGCCTAATGATGTTAATTGTCCAGCTAATATTGTTAATGCAAAATTCATGCTAAGAAGGCTAAAAGGCAAAAAGAAAGAAAGTTAGAAAACAAAGGAAACCCACAGAAGAACATTCAAGAAAATAGGCTTTTATTGGATACCGTTGGTCTTAAGACTAATCGATAATGCCCACTAGAAAATGGATGCCTACCGGTAGAACTATTCCTTAAGAAGTGATCACACCGTGAATGTGGCTAATATCGACACTAGTATCGCATCTATTCACAATGATTCCATTGCCTCACTTTCTCGATATGAATGCTTCTATTTCGATGCGGGTGTTCCAAACATTGTTACTAACCAAATGGAACCCATTCTTGCATGGGGATCCCAATTATCCGCTTATCCATTCTTGTCTCGTGTTCAACCGCAGATCGCTCAAATCGCTCGTGGTACCGGACTCAGTCGCTCCAAGCATATGACCGAGACCGTCATGCTCATGAACTTCGTGAGCAAATTCATCGGACCGTTAGATTTGGTAATGATCATTTCGGTGCTATTATGGGTTATGGAGATTATGTTGTTGGTGATAGTGTCATCTCTAGAGTTTACTATGTGGAAGGTTTGGGTCATAACTGCTCTCTCGCTGGTCAATTCGTGATTCTCGATCTAGAAGTAGCCTTCGTAAAACATACCGCTTTGTTAGAGATCTTAATGGTAAGGAACTGTTAAAAGGAACTCGTGGCTCAAATCTCTACACCATCTCTATCGATGACATGATGAGGGCTTCTCCAATCGCTTGTTATCAAAGGCTTCAAAACAAAGTCATGGTTATGGCATCGCTGCCTCAATCACTTGAACTTCGCACCATCAACGATCTTTCCGTAAAGGACTTAGTTGTAGGTTTACCTAGACTAAAGTATGAAAAGGATCATCTTTGTTCAAGATGCCAATTGGGTAAAAGCAAAAGTTTGCCCACAAACCCAAACCTACTAACTCGTCACGTAAGTTCTTCATATGATTCATATGGATTTATGTGGACCAATGAGGGTGCGTAATATCTTTGGGAAGAAATATGTGTTAGTTGTGGTTGATGATTACCTAGATTCACCGGTCAAGTTCTTAAGGACAAAGGATGAAACTCCCGATATCATCATCAAACTCATCAAACAAATTGCAGTTCGACTTAACAAAACCGCCGTAATTATCGTAATGCATAATGGAACCGAGTTTGTCAACAAACAACTTAGTGAATTCTATGAAAGCGTTGGAATCACCCATCAAAGAAGTGTACCACGAACTCCTCAACGTAACGGTGTAGTTGAAAGACTAAATCGAACTCTTGTTGAAGCCGCTAGAACAATGCTAATTTACTCAAAGGTTCCAATGTTTCTCCGGGTCAAGCAATTGCCACCGCATGCTACACACAAAATCGCTCCCGATTCACACCGTATATGGAAAACTCCATATGAACTTGTCCACAACAGTAAAACCTAATCTCTTTCCTTCGTGTGTTTGGTGCATTGTGTTATCCAACTAATGAGGGTCAAGACTTAGGGAAACTTAGGGCTAAAGTCGACATTGGAGTATTTGTAGGATATGCACCAAACAAAAGGGATACCGAATCTACAACAAAAGAACCCGAAATATCATGGAAACCATTCACGCACGCTTGATGAGTCGACCGTCAAATGGCTCCTGGACACTCCACTGTGACCCGCACTTCAAAACAATCCCATTGGTTCATCTCTTGTTCCAAACTCTTCTCAAGAAACTCCATATGTACCTCCATCCAAGATGATTTAAAGAAATTGTTTGATCCTATGTTTGATGAACTGTATGATTCAATTACTAATGAGGTGTTGATCCCTACAACAGAGGATGCTCATATTCCCGTGAATGAAGTCAATCCTTCGCCTCAATATCTTTAAGTCAAGAAGCACCGTCACGATCCTTCGCCTCATCAACAAATCATCATCCTTCAAATGTACATCATGGAAATGTTTCGCATCAATGATGAAGTTAATCCCTTTGCTACTCCCGAAGATGCTCCATTTGAAAACATATTTGCTCCTCGAATCATCATCGAACCATCTTCTTCGTGAGACATCGACTCGCCTACTTCACCCCTCAACAACCGCCACACGAACACCTCGTAAAATGGACTCACGATCATCCATTAGACAACATCATTGGTAATCCTCTCGCCTCAGATCAACCCGAAACAACTTGCAACCGATGCCTTATGGTGCTTCTTCAACTCCGCACTATCTAAGATCGAACCAAAAGATGTTAAACCGCCATGAATGAAGATAGTCGGTTCAATGCCATGCAAGATGAAATTCATGAGTTTGATCGACTTGATGTATGGGAGTTAGTACCGCCTCCATCGTGCTATGATTATAGCTCTTAAATGGATCTTCAAAGTGAAACTTGATGAGCATGGTGATGTGTTGAAGAACAAGGCTCGATTAGTTGCTAAAGGATACCGCCAAGAGGAGGGTATTGATTTTGAAGAATCTTTTGCTCCCTGCTGCTCGAATCGAGGCAATCGTAATCTTTCGCTAATGCCGCTAGTAAGAACATGGTAGTCTATCGATGGATGTGAAACGGCATTTCGAACGGAGATCTTAAAGAAGTCGCTCACGCCACCCAACCTCAAGGATTTGTGAATCAAGAGCATCCTACTCACGCTTATCGTCTCAAGAAGGCTCTTTACGGTTTAAAGCAAGCTCCAAGGGCATGGTATGATACATCACAAAGTTTCTTCTATCAACCGGATTCAAGAAAGGAGCAGCTTGATCCTACATTGTTCACCGTGAAGTCGTGCAAACATTTAACTCATGTTCAAATTTATGTTGATGATATTATTTTTGCCTCGATGCACCCAATGGAATGTGATCGTTTTCTAATGAAATGAGTTCAAAATTTCAAATGTCAATGATGGGACAAATGTCATTTTTCTTGGGATTACAAATTTCACAAAGTCCCGAGGCATTTTCATAAATCAATCTAAATATGCAACCGAGATCTTAAAGAAATTTGGATTTGATTCAAGTGACCTCGCTGACACCCCCATGATTGATCGAACCAAACTAGATGAGGACCACTCAGGATCATGATTGACCAAACGAAATATCGTAGTATGATTGATCCCGATGTACCTCACAACTAGTAGACCGACATCTTGTTCATTGCTTGCATGTGTGCTAGATACCGTGCTAAGCCTACTAAAAGCACCTTGAAGCGCTTAAACGGGTCTTTCGGTATCTCCAAGGAACCATCAATATGGGACTATGGTACCAAGGACACCGGTATGTCACTAACGGCCTATGCAGATGCCGATCATGCAGTTGTCAAGATACACGTCAAGTACATCCGAGGTGCTCGCTTTTGGGTGATAAGCTTGTGAGTCGGTCTTCAAAGAAGCAAATGAGTACTTCTATTTCCTCTACAGAGGTCGAATACATAGCCATGTCATCTTGTTGTGCTCAAATCTTATGGATGAGATCTCAATTATCCGACTATGGCTTTGAATTCAACAAAATCCTCTCGCATCGTGATAATAAAGTGCTATTGCTCTCTCATGCAACAACGCTCAACACTCAAGAGCAAAGCATATCGACATTCGACATCATTTCATCGTGGAACAAGTGGAAAAGGTGTGGTGGAACTATATTTTGTGAGGTCCGAATATCGCTAGCGACATCTTCACCAAAGCTCTTCCAAGAGAACGCTTTGAGTTTATTCTTCCACGCCTTGGTTTGAAAAGCCTTCAACCGAAACTCTCAAACGCCTTCGTGAGGAAGACGAGGAGTAAAGGTCTATCTTCATCTATCTCTTGTAAATATTTATTCGAAAAACAAAATACAAAATTATAAAACTTTCAAAATCAAATAGAAAATTATAAAACTTTCAAAATCCATAAAATCAAAAATTCAAAAATCTTCAAAAATATTGTCATTTTGTCATGTTTTTCTCGATTCGATAATATCTACGGTTTTGTGATGTCATTCAAAGAATGACACGGACTTTAGATGTTGTTCGAATTTTAAAAAAAAAAAAAAAAAAAAAAAAAAATCAAAAATATTTTTGGGAGAAAGAGAAACAATGGTTTATTGTCATTTTCGTGCAATAACCCGGTTTTAAAAGAAAGAACAGAGCCATGTTTTATCATGCTTTCAAAATTCCATGCTCGATTCTATAAACATTTATCTCATTGAAAACTAAATGCTTTGAAAAATAACTCGGTCTCTATTTTTGATAATCATCGACTTATTTGTCAAAATCTCTATCTCTCAATCAACAACCTATGTCATTGATTGAGGGGAGAATGATTTCAATTAAATTAAAAGTTATTTGGCATTAAATTGTTTTCAAAAGATATACATGCATGTTTTATCAATGGAGTTTAAAGTCTTAAAATCCGATCCTTATCGCTTAAAACGCTTTCATAATCAAGTCACAATTCTCCTTAAAAGCTTTCAAAATCAATTTAATCTATAAGAGATCACAAATCTCAAATGATTTGATAATTGTGATCGGGGAGAATGTGTGATTTAAATTGGATTTAAACCGATTATTCGGTAAATGGTTTTATAAGGATGTACATGTCGTCCTTCCCACATGTGACAAACGATTTCAAATTTTCAATGCACATGTTGAGGGGAGCATCTATCTTAAACCTATGATTTGAAACGTGATCATTTATCTCATGTGCAGTGTTCCTCTAGTATGTGCAAAACTCTTTTCAAACCTCGAGGCACATATTGAGGGGAGCAAATTTATGGAAACCTCATCCTTCCCGGAAATGCTTTATCTACTTGATTTGATCAAGGAAGTGATGGTGATATTTTTAGAAAATGGTAATCAAAGAAGTAATTTCTTCCTCTTGCCTCCGTGTGCAAAACGATTTCAAACATTTGATGCACATGTTGAGGGGAGCACTTATTCTAAAAATATCAAAACAATTCAGTACAAAATGTTTTGATAATATATCACAAGTATCCGAATTGATTTTCAAATGGTTTTCAATTGGTTCCAATGGCGTATGAACAATACCAAATAGACCGACCAACTTTACTTTATGTACGGTGATATAAGGATGATAAGGTTAGGTATTGGTTCCCATGATCCGCCGTAATCGGAGGGATCTACCCAGGACAATCCACTAGTTAGTGTAGAAGTCCTTAGGTATGATGATAAAAGGAGAAAATGAGATATGGGAAGAGTGCGGATCGAGACCGAGCTAGTATCGAATAAACCCAACAAGGTTCTAGCTATGAAGTCTCGTAAGCAATCAAGGGGTTGAAGAATTAAAAGAATTGAATGAGAAAAGGGTGAAAACAAATAGCCTCCATTTATTCAACCTTAGGCGTAAACCGGTTCAATTCATATGCTACCGATGGTAACATCGGTATTGAAGACAAGACGTCATGGACCCAAAGGACGCACCGCACTTCAACTTTCCAAACCACTCAAGTTCCTCTTAAAAGGACTTGTTTCATTCTCACGGGAACCGACATTATCTATCGACTTTCTTAGAGATTGTTGATATTGAAGAAGGAGACCTCTCCCTAGTCTCCCAAGACAGATCCAAATATGCACAAATTGAGTCTAGAGCCACGAGATCATCAATAAATCTCATTAGGACACTTTCAATGAAGACTCTCTGCTTCACACAATGTGGAAAGAGAGATTATATCTTGAGTCCCACGATTATCCTTGTGGTATTGCCGTAACATCCGAGTGATGTGTTTACATATTCACAATGAAGATGGAAAGCCTTCGAGCCAACATCAAACAAGCTCCTCGGTAGGTGGCATGTGAGATCTATTATATGGATCAACCATGTGACAACCGAATGTAAACAATGGGGCGATTCAATCTCTTGAATCAATCTCGGTTCGTGTTATGGATTGACGGATACCTTTGAAAACCGGTCTTTGTGCTTAACAACTCTTTTCTTTAGCACATCGACCGTGTACTCATTTTTCAAACCAAAAGGTGTTTTATGATTGATAATTGATTTTCAATAAAACCTTCGTTGTATTGCAAAACAATTTCTATTGAGCAATACACGATTGTTTTTCAAATCTCTTTTCATCAATCGCTGGACTTAAAATTACCGTTCACTCACTCCGTGTTGTCTTCTTTGAGACGTTCCGTTTGAGAACAAATAGAGCAACAAGAAACCCCGTCAAGGAAATTCTTCGAATTATACCGATCACAGCAAGATTTGTATCGATCAACGGGAACCGTGGGTCGTACTCAATTCA
The DNA here is from genome assembly GCA_022545495.1 of Chrysanthemum lavandulifolium. NCBI lineage: Eukaryota > Viridiplantae > Streptophyta > Magnoliopsida > Asterales > Asteraceae > Chrysanthemum > Chrysanthemum lavandulifolium. The sequence goes on from CM040240.1 coordinate 73,054,145, forward strand.
ACGAAGTGATCAAAGACACTTTCGCGCGATTTATTGCTAATCGTTGTATGCAGTACGCCCGACGCTTGCAAATGATCGTAATGAAGCGGTCAATCCATAGCCGCATGCTCACTTAACACATTCAACTCAAAAGAAATCATGATTAGTGCATCAATGACTCGATATTTTCACTCCATGCTTCGCTACGCCGCCAATATCATGAATCAACTAAAGCTTCCGCTACTCGATGAGAAGATATCATGATCCGTAATGTGAGCATGTCGGTCCGTAAAGTCACAACATCACATAATACCAACACCACAATGGATGTCTCGTAGATTTTTGATAGTCGATGATCTCAAAAGATGGCTCAAAATTATTATCACGTGGATCAAGAAAAGACCTCCACTTGGAGTAACCAAACATGCAATGTGAAGAATCAATGACTACGAGCTTAGGAGCAAAGGACTACATCAAGAATGCAAGAACAATTTTTAATGTAATATCTATTTGTATTCAATGTAATTTTGGTACATGATTGAGGTGACCTCCTTGGGGAGATTGTTAGGAATTAGAAATTCCGTGTATTAAAGAGTCGGTCACCTCAAGTATATGTAATCGTTAGAAAGCTCGTAGTCGTAGTTCTTTATGTTAAGTAGTATTTAGTTAAGTAACACCGTGGAGGACTGGACGGTCTTTACCCATCGTATGCCCGATCCACACCGATGTGTGGCGATTTATGTAAGACTATAAATACTCTCTACCTTCCAAGGTAGAGAGTTGGAGCTCATAATAATATCTTTCACTTTCTCTCACTAAGTTCCCTAAACCTCTAACTTTCTCTCTAGAATTCCATCTATACGCCACTTTGTGTTATGGTTTGATGTGTATGTGAAAACTTATATCTAACATTGGTGTATTTATAGACCAACAATGACCGAATTTGAAGAAGATTGAGTTGCCATTTGAGTGTTTAGTGAGCACTTTTTCGCTTTGAGTGTTTTAAGATTGTTTTGAGACTGCTTTAAGTGTTGCGACTAAACAAAACTCAACATACCTATTGATAATAAATTTAGGATGGCAAAATGGTAATGTAAAAAACGGGATCAAATTGCTAAAACAAATGGGCAAAAGAAAGTTGGCAGAAACATGAAATTGTTACAACAGAAAAACCGGTTTTAATAATCGGTTTCATAAAACTCGACCGAACCGGTTTTAATGGTAAAATATTAAAATCGGTTAGAAAACACAGGCTTTTGGATAAACCGAATCGGTTTTGGTAAAAAACCGTTTCAGATTCGGGTTTTTTGTACATGACTAAATGCAACCCTCGATAAAGGTTTTTTTGTCACTTTTTTCTATTTTTATAATTCAACTTCATTTAGCCAAAAGTTTCTCTATAATACAAAATATAGTGCTAAAAGTAGCGATTATAATTTTTTGTGCAAGGCCCTTCTAAAACAATTTATGTAATATTCTTTTGAAAATTTTGGATCTGTATTTGGGTCAACTTTTTTCAATAGAAAGGCATGCTTTAAACATTTCTAAATGGAAAATGTTATTTTCATAAGCTTTTTATACGATGTATAAAAATAAATACTGTTGAAGGTATCTTCGAGTCTTACCTTCAAATATTTAAGGATCAAATTATTCGGTAAGAAAAGCTTTAACTCTAATGACCAGAAACATTCAAATGATTTTCCTTTTCTCAAATAAAAAACGCGTTTGCATAACTTTCTATTAGAGGGGCACTAATGTTGAATTATACTGTAAATGATTAAATGAGAGATAAAGGTATAGTTTAATTATAGGGTTTAAGTTATACAATAAACATGTAAATTCTCAAATGTATCATTATGATACATATACTTAAAAATCTACTTGTCTCATTCTTGAACTTTCAACTTCATGCATATATGGTCGTCTTATTATCGGCCACGGGTTAAACCGAGAATAAATTACATTTTTTATGTTTGAACCCCATCATAATACAAATAAACCGTAAAACGCTTATTAATATTTTGCGATCTTTTGTGTTTTGTTGATAACAAATATAATGTTATCTTAAGTATAATTATAAGGATACATGTTATTTTGTAAAGCATTTACATATAGCCATTTAAATACAAAATGTACTAATTAAGCATTTGTTATAATAGTTTATTAGGATGGGTAAAACCACAACCAATGGACCATAACCCATGGATCATAACCCATACCCAAGTTGGCTAGATACAATGTATACTTAGATACATTGAATCTAAAGAAAACCCATGGACCAACCCACAACCCATAACCCATGACCCATAACCAAAAACCCATGGGCAAGAGGAGCGTCCCACGGATCCCTAGGATTACACTAGACGGATCCCAGTGGGAGGGATCCGGGGATCCGGAACAATGGAAGATTTTGCCTATAGATGAGAGTCATTTCTTCATTCTAACTCACCCTCTTCTTACTAAATCTCTTAAACACTCTCATTCTCTTCTAACATATAGATCACTTGATCTAGAGAGTTGTTCTTCTTTCTTTCTATTGTGATCCTCATATAGGTCCTTCTAAGGCGAGATCACGAGCATTCTACAAGTCATCCAAGAAAGGGGTCCTTGATTGATTTGTCACCCGCAAGAATTCAGAGCGAAGATCTTGTATTTGATATTTCACATATTTGTTGTGTAATAGTCGTGTTGGTTTGGTCCACCGTGTTACGGACTCGGTATCAGCTTTGTACCGGAAAAGTGTAAGCAACATTGTGAAGGCTTCTCCGCCAAGTGAAGGAGTTTGTTGACATAGTGCTTGAACTCGAGTAGGTGACTCGGGAGTGGAGTAGGGCAAGGAAGGTGTCCTTGTAGACGAACCACTATACATCGGTTGTGTCATTTCTTTCCCTTTGCTTTACTTTATTTACTTACTTTATCATTAGATCTATACTTTCTCTACATCCATAAGATCTCACATATTAACGAATCTAAAGTTTTGAAACTAACTTAAAATCGGCAAAACTATTCAACCCCCTTCTAGTTTTCCACAATTGACATCAAGAGCTAAGTTTATAAAAGTTTTAAAGTAAAATTGTATTTTAAAACTTTTCGATCGCTATGGGTTCCGAAAATTATAAGGAAGGGCAATCTATGCAACGACGACCACTACTTGAAACTAATGGTTTTATATATTGGAAAATAAATTCAAACATATGTGAAATCTAAAGATATTGATCTTTGGTACATTATTGTTGAAGGCGATTTTGAGGCTACCTCAAAAGATGATAAAGGAATGTAGTTAACATACCTCATGATAAACTAAATGATGAATTGAAGAAAAGCTTTCTAAAAATAGTGAAGCAAAAATAGTTTTATATAATGCTTTACTGAAAAAGTAATTCGAAAGAATTTCTATGCTTAAAACCTCTAAAGAAATTTGGAATTCTTTAGTTGTAACTCATCAAGGCAACCAACAAATTAAAAATAACAAAATTGATTTATTTGTTCAACAATATGAACAATTTTCAATATCAGATGAGGAAACTATAGGTCATTCATTTGTTAACTTTAATACTGTTATTACATCTTTACAAGCACTTGATGAATCTTTTTCTAGCAGTAACCATGTTAGGAGATATCTAAGGGCACTTCCATCGAAGTGAAGATCCAAAAGATTTGACAATCCTCACCCTCGATGAACTCATAGGCAACCTAAAAGTCTACGAGCTTGTCCTTGCTAAAGACTCCGAAGCCTCAAAGGTGAAAGAGAAACACAAATCTCTTGCCCTTAAAGCCAAAAAGGCTTCAAGCGATGAAGAGAACTCCTACTCGAGTAGTGACGACGAGAGTACGCTATGGTGGTAATGGACTTTAAAAGTTCTTTAGAAGAAAGGAAGATACGCCAAACAACCGTATGACGATAAGAAAGGCTTTGGAAAAGCAAAGAGGACGAAAGCCAAAAGATGATCGTATTTGCTTTAAATGTGGGGACCCAAACCAATTTATTAGTAAGTGTCCCAAACGGATGATCAAAAGGCGCTTAGAAGCTGCACGTGGGAATGAGCGACGAGGAGGACGAAGAAATTTGTCTCATGGCAAATGACGAGGTATGTCACGAATACTATAGTAGCTCATCACTTGATGACGACTCATTGCATAATGAATATGACAAACTATGCAATATTAGCTTAAAACTAATTAACAAAAACAAGCTTTTAAAGAGTCAAAACCAACGTTTAGATAAAGAAGTCATAGAATTAAAGGCAAAACTAAAACGTTTAGAAAAGGGTAAAATAGCAAGTGGTGAATGTGAACTTTGCGTTCAATAGCAAGTGCTAGAATGAGTACGAACACTTTAGATACGATATTAGATAGTGTTAAAACCGGTAACAACCAAAAAGGTTTAGGTATTCAACAACTTGATCCATCAACTAGTGATAATAAAGAAACAAAATTTGTTAAGGCGCTAGAAAACCAAACATCGTTGTGGCGGATCCTCGAGAAGGGAACCGCTAGTGTACAACTGTGGAACCATGGATCTGTCAGAGCAAACAAAGGTAATAACGTAGCTTCTTCATCTAGAACCGAGTTTGTTATAGTTAATAGGATGAAACCAACTCATGTCACCACTAGACAACCACCTCCAAAATATAATCCTACTTTTGCAAGAAACAAAGCTCCATCTTTTTCAAAACATAATCCATCTAGGAGACCTAATAACGTTTATCCAAGAAGTAACCATCAAATGGGATGGAACCCAAATATGCAAAATGGTTTACCTTTTCAAAACTTTGCTCCATGGAATGCATACTCATCTTATCCATACATGTCTAACATGAATGGAATGTTTAACACTAATGGACCCATGAACAAATGGGGACCAAACTTTGAGTTTATTATTGTCTTAGGTATGCTTAAAGATCGACCTAGACCGGATGAATGGGTCACGGATAGCGGTGTACGAGGCACATGACCGCAATAGAGATCTATTCTCCACATATGAATCCTTCAATGGAGGTAATGTGGTGTTTGGAAATAGCAAAGTAGAATCATCGGTAAAGGTACGATTTCTAACAAATCTCTAACCATTAACGATGCGTGTCACGAGAAAACCTAAACTTTAACCTCTTAAGTATAGAACAAATATGTGATAAAAAGTGCAATGTACTTTTACCGAAACCGTAGTAAGATATTTAAAATGGCATAACCATAGGAAAAGGAATTAGGAAACATGGAGTCTATGTCATTAAAATCGGTAATGAACCTAAAGACAAACTATGTCTTACCTCTATGGATGATACTTGACCTTATGGCATCAAGATTGGGTCACACCAATATGCGACTTCTTCAATCGCTATCATCCAAAGATCTAGTAAGAGATCTACCTAAGTTGAAATATGAACATCACTTTTGTGATGCTTGTAATGTAGGAAAACTAGCCCATTCTAGTCATAAAGCTAAAAACATGGTATCTACAACTAGGTGTCTAGAATTACTACATATGGATTTATTTGGTCCATCTGCTATCCAAAGTTATGGAGGCAACTACTACACTTTGGTCATAGTGGATGATTACTCTAGGTATACATTGACAAAATTTTTAAAGAACAAAACGGAAACATTTAATTATTTTGAAATATTAAGCAAAAAGATCCAAATACAACTAGGAAGCCCTATAGTGTCCATTAGGACGGATCATGGTAGGGAATTTGATAATGAAGTGCAATTTGGAGCCTTTTGTGACGCTAATGGTATTACTCACAACTTCTCGGCTCCACGCACTCCACAATCGAATGGGGTAGTAGAAAGAAATAATAGAACCCTACAAGAAATGAGTTGAACCATGCTTAATGAACAATCCATACCTCAAAAGTTTTGGTGTAATGCCGTTGATACTTCAACGTACATACTGAATCGAGTCTTAATTAGACCAATCTTAGGTAAAACTCCATATGAGTTACTCCGAGGCAAAAAGCATACGTTAAATCACTTTAGAGTCTTTGGAAGCAAATGTTTTATTCTTAACACTAAAGATTACCTTACAAAATTTGATCCTAAATCAACCGAAGGTATCTTTCTAGGTTACTCTCCAAGTAGAAAAGCTTACGTCATATTAAACAAAGAAACAATGAAGGTAGAAGAGTCACTAAATATAAAATTTGATGAAAGTCCACCCAAACCCTCTCCACCTCTTGTCGATGACGAGATTATAGAAAGTGAAGCTATAGTAATAAAGAAAAGATAAATGAAGAAGAAGAACCTTTAAATGATGAAGTCATAAACATTAAAGAGTCCAAAGATCACCCGTAGATAAAGTCATAGGAAAGCTAAACGAATCGAACATTAAGGTCTCAAGTTCAAAACCAAAGTAGCTTGTTTTGTTTCGCTTTCAACCATAGAACCAAAGAATACACAAGAAGCCATAAAAGATGAGAGTTGGGTAATGGCTATGCAAGAAGAACTAAATCAATTCGCTTTAATGATGTTTGGACACTTGTCCCTCCACCTAGTAATCAAACCATAATAGGAACCAAATGGGTTTATAAAACAAATTAGATGCAAACGGAGTAGTGTATAGGAACAAGGCTAGACTCGTGCCCAAGGGTATAACCAACAAGAAGGAATAGACTTTGATGAGACCTATGCCCCGTGGCTAGATTAGAGTCTATAAGAATACTTCTTGCGTATGCTTGTGCTAATGATCTAAAGCTTTATCAAATGGATGTCAAAAGCGCTTTTCTAAATGGTTTCATTAATGAAGAAGTATATGTAGCTCAACCTCCAAGCTTCATCAATTTTGAAAACCCAAACATGTATAAATTAAACAAAGCCCTTTACGGTCTTAAACAAGCTCCAAAAGCTTGGTATGATAGACTCAAGTCATTTTAATTAAACACAACTATACCATGGGGTTAGTTGACAACACACTTTTACTAAGAAAAGAGAGTCACATATAATCATAGTACAAATATATGTAGATGATATTATATTCGGATCCACTTGTCAAGACATGTGTGATGATTTCTCTAAACTCATGCATGACGAGTTCGAGATGAGTATGATGGGAGAACTTAGTTTCTTTCTTGGTCTACAATCAAACAAGTAGAAGATGATATCTTCTTTAATCAATCTAAATACATAAAGGAGATGTTAAAGAAATTCGGTCTAGAAGAGTCGAAACCAATTAGACACCAATGTCATCCGACACCAAACTCATAAAAGATGAAGACGGCGAATCCGTCGATAATACTAAATATCGTGGCATGATAGGTAGTCTTCACCTCACGGCAAGTAGGCCGGATATCATGTTTAGTGTTTGCTTATGTGCTAGGTTTCAAGAAGACCCTAAAACATCACACCTAGAAGCCGTAAAAGGATATTGAGATACATTAAGGGTACAACACAATTAGGATTATGGTATCCTAAGGGCACGGGAGTAGAAACAATTGTATATGCAGATTCGACCATGCAAGTGATTACGTTGATAGAAAAAGTACAAGTGGGTATGTACTTTCATGGGATGTTGTTTAACATCTTGGTTTTCTAAGAAACAAACGGCACCAAAGAATATCAACAACCGAAGCCGAGTATCGCGTCTCCGCCGCAAAGCATGCCAACAAGCACTATGGATGAAACAAGCGTTAGTCGACTACGACATTCATCTAAGCGACATAGCCATCCTATGTGAAAACAAAGGAGCCATTGACTTAAGCAAGAATCCAGATTGCATTCTCGACAAAGCATATAGAGATTCGTCATCACTTCTTAAGAGACAATGTTCAAAAGGGAACATCTCTATTGAGAAGGTAGCATCCGAAGACAACATAGCCGATGTCCTCACCAAACCGCTTGAAGCGGAACAATTCAACCTACTTGCCTTGGTCTAGGTCTAATGGAACAAACGTCGAACTTATTTGACTCTACAAGGTATGTAAACACTAGCCTTCTTCTTTCTCGAGTCTAGGATCTCTATTTCATGCACAACTCACAAACAATACGGAATTTTCAAAACCCAAGATAAGTTTTCCACTTATAGCTTTCTTATTTTTTTTTCAAGTTGCAAACACATAACTACATACAAATTTTCAAAGAAAACCTCTTTTCAAAATGTTTTCTAAAAGGATGATACCTTCCCAGATCAATTTCACAAAAGCAATTTCTCACGCCTAGGACAAATCGCTTTTCATTATTAATACAAAGTAAAACCCCGCTTTCATTGCATCTCATGTCTTTTGAATGCTAAAGGGACACATAACTAATATGTGTTTTCTGCACATTCATTTAAGCCACAATGAATTAGGAGCATTGATAACATCGAATTACGACTCTCAAGTACTAAATATGTGTTTTCGGGTTATCTCAATAGGATGCTTTTCACTTCTAGTTTATTTTTCTTTTCTTTTAGGGGTCGAGATAATCAGAACTCCAAATAGTTTGCATATAGGCACATAATAGGCAAAAATGTTTCCAAAAGGAAAATTTTGTGTTGCTCGAATCACTGCATCCACGGATCCCAAATTTCATGCCGGACGGATCCTCAAGGAAGGATCCGTAGGATCCGTGAGATGTAAGCTATTTTACCTTCTATTTTTCTCACTTTGGATGAAAATCCCCATTTATTTTATTTTTGAAGTATGCTCTTTAATGCTTGTGTTCTCATGATCACATGCCTTAAATTCATATCTAATCAATAGATTTTAATCCACATTTTGGGTCAAGCATTCATTACAATGCTTTGATTTTCTATATATAGAACTCCCAAAATGCTTGCATAATCCATCTCATCCTCACAAACAAAATACACCATGTCATCCACAAATTCTTTAGATAAATCACCTAGTACAAACAATCATCTCCATGAAACCCAAACTTCTGTACTTCCACCTTCTAAAATACCAAAATCAAACTCTAGGATATCCGCACGGATTAACATCCGATCTTGTTGCTTAGGAAAACCATCATACTATGGCTCATCACCATGAAATAACTCACCACAAGATGCTTCCATTATAGCACCTCCTTCATCACCAACGAGTACACCAACTTCATCACCAAATCATTCACCACCTAAAATCACTCTTTGGAACTCCTTACGACTCCAACAAGATCTCAACAACCAAAGCAAAAGAATTAGCCTTTTGACACCTCCAACTTCTCCAAACACAATATTCAATGATCTTGAAACATCACCACCTTTAGCTCCCATTAAACTTCAAGAACATCTAGGTTCTTTTCCACCACCACTTCCAATCATTTCGGACTTTGATCCGTATTTTCCTATTTTACCACCACAACTTCCGCAACTCACAAATCAAAACAAACCGAAGATTTCGTACTCATTACCCACATCACCTACATTGTGAACATTGCCAATCCACTAGGAAATTGCAATAGAAGTTAGGGAAGAAATGCGATTCATACTCAACATCATCCTTGATCGTATCAATACCATTACTCATCCAAACCTCCATCCATAACCTTATGCAAGCATGGAAGGAATCATTATTATATATACTATTCGGCAGATCTAAGATTGTGCAAAACATGCATTTAATGCAAACTTTGCCAAATTACGGAAACAAATTTCGAGGTTCAAGTGTCACGCAAAGTAAGTCCTTTGACATTAATAATCTTTCGCAACTTGGCAAAACAACCCCGAGGTTTAAATGTCGCTGTAAAGTAAACTTTACAATCCCACGTGATCGCTGGTTTTCCAACACTCGTTACTACTATTTTCTATTTTTAGTACTTTTCTTTGAAGTCATTTTTCAAGAACAAGTCTTGTTCTTATTTTTACATGCTTGTAGGTGGCATAAATACCACTACAATTTGTTGTTTTATTACAAGGCCTTGTTTACATACCTGGCTCCCAATCTTGATTCTCGAAATCACAAGATTATTTAAGCATGTTACTAACCTTTCTTTTGTAGGATTTTTTTCCTTCACTGACACCCCAAACTAGGGGAGCTACCGCAAGGGGAGTTAGCGATCGTGGACCAATTTTTCCACACTTTTTCTTTTCTTCCAAGGGTTAACTTTTGTTTCGACAAAAGGGGATAAGAAGTAAGACTTAGGCTTTCAAAACTTACATCTATTCTTAAGTTTTACTCATCATAATATTATGTTTTGTCATCAACAAAAGGGAGATTGTTAATACAAATAAACCGTAAAACGCTTATTAATATTTTGCGATCTCTTTGTGTTTTGTTGATAACAAATATAATGTTATCTTAAGTATAATTATAAGGATACATGTTATTTTGTAAAGCATTTACATATAGCCATTTAAATACAAAATGTAGTAATTAAGCATTTGTTGTAATAGTTTATTAGATGGGTAAAACCACAAGCCATGGACCATAACTTATGGATCATAACCCATACCTAAGTTGGCTAGATACAATGTATACTTAGATACATTGAATCTAAAGAAAACCCATGGACCAACCCATAACCCATGACCCATAACCAAAAAACCCATGGGCAAAGAGGAGTGCCCCACGGATCCCTAGGATTACACTAGACGGATCCCAAGTGGGAGGGATTCGTGGGATTCGGGGAACCGTGGAAGATTTTTCCTATAAATAGAGAGCCATTTCTTCATTCTAACTCACCCCTCTTCTTACTAAATCTTTCAAACACTCTCATTCTCTTCTAACATATAGATCACTTTATCTAGAGAGTTGTTCTTCTTTCTTTATATTGTGATCCTCATATAGGTCCTTCTCTAAGGCGAGATCACGAGCATTCTACAAGTCATCCAAGCAAAGGGTCCTTGATTGATTTGTCACCCGCAAGATTTCAGTAGCGAAGATCTTGTATTTGATATTTCACATATTTGTTGTGTAATAGTCGTGTTGGTTTGGTCCACCATGTTACGGACTCGGTATCTAGCTTTGTACCGGAAAAAGTGTAAGCAACGTTGTAAAGGCTTCTCCGCCAAGTGAAGGAGTTTGTTGACATAGTGCTTGAACTCTCGATTAGGTGACTCGGGGAGTGGAGTAGGGCACGGAAGGTGTCCTTGTAGCCGAACCACTATACATCGGTTGTGTCATTTCTTTCCCTTTGCTTTACTTTATTTACTTACTTTATCATTAGATCTATACTTTCTCTACATCCATAAGATCTCACATATTAACGAATCTAAAGTTTTTGAAACTAACTTAAAATAGGCAAAACTATTCAACCCCCCTTCTAGTTTTCCACACCCACATCACAAACACCCCCACCACCCCACACCACCACCTTAGACGTACCTCATCACCACCCCATACTTTCGCCACCACCCTACACGCACCCCGCCAACACGTCACACTACACTACTGAGGTGGTGGTTGAGGAGGTATCAAAGATGGAGGAGGTTAAAGGTGAAGAGGATGAAGATGGTGTTGTTGCAGATTAAGGTTTATGGTTATGGTAGTATGAAGGTGAAGAAGAAGAGGAGGAGAGAAACGTCTTATAAGAGTCCTAGTGTTTTAGACCGACTCTCTCCTCTTGGCGATTTGAAACCTAAACATCCCTTAATCATTCTTGATCTAATTGTCCTTGTTTCTTTGAATTTTTCTTCGTACTGAAATAGTGTGAGATTAACGTCATATACTTGCACAGTTCATTGGTTGTTTCAAATATTTGTGCTGATCACTCCGATCGTATTCTTAGGGTCTTCAAAATTGTTTTGTTTTACTGTGATCTTTGTGGCTTTATTATCATGTAATGATCATAATGGGTATTTGTTTTTCTAAACCCAAATTATTAGGGTTTTTGCGTTACTGAAGCTTTGACGTAACTGATGCTTCTCGGTTTGTTTTGATTGTGCATGTGTTGAGTATGAAGATGGGGTTTTTAGATTCAGGAGGGAGAGGAGTAAAGGAAAAGAAAAAAGAGAATGGTTTGGGTGATCATGTTATGAAAAGTGGAACTAATATTCTAGATTTGGATACAAGTTTCCCAAAGCTAAGTGAGTTAGAAGCTAGAGGTCGTAATACCCATGGCAAGGTGTCGGCGGCTGACGGGAATGTGTGTTTGGCTAGTAATGAAGAGCCAACAGATGATGTTGTTGAGAGTAGTATGTTGAATGCTAGTACAATGCATGGTGTCATTAATTTTGATGATGTGAACATGTAATCACATAATGTCAATACTATTGAAGTTGATAATAGGACCACTGTTAATAACATGGTCAATAAGCCAATTGGTATACCGATTGAAGCAATACGCACAACATACGCTACAAAGCTTAACCCTTCGTCTTCTGCTACATATATTGGTGTTCCTCTTAAGTCACAAAATTTTGGTACGAATAAGACTATGGGTTTGATTACCGAAGTTGTGTGTATGAGTTTTGAAGAGGCAATTCGTGGTGTTTCTGATGCTTATGTTACCAGACCTTCAAATGTTAATGTGGATAAGACACCCGCGACTAATTCTAATATGGATGCCCCCTCGACTTATGCTTCTAAAATCAACCCTTCGTCTTATAATAAAGCTAACTTTTGATTTATTGATGAGACGGTACCTAAGGATGCTGATTATGATGTGGTTTTACCCATTGGTTCGGTTTAGGAGGTTTATGAGCTGATGAAAAATTCGCTTTATAGGTATTTTATTGGGAAAAGACTTGATTTTCCTATAGCTGAATAGTCCATGCGTGATAATTGGGGTAAATATGGTCTTCAGAAAGTTACAATGAACGCGAATGATTTCTACTTTTTCAAGTTCTCGTCTCTAAAGGATGTTGAGGCTATTCTTAGGGGTGAACCTTAGATGATTCGTGGAATTCCCATCCTTCTTAATACGTGGTCTACATCGGTAAGTCTTCTTAAGAAATATTTGACCTGTGTTCCAGTATGGATGAAGTCCCACGATGTCCCTATGCTTGCTTATACTCCAAATAGGTTGAGTTTCATTGCTTCTAATATTAGTAATCCTATGATGCTTGATTCTTATACTAATACCATGTGATTGGAGTCATGGGGACGTAGTAGTTATGCAAGAGCTTTGACTGAATCAATGCTTCTAATGATTTTCGTGACAATTTAGTTTTGGCTGTTCCTAAACTCGTAGGGGAAGGGTATACTAAGGAAACTATTCGCATTTCATATGAGTGGGAACCACTTCGGTGTGGTACATGTTTGCTTTATAGTCATTAGAATGATGATTGTCATAAAGTCGCTCCTAAACGTGTGGTTAATGGGATGGGTAATTAAGGCAAATGTCCGGTTTCGGGAGCTACTAAGGAGGTGTCGAATGATGGGTTTACTACTGTCAAGCGAAAGGTTCTCACTTATAAGTGGGTTTTTGGGTCAATCCACGCATGAAACATAGTTTAATAATGATTCCATGAACACAAATAAGAAGTACAAACAAATGAATCAAAGTTTTAACAAGTTCAACATGCCAAACATTATAACAACGATACCAAAAATTAGCTAGGACCAACTTGGCTCAATCCACGCATGAGGGAAAAGATGATATGCGGTTCCAAAAAAATCCTTGAAGTGTTGTTGAATGTTATCGGCATTAAATGTGTGATACATGCATGTTTCGAGTGAATAATATACCATCTTCTTGTTCTTGGAATGCAGTCTCGGAAAGTAGATCGTGTTCTCCATTTTTGGCAATTTGGCCTCAATGCTTAGACATGTATCGCAAATATAAATCTCGTGCTTTCCTAAACTATTTATTTTCTCCCATTCTTGTTTAGATCTATTCACTTGAATACATCAACACGCTCTCCAAACTTACCCACAATGACTATTAGAAGATCCCGATCACCTTTCATTAAATAATATTGTGATGGAGAACCGCAACAACTTACTCGGGCTTTATCTTCAACAGACGTCGAGTATAAATTTTCTTCACCCAAATCTTTAAACCCAATAAGTTCACCCTCCCACCCAAGGCATAAAAATCTTGTCCAAAAAATGTTGAAAACGAATAGATTTTGGCTAAACACCTACAAGAATTGTACGCCAAGATGTTTGTGAACTACATGTATTTTTTTGTGTAGTGTAATGATTCGCCCCGAACGGTCAAGTTTTCTCACACAAGCCGCCACTTGTGAATGGTCGATCGTAAGAAACTTAAAACGTTCGAAACAAACTCAATGAAGATCGGGAGTATAGTGTTTCCCGGTCGTTATGTCCCAATGAGCTATGCAATGGATCACCAAACGATAAATGATCGAGAAATTTGAACGAAAAGAGGATATGATTTATAACTAAGGAAAAAGTACATAAACTACAAGGGCTTAAATGCAAATTAAAGAAAATTAAAAAGATAAAAATATTAAATAAACGCTATCACTATTTGCAAAATGATGTTTTTGATTTTATGTTTTTATAAAACTTGAATTAAAAACTACGCGACGTACAAATGAAAATATGAAACTGAAGCAGTAATAATCCTAAAAATATGAAAATGATATTTTTACAATCCTAATGATAAAAGAAAATTTCTAGAAAAAGAAAATTATTTTTATAACTAATTATCTAATTATTATTAATTAAAAACTATTTTTAACTATTTAATATTAGCCTAAAATACAAGAAAATATGAAATTAAGCTAGAAAAATGAAATTATGACTTGGAAAAATCTAAAATAACAAAATAGAATTTTTAAAACTATTTTTGTATTTTTCTGATTATTTTTCTATTTTCTATGAATTAAAAACTATTAAAAACTAATTAAATTGCTTAAAAATACAAATTTAACTAAGAAAAATCTAGAAAAATATTTTTTTGACTTTTTATATTTATCTTAACTTAAGAAAAATGAAAACTTATTTTTTTGAAACTTTTCTTAATTAATTGTATTAAATGCTAATTAAAAAGTATTAAAAATTGATTTAAATCAAGAAAAATAGCAAACTAACTTAGAAAAATCTGAAAAATTCAAGATAAGCTTAAAATAATATTTAGAATCTAGGAAAAATATAAAAAACAGGGGTCGTGTACAAGAATAATGGACTGCAATCTCAAGTGTTTAGAAATAAGCACTTATAATAAGCAAATGAAAAGCAAAGACCACCACAGCATACGTAAGCTAAAATAAGCTAAAAGTATCCAAAATCAACTAAAACAATAAGCCTAACCCACGAATTGCAAACTACAAAGATATGGAAGATTTGGCTAATCAGTGTTAAAACAGCTGAGGCCTACTTGCGACCTATGAATAAGCTATCAAATAAGTCGAGATTCAAAACCAAAATGGGAACCTATACTAGACCTGCTAAGTACTCTTAAACCAAAGAATGACCTAGAGGAGCTCGATGAGCTTTGTGCAAGAGTTTAAAAACTCGCAGGACTCAAGATTGACCGAAGTCAATGCACGTGGCATTTGCGCCATTTTGAACAAAGAATTTTGGAGATTATAGAAAATTTGTAAAAATCTACAAAAATAGTAATAAGAAATTAGACCGTTGAATTTATAAAACCCAAAGTTTCAATGGAATTGACCCGAATGAACTCATGAAAATCCTCTAGCTAGCACAAAACGGATTTTTCAAGTTTTTGACTTTTGACAAACCGAAAAGTTGACTTTAATGAGTTTTGATCTTGATTTAAGGACCGAAATTGATGTATATTGATGAAATTAAGCTACCGCAGTCGTATCTATGAATTATAAACACAAAACAAGTTTTTGCTTGTCCAAAACCACAACAGCTAATAGATTAAGACAGATATGGTGTGATTTTGACTTATGCTAAAAAGAAATGAAAACTTATGACTAGAATGGCTCAAAGGACCTATACCAAGACCTGGTATACAAATTTCAAACACCAACAAAGGCTCAAGCTCGCCTAATGCACCGATCCAAACACCCCTTATTGGACCGATTTGGACTTTAAATTGTGTTAAACTCGCACCATCTTATTCTCCCACTTATACCAAGTCTAGTTACCCTAATTAGAACTAAATAAACATATTTGAACTACTAATGACCATAGATACAAATTTAACAGTTATGCGACTAAAAAAAAAAGTTAAATGAAAGAGATTGAAACTTAACTGGAGGCCGCCTAATGAGAAGCTTAAGCGTAACCCAAACTACACTAACTAGTCTAATTTAACCCATATCCATGCTCGCATCATCCATAACCATTTTCATTTCAAGTTGAGCCCCGCTTGACTTTTGTTGACCCACATGAAATATTGCTTGAATCGATTCATAAGCTTTTCAAAAGCTATAAATAACTCGCCTAAGCCTTTTGAACTTAAAACAAGCCATTAGAAACTTTGACAATAGAATTTTGAAACCGAAATTTCAACAATAATATGAAACTTGGAACTTAAATAAAACCTCGATTGATACTCAACAACACATTACAATGACAATTTAACTTAAATGTGATACAAAGAAACCGAAATTACAACATTTTGACTTAAACTAAAACTTTTATTTAAAAACGACATAAAGGAAAATTTTAAAACTAACTACTTGTCCTCCTTCTCCTCTTACTTCCTTTTAAATGCAAAAGGTCTTCCCACCTTCTCGATTTGATCCCACCACTTTTTGGACCATTGGATCGCTTAAGCCACTTTCGCCGCTTTGATTGAATTTATGGAAAAGCTTATATACCATTGGAGGTTGAGTGAGGGGAAAGGGTGCATTAAATGCTATTTGGATATTGGTGGAGGATGAGGGACATGGAGGAGTAAAGGTGAGGAGGGGGATGGGTGTCTGGTTTCTACAAGCAATGGGAAGAAAGACTTTATGGCGGGTTGGGATTTGACCGATATTGACCGTGTTTTAATATAAAAGGGGGTCAAATTGGTAAGGGTCCAAAGGGGTAATGACAGGGGGTCCAATTGCAGTTATGATAGGGTCCAAGGGTTTGTAAAGGTTTAAAACACAAGGACCTAATGTGTAAATTCTGAAAATTCAAAGACCAAAGCTGCCAATTCAACAAAGATGTTTCAAGGGACCAAAAGTGACAAGTTTTAATAATACAAGGACCAAACTTGACATTTTCAAATTTCCAAGGGCCATTTTTGCCAAATTTGAAACTTGAAGGACCAATTTTGTAATTTCTAAAAACTTTTGATATTTTTCACCAAAGGACTAATTATTACAAGTTATGATTTTAAAAGGACCTTTGGTGATTTTTCTTTTGAAATTAAGGCTCAGGGACTATTTTTGACAAAATTTGAAACTTGGGGGACTGAAACTGCCAATTATGCAAACTTAGCTCATTTTTCATTTGATTTTGAACATTTTGCATCCGAAACATATAAAATGCAATTTTGGAATATTTTCGAGATTTTGATGCATTTCGAGCATTTTAAACGCTTTGCGCTCAGATTTAACAAAAATGATGAGTATTTACACACTCATCAATCCCCACACTAAACTATTGCTAGTCCCTAGCAATCTTTTGAGAAAACTTAATGGATTTGAATCTCTTTACCAAAAGCCATTACTCGAGTAGCCAAATGTTTTAGTTCAAGTAAGAACCATGGTACACCGATAACCATGTGATTTTGAGCAAACCACCGCCTTCAACGGATTTGATTTGTCTTTACCGTAAGCCGCTTGCTTCGGACTAGCCAACTCTTAGATAAATTATCAATATTATCTTTGGTGAGTGATCACCAATTATGGTTTTTCCATCGCCTTTACCACAAGCCATAAACTTGCGGGCTAGCCAACTCTTCACTTTTAAGGATATGGTGAGTGAATACCATACAATTTTGGGCAAATTGCAAGTCGTCAACGGATTTGAGATATCTTTACCAAGAACCGCTTGCTCTCGGATTAGTCAATCATTTTGTTTTTTAGACATGGCGGATCGATAACCAATTGAGTAAGTGCGTAACACTTACTCCAAAAATATTTTGGCCAAAATGGGGAATTAGGCGGTATAATTACATGATAAAATTCGTGAGAATTCCCCCACACTTAGAAATGAATATTGCCCTTAATATTCAAAGTACCGCGGTTATGCCGAAACATAGAACGAAAAGGAAATACTACGCCATTATTTTGAAAGATTTTTTTTTTTTTTTTTTTTTTTAGAGAAACTATATATATATATAATATGCGAGGTAACTCCCCACACTAGGTGGAACACATGGGTGAAAACCCATGTTTAGCTATTTTTGATTACCGAGTCGCTAGCTTGACTCGACCTCGAATTCATTGGTTCATGGGAAGCAAAGTGGAAGAAACAATCTCCATCGGACTTTCATTCAAGATGTTTGGACAAACATTCAAGCACGTGAAAGTTCCACACCGATGAGATATACATAGAACTGCTCAAAATGATAAATGAAAATGCCGGGTCAAAGATAGTATCTTCATTCCCGAAAGAGTGAAGATGAAGAGAATCACAAGATATTTGAGGAAGGAAGAAAGATTTTGATAACAATCAAGCTCCATTCTTCATCCTCAAATGCGCATATATCGGGAGGAAGGGTGAGGGTAGTATCATTAATAAGCAAACTCATATGATAGAGTACACCTTCCTCCGAGCCAATATCATCCTCAAGATCAAAATAGAAATGATCATGTTCCGAGGAGATATGTTATGAGAGAGTTCACCGGAGAACTCCTCATGAAGAGAATCATTCACATGAAGTGAAATTGTGAACTCTTGTTCCATTGTGGGCTCATCACTATCCTCGGCCCGAGTATCAAAGAGTGGATTCTCAGAATTAAAGTGAATTCGTAGTCGAATTCAAATAGAGGATTGGTGAAAGTAGCTTTGAATGTTTCGGGAACAAAGTGATCAACATTCTCTATTGACCGTTAGGGTGAGAAGTGAGTGAACGATCATTGATGCGAGTGAGTTCATCGGTGAACTCCTCAAGAAGATGATCAAGATCGATCGGGAGTAATGTCTCAACATACTCGATGTTTCCATAAGAAGCACAATCGTCGCTAAAATCGGAGAAAGTTTCAAAATGATCTTTTGAACACTCAAGAGGGAAAGAGAATCACACATATGATCGAAGTTCCCTGTGACTCTCTGGATCGGGACAAGGTTCTCAACACTAGAATTTATGAATTCGTCCGATTCCTTTTCGTGAACAAGGTCAAGATGCTCGCCCCCATGTTCGAGAGAGAGTGGGAGCTGAGTGTGATAGCGCTTGTTTGAGAATGAATTTCAACTCTGGGATATCAACCGATCGAGGAGTTGAGAAATATTATCTTTAAAAGGATAAAACTCTCCTCGCCATCGCCATAAAGAGCCTTAAGAAATTGGGAACGCCTGTAGAGCCGCATGCTCTAGGACTAATAGTTCTTCCCTAGATTTACGGCCCTCGCTCTTCTTGGAAGAAATTCTCCTATGGTCTTTTCACCACTCACTTGATTCTTAAAGTTTTGAACCATATCATCAAGTGTTTTCATTATGGTTTCAAAATTTTGGGAGATTTCGAGATAACGGCTCGTGGAGTTTGAACCGTATGGTGTCGTGGAGGTTGGAAATTGTCACACATGTAAGAGTCATGATTGTTACAAGGAAATGGATTCTATTTGACAATCGAGTGAAGTGGGACCTCCACATTACTCACAACAAGAAACTGTTGAGTTTGACCGTGAATTATATGGATATTGGTCATAACCACGCTTCGAGCATAACGGAAAACTGCTCATAGACAAACGTGTTTCCGGATTGACACTCAAATCCTTGGTGAGGACCTCCACAAAATTCACAAGAGATATGTTGATTATCCGAAGATAAGTCGGGATGTGGTGGGTAATTGAAAAGTTTGAGGAGTCGTTAAATGAGTTCGGATTAGGATTATAATCAAATGCATTCCTCGAACCACAAAACAAACAACTCCCGTTATGAATATCATTACCACATTGTACACACGCACACTGAACGATGTGGTGAACCAAAAGAGGTTCACCACAACCGACACAAGGAATAAACGATTTCATTTGATAGTCATGAGAAGGAATCGGTTTATTCAAAGAATCAACAAAACCAACATGGTGATCCGAATGACTATCAAGTCTCAAGAACATTTTGAAAATCGGAGGTGGGACAAGTGGTGTGCTCGAGAGCTAGCAATTTCCACCACTTCCGTTATGGTCTTCGATTCGGTTCTTGAGAACGTGAAGATTAGGCAAGTCATTCTTGCTAGTCACCGGTCTAAATTTCGCATGTTTGCTTTTAACCGTAGATCGTGAAAGTTTAGGATCAATTTTAGACGGCTTAGAGCAATTGAGGGTTAGATCTTTGATAACCGTAGGTTGGACGATTTAGCACCTCCATTATCGAGGGAAGTACTTGGTCCTTTGTCACCCCGGTTTCTCGCTCCATTTCCCTACGCAGTAATTAATGGATCATCACGAACAACACGAATTCTTGACATTTGTGATAAAGTCTCAAGTTTTTCAACTTCGTCCTGCAATGCCCCTCGAGAGATTCCATGAGAATAGAAGAAGTTAGAATCAAATGGATAGAGGGTAAAGGGATAAAGAATCAAAATGGTAAGAGGGTAAAGATGAATATTTTCGGTTTTTGATAAACATTTTGCAAAAATAAGAAAGAAAATCTTTTGGGTTTTGATTTTTAAAAGAAAATATAAACACATACAGATGGTATAAACAAGGAGTGAATATTCAAATCACTAATGCTAAACGGAAGACAATCAAAGACAACTCAAGCAATGGCGCTAAAATTTGATTTGCTCCGAACGGTCAAGTTTTCACACAAGCCGCCACTTGTGAATGGCCGATCGTAAGAAACTTAAAACGGTTCGAAACAAACTCAATGAAGATCGGGGAGTATAGTGTTTCCGGTCGTTATGTCCCAAATGAGCTATGCAATGGATCACCAAACGATAGTGATCGAGAAATTTGAACGGAAAAGAGGATATGATTTATAACTAAGGAAAAGTACATAAACTACAAGGGCTTGAATGCAAATTAAAGAAAATTAAAAGATAAAAATATTCAATAAACGCTATCACTATTTGCAAAATGATGTTTTTGATTTTATGTTTTATAAACTTGAATTAAAAACTACGCGACGTCAAATGAAAATATGAAACTCAAAGAATAATCCTAAAAATATGAAAATGATATTTTACAATCCTAATGATAAAAGAAAATTTCTAGAAAAGAAAATTATTTTATAACTAATTATCTAATTATTATTAATTAAAACTATTTTTAACTATTTAATATTAGCCTAAAATACAAGAAAATATGAAATTAAGCTAGAAAAATGAAATTATGACTTGGAAAATCTAAAATAATAAAATAGAATTTTAAAACTATTTTGTATTTTTCGATTATTTTCTATTTTCTATGAATTAAAAACTATTAAAACTAATTAAATTGCTTAAAAATACAAATTTAACTAAGAAAAATCTAGAAAAATATTTTTTGACTTTTATATTTATCTTAACTTAAGAAAATGAAAACTTATTTTTTGAAACTTTTCTTAATTAATTGTATTAAATGCTAATTAAAAAGTATTAAAATTGATTTAAATCAAGAAAAATAGCAAACTAACTTAGAAAAATCTGAAAAATTCAAGATAAGCTTAAAATAATATTTAGAATCTAGGAAAAATATAAAAAACAGGGGTTGTGTACAAGAATAATGGACTGCAGTCTCAAGTGCTTATAAATAAGCACTTATAATAAGCAAATGAAAAGCAAAGACCACCACAGTTACACAGAAGCTAAAATAAGCTAAAAGTATCCAAAATCAACTAAAAACAACAAGCCTAACCCACAGAATTGCAAACTACAAAGATATGAAAGATTTGGCTAATTGTGCTAAAACAGTTTTTGAGGCCTACTTGCAGCCTATGAATAAGCTATCAAATAAGCTGAGATTCAAAAACCAAAAATGGGAACCTATACTAGACCTGGCTAAGTACTCTTAAACCAAAGAACAGACCTAGAGGAGCTCTGATGAGCTTTGTGCAAGAGTCGCAAAAAACCTGCTAGACTCTCGATTGATGAGTCAATGCACGAGCATTTATACCATTTTGAACAAAGAATTTTGGAGATTATAGAAAATTTGTAAAATCTACAAAAATAGTAATAAGAAATTAGACCTGTTGAATTTATAAAACCCAAAGTTTCAATGGAATTGACCCGAAATGAACTCATGAAAATTCCCTCTAGTTAGGCACAAAACGGATTTTTCAAGTTTTTGACTTTTTGACAAAACTGAAAAGTTGACTTTAATGAGTTTTGATCTTGATTTAAGGACTAAAATTGATGTATATTGATGAAATTAAGCTACCGCAGGCTGTATCTATGAATTATAAACACAAAACAAGTTTTTGCTTGTCCAAAACCACAACAGTTAATAGATTAAGACAGATATGGTGTGATTTTGACTTATGCTCAAAAGAAATGAAAACTTATGACTAGAATGGCTCAAAGGACCTATACCAAGACTGGGTATACAAATTTCAAACACCAACAAAGGCTCAAGCTCAGCTAAATGCACTGATCCAAACACCCCTTATTGGACTGATTTGGACTTTAAATTGTGTTAAACTCTGCACCATCTTATTCTCCCACTTATACCAAGTCTAGTTACCCTAATTAGAACTAAATAAACATATTTGAACTACTAATGACCATAGATACAAATTTAACAGGTTATGCAGACTAAAAAAAAACAGTTAAATGAAAGAGATTGAAACTTAACTTGGAGGCCAGCTAATGAGAAGCTTAAGCAGAACCCAAACTACACTAACTAGTCTAATTTAACCCATATCCATGCTCTGCATCATCCATAACCATTTTCATTTCAAGTTGAGCCCCAGTTTGACTTTTGTTGACCCACATGAAATATTGCTTGAACTGATTCATAAGCTTTTCAAAAGCTATAAATAACTTGCCTAAGCCTTTTTGAACTTAAAAACAAGCCATTAGAAACTTGGACAATAGAATTTTGAACCGAAATTTCAACAACAACATGAAACTTGGAACTTAAATAAAACTTGATTGATACTCAACAACACATTACAATGACAATTTAACTTAAATGTGATACAAAGAAACTGAAATTACAACATTTTGACTTAAACTAAAACTTTTATTTAAAAAACGACATAAAGGAAAAATTTAAAACTAACTACTTGTCCTCCTTCTCTCCTCTTGCTTCCTTTTAAATGCAAAAGGTCTTCCCCACCTTCTCTGATTTGATCCCACCACTTTTTTGGACCATTGGATCAGCTTAAGCCACTTTTGGCCGTTTGATTGAATTTGGCGGGAAAAGCTTATATACCAGTTGGAGGTTGAGTGAGGGTGAAAGGGTGCATTAAATGCTATTTGGATATTGGTGGAGGATGAGGGGACATGGAGGAGTAAAGGTGAGGAGGGGGGATGGGTGTCTGGGTTTTGCAGAAGAAGCAGTTGGGAAGAAAGACTTTTGGCGGGTTGGGGGATTTGACCAGATATTGACCGGTGTTTTAATATAAAAAGAGGGGTCAAATTGGTAAGGGTCCAAAGGGGTAATGACAGGGGTCCAATTGCAAGCTTATGATAGGTCCAAGTGGTTTGTAAAGGTTTAAAACACAAGGACCTAATGTAAATTCGAAAATTCAAGGACCAAAGCGCCAATTCAACAAAGATGTTTCAAGGGACCAAAAGTGACAAGTTTTAATAATACAAGGACTAAACTTGACATTTTCAAATTTTCAAGGGCCATTTTGCCAAATTTGAAACTTGAAGGACCAATTTTGTAATTTCTCAAAACTTTTAATATTTTTCACCAAAGGACTAATTATTACAAGTTATGATTTTAAAGGACCTTTGGTGATTTTTCTTTGAAATTAAGGCTCAGGGACTATTTTGACAAAATTTGAAACTTGGGGACTAAACCGCCAATTATGCAAACTTAGCTCATTTTCATCCGATTTTGAACATTTTGCATCCGAAACATATAAAATGCAATTTTGGAATATTTTCAAGATTTTGATGCATTTCGAGCATTTTAAACGCTTTAGCTCAATTTAACAAAAATGATGAGATTTACACACTCATCAGTAAACATGTATTTAAGTACATTAATTTATTTATTTTTAAATGCACTTAGTCTCAAATTTTATATTACAGATTCTTATTATTAATAAAAGAGATAATTCGATATCTAAATATCAAAATACCATATATACCAAAATACATGTTTTTAATACATTATATTATAATATTATATACGATGTAGTTAAAGCATGATTTGAGTAAATATGACATTACGGTGTCTAACATGGGTGAATATAGATTTGAACCGAAAATAAAAAGAGCACATTTTCTAATTTTGAACATAACAAAAAAATTGATGATTAATTCAATTTGGTTCAGTTTAGCTGAGTTTGAATTCGGTTCAACTTGGTCTTCGCTTGCAAGTGTTGCAATGGTTCAAAGTTATATCTCCATTGGCTAACCGGTCACAAATGAAATGATAGTGTATCTCTATTTCCACGTTTTGCTATGGAAAGCTGACCAAATTATTCCTACTTCATTGTCACGCAACCTTACTTTCGAGTTTCGATCCAACTTTCTTACTTGAAAGATTAGCTAGTAGTCTAGTACGGTAGTACCCTTCTAAAGCAAGTTGCCTACATATCAGTGACTCGCAAACTAAGAAGTTAAAGGTTCAAGTATCGTCATATCGGTTTAAATGTGAAATATTAAGTTCCCCAAAAGTTTAATTATTGATGAACATTTCAACTTTATACATACGCCTTTTTTTTCTAACAGCACAACTGCAATTGAGATGGCCTGAATGCACGTTTATACTTAATTTGAATATATACCAAAAAAATTTGACATGGGATATCAAAAAATAATAATTCTCATCCAAAATAACTTTTGTTTAATCTTTCAAAAAACTTTAGATAAGCAGTAAAATTGTACTCTAGTAAAATAATACGTTTATGACATGAACAATAAAAACCAACACATGAATATAATAAGTGGGTGCAAAATGATTCCATGAACACAAATCAGCACTACTAACAAACTAAAAATTGTAACACGTTTAAAATGCCCAAAAACATAACGATACCAATAATAGAGTTAGCTATGACCAACTTGGTGTTGGTTTAATGGACAATAAATTAATAGACGTGTGTTAGGATCGAACTCGAGACCACGGAATTGCACACTTTACGTATGAGAATTAAAGTTAATAATTAAATGTAATAGTTATATTTATTTATTAATTAAACGAAATAACTATAACGGACGTTAAGTAATTAATGTAATGGACTAACGGTCGTTAAATATAATTGGAAGGACTAAAGATGAAATTGGAGATCGAGAAGGTTCTAGAATCCCTTGGGAGTCCATGGTCGATCGTCCATATGGTTTCCATAAACCAATCCTTAGCCAACTTGTTCACTAAGTTTGTTTGAGTATAAATACAAAACCAAGGGTGTTTGTAATTTAACTCTTGTATTCATTAGCTAAACCTAAAACTTGTTTTGTGTGTGTGTTTGCTAAAACCGGTCGACACCCTTTCATAGGGATCGATCCATAGCTATTCCCAAATCAAAGTTATTTGTTTAATCAAAACTAGCATTTACTTTAATTCGTTAATAGTACGTGTGTACAAGAACGTGGTACAATCACACTATTGATTGTATCTTGGATTGAATTACAAAACGGTAAGGGGTAATTCTTATAATCCTATAAACCCTAATTAGGGTTCATCCCAATTGCTAGTTTGTGAATTTGATTCTTGTTCGGTTAGAATCAATAAAGGTACGCATATTCTTATTTATGTTAATTAATTATTCGTTAATCTTTCCTATACGCTTCTGCATGTGTACTTGATGTTTATTGTTTATATTTATGATTGTCATGTTTTATAATTCCAACAGTGGCATCACGAGCTTGGTTTAATGAGTAATTAATTACTAAA
This sequence comes from Chrysanthemum lavandulifolium, assembly GCA_022545495.1. Taxonomy (NCBI): domain Eukaryota; kingdom Viridiplantae; phylum Streptophyta; class Magnoliopsida; order Asterales; family Asteraceae; genus Chrysanthemum; species Chrysanthemum lavandulifolium. Next base: position 73,079,958 of record CM040240.1, read on the forward strand.
CGCGTAAAAATGAATAATTGTATGTTGTTTGATATGGTTAATCTAGGGTTTTGGATTTTTTTATGTGTCGATTTAATTTTTTTATATGGGCGTACCTTTAATTTTTTTAGTCGACATACATAAAATGTTTTTAGGGTTTGAAAATTGTTTGCTAACCTTATCGAAACCTAGAATTAATATGTAAGTTACGTGATTAATTCATGAATAATTGTTATGTGACATGGGATTATTGATATGCGATCTTGTGACTATTTGTATAATTGTTATGATTTATCCATGATGATACATGCATGTTTGTCATGGATGGTTGCTTGAATATTTATTTAATTGTTAAGAGATATATTTATCACATGTTTATTTACGATAAATCTTGAATTGGGGAAAACTCCAATTATATATTAATGAATCAATTATGTGCTAATTGGTATATTTTAATTATGGGTTTACGCAATCGATTCATCGATGTATGTGGCTCACTTTCTATTGCTGGACTGAAAGCACTAATTAATATATACATTAATTTAACCTAGACATTGATTATTAATAGGTTTTATCGAATAAGTTGCATGTGGCTACTTGTTTACACGTATAAATTGTTTAGTATGTGCGCATTGTTTTTTAGTTGTTTATTTATTGTTTATTACTTGTTTGTTTATTATGTATGACAGCTTTTAAGCAAAGGGTAATTTTGAATAGAAAATAATACGGACTAAACAATGGTGATATTTGATTTTTTTTGAAGAGTTAAGTTTTCAATAGTTTAATTGATTGATGATTTTGGTACAAATGGTCCGAACGGCTCACCCACTAGAACAAACCGTAATGGGGTTAATAAAGAAGTGCGCATCATCCGAAAGGATGTCTAAGGTTATGCTTTTAGCTTACGGTCCTTTGCCCCTGTGAGTTCGATTGGAGCTACTAAGTAAGCCATAAATGTACAAACTCATCTTAAGGGCTAATTAGTTTTAATTCTATGCGCCACTTGTGGTAATTACCGAAACACTAAGTGTTTACACTTATTCAAAAGTACGGTATAATGGACGATAATTAACGCTAAATTCTCGGATTGGTGAACCAAATACCTCAATCGAACTTTGATAATTTGATCTTTATGAATTGGTAATAAAAGTTTTTATTAAATTTATGCTACAAGATGAATGCATGACATATTTGTACATATTTGATTTGAGGGTTATAGGTCAAAGATGTTACTAAAGTTTACGTGAAAGTTCACCTAAGTTACTAAAGTTTTTTCGTTACAAAGAGGTAACCAAAGTTTAGTTACCGGTTATATAAGTTACTCAGTATGTTTTAACCTTCTACTATAGGTTTATTTTTCGTTAATTTCAAAATGGTCCCTCGGACTAAGCGTCGTTAGTTTTTCCGTTAGCTAACGCCATTTGCAAAAACATTTGCATCGTTAGTCCTTTATCCTAACGACCGCTTATACTTAACTAAAAATTTGGTTTTCATACATTTTGTCCGCTTTTCTTCGTTTTTGACCCTTTTTACGGGTTTATCGCTTTCACACGTTTTATACGCCGCTCGTTTTATACGCTTTTGTTCGCTTTTATACGCCGCCTATTTTCTTACACTTTCATCCGTTTTCTTACGTTTTGTCCGTTTTCTTACGTTTTTCCGCTTTCATCGTTTTGTCCATTTTCTTACGTTTTGTCCGTTTTTCCGATTTAATATGTTTTGTCCGTTTTATACCTTTTCGCCTAGTTTATTACGTTTCAGATGTTTTTCTTACGCTTTTATCCGCTTTCTTACTTTTTTCGTTTCGGACATTTTTTCTGCTTTTCTTACGTTTTCCGCTTTCATCGATTTTGTTTATTTTTACGTTTCACACAATTCTATACACTTTTAATACACGATTTATACACATTTTACATACGATAAAACATAACAAGTATAAAACATACAAAGGTGTAGAAAACATAAAACTAGTATGAAAACGTAAAAGACGTAAGAAACGTATACAAGCATATAAATGCGCACACAAATCTAATAAAAAATTATGAAAACCTATGAAAACGTATGAAAATAAACGAAAATAGATGAAAACGCATAAAATTGACAAAACGTCTTTAAACTGGAGAAAACGTCGACAAGAGAGAAAAGCGTATATAAACGTAAAACAATGTAAAGAAAGTATGACAAGAGAGAAAACATTCATAAACGATAAAAAGCGGATAGAAATGTACGAAAATATACAAAGATATGCGAAGGAGAAAATGTAAAAAATAAAATAAAAAAAAAGAAAAAAAAAAAAAAAAAAAGCATAGTAATTTTTGTTAAGGTTCAAGAACCTATTTAATAAACCCGTAAACTATAGTAACTTCCTTGTAACATTTTAAACTTTGGTGTCGACGTGGACAAGGGGAACCGTGTAATCACGGTTGCCCACCCTCAAAGAACATTTATGTAACATTTTTAATCTTTGAGTAACCCAAATGACAAACCCGTATACTTAAGTAACATCTTTGTAACGAAAAAAACTTTAGTAACTTAGGTGAACTTTCACGTAAACTTTAGTAACATCTTTGACCTATAACCCATTGATTTGACCACATAAAATGAAAACTAGTACCCTTATAAATTAAGATATATGCCATCTAACTAAAAGGAACACTTGAAGTTGCAATTTACGCCATGACAGTACTTGGCGAAATTGTGATGGACAGGTAAATCTCTATGTAAAGTCAGACCTTACATGGACATATTTGCAGTTCTTTAAGTTAGACACTTAAGTTGAGTAGGAAGTGAGAACTGGACTCAAGGCATAAGATGGGATGAAACATGTTTATATTTGCAATATCGTTGGAAAATATAAATCCCATAATGATCTAGGAATTGGAAATTGTTTGCCAATTATTGTTCGACAGATTACCCTATTATGTGCTTTCGTTACTAGCGGATCAAGCGATGTAATGGAACTACGATAATTTGGATCCTAGTTTTCGAGAAAATTCTATGGTTATATGAATATTACCTTCGGTATTTTATTTTCTTGAAAAGTTTAATTATCGAAAATACTAAAATTGAATTTTGAAAATTCTTTAAATGTATTAATGCAACCTTAAACCGTAAACATAGGTTATTCTGTATTGGTAAATTGATCTACACCGTAAGGGTTTTTGGTAGAGTCAACTTTGCTAAAAGAATAAACCTAGTCCTCTTTCATAAGAAAGAGTGAGATTCAATTCTATTCCTTTTCATGAATGAAGAAAGGTATGATAGGACAATTAAAATTGTCTAAATTCTAAATACATAACTCGTAAGCAAATTTTAATAGTTAAGAAAATTGCATATTTCTGAGTTATTAAATTAGAAGCTAGACTAATTACTGTATAATTGGTAAAAGACAAACTAGTATATTTTATCTAGTTGTTTTGTTTTGACCATTTAAAAGTACTACTTACAATCGTTGGAATAGTAGAACTATTAAGAAAGAAATTGCATGCCTAATTTTTCAAGTTAATAGCATTGATGGATAGTTCATCATCTACATAGTAGAATACACTCTTTTAGTACATAAGTAATTGTTATGTATGGACTTTCTCAAAAGTGTAGGGAAGTAAATAGAACACTATTTTCTTTCACTGGTTATTGAAACACTTACAATGTTGTCAAATCCAGTGGGAGTATTATGTTCTTATTACTGAATAAGGGATTAATGTAATGATCTCTAATTCAGTGGGAGTTACAAGCTTTGTCATCTTGGTAGTAACCCATATTATCTCTAGAATGTCTTAAGATAATTACTTTCCACTTGTAGACATTTTTGTTTTCAAGGATAGTCATGTACGTTTCCTTAGACAATGAAGTGGTTCTACATCTACTAGTTATGCTAATATCAATGACACAATCATATTAGTCACATAAACAAACATATGTCATGTTGTTTATCTGCCATATGATGTCGTTCCATGCACAAGTGAGAGAAATCTATATTGTGTGCAAGGTACAACATATAGGTATATGATTTAACGGATTCTCTTGACTGCAAGGTAAGAGACTAACATTCTAATATAACTTGTACATATCTAATTCAAGAAACACTTGGTGTTGCAATTTACGTTATGTCAGAACTTGACGAGATTGCAACAACAAAGTAAATCTCTATGTGAAGTCAGACCTTGCATGGACATATTTGCAGTTTCTAAATTAGACAAGTATTTAGAACATGTGTCAAGTTGTTATATAAGACTACTTCAATTTAAATAATTTAAGTATTATTAGAATGACATAAATAAATGAAGTAATCTAATACTAATTCAAATTTGTTTATTTATGTATTTTGGAATGACATAAGTGAAAAATAATGTAGTCCTACATTATTGTGAAGTAAATAAATTAACTTGAAATTACTATTGAAACCAAGAATTGTGTTCATAATTACTTTAGTTAAACATGTTTATGATTCATTGTAGAGATATAAACATAAAGTCTTTTAATTTAAGACTTATAATAAAGTAAGACGTTAACTTGCTATGTTTTTTTAATTAAAACATATACAAGAAGTCACAACTCATGTCCAAGCCTTTAAATCTCTCCATATCTTCCAACTCTACACTAGTCATATCCAATTTAAAAAAGTAAACACCTTCAAGTCTTTGTTCATGAAAACCTACTGTAATGCAGAACAATTCGGTACAATACCCTTTTAGAAAAACAATTAACTCATTACAATGATTCCAGGAAGGAGAAGGAGCCAATCCTAAGAGCAATAACTTTATTATAACTTCTTTGTTCTTAATCAAAATGTCAAGTTGTATGACAAGATGACCAACAGAACTGCCAGTCAACGCATATACTTTACCATTGCAACAAGATAGGTTAAATAGGTTTACATCATCTTCACCGGTGATTCTCTTGAGTTGGCTAGCGTATGACATTTCGATCCATTTTAACTTCTTTCTTTTACAGTTTAGATGAATAAAAGCAAGGGTAGGTTTTTCGGTTCTAGTTAATAGGAGAATTGAACTTGGGTCATCGGGAGGAGCTGACAAACAACATTCATCGATAGATTCTAAATCTCCATCTTTCAAAATCAAAGGGGGGAAATTAAACATCTTAGAAGTGTTTGGGTTCCAAATGCACCACATTACATCTTGTGGATAGCTGGAAAGAATAACCCAACCATGAAAATACCCTCGAATACATCTTCCCAATAACTGAGGGATTTGGCATTGATATTTAGTCATCGAGTCATGTAAGGTGTAAAAAATCAGGTCTCTACAACTATCTTCTTTTCCCAGGTTTTGGGCAACAAACCATGGATATTTTGCAGATAAGGGAAGCAATTGGCCACATACTGAACCACCACATAAACTTTGCTTCTGCTCCATCTAAAATGTTCATAACATCATGCAATGTTAATTATTATTGTTTAGGAAACAAAATTAGATATGGTATCCCAAATATCTATTTATTAAAATTTAATCTTTTAAACACTCAGGTTTTCCAACTGAATTAGCTACAATGGAGTGGATCGAATTATGATAATATTACATGCAGTATGAGTTCAAGATTAAACTTAATACACAATCAGGTGTTCAACTATACATAAGCATTAATTAGCAAGAACTATAATTAAGTCCAAACGTATCAAAATTGACACATGTATAAACGCACTTGCTTAGACTACGTGTTATCGATCACCATTGCAGGTTTTGTGGAAAACAGTGAGCTCTTGAGTCGATCAGAGCTTAAAACGCAGAATGAAACAGAAGTACAAGTGAATGTTTAAAAGATGATAAAAAAGTGATACATATTTTTCCCAAAGTGTGGGTCAAGTATCAACTCTATCTGCTGAATTAGAAGCAATATGCGAGGATTTCCACATCCTAATAGAAAGAAAGAGGTGGTCAATCTTACAAACGGTACAAGACCCCTAGCCTCTCCCACTCCTGAAATGGTGGTCTTTAGAAGTTCTGAAGAAAAACTTGGTAGCTAAATGGAGGGTGCCAGGAGTAAAAGTGGAGCATGTTAACATGAATTGGACTTGTAACGCAGATACTTTAGTAAAAACATGGTATCTCAAGGTCACACAACTTAGTATTGGCGAAAATGGAAAAGTATGGTAGGTATGCGTCATGTGTGAGCATGTTCCTGATAAAAGAACAAGGCAAAAGGTGGTGGTGGAGCACCGGACTCGAAGGGAGCCATAAGTAAATACGCTTGACAATACCAGTTGAGAAAATATCTAAGTGATATATATGCTTGTGTATGATTTTATCTATGTAACTGTTGGTGGTTTGCTAATAAAGTTTCTTCTTTGTTCAAAGAAAGATCAAGCTAAGATACATCAAAAACATTATATCTACATTATTACTTCTATGTCTCTTGTTTCTTAAGCTAGGAGAATTTTTATTACGGAGTATTATAATTCTTATATAATTCTGATTGAGTAAGTCTATATGCATCACAATTAACATGAATTATGATAGAACTAATGAGTGAGTTTAAGATAAAACTGAATCCATATTAAGCATGCATCAATTAATTTAACAAGAATTAAAGAATGAATATAAGATCATTAGAGATTTAAAGTCATACCTTAAACTTCAAGAGCGAATCTTTAAAACCCACACCAAAACCAGACTTATTAAATATAATACAAGAGGACAATCTTCTTATAAAGTTATAGGCATTTTATTCAATTGGAAATCTAACAATAGATTTAGAAATATTTATTATTTAAGGAATGAAGAAGAAGACATAGACTAATTATTAAGCATAGACGGTTTTTAAGTTTACTTTCTATATGTATCCGACACTCTAGATATATTTAAGGAATGAAGCAGACGACATAGACAATTTGCATCTTTGGTCCATCGAGTTTTTTTCATATGTTTCGAATCTTAAAACAACTGTTACACACAATACAAACGCATAATTGTTCAGCTTACTTTTATCAGTAATAAGAGTTTACTCATTTGTTTTCTGCAGAGTAATTTTATTAGAGCAAGCACGATAGTGGTGCATATTTGGTTATTTCCAAGAACTTTAATAAGCAAATTGATAAATTGATAAGTTAGTCTTTAGACAATTAGACTATTTTTGTTGCATCCTGCCTGTAGTGCTACATCACTGTAGCCTGACCAGGAGTGTAAATCAGCTAAGCTTTTATCAAGTAACTCGAGCTCGAGTTCAAGCTTGATTCGATTGAGCCGAGCTTTTATCGAGCTCGAGCCCCACTCAAGCCCCATAAATTGGCTCGAAACATATAATGAATCGAGCTCGAACTTATGAGTGTTGGAATTATATAACATGACTAATCATAAATATAAACAATAAACATCAAAGTAAGTGCGGGCGTATAGGAACATATAATGAATAATTAATTAACTAAAGAATAAAGTATCGTACCTTTCTTGATTCTAGCGAACAAGAATCAAATCCACAAACTAGCAATTAGGATGAACCCTAATTAGGGTTTATAGGATTATATGAATTACCCTTACCGTTTTGTAATTCAATCCAAGATAATAACAAAAGTATGTTATTACTATGTTCTTGTACACACGTACTAAACCGAATTAAAGTAATGCTAGTTTTTATAAAACAAATAACTTGGTTTATAGGAAAAGAGTGGATCGACACCAAGAGGTGGTGTACGATCGGTTTGGATCAAAGAAACACACACAAAACTGTTTTAGGGTTTAGCTAATGAGCACAAGAGATGGAAAAATAAAACCCCTAGCCTTGTTTATATACCCAACTAAACTTGGTGAACAAGTTGAGGTTGTTTCCTTTTCTCTTTAGGCCGATCGGTGTAGGATTCCCAAAGGGATTCCGGAACCTTCCCAACTTTTGCAATTTAGTCCTTTTCCATAAACATTTAACGACCGTTAATCCATTACATTAATTACTTAACGTCCGTTAGTTATTTCGTTTAATAAATAAATAAATATAACGTTTATATTTAATTATTAACTTTAAATTCTCATACGTAAAGTGTGCAATCCCATAGTCTCGAGTTCGATCCTAACTCACGTCTATTAATTTATTGTCCATAAAACCAACAGCTCCCACTTGGACATATCTTAATAGAGTGATCACATTCGGTTAGCGTCTAGCAACACTTGATGCCTCTAGTACAACTCGAGCAAGGCTCTGGAAAACCTTTTAATGATTTCTCATTATTATTATCCTTTTGTTTCTAATACCATGTTAAATAAAGATATGGAATTAAGTCATTCTTTATCCAACTATTACATTTCTCGTTATAAGTGATTGAGCAAGATTACCAAATCTTACGAACATATTCGGGGAGATTTTGGGTGTGGCCACACAAACATCTTGTCAACCCTACGAGGGGCCAGTGATATTAAACTCCAAATAAATTTGAAGGAACAAATTCTATCTTGACTACGAGAATAACCCACAAACTTTGCAACACTTGAGAAACAACCCTTATGACTACCGATTCGTATAGCGTTAAGTTGTTCCACGAGTGCACTACATTCATGACACTTATCCGGTATCTCAAGTCGAGGATAACTATTCATAATTTACTTATAACAATATCCACAAAGTAAATTATGTAGTTGGGATAAGTCCTATATTCAATTCATTGAATATCATCCGAAATTGGTATGCATTCTCATCAATATACTTTCAAGTATATTCTACCATATCTCTCGATTTGTCTTAGTTTAATGATACTCCCATATCATTAATCGACAACAGACGATTTAGAATAAATAAATTTATTCACGGATTAAACATGCAAATATAGGATACAATATATTATAAAATCAAACATACCAAGTATTTGATTTATTATAACAATTGTTTAACATCCCTTATCCAAATACCAAATAGATCAATGCATGAAAATTCCGGTTGATGAATTATGCCTCAAGTAATGACAATCATACTTGTTGACAAGGCATAAATCAACCAACTTGATCTATCATAATTTTGAGAATACTTATTTCAAGAATTCAATTAATGAAGTCCTTGTATGTGTGCATTCAACAATCCACATAATAATTCATAAAGTGTGTGACATCCTCTATCACCAATTTATGACAATTTAAACTTTCAAACATTTCAAAGTTTAAAGTATTCTTATTCTTTTAATGTATAATGCAACTGTGCTCTTAGATAAGCACCACTAGTTCACATGGCCATTAACAAGGATGAAATCCTACCATGACTAGTATTGAGTGTCATCTCAATTAAACCAGCATCATTGTATACAAACAACAATATGCTTATTAAAACTCCGTAAACTTTAATATCTTATTGTGTAATGTTTGATGCTTTCCTAACTTTCAAGTTTAAAGCTGATGACAATTTGCACAACAATTGACATATTGTTCATCCATAGAATCTAGGAGCAATTCCAGGTTTTAAGGATGTAATTCTATTAGAATATTCATTACACAAGTTATCTAATAACTTTTAGTTAGATATCAATGTTGTCAAATCACTTCTTATTCAAGAATGATACAACAATTTTAATACACTACATGATGTACATGATGAATCTACATGTCAAACTTAGACTTCATTCATGTTCTATCTTGCCAAAAGATATTTATCAATTTCCCAAATGATATATCATGTTTTATTAGAATCATTTATTTTCTTGCACATGTTTATTAACAATAAACATATATTCCAAGGTTGTATGTTTTAATTCTTAAATCTTACAAGTGAAGTTTCATTCCAATCTAAGACTTAACATTTAGCTTACAAGGAATGTTACTTCTATATGTTATACAACATATAAGATTTAAAAAACTTAACATAATACTCCCACTAGCTTTCAGGAATACTTAAAATTTATCTTATTTTAATTATAAATCGAAAATGGGATTTAATAATTAAACATAAGAATAATTTCATAGATGCATGCATTTATCCATTCATGAATTATTGCACTTCGTACACTTTCAAAGATTATATGAATTCAAAAAACCTTTCAATTACTTATCGTCCTCGCTCAAGTAATTTCTTCAAAAAAGAGTTTTGATATTCCATTGTCATATTTCATATTAATGAAAACAAGTATGACAATTATCATCTTTATATATTTAATGTGTCTAGAAAAGAATATTCAATCATAATTAATTGCTTAAGTATGATTAATAATCTTGTCATAAAACATGCATTAAATATGTGTACAATATTGTCCATATGATTTCTACATAGAAATTCAAACCACTAGGGTTTTCATCTCTTTGAAGAAACTCATTTCCATTCTCTAGTCTAACTATTAAGATAAACCAAATTTCCAAAATTGATTATCTTTATGGACAACATCTTTAACATTCATAGTATGAGTAATTTTCCCAATTCAATATTTGGTAATCCATCATAATGATTATCGGGTTTACTATAATCCAGTAACTCATATTTCTCGACATATAAGTCAAATATCGAGATATCCTTGCGATCTATGAATGAAAATTCCATCATCATGAGGTCTATCATTTACATGTCTAACCTCATCATGATATTTACTAGTGTGTTTTAGAAGATTATGTATCTTGTAATTTTATCTTTCAAGATAAAAAAACTCCCACTTGCCTTTTGTAATATATAGACTATCTATATATACTTAGCAATTAGAGCAAAACTACATTGTTCTCTTTTGGGACATTACAAATACACATTGATAATTCTTGACTTTAGTTTGTTAATAACCTATTCATAAGTAGTTTAACAAATTCGAATCTTCAATTTTAAAACTTAATGTGATTCATCACATTCCATAATGAAATGGTGTTTTATTAATCTTCTAGGTTGGAGTCATATTGAGTATATTCAATCCATACTCAATTTTCTAACCTTGTTACTTTTTAAGAAAGAAGTTATGGTTATCTTGAATCAAACAAATCAAATAGAGTTTGATTCTCTAACGAACATACCATCAACTTGTGGTATTCATTAGAATTAATATTGTAAGACAATCTAACAATATATAAGATAAACATATTCCTTTTGACTTACCTATTTACCAACTAAGTCAACTTAATGGTATAATAGACTTTCCAAGCCAATTACATGCTTTATAACACAAGTACCTTTTAACCAAGTCACTTCATATCCATGTCTCAACAAGAAACATAAATTGTTATAATCCCATTATCGTTATAAATCATTGATCAACTCAATGACTTCTTGTATATGTCTTAATTAAAAACATAACAAGTTAACGTCTTACTTTATTATAAGTCTTAAAAGACTTTATGTTTATGTCTTTACAATGAATCATAAACATGTTTAACTAAAGTAATTATGAACACAACTCTTGGTTTCAATAGTAATTTCAAGTTAATTTATTTTACTTCACAATAATGTAGGACTACATTATTTTTCATTTATGTCATTCAAAATACATAAATAAACAAATTGAAGTAGTATTAGATTACTTCATTTATTTATGTCATTCTAATAATACATAAATATTTAATTTGAAGTAGTCTTATATATCATTTTGACACATGTTCTAAATACTTGTCTAATTTAGAAGCGTAAATATGTCCATGCAAGATCTCACTTTACATAGAGATTTACTTTGTTGTTGCAATCTCGCCAAGTTCTCACATGACGTAAATTGTAACACCAAGTGTTTCTTGAATTAGATATGTACAAGTTATATTAGAACGTTAGTCTCTTACCTTGCGATCAAGAGAATCCGTTAAATCATATACTTATATGTTGTACCTTGCACACAATATAGATTTCTCCCACTTGTGCATGGAACAACATCATGTAGCGATAAACAACACGACATATGTTTGTTTATGTGACTAATATGATTGTGTCATTGATATTAGCATAACTAGTAGATGTAGAACCACTTCATTGTCTAATAAGGAAGCGTACATGACTATCCTTGAAAACATAAGTGTCTACAAGTGGAAAGTAATTATCGTAAGACATTCTAGAGATAATCGAGTTACTACCAAGATGACAAAGCTTGTAACTCCCACTGAATAAGAGATCATTACATTAATTCCTTATTCGATAATAAGAACACAACACTCCCATGGATTTGACAACATTGTAAGTGTTTCATTAACCGATGAAAGAAAATAGTGTTCTATTTACTTCCTACACCTTTGAGAAAGTCCATACATAACAATTACTTATGTACTTAAAAGAATGTATTCTACTATGTAGATGATGAATTATCCATCAATGCTATTAACTTGAAAAATTGGGCATGCAATTTCTTTCTTAATAGTTCTACTATTCCAACAATTGTAAGTAGTACTTTTAAATGGTCAAAGCACAACAACTAGATAAAATATGCTAGTTTGTCTTTTACCAATTATCGATAATTAGTCTAGCTTCTAATTTAATAACTCGAAATATGCAATTTTCTTAACTATTAAAATTTGCTTCGAGTTATGTATTTAGAATTTAGACAATTCTAATTGTCCTATCATACCTTTCTTCATTCATGAAAAGGAATAGGGTTGAATCTCACTCTTTCGCGTGAAAAGAGGACTAGGTTTATTCTTTTAGTAAAGTTGACTCTACTAAAACCCTTACGGTGTAGATCAATTTACCAATACAGAATAACCTCGTTTACGGTTTAATGTTGCATTAATACATTTAAAGAATTAGCAAAATTCAATTTTAGTATTTTCGATAATTAAACTTTTCAAGAAAATAAAATACCCAAGGTAATATTCATATAACCATAGAATTTTCTCGAAAACTAGGATCCAAATTATCATAGGTTCATTACATCGGTTGATCCGCTAGCAACAAAGCATATAATAAGGTAATCATCGAACATTAATTGGCAAACAATTTCCAACTCCTAGATCATTATGGGATTTATATTTTCCAACGCTATTGCAAATATAAACATGTTTCATCCCATCTTATGCCATTGAGTCCGGTCTCACTTCTACTCAACTTAAGTGTCTAACTTAAAGAGCGCAAATATGTCCATGTAAGGTCGACTTTACATAGAGATTTACCTCTCCATCACAATCTCGCCAAATCTTGTCATGGCGTAAATTGCAACTTCAAGTGTTCCTTTTAATTAGATGGCATATTCTTAATTTAAAAGGGTACTAGTTTTGATTTTATGTGGTCAAATCAAATATGTACAAAGATGTCATGCATTCATCTTGTAGCATAATTTTAATAAAAACTTTTATTACCAATTCATAAAGATCAAATTATCAAAGTTTTGATTGAGGTATTGGGTTCACCAATCAAGGAATTTAGTGTTAATTATCATCCATTATACCGTACTTTTGCATAAGTGTAAACACTTAGTGTTTGGGATAATTACCACCGAAGTGGCGCATGGAATTAAAACTAATTAGCCCTTAAGATGAGCTTGTACTTTTATGGCTTACTAAGTAGCTCCATTCGAACTTCTGAGAGGCGGAGGACCGGTAAGCGCAAGCGCATAACCTTAGACATCCATTCGGTGTGTTGTGCGCACTTCTTAAATAACCCTTTATAGTTCATTCGAATGGGTGAGCCGTTCGGTCATTGTACCAAAGTCACCAATCAATTAAACTATTGAAAACTTAACTCTTCCAAAACAAATCAAATTTCACCATTGTTTAGTCCGTATTATTTTTCTATTCAAAATTACCCTTTGCTTAAAAGCGTCGCACATAATAAACAAACAAGTAATACCAATAAAAATATAAACAACTAAAAACAATGCGCATAATAAACAATTTATACGTGTAAACAAGTAGCCACATGCAACTTATTCGATAAAACCCTATTAATAATCAATGTCTAGGTTAAATTAACGTATATATTAATTAGGGCTTTCACTCTCTCAATTGAAAGTGAGCCACATACATCGACGAATCGATTAAGTAAACCCATAATTAATGATATACCAAATTGCACATAATTGATTCATTAATGTATATAATTGAGTTTTCCCAATTCAAGATTTATCATAATTATACATGTGTATAAAACTTAACAATTAATCCAATCTTAACAATTAAATAATAATACAAGCAACTATCCATGACAAACATGCATGTATCATCATGGATATAACATAACAATTATTCAATTAAGTCACAAGATCGCATACAATTCCATGTCACATAACACTTTATTCATGAATTTATCACGTAACAAATATATTAAATCTAGGTTTCGATATTGATAACATAACAATTAATATAAACCCTAAAAAAATTTAGGAAATCGACTAAAAATTTTAGGGTTTCCACCCATAAAAAATTTTCGATCCATAATAGATTTTTAAAACCAAATTAGGGCAAAATCCTTAACCCTAAAATTAGGGTTTATATAATCATAACCAAAACCCTAGAATAAATCATATCAAACACAATACAATATCCGTTTTTACGTGTTTAGTAATTAATTACTCATTAAAACCAATGACTCGTGATGCCCTTTGTTGGAATTATATAACATGACTAATCATAAATATAAACAATAAACATCAAAGTAAGTGCGGGCGTATAGGAACATATAATGAATAATTAATTAACTAAAGAATAAAGTATCGTACCTTTCTTGATTCTAGCGAACAAGAATCAAATCCACAAACTAGCAATTAGGATGAACCCTAATTAGGGTTTATAGGATTATATGAATTACCCTTACCGTTTTGTAATTCAATCCAAGATAATAACAAAAGTATGTTATTACTATGTTCTTGTACACACGTACTAAACCGAATTAAAGTAATGCTAGTTTTATAAAACAAATAACTTGGTTTATAGGAAAAGAGTGGATCGACACCAAGAGGTGGTGTACGATCGGTTTGGATCAAAGAACACACACAAAACTGTTTTAGGGTTTAGCTAATGAGCACAAGAGATGGAAAAATAAAACCCCTAGCCTTGTTTATATACCCAACTAAACTTGGTGAACAAGTTGAGGTTGTTTCCTTTTCTCTTTAGGCCGATCGGTGTAGGATTCCCAAAGGGATTCCGGAACCTTCCCAACTTTTGCAATTTAGTCCTTTTCCATAAACATTTAACGACCGTTAATCCATTACATTAATTACTTAACGTCCGTTAGTTATTTCGTTTAATAAATAAATAAATATAACATTTATATTTAATTATTAACTTTAAATTCTCATACGTAAAGTGTGCAATCCCATAGTCTCGAGTTCGATCCTAACTCACGTCTATTAATTTATTGTCCATAAAACCAACAAGAAGTCAAAATCATAAGCGTTTATTATTATGGTTTTGTTTGGTGTGAAATGAACATAAGAGTTCGTTTAGCTTACGATTTTAACTTAAATTACATCTTTTTTTTTCCTTTCTTGAAAGAGGTATTTACTTTTTGTAATATAATTATGGCCTATTAGCGAACACTTTTTTTCATTATCGAAAGAGTTAGTAATGTCCTAAAAGGTAAAAAATATTGCATATAGCTCTGTAAATGTTTGCATCGTTATTGCTTTTTTGGAAAAAAAAAACAACAACAACAAAAGTGAACTGTAAACTAAAAATTGAAAGGGTTACAATCTTATAACGATAAAACAAGAAAATTCAGTGTTAAAGTCTTACTGGCATTAATATACCAAGACATAATACAAACAGAAGACACTATAACCCACCCTAATATTGCTACTTCCAGAACAAACCTAGCACCTTTTGCTATACCCAAAAGAAAAAAATTACTAAAACCAAAGCAAATCAATTTACTTTTACCACACCCAATAAAAGACTGAGACAGACTACCATGTTATTCTCAAATCCTTCATCTTCTTCACCTACCGGAGTGATTCCGCCATTCCGGTCATACTTTTTTTCTTCCATTTTTCTGTCTTTTTTCATCTCTATTATTAGATCCAAGCTTTCTAAGGTGGTTCCTCATGCTTTTGTAAGGTGGTTCCTAAGAAAATTACTATATTGCTTACAAAAAAGAAAATTTTCTAAGGTGGTTCCCGGGCACCGCCTAAGAGCAACATAGGTCCGCCTCTGGTTTTCGCGATTGAATGTGTGATACATGCATGTTTCAAGTGAATAGAACACTATCTTCCTGCTCTTGGAATGCAGTAGTGGAAAGTAGATCTTGTTCTCCATTCTTGGCATTGTAGCTTCAATTAATGTACAAACATGTTGTATCACAAATATAAATCATGTGCTTTCCTAAACTGTCTATTTTCTCCCATTCTTGTTTGGAATCAATTCTCTTAAATACCTCAATGCCTTCTCCAAACTTACCGACGATGACTACCAAAAGATGTTGATCACAAGTCATTAAGTAATACTTTACCAGAGATGTGCATAAACTTCTTGGGGCTTTAGCTTCAACAAGTGTCCCAGGATGATCCTCTTTACCTATATCCTCAAGACCAAAAAGTTCACCCTCGTTACGCAAGGCGTAAAGATCGTGTCCGATAAAAGTTGGAAAGCAAATAGAATATGACCCAACACCAAGTGTACGCCACGATGGTTCCCGAGCCACAAAGTGGATAAAAACATCTTGTACTGTAAATCCAACAACCATACAATCAGGGGAAGTCGGTGGTGCTGAGAAACATGCACTCTCGAAATATTCATCCTTTCGTGGAAGCTTGCGGAGATCACCAGTGAAGGGGTTAAAGAATACTAGGCAATGAAAGTGTGTGCTTCTAAACAACAACCATCCAAACTTCGAACAATATATTTCTTCGCACGTAAGCAATACATGTTGATTTTTAATGAAGTAGCAGTCGCCCAATATTGGATCAGTAAATGCGATAATGCCTTGATTTTCATCTGCCACCAATAACCATGGTAAAATTAATGAACAAGTCTGCATTCTCCTTAATAATGCTTCATCCCTCCATTTTATCGAGGGTGCTGCTAAATAACAATGTTTGCATGTAGCACGAAAGTTCATGTATTCCACAGAAACACAAAGCCCCATAATCATCTCCAAAATATCAAAGGGAAGATTGAGAAGGTGTGATTCATTAACTTCCGCTTTATAATCCGTAAATGATCGTACCACTATTTCATCATTTTTTCGCTTAGAATCAGCTGTACTCATGGCTTTTCCATAATCATCTTCTAACCTACACAATAAATATATGACTTTATAAAAATGCTTTTGATGCAATTAATAAACACAAATCAAATAAAAAAAATACCTATATTCCCATATTGACACACCGCTGGTCGGCAGCACTTGGGAAGGCATAGAAGATAGGGAGATGGTATTATCCATGAACCGGTACGAATACATTAATTTGCCCATTTTGTCACGAATGTGTATATAACCCCCAAACTCTGAAGCAACCGCCGGTCTGTAATGTACCGAGTGATCACGAGCAAGATCCACAAAAAATACAGCGTCTTTGAGGTCTGCCAATTGTTCCCACATTTCAAGGCTCATATCCAAGTCTGTTAAGTCTTCCACTCCTTCCCACGTCGACGTCGTATTACTCATGTCCAAGTTTCTAAATCTCTCCACCATTTCTTCCGACTTAACACTAGTCATGTCCAATTTAAAAAGATGCACCCGTTCAAGTATCCCGTCGTAAAAAGCTACTCTAATGTGGAACAATTCTGTGCAAGACCCTTTAAGAAAAACTGTCGCGTAACCACGAGTGAAGGAGGGACAAGGACATGCCCCAAGGAGTGATAACTTTATCAAAACTTCTTTATCCCTAACCACAATGTCAAGCTGTATGACAAAATCAGCATACGAGCTACCACTAGTTAAAGCATATAATTTACCATTGCAACAAGTTAGGTTATATATAGATAAACCATCTTCACCGGTTACTCTTTTGAGTTGGCTAGCATACGACATTTCAATCCATCTAATTAACTTCTTTCTTTTACTTATTAAACGAAAAAAAACAAAGGCAGGTTTGTCGGTTCTAGTTAACAGGAGAACTGAATTTGGATCATCAGGAGGGACTGACAAACAACATTCTCCAACAGATCCTGAATTTCCATCTTTCAAAATCAAAGGGGGGAAATTAATCGTCTTAGAGGTAGCGGGGTTCCAAAGAAACCAATTCTGAGGATGGTCGGAAAGAATAACCCAACCATGATAATACCCTCGAATATGTCTGCCGTGCAACTCAGGAATTTGGCACTCATATATTGACAACGGGTCATGTAGAGTGTAAAAAATATGGTCTTTAGAACCATCTTCTTTGACTCCTAAGTTATCGACAACAAACCATGGGTAATTTGCAGATAAGGGAAGAGATTGATCACAGACATAATCATTTGAATTGTGTTGTTGCTCCATCTATTATGTTCCTAACAAAACTTTATAGTTAGTTTAAAACTTGAATAAAAATTGCTCAAGAAACACTTTTTTACTATAAATTTAACTCAAACCAAAATCTACAGCTTCGATTCATTAATATCATAGTTTAACTAAACATTAATATCATGGTTCCATACCTTAAACTTCAAGACGGAAACCAAATTGATCAGCTTGGAATACAATGTCACTGCTTTTGGCTTATTCAACAATTTTGAAATCAACCTTTAGTCATTCATGTAGGGCTTTGGGGTTAAAGGGTTTATGGTTTTGAGTTATTTTATGGGGTATAAATATGGTTTTTTAAAAGAGTCGAGCTTATATAACAGAATTCGATACAAACTATAATTCTAACGTTAATTTTATCTAATTTAATATACGTTTTTTAACTCATATATATTTTTATTTTTATTTTTTTCATTTACCCACCTAAGCTAAACCAAACATAACATGAGCTTACGAGTTTATCATATATATAAACCATAAGCCACTTATATAATATAAGCATAAGTCTAATTTATAAGCTTAGCCGAAACACTTTATCTGAGGGTGAAGGGTATAAAAAGGAAGTGAAAGTGTGTAGTAAATATAAGTTGGGTCATATTTTTATAGTTGTGTCGGTAAAGAGTGATTTTTTGGTTACAAGTGTCATCGTTAGAACATTGATCAGATTTGTTATTGTTAGAATACCTAGTGTTACGGGCCGAGTTATCAATCCGTCATGTCATATTTTATTTTATAACATTCTTATGAAAAAAAACAAAAAAAAAAAAAAAAAAAAAAAACTCCCTAATAATATTCTTATAAAATTCCACAAAAACCACACTCCAATTTTATGCCTAAAAAAATATTATCAATAACCTCAGTTATGCACATATAACACACCTATAATGCATATGACAGTGCAGTTGACTGTGTTATAGATACCAAAAATGACATATAAGTTCCCTATAACACATTACACATTGTACCGTGTGCTCTTATCTTTATTTTAAACCATCATTATTCTTTCATCAAATAGTCGTAGTGAGGACTACGACCACATAAATCAAAAATCATCTCCTATTTAAACACAACCATAAACACCCCACGCACACGACAATAAGATTTGGTTTGGTCAAATTGGTCAAGCAGATGACCAAACCACCTAACCACCCATTTTTTTGATCCTTCACGCATTGTAGATCACCAATGTAACTTGAAAGAAGCATGGTACACACTCTTTACGCATAACGGCCATTTACCGCTAGTGTTTTTTATGTATCAAAGCATTGATGGGTCAGGATGGTTTGGAAGATGTTTGTGAACTACATGTATTTTTTTGTGTATTGTAAGCCTCTATTTAAGTACATTAATTTATTTATTTTTGAAATGCACATAGTCTCAAATTTTATGTTACAATTCTCATTATTAATAAAAGAGATAATTTCATATCTAAATATCAAAATATCATATATACCCAAATGCGGGTTTTAATACATTATATCTGATGTATTTAAAGCGTGATTTGAGTAAATATGACATTACTGATGTCTAACATGGGTGAATATAAATTTGACCCGAAAATAAAAAGAGCGCATTTTCAAATTTTGAACATAACAAAATTTGATGATTAATTCGTTCAGTTTAGCTTGGTCTTTGCTTGCAAGTGTTGCAATGGTTCAAAATTATATCTCCATTGGCTAACAGGTCACAAATGAAATGATAGCATATATCTCTATTATGTGAAAAATATATGAGAAGCTAAGGGTTCAAAATTATATCAATGACTCGTTAACTAAGAAGCTAAGGGTTCAAGTATCGTCGTATCGTTTGAAATATATGAGATATTATGTGAAAAATAGACATGATATTTAACTTGGAATATCAAAAAATAATAATTCCCATCCAAATTAAAATAACTTTTGTTTAATCTTTCAAAAAACTTTAAAGAAGCTGGGTGCAGAATGATTCCATGAATAACTGGGTGCAGAATGATTCCATGAACACAAATCAGCAGTACTAATAAACTAAAAATTGTAACACGTTTAAAATGCCCAAAAACATAACGATACCAATTGTAGAGTTAGCTAGGACCAACTTGGTTCAATCCACGCGTGAAGGAAGAGATGATATGTAGCTCCCAAAAAATCCTTGAGGTGATGTTCAATATTTCCGCCAACGAATGTGTGATACTTGCATGTTGTGAGTGAATAAAATACCATCTTTTTGTTCTTGGAATGCAAGAGTGGAAAGTAGATCTTGTTCTCCATCATTGGTGTTTTGGCCTTAATGGAGAGACACGTTGTAGCACAAATATAAATCGTGTGCGTTCCTAAACTATCTGTTTTCTCCCATTCTTGTTTTGTATCAATCCATTTGAATACCGCTACATGTTCTCCAAACTTACCCACGATGACTTTTAGAAGATCTTGGTCACACTTCGTTAAATAAACTAGGGTTGGAGGTATGCAACTTATTGGGGCTTTAGCTCCAACAAATGTCGAGGAATAATCTTCTTTACCCAAATCTTTGAAACCAATAAGTTCACCCTCGCCACCCAAGGCATAAAGATCTTGTCCAATAAATGTTGGAAAACGAACAGATTTTGGCTCAACAACAACAAGAAGTGTACGCCAAGATGGTTCCCCTACATAGTGGATCAAAACAAGTCGTTCATTGGTTATTGGAAATCCAACTACGATGCAATTAGGGGAAGTAGGTGGTGCTGAGAAACACATGCTCATGAAATTATAATTTGCTCTTGGAAGCTTTCGTTGATCACTGGTGAAGGGGGTTAAAGAATACTAGGCAATGGAACCAGTGGCGGACCTAGGATAAAATCTAAGGTGGTTCCTTTACGTATAGGCGACATATTAAAAGGGTCAACAAGTCAACCGGTCAATGGGTCGGGTTAGATTATGTCTTAACGGTTACGATATAAAACAAGTAGTTATAAGAGAAAAAAAATCAACAAGTAAGGTCATGTTGTGTACCGTGTTTGTTAGATGATAACAACGTGAATATTTTACTCTGATTTACTAATAATGCTCTTTTTGTCTTGATAATTTGTATTTTATTTGTATTTTGATGTGTTTCAAAGAAATAATTGAGGTACTTGAATTTAAGCCTAAATTTATGTTTAATTAGTTTTTGAAAACATTAATCCGTTTGCAAACAATAAAAGATTTTAACAAGCATGTTTAGAAACAAGAAACAATCAAAGATTAACATTAGTTTTGTGAAAATGTAAATCCATTTGAGTTTAGTCACTCTAATGACTTCTCAATCATTAAAATGAATGAATTAATTTACTTTAGATTTCAAGTCATTTAAATTTCAAGTCATTTAAAATGTGCATAAAAGAAAGAATATTGGAGTAACCAATTAAAAGTACAAATTACCTGTAAAAAAAAGGAAAAAGACTTCAACCCAACTTAAAATTACTATACCCAACAAAAAGTAACTTTATAATAAAAGTTGCCATTTTCAGATTGCAAAAAGATTCTCCTAATCTAGCCATATTCCTATTTCCAAAAAGACGACTTTAAAGTTTCAACGAGTCCGTACTGTTCATCATCTTCAATATTCCGGTAATGATGTTCGATTTCCGGCACAAATTTTAACCTCGTATTTCTTCTTTCTTCTTCTACATTTGGATTCAAGGTGGTTCCCAAATAATTTCTAAGGTAGGTCCTAAAAACAACTTTTTTGATGAGCAAGCAATACATGTAGATTTTTCTTAAAGTAGTTGTCACCCGCCATTGGATCAGTAAAAGTGATGATGCCTTGATTTTTGTCTACCACTAATAACCATGGTGAAACTAACGACTAAGTCTTCAGTCTCTTTGAAGAAGCTTCATTGCTCCATTGTATCAAAGGTGCTGCTACAAGACAACACTTACATGTAGCATGGAATTTCATGTATTCCAAACCAACACAAAGCTTCATAATCAACTCCAGAATATCAAACGGAAGATTGGGAAGGTTAAATTCATTAGGTCCAACCACACTGTGTGTAACTGATCTTACCACTATCTAGTCCTCTTCTTGTATGGAATCATCAGTACACTTAGCTTCTCCATAATCATCTTCTAACCTACACAAAATATTATTCTAAGAAAACAATGACACTACTTATAAACGTAAATCAATAAATAAAATAAGTATATAAAATACCTGCATTCCCATACTGACACATTGCTTGTTGGCAGCACTAGTGAAGGCATAGAAAACAGGGATATAGTATTATCTTTGACATGGTATGAATACAAAACTTTGCCCAATTTGTCACGAATGTGTATATAACCCCCAACTCTAAGGCAATCGTAGGTGTGTAAAATACTAGGCAATCAAAAGCAATATCCACAAAAAATATAGCTTCTTTGAAGTCTACCAATTCTTCCCACATTTTCGTACTCATTAATGCGTTGGCCAAGTCTTCCAAGTCTTGTCATCTCTTACAGCTCATATCCAAGCCTTTAAATTGATACGCGCCAATTTAGAAAGTGCTGCTAGCTTATAAAGTACTGCTAGCATTAGAAAGTATTGCTAGCTTAGTTGGTAGCCAAAAGTTAGTTCTGACTTTTGGGGGGAAAATGTTTTGCTCCTTCCTCCCATTTCTCCTTCCTCCCTTTGTATAAATACTCCTTTGATTCTGAGTTGTAATTCATTCACTGAAATTGATTGTAAACAACTCTCTCTCTAATTCTGTTACTTCAAAAGTGAATCAAGAACTCAAATACGGAATCATTTCTATCTCCATGTTTCCCTATTTGTTTTCTAGTTGATCTACGAATTCCTATTCCTTGATTAACATATCTTTACATTTTAGTACACAACAAGTGGTATTCAGAGCCCTTTTCTGGCACCATATAATATTCAAGAGTGTTATACCGACATTCTTGATTTTCGATCATCTTCTCATTAAATTTCGGCAAGAAACATAGATTTTCCGGTAAAGAAATTAGTCACCACTAATTTCACCTATTCTATTACATCAGATTAGTGCCAAACATTTGTGCGGTCACAAGGCTATCCCATAAGTGGTTAAATTATCTAGCCTTGAACAAGCTGATCAGAAGCACTTGGTTTGGGTAATCAAGAATAGGACCAGTAGTTGTTATTCCATTGTAGATGAGTAATAGCATTACTGGTGAGATGGTGAACACAAGAACCACACTTAGTAATCAAGATTCTTCAATGGAATCACTCCAACAAACTGTTAGTGATTTGCAAAGGACTATGGCAGATTTGATGGCTGAAATACAAAGAATGAAGAATGGTGAGGGCACCAGTTCTGGGAATCATGGTAACAATGGTAGAAATGGTGGACAAATGACTACACAATATGGAAGGTTGTCTAAATTGGAGTTTCCAAGATTCAATGGGGATGATGTAAAGGGTTGGATATTCCGATGTAGGCGGTTCTTTTGTCTTGATAATGTAGATGATGAATTGAAAGTGGGGATTGCTGCAATGCATATGTATGACAAGGCCTTGGTGTGGCATCGGCAGTTCATTAAGAGATTCGGTGAAAACAATTCTTGGGAGGTGCATGAGAAACAAGCCTTGTAGAGATTTGGTTCATACTTTGAAGATCCAATGATGGATTTGAAGAATTTGAAACAAACTCGTAGTGTGCAACAGTATCAAGATTTGTTTGAAGATTTGGTAAATAAGGTGGAGTTGGGTGATCTTGATGAACCTTGTGATGAAGAACATGAGATATCATATAATCAAATTGGAAAATAAAGGAGCAAGGTGCTATGTTGTTGTGAGGAAAAGAAAGCATTGATTCAAGATGATTTTCGGAAGGAAGGTGGAGAAGGAAAAGAACATGAAGAGATAACAGGTAAGGGTTCAAGTATTTCTTCATTGTATCAATCAAGTGATGGGCTACACAAGTCCTTAAACCCAACATTCATTAATTGGTTTAAGTCCAGAAGATGAAGATGAGAGTGATGGTGCTAGTTTAGTGTTAAAGACACCATTGTGGGAGAAGACTACGACTTGTGTTAAAAAGATTCAAGAAAAGAAGAATATGATGTTAATTGGGTTGATGGAAAGGAGTTAGTTTGTGAAAAGAAGTTTGATGGTTGTTTTGAGAACCAAATATTAGCACTTAAAGATAAGTTGAAAATGGATAGTTGGTATGTAATGAATGGAAGCAGGGAATAACACGATCACCAATGGAGATTGAAACCAAGACGAGATAAGACCAAATGGAGTGGATTGTAGGTGGATGATGACTAGGGTGTTAGTGTTGATATTGGAGGGTGTATGCATATTGAGAAGCTTGTGGATAAATTGGGAAATAATGGTGAAGGTGATTATTGGAATGAAGAATGGTTTGAACATTGTGGTGTGGGTCAGGATGAGAAGTGGACTCACAAGTGGCGCCAAACTGAGCCAAGTAAGCAGCTAGATACCCATTTGAAGTTTGATTGTTGGAAATGGCCTACAAGGAAGAAAATGAGTGAGATACAATGTAAAGTGCTGCAAAAAGGTAAAATTGATATGTGGAAATGGCCAATAAGAAAAAAGGAAAAAGGGTCAAAGTGTAGTAATGTTATGATTGACTGTGGCAAAGGATTTGGGATTAAGGTGGAACCACAATCTGTTATGGAAAGAAGCTGTTATGGAAAGAAAAATGCAAAGAAGGGCAATAAGGTTGTTGTGTATGCTGAGATTCAGTGGGCAAAATGGCAAACATCATGAAGAGATTTCCTCAAATTCAGCTTGATACTTGAAGACAAGTATCATTTGAAGGGGAATGGACTGATAAGAGCCAAAGTGATTGGAAACGTGACTTGTTTTAAGTGTTTGGACAGAATAAAAGTAAGTATACTTCATCAATTTGCTCACTTAGTCCATAAAGACAAGTTCTCTATTAGCATCTCCATAGAAACATTTTGGATTGCACAAGATATTAAAGGTTTAAACACGCGGAATGGTCTAATGGTGCCGTAGTGGTACAAGGGTCTGATGGTTGTGCTAATAAGATCACATGGGAGTTGCGGAGTGACTTCATGAACATTTTATTTAGTAGATCAATGGCCAGGCCTCATGTATTCAATGTTTTTGCGGGGTACTATTTTTGGCAGTGTTTGGAATTTACTAATAGTCTTTTGGGGTGCTTGGATTTGAGTATGGAGTGTTTGGATTTATCAATAGTTGTTTTTGGGGGTATTTGGATTAAGAAGAAGTGTTGCTCGACGGATGTTTTTGGGTGTGTTTTAAGAAGATGGAATTCTGTTGTTGGCATGTTAGTTTCAGAAGCTAGGATGGAGTTTAAAGATGTGTTGGTAGAAGCGTTCCGTCTAGTGGTTGATACTGAGTTCGTAAAACAAAGCTTATGGCCTGAACTCCTAGTTAACAAAAGTAGGACTTTGGCAGGGAAAACCAATCACTTTGACTTGTGTGATGGATTAAAGGTTTTGAAAATGTCACCTCAGTTTTTTTCTTAGATGCTTGAGGACAAGCATCATTTCAAGCGGAGTGGTTTGATACGCGCCAATTTAGAAAGTACTACTAGCTTATAAAGTACTGCTAGCATTAGAAAGTATTGCTAGCTTAGTTGGTAGCCAAAAGTTAGTTATGACTTTTGGGGGGAAAATCTGTTTTGCTCCTTCCTCCCATTTCTCCTTCCTCCCTTTGTATAAATACTCCTTTGATTCTGAGTTGTAATTCATTCACTGAAATTGATTGTAAACAATTCTCTCTCTAATTCTGTTACTTCAAAAGTGAATCAAGAACTCAAATACGAAATCATTTCTATCTCCATGTTTCCCTGTTTGTTTTCTAGTTGATCTACGAATTCGTATTCCTGGATTAACATATCTTTACATTTTAGTACACAACATAAATATCTCCATTTCTTCTGACTTTACACTAGTCATGTCCAATCTAAAAAAATAAACTCCTTCGAGTTTTTGTTCATAAAAACCTACTATAATGCAGAACAATTCGGTACAATGCCCTTTCAGAAAATAATGCAGCTCAGTACAATGATTCCAGGAAGGAATGGGAGTAAACCCTAAGAGCAATAACTTTATTAGAACTTCTCTATCCTTAACCAAGATGTCAAGTTGTATGACAAAATACAAGCCACTCAATGCATATACTTTACCATTGCAGCAAGTTAGGTTATATATAGATAAACCATCTTGAACAGCTATCCTTTTGAGTTGGCTAGTGTATGACATTTCGGTCCATCTTAGCTTCTTTCTTTTACCCTTTAGACGAAAAAAAAACAAAGCTAGGTTTATTGGCTCTAGTTAACAGAAGAACAGAACTTGGATCAGCAGGAGGAGCTGACAAGCAAGAATCATCTATAGATTCTAAATCTCCATCTTTCACGGTCAGAGGGGGGAAATTAATCATCTTAGAAGTGAGTGGGTTCCAAAGAGACCACATTACACTTTTTGGATGGTCGGAAAGAATAATCCGACCATGATAATACCCTCGAATACGTCTCCCCATCATCTCGGGGATTTGACATTGATATTTAGCCAACGGATCATGTAGGGTGTAGAAAATCTGATCTCTAGGACTATTATTTTCGGCTCCTAGGTTTTGAGCAATAAACCATGGACATTTCGCAGATAAGTGAAGCAATTGCTCACATACCAAACCACCATATGAACTTTGCTTTTGCTCCATCTAAAAAGTTCATAACAATATTTCAATGTCAATTTTTACTTTATCCGGAAGCACATAGTTGGCCTTACAAATAAGCAATAACTAGTATTTTGGGATAGAACTGCTCCAAATATCACTTTATGCTTATGACTGTGATTATCTTAAAGTTTTGCTATGGAGAAATCTCAATAGGCTCATAAAACAATATAAACACTCATAAAAGTTATTACTTTACAAAACATAGTAAGATATGAAATTGCACACACCCAACCCAATTTAACCGAAAGATACTCCTTAAGTTCATCATTAACCTATTAAAAGCATCATTCTCTTAACTTAATCACACTCCAAACGTGTTGGTGAATTAAATAAACCTGGGTACAAAGTAGGTATCTTGCTTACCTTGTTTTGACCCATGACCTACTATTTCTACTCATTAAGAGAATCATCCCGAAAGGACTTAACAATAAACAAAACTTACACATCTAAAACAATATGTGTATTTTTTAAAAAAAAAATGATAAAGGTTACTGCTTTTTTTACAAGAAAACAAGATATGCAATCCCAAACATCCAATATAACTTAAATTAAGTAAACATACTTCTAAATTTCAGTACAGTATCTTTGTTTCCTAAAAAAGTACTAATGTAGCATCCTAATCCTAATATAAAGCCCATAAAACAATCATAAGAGTCAAAAAGCTCATAAAAGAAACTGGTCTTTGCCTACCCGAATTTGACCCGTGACCCGTTTTTCAACCCATTTCCGAAATCATCATAAGAATCAAAACTTCAACTATTCATACCTCAATCTTGAAACACAAACAAAAATCTTCAGCTTCAATTCATTGGAAACAATGTCACTGCTTTGTTTCCTGTTGAGCTTTTAAGTTAAAGGGTTTATGGTTGTTGGTTTTAGCCATTTGAAGGTAGAGAGTATAAAAAGGGAGTTAAAATAAAAACAAGGTGGAACAATATTTATAGCTGGGGAAAAAATTTATTTTTATGTTTTTAAAGTTTCACTATTATCTTCGAATTTGGTACCCATAGGACCATAGCCGGCCTAAGACCACTCCCAACGGTCTTGTCGGTTTACAAATGGTTTACAAACCGACGAGCACCAGTTTTTGACACTGAAGGCACTACC
This sequence comes from Chrysanthemum lavandulifolium, assembly GCA_022545495.1. NCBI lineage: Eukaryota > Viridiplantae > Streptophyta > Magnoliopsida > Asterales > Asteraceae > Chrysanthemum > Chrysanthemum lavandulifolium. The sequence goes on from CM040240.1 coordinate 73,107,951, forward strand.
TCGTCGATAGTGCGTCGGTTTAGTCTTTTTTGGTTTGGCGACGAGGAAAAGGAAGAGAGTAGGGCCCATTTGACAATTTGAATTTTTTGTGTGTGGGTATTTTGTGAGGTATATTTGTATATGAGTGACATAAATAGAGTCACACCACCATTGATAGGGGTGTGTTAAGCTTGGTAAGTGTTGATGTGGCACTGAGGTTGCACGATTGACATAGAAAGAAACGCGTCATTGTTAAGAGTGGTCTAAGAGCGCCATGTATGGTGACACGTCATGCCACCTCAGCAAAATACCCATTTTCACTCACAAACTCATAAACTCACCCCTCATGGCTCAAACCAAAACACCCTTTTTGGAACCCACCATTTAATTTTATTTTTTATTTTTTCAAAGCAACTAATTTTTCATTCATTAAACTAAAATTAAAAATTACAATACGAAATAAAAAATTTAAAAAGCGGACGAAAAAAATAACGTAGACTACTACATATCTGTTGGGAATTATGTAATAGTGGGTTCCTGCTGAAAAGGTTCTTACTGATAGTAGTATAGTTTCCGCTAATAGTAGGGATTCTGCGGATAGTGCAGTTTCCTCTGATAGTTATTTTGTTTTGGCGGATATGTAGTTTCCGCTTTATTAGTTTATTAGTTACGATATGCATGAGTTAAAATAGGAATAAATTGTGTGGAAAACTAAAAGGGGGGGTTGAATAGTTTTTCCGATTTTACGTTAGTTTTAAAAACTTTAGATTCGTTAATATGTGAGATCTTATGGATGAAGGGAAAGTATAGATCTAATGATAAAGCTAGTAAATAAAGTAAAGCGAGGGAAAGAAAAGACACAACCTATGTATAGTGGTTCGCTACAAGGACACCTTCATTGCCTACTCCACTCCCAGTCACCTACTCGAGAGTTCAAGCACTATGTCAAAAACTCCTTCACTTGGCGGAGAAGCCTTCACAACGTTGCTTACACTTTTTCCGGTACAAAGCTGATACCGAGTCCGTAACACGGTGGACCAAACCAACACGACTATTACACAACAAATATGTGAAATATCAAATACAAGATCTTTGCTACAAAATCTTGTGGGTGACAAATCAATCAAGGACCCCTTGCTTGGATGACTTGTAGAATGCTCATGATCTTGCCTTAGAAAGGACCTATATGAGGATCACAATAGAAAGAAGAAGAACAACTCTCTAGATCAGTGATCTATATGTTAGAAGAGAATGAGAGTGTTTGAGACATTTAGTAAGAAGAAGGGTGATTTAGAATGAAGAAATGGCTCTCTATTTATAGGCAAAAATCTTCATTGTTCCCGGATCCCACGGATCCCTTCCACTGGGATCCGTCTAGTGGAATCCTAGGGATCCGTGGAACAGCTCTCTTTGCCCATGGGTTTTTGGTTATGGGTCATGGGTTATGGGTTGGTCCATGGGTTTTCTTTAGATTCAATGTATCTAAGTATACATTGTATCTAGCCAACTTGGTATGGGTTAAGATCCATGGGTTATGGTTTTACCCATCCTAATAAACTATTACAACAAATACTTAATTACTACATTTTGTATTTAAATGGCTATATGTAAATGCTTTACAAAATAACATGTATCCTTATAATTATACTTAAGATAACATTATATTTGTTATCAACAAAACACAAAGAGATCGCAAAATATTAATAAATGTTTTTACGGTTTATTTGTATTAACAATCTCCCTTTTGTTGATGACAAAACATAATGTTATGATGAGTAAAACTTAAGAATAGATGTAATTTTGAAAGCCCTAAGTTTACTTATTCTCCCCTTTTGTCGAAACAAAAGTTAACCATGGAAGAAATAACGCTAACTCTCCTTGACGGTAACTCCCCTTGTTTGGGCGTCAAGTGAAGAAAATAAAAATCCTACAAATAGAAAGGTTAGTAACATGCTTAAATAATCTTGTGATTGACGAGAATCAAGATTGGGAGCCAAGGTATGTAAACAAGCCCTTGTAATAAAACAACAAATTGTAGTGGTATTTGTGCCACGTACAAGCATGTAACAATAAGAACAAGACTTGTTCTTGAAAATGACTTCAAAAGAAGGAAAATACTAAAAATAGAAAATAGTAGTAGTGATTCCTTCCATGCTTGCATAAGGTTATGGATGGAGGTTTTGATGAGTGATGGTATTGATGCGATCAAGGATGAGGTTGAGTATGAAACGCATTTCTTCCCAACTTCTATTGCGATTTCCTAGTGGATTGGAAATGTTCACAATGTAAGTGATGTGGGTAATGAGTGCGGAAGTTTTCCGGTTGTTTTGATTTGAGTTATCACGGAAGATGTGGTGGAAAAATAGGAAAATATGGATCAACATCCGGAATGTTTGTAAATGGTGGTGGAAAAGAACCTAGATGTTCTTGTAATGTGATGGGAGCTAATGGTGGTGATGTTTCAAGATCTTGAAAAATAGTATTTGGAGATTTGGGGTGTTGAAAAGACTATTTCTTTTGTTTAGGTTGTTTAGATCTTGTTGGAGTCTTAAGGAGTTCCAAAAGAGTGACTTTAGGTGGTGATGAAGTTGGTGTACTTGTTGGTGATGAGGGAGGTGCTATAAAGGAAGCATCTTGTGGTGAGTTGTTTGTTGAGGATGAACCATTTAAGGTTGGTTTTGCTAAGCAACAAGATCGGATACTAATTCGTGCGGATATCCTAGAGTTTGATTGTGGTATTTTGGATGGAGGTAGTACAAAGGTTTGGGTATCATGAAGATGATTGTTTTTACTAGGTGATTCATCTAAAGGATTTGTGGATGACATGATGTATTGTGTTTGTGAGGATGAGATGGATTATGCAAGCATTTTGGGAGTTCTATATAGAAAAACAAATCATTGTAATGAATGCTTGACCCAAAATGTGGATTAAAATCTAATGATTAGATATGAATTTAAGGCATGTGATCATGAGAACACAAGGATTAAAGAGCATACTCCTAAAATAAAACAAATGTGGATTTTTCATCCAAAGTGAGGAAAATAGAAGGTAAAACAACTTATGTCTCACGGATCCCACGGATCCTTCCGCGAGGATCCGTCCGGCATGAAGGTTGGGATCAGGTGGATGCAGTGATTCGAGCGACACAAAATTTTCCTTTTGGAAACATTTTTGTCTATTGTGTGCCTATATGCAAACTATTTGGAGTTACGGTTATCTCGACCTCTAAAAGAAAGAGAAAAGTAAACTAGAAAAAACATCCTATTGAGATAACCCGAAAACACATATTTAGTACATAAGTACGTAATTTAGTGTTATCAATGCTCTAATTCATTGTTGCTTAAATGAATGTACACGAAAACACATATTAGTTATGTGTCCCTTTAGCATTCAAAAGACATGAGATGGAATGAAAGCGGGTTTTACTTTGTATTAATAATGAAAAAAAAATGATTTGTCTAGACATGAGAAATTGCTTTTGTGAAATTGATACGGAAAGTATCATTCTTTTAGAAAACATTTTGAAAATATATTTTCTTTGAAAATGTGTATGTAGTTATGTGTTTGCAAAAAATAAAGAAAGCTATAAGTGGAAAACTTATCTTGGGTTTTGAAAATTCCGTATTGTTTGTGAGTTCGGCGTGAAATAGAGATCCTAGACTCGAGAAGAAGAAGGCTAGTGTTTACATACCTTGTAGAGTCAAATAAGTTACGACGTTTGTTCCATTAAACCAAGACCAAGGCAAGTAGGTTGAATTGTTCCCGCTTCAACGGTTTGGTGAGTACGTCGGCTATGTTGTCTTGGATGCTACCTTCTCAATAGAGATGTTCCCCTTTTGAACATTGTCTCTTAAGAAGTGATGACGAATCTCTATATGCTTTGTGCGAGAATGCAATACAGTTCTTGCTTAAGTCGATGGCACCTTTGTTGTCACATAGGATGGCTATGTCACTTAGATGAATGTAAGTAGTCGACTAACGCTTGTTTCATCCATAGTGCTTGTTGGCATGCTTTGCGTGAGAGGCGTACTCGGCTTCGGTTGTTGATATTGCTAATGCCGTTTGTTTCTTAGAAAACTAAGATGTTAAACAACATCCCATGAAAGTACATACCCACTTGTACTTTTTCTATCAACGTAATCACACGCATGGTCGAATCGCATATACAATTGTTTCTACTCCGTGCCCTTAGGATACCATAATCCTAATTGTGTTGTACCCTTAATTTATCTAAATATCCTTTTACGGCTTCTAGGTGTGATATTTTAGGGTCTTCTTGAAACCTAGCACATAAGCACACACTAAACATGATATCCGGCCTACTTGCCGTGAGGTAGAGAAGACTACCTATCATGCCACGATATTTAGTATTATCTACGGATTCGTCGTCTTCATCTTTTGTGAGTTTGGTGTCGGATGACATTGGTGTCCTAATTGGTTTCGACTCTTCTAGACCGAATTTCTTTAACATCTCCTTTATGTATTTAGATTTATTAAAGATGATACCATCTTCTACTTGTTTAATTTGTAGACTAAGAAAGAAACTAAGTTCTCCCATCATACTCATCTCGAACTCGTCATGCATGATTTTAGATAAATCATCACACATGTCTTGACAAGTGGATCCGAATATAATATCATCTACATATATTTGCACTATGATTATATGTGACTCTCTTTTCTTAGTCAAAAGTGTGTTGTCAACCAACCCCATGGTATAGTTGTGTTTAATTAAAAATGACTTGAGTCTATCATACCAAGCTTTTGGAGCTTGTTTAAGACCGTCTGAGGCTTTCTTTAATTTATATACATGTTTGGGTTTTCAAAATCGATGAAGCCGGAGGTTGAGCTACGTATACTTCTTCATTAATGAAACCATTTAGAAAAGCGCTTTTGACATCCATTTGATAAAGCTTTAGATCATTAGCACAAGCATACACAAGAAGTATTCTTATAGACTCTAATCTAGCCACGGGGCATAGGTCTCATCAAAGTCTATTCCTTCTTGTTGGTTATACCCTTGAGCAACAGTCTAGCCTTGTTCCTAGACACTACTCCGTTTGCATCTAATTTGTTTTTATAAACCCATTTGGTTCCTATTATGGTTTGATTACTAGGTGGAGGACAAGCGTCCAAACATCATTAGAAATGAATTGATTTAGTTCTTCTTGCATAGCCATTACCAAACTCTCATCTTTTATGGCTTCTTGTATTCCTAGGTTCTATGGTTGAAGCGAAACAAAACAAGCTACTTTGATTTTGAACTTGAGACCTTAATGTTCTTTCGTTTAGCTTTCCTATGACTTTATCTACGGGTGATCTTTGGACTTTTAATGTTTATGATTTCATCATTTAAAGGTTCTTCCTCTTCATTTATCTTTTCTTTATTACTATAGCATCACTTTCTATGATCTCGTCATCGACAAGAGGTGGAGAGGGTTTGGGTGGACTTTCATCAAATTTTATATTTAATGACTCTTCTACCTTCATTGTTTCTTTGTTTAATATGACGTAAGCTTTGCTATTTGGCGAATAACCTAGAAAGATACCTTGGTTGATTTAGGATCAAATTTTGTAAGGTAATCTTTAGTGTTAAGAATAAAACATTTGCTTCCAAAGACTCTAAGGTGATTTAACATAGGCTTTTTGCCTCGGGTAACTCATATGGAGTTTTACCTAAGATGGGTCTTATTAAGACTCGATTGAGTATGTGCGTTGAAGTATCAACGGCATTACACCAAAACTTTTGAGGTATGGATTGTTCAATAAGCATTGTTCAACTCATTTCTTGTAGGGTTCTATTCTTTCTTTCTACCCCATTCTATTGTGGAGTGCGTGGGCCAGAAGTTGTGAGTAATACCATTAGCGTCACAAAGGCTCCAAATTGCACTTCATTATCGAATTCCTACCATGATCCGTCTAATGGACACTATAGGACTTCCTAGTTGTCTTTGGATCTTTTGCTTAATATTTCAAAATAATTAAAGGTTTCGTTTTGTTCTTTAAAATTTTTGTCCATGTATACCTAGAGTAGTCATCCACTATGACCAAAGTGTAGTAGTTGCCTCCATAACTTTGGATAGCGGATGGACCAAATAAATCCATATGTAGTAATTCTAGACACCTAGTTGTTAACACCATGTTTTTAGCTTTATGACTAGAATGAGCTTGTTTTCCTACATTACAAGCATCACAAAAGTGATGTTCATATTTTGACTTAGGTAGATCTCTTACTAGATCTTTGGATGATAGCGATTGAAGAAGTCGCATATTGGCATGACCCAATCTTTGATGCCATAAGGTCGAAGTATCATCCATAGAGGTAAGACAAAGTTTGTCTTTAGGTTCATTACCAATTATAATGACATAGACTCCATGTTTCCTAATTCCTCTTCCTATGGTTATGCTATTTTTTAGTATCTTACTAGGTTTCGTAAAAAGTACATTGCACTTTTATCACATATTTGTCCTATACTTAAGAGATTAAAGTTTAGGTTTTCTCGTGACACACATCGTTAATGGTTAGAGATTTGTTAGAAATCGTACCTTTACCGATGATTCTACTTTTATTTCCAAACACCACATTACCTCCATTGAAGGATTCATATATGGAGAATAGATCCCTATTGCCGGTCATGTGCCTCGTGCACCCGCTATCCTTGACCCATTCATCGGGGTCTAGGTCGACCTTTAAGCACACCTCGTCATTTGCCATGAGACAAATTTCTTCGTCCTCCTCGTCGCTCATTCCCCACGTGCCGCTCACGAACGCTTTTTGATCATCCCGATTGGGACACTTACTAATAAAGTGGTTTGGGTCCCTACATTTAAAGCAAGTATGATCATCCTTTGGCTTCTCGTCCTCTTTGCTTTTCCAAAAGCCTTTCTTATCGTCATATGGTTGTTTGACGTATCTTCCCTTTCTTCTAAAGAACTTTTAAAGTCCTCACCGCCATAGCGTACTCCTCGTCGTCCTTTACTCGAGAGAGAGTTCTCTTCATCGCTTGAAGCCTTTTTGGCTTTAAGGGCAAGAGATTTGTGTTTCTCTTTTACCTTTGAGGCTTGAGTCTTTGGCAAGGACAAGCTCGTAGACTTTTAGGTTGCTATGAGTTCATCGAGGTGAGGATTGTCAAATATTTTGACTCTTGATCACCGTCACCTTGGATCTCCACTTGATGGAAGTGCCCTAGATATCTCCTAACATGGTTACGGCTAAAAAGATTCATCAAGTGCTTGTAAAGATGTAATAAGTGATTAAAGTTAGCAAATGAATGATCTATAGTTTCCTCATCCAATATTGAAAATTGTTCATATTGTTGAACAAATAAATCAATTTTATTATTTTAACTTGTTGGTTGCCTTGATGAGTTACAACTAAAGAAGTCCAAATTTCTTTAGAGGTTTTGAGCATAGAAATTCTTTCGAATTCCTTTTTTGGTAAAGCATTATATAAAACCATTTTTGCTTCACTATTTTTAGAAAGCTTTTTCTTTAATTCGTCATTTAGTTTATCATGAGGTATGTTAACTACATTTCCTTTATCATATTTTGAGGTAGCCTCAAAATCGCCTTCAACAATAATGTACCAAAGATCAATATATTTAGATTTCACATATGTTTGAATCTATTTTTCCAATATATAAAACCATTAGTTTCAAGTAGTGGTGGTCGTTGCATAGATTTCCCTTCCTTATAATTTTGAGAACCCATAGTGATCGAAAAGTTTTAAAATACAATTTTACTTTAAAACTTTTATAAACTTAGCTCTTGATGCCAATTGTGGAAAACTAGAAGGGGGGGTTGAATAGTTTTTTCCGATTTTACGTTAGTTTTAAAAACTTTAGATTCGTTAATATGTGAGATTTTATGAATGAAGGGAAAGTATAGATCTAATGATAAAGCTAGTAAATAAAGTAAATCGAAGGGAAAGAATAGACACAACCGATGTATAGTGGTTTGGCTACAAGGACACCTTCCTTGCCCTACTCCACTCCCCGAGTCACCTACTCGAACGTTCAAGCACTATGTCAACAAACTCCTTCACTTGGCGGAGAAGCCTTCACAACGTTGCTTACACCTCCTCTTTGCCCATGGGTTTTTTGGTTATGGGTCATGGGTTATGGGTTGGTCCATGGGTTTTCTTTAGATTCAATGTATCTAAGTATACATTGTATCTAGCCAACTTGGGTATGGGTTAAGATCCATGGGTTATGGTTTTTACCCATCCTAATAAACTATTACAACAAATGCTTAATTACTATATTTTTATATTTAAATGGCTATATGTAAATGCTTTACAAAAATAACATGTATCCTTATAATTATACTTAAGATAACATTATATTTGTTATCAACAAAACACAAAGAGATCGCAAAATATTAATAAATGTTTTTACGGTTTATTTGTATTAACAAATTGTGCATATCTTTTGAGTGCTTAGCAAGCTGCAAAGTTAGGCTTTCTTGTACTATAAAAGAAACTAGCGGCTAGGGTTGAATGTACGTTTTCAATAACAATTATAGTGAAGGAATATAGATCCATAGAGGATCAAGTTTATAGTGTTTATTGTCTTCTTAAGTCTTGTATTTATTTTCCGTGTGAGTACAGTTCTTCCAAAGGTTCTCCTTAGTTGTTTTGTGATTACACAAGATAGCTATACTCCTTCTAGGCTCATAAGATCTATCTGGGACTGAAACCAACAAGTGGTATCAGAGCCTCGTGAGAATCTTTCTAAGAAGACTGTCCTTTTCTACAAAATCTTAACAATATCATCACCAAAACATTCTGATGCTGAGAGTGATGAACAGCCTGAGTCATCAAACACCCAGTCAAACACCCAGTCTTCTATTCAGCAAGTGGTCACCATGTCCAAAACCAATGCTAAATTCCCTTACCTTAAGATGGACGAATATGAGATATGGGCCATGAAGATGGAAACCTATATCTCCAACATGGATGTCAATCTCTTGCAAATCATCCTTAAAGGAAAGCGATGAAAGGCTCTTGGAAGAGATCTTGAAGGAACATTATAATTCTTCCACCCACAACAATGCTTGAGCAGTTGCTATCAAAAGGAAACCAAGCGAGGACTACCTTGCTACAAGCCCTTCGAGATGAGCATATGAGCGATTTCTATCATCTAGATGATGCAAGACATATTTGGAGAGGAATAAAAGCGAGGTTTGGTGGAAATGATGAGTCGAAAATGAGGAAGTCTATGCTCAAACAAAGCTTTCGGAGTTCTAAATCTACGAAGAAGAGGTGTACATAAGGGCTATGACAAGTTTCAAAAGATCCTCGACCGACAATCGGTTAAAATCTAAACGATCTTGTGAGTTCAATCTCAAGTTCCTTAGTGCTCTACCTCCTTCTTGGAGTCGGTGTCCACTTACTCTCAAGGCAAAAGGAGGCCTTGACTACATAAGCTTTGATGATCTATACAACAAGCTGAAATCTCTTGAGCTTGACATCAAGGGTCACTCTAATTTTTCTCAAGCTCCATCACACTCTGCCTTTGTTGGTGCTACCAGTGGGAACACAATGATAACATATGCTGATAGTCCCACTTCTTCATCAGCAGCATCCAGAATACACAATTCTTCTATAAGAAGATCAAAGTCTAATTCTGTGATAGAAGATGTGCTCTACTCATTTGTTGCTGAATCTGAAGATCAACATCAGTTGACCTATGAAGATTTTGAACAAGTGGATAAATGGGATATGGAGGAGATGGATCTTAAATGGCAGATGGCCATGCTTGCTGTGAAAGTCAAGAGGTTTGAAGAGGGATCTGGAAGGAAGTTTGGCTACAAAGGAAGAGAATCTGCTAGGTTTGACAGGAAAAAGATCAGATGCTTTGAATGCAACCAAATTGGTCACTTTTCTAGAGAATTTCCTAACAAGAAGGGAGGTGACAGAAGAAGGTATAATGCATACAAGCTCAAGGAAGCTGAGGAGGTGAAGCCTACAGCCATGCTGTCACTGGAGAACAGAGTTGACTGGGATGATCATGTGAATGATGGTGAGAATGTTGAGCCTCAAGTTGGACTGGTTGCTGACATTAATGGAGAGTTTGCTATGATGGGCATCACTTCACAGGTACATAATTGTATATTTGGTTGCAATGCTAAATATGATGCTCTCAAAAGTGAACTTGATGATGTTAATGATAAATCTAAAGAATATTTTATTCAAGTCCAGGCCTATAAGAAAACTGTTAAAACTTTAGAAAAATAGAAGGCCTGGTATGAACAAAATCAATTGGCTCTTGAGGAGAAAATTAATGTTTTGCAAAGAGACTTAGATAACTCCTCCAATGAATTAAAATTTAATAAGAAAGAATTTGTAAAGGTTGTTGCTGAAAAAGAGGGTCTTCAAGCTAGTTTAGATTCAGAGGTGGCCAGGCATAATCAGTGGCAAGAACATGCTAAAAACTTACATAAAGTTGTCAATAGCTCTATGTCTGTTAAAACTAAGATGGGCTTAGGCGCCAAGGACTATATTGGTCCAGATGAGGTGTATGACCCTAATGACTACAGTGTTTTTAATTGTGTCACTAATGAAGAAGAAGATAAATATAGAAAACCTGTTAAATATATTAAACAAGGTGAAATGCATTCAGTTCCTTCTTCTATAAAGGGCATTGTTAAGCCGCTGACCCTGACTCGACTCGAGATGAATCACATATGTCTTATGGTCAAAAGTCCAATGACTTATCGGACCTTGGCGATGAATCTAACACATTTATCTCTTGTTCTTCCAGGACTAAAGAGACCCACTCTAAAGACTATGCCATCTGTGATTCAAATGAAGAGTCTTCAAAGTTTGTCTCTCCCAAGCCTTTGCAGTTCATCATGCCCCAAGTTTTTCTGTTAAAGAACCTTCTTCAAAGACAACTTTTTCTAGAAACATTTCTTGTTATGTTGATCTTGTTAAAAACAATTCTGATTTTGGTTATGGTTTGAATAATTTTGTTTGTGATAAGACTATTCCTGTTTTGAACAAGCAATTTAAGAAGAAATCATGTTTTGTTTGTGGAAGTGTTTTTCATCTTATCAAAGATTGTGATTATTATGAGAAACAGATGAATGTTTGCACTAATCAACAGAGATATAGAACTGTATGGAATGATGTGACCAACATTCCTTCGTTTGTTCCCTCTGGAACGCATGAGAGGACCAGCAGAATCACTTCTGTTGGTAGACCAGTTGCTGCTGACATGTCATCTTCATCTAGTTGGAGAAGAAAGGTTAATGGGCCATTATAAAGACCTATTAGTACTTATTTTCAAAATGGTTACAGGCCTGTTAATAATGACCTTTTACATAAAAGGGGGGCAAGGTGGAATACTGCTGTTAAGTCCTCAGCAGGTTGCTCTTGGACACAAAATAGATCACCATTTATCAGGGGTTCCAAGAACAATAGTGGATCTCATCCATCTGCAGGTTTTTCTAATGTGATCCACAAGGCAGGCCCAAGTCAGTGATGACTTGGGTCTCCATGTAGACTAATGTAGTTGTATATTTTTATCTTGTAGGATGATCCTCTTTCCAATAGCGATTTAGGTAATTGTAGATAGTGGTTGTTCTAGGAGTATGACGGGGAACAGGGACAGTTGCATGATTTTGTGTCTATACAAGGAGGTACTGTTACTTTTGGAGGAGGAGATGGTAAAATTACAGGGAAGGGAACTATTAGAACTGCTCAGCTGGACTTTGAGAATGTGTATTATGTAGAAGCATTGAGGAATTTCAATCTATTCTCTGTGTCCCAAATATGTGACAAGAAAAATTTTGTGCTGTTTACTGATAGTGAATGTCTTGTTCTCTCCAAAGATTTCCAAATACCTGATGATAGTCAAGTTGTTACGAAGGTACCAAGGAAACACAACCTTTATACATTCAATCTCAATGAAGTTCACTATCTTGGTGACTTAGCTTGTTTAGTGGCAAAAGCATCCTTGGATGAATCTAATAAATGGCATATGAGGATGGCTCATGTGAATTTCAAAACAATAAACAAGCTAGCTAAACTTGGGTTAGTTCATGGACGCCTTCAAGGTCTTTACCAATGAGCACAACTGTGTGGCTTATAACAAAGGAAAGCAACACAAGGCTTCCTATAAGTCTATCACTATTGTCAAGACTATCTCTGAGCCTTTGCAGCTTCTTCATATGGATATTTTTGGTCCTACATCTATTAGAAGCATTGATCACAAGTACTATTGTTTGGTGGTTCTTGATGGTTATAGTAGGTATAGTGGGCATTCTTTTGGGGACTAAAGATGAAACATTCCAGTTCTTCAAGATTTTATTGCCACGGTTGAGAATCGGTTGAACAAGAAGGTCAAGCAATTAGTTGTGATAATGGGACGAGTTTAAGAATGCCAAATTGATAGAGCTACGTGCTAAAAGGGGATAAAAGGGATTATAGCACTGCTAGAACTCCACAACAAAATAGAGTTGATGAAAGAAAAACAGAACCCTTATTGAGCGAAGAAGATCTATGCTTGCGATTCTAAGTTACCTACTATGTTTTGGATTTGAAGCGATTAGCACGCTTGTTATGTTTTGAACAGGTCTTGATAACTAATCCTCACAAAGGACACCTTATGAACTTCATCGGCAAGATTCCTACCATTAGCCATCTTAAGCCTTTTGGTTGTCATGTCACCATCCTTAACACTAGTGATCATTTGGGCAAGTTTGATGGGAAAGGCGATGAGGATTTGTAGTAGGCTATTCACTCATAGTAGAGCTTATAGGGTTTATAACATCTCCACAAAGAAGGTTGAAGAGACATTGAATCGAGGTTTATGGAGGACAAGCCACATGTTCGGTGGAGTCGGTCAAGTGGTACTTTGATCTTGACTATTTAACCGACCATTTGGGTTATACTGTTATAAATCTAACCTTCTGCAAAGACCACAAGATCCTCCATCTAACATTGCGGTTCCTCGGATGATGAGTCGATCCAGTGTAATGAACAAATTATACTAGTTCCATCCTTTCCTTCTAACCATTTTCAGGTACCAAGGTCTCATTTGCTTCGATGTTACTTCAAGTGATTTAGGATATGCAGAAGAGCTGGTGAAGCTTCAACGCCAAGAGGATGCTGCAAAGGAAGATGCAAAAAAGTTTGGTTACGAATTCTCCAAAGATACAGAGGAACTCTTAGGGTAGTCTACTCTTGAAGCTCGCAGAAACTTTGATGCTGCTAGCAGTGTACATGTTCCCGCTGGTAATGTAGCTGATCCTCCTAATAATGGGTCAGTTGCGGGTGATGATGATGCTGCTGTTTGTGTTCCGGAGTCCTATGATAGTAAAATTGTTCCTGCTGTTACCTCAAATACTCCATCTGCTGACAGTTTGGGTTTTGAAGACACTCCTACCAGATTTCCAAGTCCGTCTGACTTAGCCAATTCACAACATTCTAGCTCTGCATAGGAAGGCATTCATCATATGTCAAGCACAGGCCTTCTTGACTCCTCTTCTTATGATGATGACTTTGGTCCCACTCTCCATTATCTAGCCACTTCAGTTGATGTTAGTCCAAATGTCACAAAGAGGATTAACACAGTTTAGCCATAATCCTTCATTATTGGTGATCCGACTTCCTCTGTGCAAACAAGAAGCAGGGTCAAGCAGAAAAGCTTTGGTGAATCTGCATTTATAAGCTACATTCAGGATCAACATAGGAACAACCATATAGACTATCATCATTGTCTATTTGCTTGTTTCCTCTCTTAGGTTGAACCTACTAGTGTTGCATAGGCACTGGGTGATGAGGATTGGGTAGCTGCCATGCAAGAAGAGATGCAATAATTCTTGAATCAAAATGTATGGGAGCTTGTTCAATTGCCTCCTGGTAAGTATTCTATTGGAACCAAGTGGATTCTCAAATGTAAAAGAGATGCAAGGGGAATTGTGGTTAGAAATAAGGCTAGGTTGGTTTCTCAGGGTCACAGACAAGAAGAGGGTATTGATTATGATGAGGTCTTTGGTCTAGTTGCACGCGTAGAGGCTATTAGACTATTCTTGGCCTTTGCTTCCTACATGGGATTCATGGTCTATCAGATGGATGTGAAGAGTGCATTTTTATATGGTGAAATTAAGGAAGAAGTGTATGTTACTCAACCTAAGGGATTTGTAGACCCTCACAATCATGATATGGTCTACAAAGTGGTTAAGGCACTCTATGGACTTCATCAGGCACCTAGAGCATGGTATGCTAGGCTCTCTTCATTTCTATTGAAACATGGATATAGAAGAGGTGTTATTGATAAGACTCCCTTTATCAAGAAGAGCACCAAGGATATCATTCTTGTGCAAGTATATGTGGATGATATTATTTTTGGTTCTACCAAAGAAGCCTGGTGAAGAGAATTTGAAGATTTGATGAAAAGTGAGTTTGAGATGAGTGCCATGGGTGAGCTTACTTTCTTTTTGGTCTTACAAGTGCAGCAGAAATCAGATGGCATTTTCATTCATCAAGAGAAGTATGTGCATGATATCCTCAAGAAGTTTGACATGGAACTTATTAGGACTGCTACTAAACCATATGAGGCTCCTAAGGCTAAGTCAAATAATGACCCAGATCATGCTGTTAATGTGCATCTCTACAGATCAATGATTGGTTCTCTCATGTATTTGATGCCTCTAGGCACGACATAATGTTTGCGATCGGTGCTTGCTCCGAGCATCGTCACTCCTTTGACTTCCTATTTGACAGAATCAAGAAGATTTTCAAGTATCTCGGGGTCAAGGTATCCTAGAGAATCTCCTTTTGACTTGGAGGCTTATAGTGGCGGTGATTATCGGGTGCAAATTTTGATCGAAATCTACAACCTGGGGTTGTCGGTTCTTGGGTAGGAGATTGATCTCGGCAATGCAAGAAGAACCATTGTGGCTACATCTTCCATCGAGGCGAAATATGTTCTTCTTTGCTAGTTGTTGTGGTCAGGTACTTTGGATTCAAAATCAGTTGTTGGATTATGGGTTCAATTTCATGAACACTAAAATCTTTATAGACAACCAAAGTACAATTTGCATTGTTAAAAATCCAGTTTTTCATCAAAGAACTAAGCACATTGAAATAAGACACCACTTTATCAGAGATGCTAATGAAAAACACCTTATTCAAGTGGTCAAAATTCATACAGATGAAAATGTTGTTGATTTGTTAACAAAAGCTTTTGATGGTCCAAGATTTCCGTATTTAATTGTCCATATAGGCATGATCAACCCCTGATTGTTGTGTTTGAGGGGAGGATTATGCCTAATGGGAGGTTTCTGGTTTAAGGGGAGGATTTAAATTGTATAGTTTTGTATTCTTTTGTTACTTTTGTATAGTTTTGGTATATATCTATATATATTCTTTTTGTATATGTTTGCTTTCTTATCTTGTTCTTTTAGTGTTAAAAAAAATAAAATAAAAAATCTCTTGTATATAGTATGTTACTAACTTTTATCTTTGAGGATCATGTTGTACAGGTGTGTCTTAAATGGTTTTTAGCTCACCATGTCCTTATTGGCAAAGAGTTAACTTGCTATGGAGGTACAGCTCTAGTAAGTATTCTCAAATCTGTTGATAGCTGCTGATTTGCTAAAAATCAGAGGGTTATCAATGTACCCTGGTCTCACACACCAAACATTGGCTACTCCATGAGCAAACGGCTCTGGTAAAGAGATGTCAAATCCGTTGGATGGTTGACAACTTGCCAATAAGTTGTATGGTGCTCAACTCACCATGTCCTCATAGATGAAGAGTTGGCTAGCCCACAAGTTCATGGCTTGTGGTAAAGGCAGTGGAACACCATGTGTAAGATATAGGATTTCACAAACACACTAAACCATAATCACAAGAGGCGTTCAAGTAGTTTAGAGAGAGAAAGTTTTAGAGAGAAAGGGAAGAGAGTTGGGAACTATGTGAAACAAAGAAAAATGGTATTGAGCTCCAACCTCTACCTTGGGAGGTAGAGGTATTTATAGTTTCTTACAAACAAACGCCACCTACGGTGCATGGATCGGGCATACAGTGGGTAAAGACCGTCCGTCCTCCACGGTGTTACATAACAAACTACTTGCTAACATAACTTGTCTATGATCGAGCTTTCTAAAGAATACATATACTTGAGGTGACCGACTCTTTAACGATCGAATTTTCTAATTCCTAACAATCTCCCCAAAGGAGGTCACCTCAATTAACAATGAATACAAACAGATATTACATTAGATTGTTCAAGGATTCTTGATCAAGTTCTTTGCTCGAGAGCTCGTAGTCTTTGATTCTTCATGTTTTGCATGTTTGGATAATACAAGTGGATGTCTTTAAGCGATCCACGTGATGATGAGTTTTGAGCCGACATTGAGATCATCACTAACATAAATCTTTGACTCTTCCATTGTGGTGTTGGTATTATGTGATGTTGTGACATTTGGACCGACATGCTCACATTCGGATCATGATATATTCTCATCGAGTGGCGGAAGCTTTATTGATTCATGATATTAGCGGCGGTAATGCATGGGTGAAAATATCGAGTCATTGATGCACTAATCATGATTTCTTTCAAGATGAATGTGATGAGTGAGCATGCGGCTATGGATTGACCGCTTCATTACGATCGGTGCAAGCGTCGGCGCACTGCATACAACAGATTAGCAACAAGGTGCACGAAAGTGTCTTTGACTACTTCGTTGAATTGAGGTACACGGCCCACGGTTCCCGTTGATCGAGACAAATCGCCTGTGATCGGTATAATTACAAGAATTTCCTTGACGGGGTTTCGCGGTTGCTCTATTGTTCTCAAACGGAACATCTCAAAGAAGACAACACGGAGTGAGTGAACCAAATAATTGAGATTCACCGATTGATGAAAAGAGATTTGAAAAACAATCGTGTATCGCTCAATAGAAATTGTTTTGCAATACAACGAAGGTTTTAATGAAAATCAATTATCAATCATAAACACCTTTATTTTGAAATATTAGTACACGATCGATGTGCTAACGAAAAGAGTTTTAAGCACAACGACCGGTTTTTCAAAGGTATCCGTCAATCCATAACTCGAACCAGATTGATTCAAAAGATTGAATCGCCCCATTGTTTATGTTCGGTTATCACATGGTTGATCTATTGGATAGATCTCCGTGCCACCCACCGTGAGCTTGTTTGATGTTGGCTCGGAGGCTTTCCATCTTCATTGTGAATATGTTAGCATATCACTCGGATGTTCAGCAATACCACAAGGATAATGCGTGGGACTCATAAGATATGATCTCTTTCCACATTGTGTGAAACAGAGTCTTCATTGACATGTCCTAATGAGATTTATTGATGATCTCGTGGCTCTAGACTCAATTTGTGCATATTTGGATCCTATTTCGGAGACTAGGGAGAGGGTCTCCTCCTTCAATATGAACAATCTCTAAAAGAGAGTAGATAGATAATGTCGGTTCCCCATGAGAATGAAACAAGTCCTTTTAAGAGGAACTTGAGTGGTTTGGGAAGTTGAAGTGCAGTGCGTCATTGGGTCCATGACGACTTGTCTTCAATACCGATGTTACCTTGGTAACCACCAGTAGCATATGAATTGAACCCGATATCTGCTCTAAGCTTGAATAATTGGAGGGCTATTTGTTTTCACCCTTTTCACATTCAATTCTTTTTCATTCTTTAACCCCTTATGTGCTTACCAAGACTTCATAACTAGAACCTTGTTGGGTTTATTCGATACTAGCTCGGTCTCGATCGGACTCTTCCCATTTCTCATTTTTCTCCTTTTTCAATATACCTAAGGACTTCTACACTATCTAGTGGATTGTCCTGGGTAGATCCCTCCGGTTACGGCGGATCATGGGAACAAATACCTAACCTTATCATCCTTATATCACCATACATAAAATAAAGTTGGTCGGTCTATTTGGTATTGTTCATACGCCATTGGAACCAATTGAAAACCATTAGAAAACAATCCGGATACTTGTGATATAATATCAAAGCATTTTGTGCTGAATTGTTTTGATATTTTTGGAAAAGAGCTCCCCCTTAACATGTGCCTCATGTATTTGAAATCGTTTTAGCACACGGAGGCAAGAGGAAGAATTAACTTCTTTGCTTTACCATTTTCTAAAAGATATCAACATCACTTCCCTGATTAAATCAAGTAGATAAAGCGTATTGGGGAATGATGAGGTTTTCAAACGTTTGCTCCCCCTCAATATGTGCATAGATATTTGAAAATGTTATGTACATATTAGGAAAAGACTGCACATTGAAATAAATTGATCACGTTTCAAATCGTAGTGGTTTCAGATATATGTTCCCCCTCAACATGTGCATGGAAAATTTAAAATCGTTTGGCACATGTGGGAAGGAGAGCTTGTACATCCTTATAAAACCATTTACCGAATTATCAGTTTTAATCCAATTTAAATCACAAATTCTCCCCCGATCACAATTATCAAATCATTTGAGATTTGTGATCTCGGTAGATTTTAAATTTATTTTGAAAGCTTTTTAAGGAGAATTGTGACTTGATTATGAAAACGTTTTAACTGATAAGGATCGGATTTTGAGACTTTAAACTCCATTGATTAAACATGCATGATTGTCATTTGAAAACATAACATTAGCAAAGGTTTTGAATCAACTGTATAAAACATTATTCCTTTTGATTTTTCAACAATAAATCTTGCTCATTTACATGCCAATTGTTTGAAAAATGACATTTTTAATTTGAATAAAATCATTCTCCCCCTCAATCAATGACACAAGTTGTTGATTGAGAGATAGAGATTTTGACAGATGATAAGCACAAATGATTTACACGAGTAGTAGAGTACGAGGTATTTTCAAAGCAATTTAGTTTTTATTAGATGGCAAATATTTTTCAGAGGAATCATTAGACGGAAAAATATTTGGAAGGATAAGCATTTGTCTTTTAGATTACAAACCTTTGTTTTAAGAATCAGAGCATGAGATTTGAAAGAAAATAAAGCATGGCTCGTTCTTTACTTTTAAAACAGTTCTTGCTGAAATGACAATAAACCACCATTTTTCTCCTCCTCATTTTTTAAAGCAAAAATATGTGCATTCAAGAACATCTAAAACACACGTGACATTCTTTGAATGTCAACACAAAGTCCATAGATGATATCGAATAAGGAAAAACATGACAAAATAACAATATTTTTTGGAAATTTTCAAGATTTTCTAATTTTTATGGATTTTGAGAATTTTATATTTTTATATTTTCTTTTTGAGGGCTTTTCAAGTTTTGTATTTTGTTTTTTTAAATAAATATATACAAGAGATAGATGAATAAAGACCTTTACTCCTCGTCTTCCTCTTGAAGATGCTTGAGTGTTTTCGATTGTAAACTCTTTAGACCAAGACGTGGAAGGATAAACTCAAAACGTTCTCTAGGAAGAGCTTTGGTGAAGATGTATGCTAATTGGTATTCAGTCCTCACAAAGTAAAGTTCCACCACACCATTTTCAACTTGCTCCTTGATGAAATGATGTCGAATATCGATGTGCTTTGCTCTTGAGTGTTGTACGTTGTTGCATGAGAGAGCAATAGCACTTTTATTATCACAAAGACAGAGGATTTTGTTGAATTCAAAGCCATAGTCGGATAATTGGGATCGCATCCACGAGTTTAAGCACAACAAGATGACGTGGCTATGTATTCACCTCCGTAGAGGAAATAGAAGTACTCATTTGCTTCTTTGAAGACCACTCACAAGCTTTTCACCCAAAACCGAGCACCTCCAGCGTACTTGACGAGTATCTTGACATCCCGCATGATCGGCATCTCGCATAGGTCATTAGTGACATCTGGTGTTCTTGGTGCACCATAGTCCCATATTGATGGTTCCTTGGAGATCTTGAAAGACCCGTTTAATCACTTCAAGGTACTTTTAGTAGGCTTAGCCTCGGTATCTAGCACATGCAAACAATGAACAAGATGTCGGTCACTAGTTGTGAGGTACATCGTGGATCCAATCATACTACGATATTTCGTTTGGTCTACCATGATCCCCGAGTGGTCCTCATCTAGTTTAGTACGTTCAATCATGGGAGTGTCAGCAGTGGTCACTAGAATCAAATCCAAATTTCTTTAAAATCTCATTTGCATATTTAGATTGATTTATAAAATGCCTCCGGACTTTGTGAAATTTGTAATCCTGGAAAAATGACATTTGCCCCATCATTGACATTTGAAATTTAGAACCCATTTCTTTTGAAAATGGTCACACTCATTGGTGTCGGTCGAGGGAAAGATGATATCATCAACATAAATTTGAGCGTGAATTAAATGTTTGCACGACTTCGGTGAACAATGTAGGATCAATCGCTCCTTTCTTTGAATCCGAGATAGAAGAAACTTTGATAGCATATCATACCATGCCCTTAGAGCTTGCTTTAAACCGTAAAGAGCCCTTTTCAAAGCGATAAACGTCGTAGGATGCTCGGATTCACAAAGCCTTCGGGTTGGTCGGCGTGACGACTTCTTTAAGATCTCCGTTAAGAAACGTCGTCATTACATCCATCGATAGACTACCATGTTCTTACTTGCAGCATTAGCCAAGAAGATTCTGATTGCCTCGATACGAGCAACAGGAGCAAATGATTCTTCAAAGTCAATACCCTCCTCTTGATCATAGGACATCACCATGCTCATCAAGTTTCACTTTGAAGATCCATTTTAGAGCAATGATCATAGCACAATCTGGAGCAGGTACTAATTCCAATACATCAAGTCGATCAAACTCATGAATTTCTTCTTGCATGGCATTGAACTAGCTGTCTTCATTCATGGCAGTTTTAACATCTTTTGGTTCGACCTTAGAGAGTACGGAGTTGAAGAAGCACCATAAGGCATCGGTTGCAAGTTGTTTCCGTGTTGATACTGGACGAGAGGGGTTTCCAATGATGTTGTCCAATGGATGATCATGTGTCCATTTCTTAAGATGTTCATGTGGTTGTTGTTGAGGAACTGAAGTAGCGAGTCTATATCTCCCGATGATGATGGTTCGATGATGATTCGAGGAGCAAATATGTTCTCAAAGGGTTCATCTTCGGAGGAGCAAAGGGATT
Source organism: Chrysanthemum lavandulifolium (assembly GCA_022545495.1). Classification (NCBI taxonomy): domain Eukaryota; kingdom Viridiplantae; phylum Streptophyta; class Magnoliopsida; order Asterales; family Asteraceae; genus Chrysanthemum; species Chrysanthemum lavandulifolium. Next base: position 73,129,036 of record CM040240.1, read on the forward strand.
AACTTCATCATTGATGCGAAACAATTCCATGATGTACATTCAAGATTGATGATTTGTTGATGAGACAGAGTGATCAAGATGCGCTTCTTGACTTAATGATATTGAGGCGAAGGGTTGACTTCATTCACGAGGATCGGAGCGACCTCGTTGATGGATTTGACATTTCATCGAAGATTTGGTTCATAGTGTTCATCAAACATTGGATCGAACAATTTCCTTAAATCATATTCGATGGAGGTACATATGGAGTCTTTGGAGAGGATTTGGTACAAGGGATGAACCAATGGACTGTTTTGAAGTGCGGGTCCGAATGGATTGTCCAGAGCCATTAGATCGGTCGACTCATCAAACGTAACGTGAATTGTTTCCATGATATTTCGGGTTCTTTTGTTGTAGATTCGGTATCCCTTTTGTTTGGTACATATCCTACAAATACTTCAATGTTCGCTTTAGCTTTAAGTTTCCCTAAGTCTTGGCCCTCATTGGTTGGATAACACAATGCACCAAACACACGAAGGAATGAGAGATTAGGTTTTCATTGTGGACAAGTTCATATGGAGTTTTCCATGAGCGAAGTGAATCGTGGATCGATTTTGTGTGTAGCATGCGTGGCAATGGCTTCACCAGAGAAACATTGGAACCTTTGAGTAAATCAACATTGTTCTTGCGGCTTCCATAAGAGTTCGATTTCGTCTTTCAACTACACCGCTCATTGAGGAGTTCGTGGAACACTTCTTTGATGACCGATTCCAACACTTTCATAAAACTCACTAAGTTGTTTGTTAACAAACTCGGTTCTATTGTCTGCTCGGATGATTCTACGGTTTTGTTAAGTCGAACTCGCACTGTTTGATGAGTTTGATGATGATATCTGAGTTTCATCCTTTGTCCTTAAGAACTTGACCTGGTGAATCTAGAGTAATCATCAACCACAACTAACACATATTTCTTCCCAAAGATATTACTCAGCACTCTCATGGGTCCACATAAATCCATGTGAATTGTATGAAGAACTTCGTAATTGAGTTTGTAGGTTTGGGTTTATGGGCATACTTCTTGCTTTTTCCAATTGACATCTGAACAAAGATGATCTTTTCATACTTAAGTCTAGGTAAACCTACAACTAATTCCTTTCGGAGAGATCATTGATGGTGCCGAAGTTCAAGTGATTGAGACGACGATGCCATAACCTTGTTTTCAAGCCTTTGACAACAAGCAAATTGAGAAGACTTCATCATATCTTCGATAGAGATGGTGTATAGATTTTAACCACGTGTTCCTCTTAAAAGTTCCTTACCATCAAGTTCTCTAACGAACAAGTATGTTTTCTCAAGGCCACTTCTAGATCGAGTCACGTAATTGATCGACGAAAAATAAGTTATGACCAAGACCTTCTACGTAATATACCACGGAGATAACACTATCACCGACAACATAATCTCCATATCCCATAATTGCACGAAATGATCGTTCCCGAATCTACAGTCCCGATGAATTTACTCACGAAGTTCATAAGCCGCGACCGGTCTCCAAATATATGCTTGGAACGACTGAGTCCGTGTACCATGAATCGATTTGAATGATCTACATTGAACACGAGACAAGAATGGATAATCGGATAATTGGGAACCCCATGCAATAATGGGTTCCACTTGGTTAGTAACATTGATTGGAACACCCATATCGTAAATAGAAGCATTCATATCGAAATAGAAGCAATGGAATCATTAGGAATAGATGCAAGGTCTTTGGTGTCCGTATTTGACCTATTCGTCTTATGACCAAAAGGTATCCATTGATAACCTATCTTACTAAATGTTCTTCCTGTGGGTTTCCACGTTTCTAACTTTATTTCGTCTTTGCCTTTTAGCCTTCTTAGCATGATTTCTAGCATTAACAATTTTAATCGGGCAATTGACAAGATTAGATAAAACATTCACATCACATTCATGATTAGCGGCGAATTCAAGCGACATCATTACATGGTTTGCGATAGTATCGAATTTGAATTAATTACAAGATGCGCCTATGGCTAATACTAGAATCAACACGATTCATTTTATTCAACATGCACTTAAAGTTCCTAGGTTGGTCTTCTACTCTCTTCCAATGTACATTCTTAGCTTGCGAGGTCCTATCTTGCTTGGTATTGCCCGGAGGCTTTGACTCGCTTGCTTTAATGTCATGATTACTCTGTAGAGGGAATTATGGGAACATTAGTTGGTTGATCTACTTTTGCATTCTGAACTAGATGTGCAAGGATCTGAACTACTAGAAGGCACATTAGTGTTCACTCTCTTAACACTAGGCATGGAACGGTTTGTATGCTTGGCACTAGGCATAGAACAGGGCATCACAGCTTTAACTTTTGCACCTAAGGATTTAGGACATGTTGCAATTAAACATTCTAGCAGCTCCTGAGATCGTTTGGCACAAATGCAAGCAAACCTAATTTCTCTATCAAGAGGCTTATTTATGAAGTCCTCTTCCACAATCTCACGAAGACATTCTAGACTATCCTTAAGGTGAGCAAAGTAGTTATTAAACACAAGTTCATTATTCCTAAGATGAGGAGGAATGTATTTAACAAATACAATATATTTGCAATGAGGATGACTTTGAAGCGATATTCTCATTAAAACAAGTGGCGCTTCCTTTTCCCGACCCTCGATTCTCAATTTCCTTTTGTAAGGAAGTTATTTTTCGTTGTTTTTGTCACGGTGACTTTCATTGAATCATATAACTTTTAAAGTGACGTTTAACTTTTCATTTTCTTCTAGAAAGCTTTCGCTTTCCTTTTGTAAAGCATTTACTAAGTTTTGAAGATGAAAAGTTTGAGAATACCGAGAATTTAAAGGAGGAGGCATTTGGGAGCCATCACATTGTTCTTTTCACCCTTTAATTGAGAAATTTGGGTTTTCAACTTTCTCGATCGTGTTACAATGAGCTTGAATCATTCGTCACGTTTGTTTATCCGAAAACGCATCAAACTCGAGCATCCAAGATGTCTTGATATTTGAGGTTTTGACATTTTCTTTAAGATGTTGATATTTTAGTTGTAAATCAAAATGTTCAACTTCTAGTTTAGAAAGATGTTTTACCAAATTATCGTGATCATCCGGATCAATTTTCTCATTTAGTTTAGAATTAGTCTTTTCAAGCTCAATGACACGATCATGCGAGACTTTTAGAGCAATGATAATTCATGAAATTGAGAAGCATTAATGGAACAATTAGTAGCGATGTAAAACACATCTTGAGTGATACATTCGAAAATAAGATTCTCATTCAATGTATGTAAGTTCTTCTGTCAATCTCATTATATTTTAATTCTCGCTCATAGTCACTAACCTCAACTATCATTGCATCAAATTCTTTTCCATTTATTTAATGTCTAAATCCATTCCCTTTTAAGACTCTCAAATTGATCTTTTAGTTGTTTGAAGAAAGGCATGACCTCGCTTAAATAGCATTCTTTAGTTTGCTCAAAACCCTTTTCCCTTCGCTATACCGGTGGGTGTGATCCTTTTCTTACAAGTTTTCTCAAAATCAACAAATAATTGAAAGATAACATATTGACCGATTAAGGTCTTGCTTTTAGTGGCAATAGTTCTAGGGACTAGATGCATTGGTGTATTAGGAGGATACACAGCTTCTTGGGCATTTTACTAAGAGGGGTTTGTTACAACAAGATTCTCTCGCTTTTGCTTATCTAAATCCTTTTCCGAACACTTGTTCTGGTGTTAACAACGTTTGAGGCTTAAACATATTCAAGGAAATCCAATTTTCCTTTTTGTAGTCATGGGTCCGATAATTATGTTTTCTCTTTACATGCGAGATTGTTGAGTTTTTATCCATTTTCTCCTAGTGACCTCATCGATTTCTTATCTTCTTTAGTGCACTCAAGACATCTAGGTATCTCGCCTAGGTTTAAGGATTTCATTGCCATCATAAATTACCTTATGAGCGCTTCTAGCCTTTTTAATGACCTCGGATTTGGTTCCTCAACAAGGGAATGCTATACTTATCGCTTAAGACTCTATGCTTAGTGATCAAGTGAAGCGATCGAATGGTATTCCTTGTACTAACAACTTATTTTCAAGCTTGTTTTTCAAAGTTTATAGATTGGAAAAATCATTCAAAAGTTTTGTTTCCATAGCATTGAATTCTTGCTTAAGCATTTTAACATTTTCTTGAAGTTCTTGTTTTTGCTTAGCAGTTTTAGAAAGCTTTTCTTGTAAGGAGTTTAACTCTTGTTTTAATACTTCTTCTCTAAAATTACTTTTTTGAATAATTGTACGCATTTGGTCATCCATTTCCTGCTCACGTGTGGTTAACTCAAATTTGGCACGTTGTTCATAGACAACAACTTGTTCTTTATAAGCATTCAGTTCAGAGACAACAGAATCATCAGGGACAAATGTAGTGTATTCATCAAAGACATAGTCATTATTGACTGCGAAAGATGCATCGCTCTGTTCAACCTCACTTTCACTTTGTTTCACATATTGATCATATGGGACAATATTGCTATTACCCTCATCATCAATATCTGATTCATAAGTCTCAAGAGATTGTACTTCATTATGCATCTTTCGCTCATCAACATTATCATATAGTTTTAATACCTCTGAGATGAATGATTCTTTAGATGGGCCACTTTTTGTGATGATGAGACCTTAGGAGAGACCATTGGAGAAATGCTAGCCATGAAAATTGTTTGTGCGATGGGTTCATCATCGACGCCGTAGTCGTATGCATCACGATCGGCGACTTGGAAGGCATTCGATGATTGTGACCTATCTCCGAATTGGTTGCTCATCCACATCGCATCATAGGTCTTGGCATTGCCTTCAAAGAAGAAACAATAACTCCTCTTCATCCAAAGTTGCTCCATTATCCCGAGCTTGAACAAGCAACATCTTGTCTCTCAAGTATTCGCATTACTCAGCGTTTTGGAGATGTGCGCCCTAGCAATATGTCCCTCACCTCCACAGTTGTAGCACTTAATCGCCTTTGCTTGTCCTCGATTTCCATTCCTTCCCTATTTAGGTTTGCCACATATCCTCTACCAACTCCACCTCTTCCTTGTTCGTCTGCCTTTTTGAACTGGCCGCAACATAACCTTCCCATCTCGGCGATGTGGCTTGATTGTGGGATTGGATGTTGTTCGAGGTTTTGTTGGTGTTTGGGAGAGAGTTCATGTTTTGACTAATCATGAGAGCCAGCTTGATTAATGAAGTTTCCACGGTACGCATCAAGATCGCCTTGTTTGAACATTGGATCGGGAATGAGTTTGTGATTACCATTACCCATGGGTATGACTTGAGATGCTTTGGTGGTAATACCAATATTGGTGTAGAAAGCTGTAGAATCATTTGGTGAGCTTGATTCTCCCTGATTGGTTTTGAACTGATCCAAAATCCTTTTCTCAAACATAGCATGCCTCTCATTCTGAAGAAGAAATGCATACAATTGCTCATAGTTTGTATTCTTCAATCCTTTAGTTAGCTTTACAGAAGTGACAAACTTGTGCCATTCGGGATTCATGTTGTTCACAAAATTTGAGTTCAGCTGAATGTTTGGCATGGTCATTTTGATGTTCCTCATGTCATTCACAAGCTTATGGAATCTCACGTAGTACTCATAGACACCCCATCCGCTTTCATCTTGAAGTGCTCAAACTCATCATATAGTTGTGATTCTCATGTTCAATAGTTAATTCGAACACGAGAGAAGCATCTTGACATTATCCCATCTGACCTTTGCTTCGTTGTTGTGATTGATAAGCTTGTAGATGTCTTTTGGAAGACCTTGGAGTATAATGTTAGAAGCCCCGATATCCGCATCAAATCTCTTTTCTCCTTATCATTGAGCTCATCATACGCCTTTGGTCCATCTATTCCATAGACCATTCTTCCATCTGCAACGATAAGGTCCTTCATCGATTGACTTGAGAATGTTGACTCGCTTTTCCCAAACAAGACAATCGGATTCATGTGCCCATGAGTCATAATCGCCTCATCATAGCATAGGTGGGCAGTATGTCGACCGCCGCTGAACGCCCCTACTACTAAGAAACAATAGTAGGAACGATGTTTGCCATGATTACAAGTTCTACGGGATTTTACTATTCTTTGATTAAACCGGGAAATTGATTCTTTCACGGGATTTTACTAAACCAAAAGAACAACCGTAAGAATGTATCACGAAGAAGTAACAAGTCTAAATAGACAAGTAGCAAAACACTTAACTCGCTTAGTTATCAACTCGCTAAACAACAAACTCGCTCAAAGAATCAAATCGCTTAAGCAATCAACTCGCTAAATAGCCAAGTCGCATTAGTATCAACTCGCAACACAATCAACTCGCTTAATGAAACAAGTCGCTAAATAGCCAACTCACTTTAGTATCAACTCGCAACACAATCAACTCGCTTAATAGCAAGTCGCAAACAGACACAACTCGCTTAGCCACCAAGTCGCTTAAAAGCTTAACTCGCTAAATAGCCAAGTCGCATATATCAACTCGCATCCTGTAACAAAGCAACTCGCTTTGAAGAAATAAATAACCGTGACTCAACTCGCTTTGTACAAAGTTCAAAAATAACCACTTTATCAATAAAAAACAACCAAACCACAATGATTTAAGCCTTCCAATTCAAAACATAAACACATATGATGATCCTTGATTCGTGCTAAACCGTCAAGTTTTCTCACACAAGCCGGCCACTTGTGAATGGCCGACCGTAAAAAACTTAAAAGCAGCCTCGCATACGTAATGCAATGAAGATCGAGAGTATAGTGTTTCCGGATCGTTATGTCCCAAATGAGCTATCGATAAATCACCAAACGAATAGTGATCGAGATTTGAACGGAAAAGAGTTTTGAATTATTATAACTACGTAAAAGTAAATAAATTACAAGGGCTTAAATGCAAATTAAAGAGAATTAAAAGATAAAAAAAAATATTAAATAAACGCTATCACTATATTTAAAATGATGTTTTTGATTTTTCTTTTATAAAACTTGATTAAAAACTACGTTACGTACAAAAGAAAATGTGAAACTTACACAATATTGATCCTAAAAATATGAAAATGATATTTTTACAAACCTAATAATAAAATAAAATTTTTAGAAAAAGAAAATTATTTTTATAACTATTTAATTAATTATTATTAATTAAAAACTATTTTTAACTATTTAATAATAACCTAAAACACAAGAAAATATGAAATAAAGCTAGAAAAATAAAATTATGACTTAGAAAAATCTAAAATAACTAAAGAGAATTTTCAAAACTATTTTTGTATTTTTTTGATTATTTTTGTATTTTCTATGAATTAAAAACTATTTAGAACTACTTAAATTGCTTAAAAATACAAATTTAACTAAGAAAAATCTGGAAAAATATTTTTTTGACTTTTTATATTTATCTTAACTTAAGAAAAATGAAAACTTATTTTTTTGAAGTTTTTCTGATTTAATTGCAATAAAAGTTAATTAAAAATGCTTAAAAACTAATTTAAATAGGGAAAAATAGCAAACAGACTTAGAAAAATCTGAAAAATTCAAGAAAAGTCTAAAATAATATTTAGAATCTAGGAAAAATATAAAAATAGGTGGTTGTGTGTGGGATTATGCAACTGCAATGCAAAGTGCTTATGGATAAGCACTTAGAATAAGCAAATCAACACAATAAGCTATCCAACTGTAACAGAAGCTATAATATGCTCAAAATACCTAAATGCAACAAGTTACAACAAGCTTAAACCTCTGGAATACCGGCTGCAAAGATTTGATGATTTGGCTTGAAGGCTAAAAGCAGTTTCCAACCACCCTTTTGCAACCCAAGAATAAGCTACACAATAAGCTAAGACTCAAAACAGAAAGTTGGAACTTGAAGGAGACCCTGCTAAGACCTTATAATCCAAAACCAGACCTAGAAAAGCTCTTGTGAGCTTGTGACAAACTGCATAAACCTCGTGGACTCGGTGAATCTTGAGTCGGTGCGTGGCATATCTTCATATTGACAAGTAGTTTTGGGTCTTATAAAATTTTACAAAATTCTACAAAATGGAGATAAGAAAATAGACCAGTTGAGCTTTTGAAAACTACAATTTTCACTTGATTTGGCCCAGATGAACTCATGAAAATTCACCCAGTTGGGCTCAAAATGGATTTTCAAGTTTTGACTTTTGAAGCAGAAATGTAATGTTGACTAATTTGAACTTTGAACCTAGATTTATGGACTGAAATAGATGTAATATGATGAAAGGAAACTAATGCAAGCTAGTTCTATGATTTCTAAACACAAAACAAGATTTTGCTTTTGCAAAATCTCAACAGATAAGCAAATGAAGACAGTTTAATGGAATTTTGACTTTGGGCCTTAGCAGATGCAATTTTATGACTGCAACGAGTTCAATAGAGCTTATCAAGCCTAAAGCAACAGGAATATGCCACTAAATAAACCTCTAACACAGGTTTGTCCTAAAATCCAAACACCATTTTATTTCACTGATATGCAATTAAAACTAAACCAACTGTTAAACTAGCTCTTGCAAACACTTAAACTGAGTTTAATTATACTAAGTACCACTAGATAAACAGATTTAAACTATTCTTAACCATAGATACAAATTATGCAATGGCTTAGAAAATGCACTTACATTTGGTCCTATCCACAGTGGATTGCAAAAGAACACATGATCCACTTATCTATTCTAAACCATAAAACAACTCAATATCAACCCAAATCCAAGCTCTGCAACACCATAAACCATTTCCATACCCATCTTGCTTTACAGTTGACTTTTGTTGACCATATGACTAATTTGCTTAAAACTTGAATGTAGGATTATAAAAAGCTATAAGAAGCTTTAATAAGCTTATTTGAGATGGAAATTAAACTTTTGAAAGCTTGCAAATGAGACTTTGAAACTGAATTATACAACAGTAAACATGAAACTTGGAACTTATATAAAAACTTGGATTGATACTCAAAAGCACATTACAATGATATTTTAACTTAAGTGTGATACATAGAAACTGAAATTACAACCTTTTGATTTCAACTAAGACATTTATTTAAAAAACGACATAAAGGAAAATTTAAAAACTAACTACTACTTCATCCTTCTCTCTTTCTTCCTTTTTATACACCAACATGCTTTCTCTCACTCCTCTGATTGATTCCCACTTGGTTTTAGGACCATTGGATCACTTAGTTTGATAATGGCCATTGATTTGGTTTTGGCGGGAAAATGGTTTTTGACCTGTTGGGAGAGATTGAGTGTTAGGAGGGGTTGCAATTAATGTTTTTTGTAGTTTGGTGGAGGTGGAGTGATAAGGAGGGGATAAGGTGAGCTGGAGGTGTGGGAGTGTCTGAGTGTTGCAGGGTATCAAGTGGGGAAGAAAGAAAAAAAAAGGCGGGTAGTGTGTTTGACTAGGGAGGGTTGACTGGTTTGATATCAAAGGGAAGGGGGGTCAAAAGCAGGGGTCCAATTGGTTTGGCAGGGGGGGTCACATGGGTTTGACAAGGGTCCAATGGGTGTAAAGGATTTAATAAACAAGGACCTATATTGCAAATTAAAATACAAGGACCAAGGTCGCCATTTTCACAAAGTTGTTCCAAGGGCAAAAGTGACAAGTTTCAATAGTACAAGGACCAAACTTGACATTTTCAATTTTCCAAGGGCCATTTTGCCAATTTTTAAACTTGAGGACCAAACTTGTAATTTCTAAAACTTTTGATATTTTTCACCAAAGGACTAATTTTGACAACTTATTATTTTAAAAGGACCTTTGGTGATTTTACTTTGAAATTTAGTGCTCGGGGACTATTTCGACAATTTTGAAACTGGGGGACTGAAACGCCAATTATGCAAACTTAGCTCATTTTTCATCGATTTTGAACATTTTGCATTTGAAACATATAAAATGCAATTTTGGAATATTTTCAAGATTTTGATGCATTTCGAGCATTTTAAACGTTTTCATATTCAGATTGACCAAAAATGATGAGTATTTACACACTCATCAATCTCCCACACTAAACTATTGCTAGTCCCTAGCAATCTTTGAGAAAACTTAATGGATTTGAATCTCTTTACCAAAAGCAATTACTTCGGAGTAGCCAAATGTTACAGTTCAAGTAAGAACCATGGTACACCGATAACCATGTGATTTTGAGCAAACCACCGCTTCCAACGGATTTGATTTATCTTTACGTAATCCGTTTGTTTCGGACTAGCCAACTCTTAGATAAAATATCTTTGTTGAGTGATTACCAATTATGGTTTTCCAATCGCCTTTACCACAAGCCATAAACTTGCGGGCTAGCCAACTCTTCACTAATTAAAGATATGGTGAATGAACACCATACAATTTTGGGCAAATTGCAAGCCGTCAACGGATTTGAGATATCTTTACCAAGAGCCTTTTGCTCTGGATTAGCCAATGCTTTTGTTTATTAGACATGGCGGATCGATCATCAGAAGTCGAGTAAGTGCAAAACACTTACTCCAAAAAACAAATTTTGGCCAAAATGGGGAATCACGGTATAATTACATGATAAAATTCGCGAGAATTCCCCACACTAGAAATGAATATTGCCCTCAATATTCAAAGTACCGGCCGTTATGCCGAAACATAGAACGTAAAAGGAAAATACTACGCCATTATTTTGAAAGAGATATATATATATATATATATATATATATATATATATATATATATATATATATATATATATATATATATATATATATATATATATATATATATATATATATTTGAAAACTTATATACAACAAATGGGGCAACTCCCCACACTAGGTGGAACACATGGGTGAAACCCATGTTTAGCTATTGTTTTTGATTACCGAGTCGCTAGCTTGACTCGACCCAATTAATTGGTTCATGGGGTAGCAAAGTGGAAGAAACAATCTCCATCGGACTTTCATTCAAGATGTTTGGACAAACATTTGAAGCACGTGAAAGTTCCACACCGATGAGATATAGAGAGACAGACCCGGCTCATAGATGATAAATGAAAATGTCGGGGTCAAAGACAGTGTCTTCATTCCCGAAGGAGTGAAGATGAAGAGAAATCATAAGATATTTGAGGAAAGGAAGAAAGATTTTGATAACAATCAAGATCCATTCTTCATCCTCAAATGTAGACGTATCGGGAGGAAGGGTGAGGGTAGTCATTAATAGGCAAACTCGTATGATAGAGTACACCTTCCTCCGAGCTAATATCATCCTCAAGATCAAAATAGAAATGATCATGTTCCGGAGGAGATATGTCATGAGAGAGTTCACCGGAGAACTCTTCACGAAGAGAATCATTCACATGAAGTGAAATTGTGAGCTCTTGTTCCATTGTGGGCTCATCACAATCCTCGGTCTGAGTATCAAAGAGTGGATTCTCAGAAATTAAAGTGAATTCAGGGTCGAAATGAATCAAACTCTTCTAAACACTTAATACCCCAAAAACCTTATGAAATCCACCAAAACAAAGAGCATGAAAGATGAGTGATCAAACCATGGCTCTTGATACCAATTGTAAGATATAGGATTTCACAAACACACTAAACCATAATCACAAGAGGCGCTCAAGTAGTTTAGAGAGAAAGTTTTGTAGAGAGAAAAGGAAGAGAGTTGGGAACTATGTGAAAAAGAAAAATGGTATTGAAGCTCAACCCTCTACCTTGGGAGGTAGAGGTATTTATAGTTTCTTACAAACAAACGCCACCTACGGTCATGGATCGTGCATACATGGGTAAAGACCGTCCGTCCTCCACGGTGTTACATAACAAACTACTTGCTAACATAACTTGACTACGACTGCGAGCTTTCTAAAGAATACATATACTTGAGGTGACCGACTCTTTAACGACTGAATTTTCTAATTCCTAACAACATGACTAGTCCTGAGTTAACGGCTTGAGGTAAAGACAACTCAAATCCGTTGATGGCTGTGATGGTTTGCCAAAAACCATTAGGGTTCTCCAACACACCATTGATTCACGTTCTAAGTGTTGGATTGGTTTCTAGTTCACCGGGGTGATGCCATGATTCCACTCAAGAACTAGCTAGCCCAAGAGTGAGTAGCTACTTGGTAAAGGCTTATCAAATCTACTCTGGTTACTGATGCTGCTAGTTCCTGATGCTGCTCATCTAGGAGTTGTTGATGGGATCTTAGACTTCATTGCTGTCTCTGGTGGTTCTAGATGTTTTGCTGGTGCTTCATCTGGTTTCAGTTGCTAGTTTACTCAATCCTCTTGTGTGGTGAAAATTATCTGAAACTTGAAGTTAACGAGTCAAATTCAAGTTTAGGGAGGATTGTTGGAATTATGTAATAGTGGGTTCTCGCTAAAAAGGTTCTTCTTGATAGTAGTATAGTTTCACGATAGTAGGGATTCTCGCAGATAGTGCGCTTTCCTCCGATAGTTATTTTGTTTCATGGATATGTAGTTTCCGCTTTATTAGTTTATTAGTTACGATATGCATGAGTTAAAATAGGAATAGATTGTGCATATCTTTTGAGTGCTTAGCAAGTCGCAAGTTAGGGTTTCTTGTACTATAAAAGAAACTAGCGGCTAGGGTTGAATGTACGTTTTCAATAACAATTATAGTGAAGGAATATAGATCAATAGAGGATCAAGTTTATAGTGTTTATTGTCTTCTTAAGTCTTGTATTTATTTTCCGCGTGAGTACAATTCTTGCAAAGGTTCTCCTTAGTTGTTTTGTGATTACACAAGATAGCTATACTCCTTCTAGGCTCATAAGATCTATCTGAGACTGAACCCAACAATATCACTTCTATATTTATGTCGGATTTTTTTTTTATTTTTTATTTTTTAGTATTTTTTTTGCGTGTTGATGATCAAGGCATCCTCATCCATTAACCCCGCGGTGCTATTGCTAAAAAATTTATTTTCTTCAAACTTCATTATTGTCGCGTCATTCGTTTTAGTCATCGTGTACATCTCTTGAGTGGCCTCCCATTTGAGTCTTAATTCATTTTGTACACTCTCCCCAAAATATTGGTTTCTCCCTATGGTGCTCGACATGGTCTTCGATTTACCTTTTTCGCTTTTCATGGTTTGTCGGGGGGACGTGGTCTCAGATCATCTCCGAATAGCTTGGTAAATCCGGTGTCACCATTTGGATCAACGGGTTCGGCTCCATCCTACTTGGGGTGTTCTCTTAAGATTTCCCATGGCCTCTCTTGATTAAACGTTTTTATGTCCATGGCCCCACTTAGGGTGTTCCTTAGCGGGTCAAAAAAAGAAGGAAAAAATGCATTTCAGCTATGGTGAATGCAAGGCATCATAAAGCACAAGTGGGATGAGGCTTTGTCTTCATCAAATGCGTGAAGGGTTTACAGAAGATGACGACTGGGATCGTGCATCGTTTTAGGATTTAGGATTTTAAAATTGTTTAAATTTTTGTCTTTATTATAAAATTAGAAATTTCTTATTTTAGAGCTTGTTTTAAAGCTTCTTTTTATTTTAATGTCCATGGCCCCACTTAGGGTGTTCCTTAGCGGGTCAAAAAAAGAAGGAAAAAATGCATTTCAGCTATGGTGAGTGCAAGGCATCATCAAGCACAAGTGGGATGAGGCTTTGTCTTCATCAAATGCATGAAGGGTTTACAGAAGATGACGACTGGGATCGTGCATCGTTTTAGGATTTAGGATTTTAAAATTGTTTAAATTTTTTTCTTTATTATAAAATTACAAATTTCTTATTTTAGAGCTTGTTTTAAAGCTTCTTTTTATTTTAATGTTTCAGATTAAATATTTAATTTACAATTTAATATATCTAGCATCACTTGTTTTAAAATATGTAATTAAAAGTTTTTTGGAAAACTTAGGGTAATCCATAATATGTGTCTGTGAACTGTGACAACAATTTACCTGGCTTGATCAAAGATGATGATACTTTATTGGTTCTTTAGAAACTTCTTTACATATGATACGTAAAATAAGGATTTGGGTAAAATTGTGTGAGATAAGATGAGTATGATCGTATGTTCGATTTTTCACGTTCGGTAAGGACCCCGGGATAAGAACCACTATCTTGAGCCATGGTAACACTCACATACAATTAGGGTTAAGTGTGTGTGAAATGTGGATAAGATAACTTGTTCCTTCTCACCAAATGCACCTATATTCATAGGGATGAATTTGGGGTTGTGTGCGACACGTGAATGCAATCCAATGATCATGGATGATCCAATGCTCCTAGATGGACCACGAGGTGGACATCCTATGGATGAGACAAGAATGACACGTAGCGTGACATTATTAGCTCAAGTGGTTATAGGGACCTTCGGCAAGATCTGCAAGTACTAGCGAAATACTAGCGGCACTACCTATGCACGAATGAGGTAGCTACACATGGCATAACGCGTAAAGGTTTTGGAGATAAGTTCCTGATGAGTATTGAAACCGTATCGATATTGATAGCCCAAGCCGATCAATTACACGCTCGAATCAAGCCCATCACCAAGGCCCAATAAACACTTAATAAAATCCCGGCTTAAATCCCAGGCCACGTAAAGCATGGAAAGACCTCTGGGCGACTAAACAAGGCGATTACTCGATCCCCAACTGTCACCAGCGGTTATGATGTACCATCTGACACCGTACAGTGGGGACGCACGACAAGCACCACTATGTACGAGCTAAAGGACGAATGACATATGTCCTCCCTGTCTGCTACCGGATGATCAACACCTGGCTCTCTAATAGCCGTTGATCATCCTCAAAGGGTTCTCTCTAAGCACTATAAGCCTTTCTATAAAAGGAAAGCAACACACACAATCACATAAGTATTCACACACTTGGGCAAATACTGCCACACAGCAGTGCAGCATGGTTCTTGATTAAGTGTTACCCGAGCTTCTTGATCTATATCAATGCCATCGGGTCCTTACCATTAAACACGGGAAACCAAACAACAAAACCATTCCCATCCCATTTCTAAACCGATTAACCTACCATACGTAAACATGGCGCCATCCGTGGGGACATGACAAATTCAAAGGTATCAAATACAAAATTCTAATTTAAGGTACTAAGAAAACTAATTTCGTTGTATCTAATTTATAAGAAACCAGTGACCTTATTACCAAATTCTAAACCGAATCAAATTAGGAAACATACTAAAAACTAAATACCAAATTTACTGAATTCCCCTAGGGTTTAAGTTACGTTACTAACAATATCTACCGTGACTTGAACTCCTCCACATGTTCCAAACCAATTTCAAATTTCCAAATGCTAGAGATACTAGCCTAGTTCAAAACAAACAATTGACCCCAACTACAATCCAAAAGAAAAATCGATCCAAAACAAATGTCGATGACTTCAAACAAACAATCAAAAGTTAACTGACAAATTCAAACATAGTCAACCAAACAAAAAACTTAGCTCAACCGATATTCAACAAAGACAATCAAATTCAGGAAACCAACTTCAAAAGCTCGACGAACGAAGATCTAAAATTTTCAAGAACAAATTCTCAACGATCGAACAAATTCCAAAGGACCTAATAATAATTAACTCTTCAAACATTAAATCGATCCTCAAATCTAAATTCAAATTCTAATGACCCACTTATTTAATAAGTATTACGATCCAACTTCAAACTTATTATCCAAGTATCAAACGAATTCAAGCTAATAAATAAGTTGACAAACAGACTCTCATAATTCAAACGTCCCAAATACGATACATATAATTCTTCAAATAACCCACTTATATGATAAAGATTACGGTCCAAATTCAAATACAAATACCAAAATAGTATAACCATAGGTTAGTCTTCAAACAAACAATCACTTAACAATTATGATTCTTGAGCTCGACCACAACCCAAACATATCAAGGCCAACACAAAATCTATTGCAAGTGATTTCAATTTTTCTAAATTTTGAGATCAACTACTAACAAAAGCTCTCAAAAATCATACATACAATTTGACGATTAACTAATACCTCTACTGAAGGCCTAATATCTAATTCAAATGGCCCAATACCAACTAAATACCAAAAGTGGGTGCGTACAACAACCAAAGTTAACGATCAACTTTCAAACTAAATCAAGAGAAACCTTTATTTTTTTTCTTTTTCTTTTTCATCTTCGTAGCCAAACGAACTTAGCTCAAATACCACTTGTTGATAATCAAAATTGAAACAAATAAATAAAATCAACAATCGAAGCAAACGCGCAAGTGCTTTTATACAAAGACAAATTCAAATGTACCAAATATAAAATTCCAATTCAAGGTACAAAAAAAACTAATGTCATTTATTCTTATTTATAAAAAACCATTGAGCTAATTACCAAATTCTAAATCATCTCAAATTAGGAAACATACAAAAAAAAAACTAAAATACCAAATTTACCGAATACCCTCTTAAAGTTTAAGTCACTTTACTTACGCCACCTCTCTTAACGCAACCAACTTAATTTCTGTTTACTGACTTCATTCAAGACCAAAATATGCAGTTAGCCCACACAAAATATGCAGTTAGCCCACACATGCTACATATTGTTGGGTTTTACAAATCATAACAATTATAGAAAACACATAAACATCATCAAAGCATGCAGTGGAAGTAATAGAAATAATACCTGTAAATTAATTAACCGAATTTAAATAGAATGCGTACCTTTATCAATTCATGCAATTAGGGTTTATGAACACCCCCAATTAAAATCAAGAACCAAGAAACCCTAAACCCTAAAATTAGGGTTTATATAATTTGACCCCCTTAGATATCGAATACCAAGATACCCACAAACACAATTGTATTTTTTCTTCATTCTTGTACACACGTACTAATATCAAATTGAAGTGAAAAGCTAGGTTCTTGAATCACAAATAAACCAAACACTTGTTTCTTGTAGTTGGAAAATCGAATCCCTTGGGGAGGGAGGGTATACGATCGGCCAAGGAACAAAAGAAGAGGAGAGGAGAAGAAGTTAAGGTTCTTTGGTGATCCAAGATTAGATTTTTTTTTGTGAAAAGGAGAAATATTATTAATCACAAAAAGAGTATTAGACACTCATTTACACTCATGGACATCCCCCATGAAGCATTAATGAGGCTTGAACAAATAAGCATTCATACAAACAACAACATACACTGAGATTAAGCTAATCTATACTCTATATCAAAACATACACAGAAATAACTCTCTATTTTCAAAACCATCAACCAGACA
Organism: Chrysanthemum lavandulifolium; assembly: GCA_022545495.1. NCBI lineage: Eukaryota > Viridiplantae > Streptophyta > Magnoliopsida > Asterales > Asteraceae > Chrysanthemum > Chrysanthemum lavandulifolium. The sequence continues at coordinate 73,146,286 of CM040240.1, forward strand.
TTAAGCTAAAGCTCTTTTGTACTTCACATTCCATTTAGCTTCCACATTTCTCACTGCATCTGATTCCTTGACAGTGAAACTCATAATCCTCCATTTAATACTATTCATAATATTACTCGCACAAGAGTATCAATACTTCTTTCATTGTTCATGAAAATCCTGTAGTTTCTTTGTTGCCACACAAAATAAACTGTTGCACCTGTGACCGCCTTCTAATAGTACTCCAAATGTTTACATTAGCCTTCAACTTAGAGAACTCATCAATTATTCCTTTCCGCTTAAAAGAAAAACCTTTATCAATAAGATTACGCATTATGCTCCAAACTTTATAAGTGTACTGACATTGGAAGAATAGGTGATCATGGGAATCCTTGCATTGTTTACAAAATACATTTCATTTCATCATCTTGTTTCCATACAAACAATCCTATCATGTGTTAATAGTCTCTCTTGTATTGCCAACCAAATAACAATGAGTGTCTAGGTATGTTCGAGGAACCATACCAAGTCTTTCCACACAAATTTGCTCCCATTACTTCTCATATCCATCCGTGCCACTCTTGTAGCATACTCGCCTCTCTTATCTAAATTTGTCGCCCACACGCCTTTATCCTTACAACCATTATTCAATAAAGGAACTTGAACATTATTAAGTCCGGAAAATTTAACATTCCAATCCATTGGCCATCTCTAGTTATTATTAACAACCAACTCCCAAATGTGCATTCTAAATTCAATCTTGCATTGTAAATTTCCTTCTTGAAATAAAATCACACAAAGGCCCCTCACTACACCACTTATCAAACAAAGCAGATACATTTTTTCCATCTCCAAGCTTATAGAACACATGCTTTTTGATTTTTTCTCTAAGATTCAATATATTTTTCCATCCAATACTACTATTACTATCCTGATTCACTTCCCATATACTTTTTCCTTTCAATTTCTCCACACTAATCCACTTTACCCATAGAGTATCTTTCTTAGCAGCTATGTTTCATAGATGTTTCATAATCAAGACCTCATTCCATGTCTGCAAGCCTTTAATACCCAGACCCCCTTGATCCTTAGGTTTACAAATCTGTTCCCAGGAAATCTTAGCTTTACCTTTAGTAATTTCACCTTGGCACCACAAGAACCCTTTAAGAAACTTATTAATTTCCTTAACCACTGTCCTAGGGAGAATGAATACAGAAGCCCAATAAACTTGCATAGAGGATAGAACTGAGGCAATAAGTTGTAATCTCCCAGCATAAGATAGTGTTCTACTTCTCCAATCATGGACTCTGTTTCTCACTTTGTCAATCATGGGTTTGCAGTCATTGACACTTAGATTCTTGGTTATCAATGGTACTCCTAAGTATCTAACAAGCAGTTTTCCAATAGTGAAAGGTAGAATTTGAATCAAATTACCTTGTTCTGGAATTGATAAACTACTAAAGAATATAGTACTCTTCTACATATTGACCTTAAGACCAGAAAAACTACTAAATTGATCCAAAGTATCTCTAATAACACCAACTGACTGGCAATCACCATGACAAAAAACTATCAAATCATCAGCAAAACCCAAATGTGTAATCTTTAATTTCTTACACCCCTGATGATACCTAAAATTATCACTATTCTCTATATTCTTCTTCAAAAGCAGATTGAACACTTCCATAGCTAAAGTGAATAAGTAAGGTGAAATTGGGTCCCCTTGTCTTAATCCTCTACCCCCACTAAAGTATCCAACTCTATCCCCATTTACATTCAAAGAAAATTTAGTTGTTGAAAAACAAGTCATTATCCACCCAACCATTTTACTATGAAATCCAAAGTATTCCAGAGTACCTCTAAGAAAATTCCAGTCCAGGGTATCATAGGCTTTCTGTAAATCTATCTTAAGAGCACATTTCTTAATCTTTTGTTTTCTATTATAACCCTCAATAGTTCCCTGCTAATAAGATATTATCATTATTTGTCTTCCGCTATAAAAGCACTTTGGTTTTCATCAACTAAACTCCTAGCACTTCTTTGATTCATTAGTAATCACCTTGCTAATACACTTATACAATACATTACTGACATGCAATAGGTCCGAAATCGAAACCTTATTGGGTGTAGGAATTTTAGGAACTAGTGAGATTAAAGTAGCATTCAACTCACCTAGTAGTTTACCAGATGTGAAAAAATCTTGCACTGCTAGAACAACATCATTACCCACAATGCTCCAAGCTTTTTTGAAAAATTTGGAGGTAAATCCATCTTGTCCTGGTGCTTTTGAGTCCTCTATATCAAACATGGCATCTTTAACTTCCTTTTCAGTTACTTGTCTTATCAAATATTCAGCATCTCCACTTGATAATTTGTTGGTGAAGTTAACAGTATTCCTATGAAATCTAGCTACATTGTCTTTAGTTCCCAGAAATTTTTGAAAATGTTCAAGAAACTGCCTTGCAACTTGCTCTCTATCATATCTGACACCATTCTCCCCACAAATTTCCATAATCCTACTTTTGTGTTGCCTGCCTTTTATGATTTTGTGAAAAAAAAAACTAGTGTTTCTGTCCCCTTCCTTGAGCCACTCAATCTTTGCTTTTTGACTTAAAAGACATTCTTCATCTCTAACAGCTTCACAATATTCTTGTAACAATGAACAACTTTCCTCTTTCCATTTCTCACAAAAAGGCTCTTTATCAACTTTTACTTGAGCAGCTTTCATTTTCTCTCTAAAAGTATTTACCCTTTCATGCACATTTCCATTTTTCAACTTAGATGGTTCATCTTATGTTTAAGCAACTTCATTTTTGAACAACTTTATACATCCGGAACCCATTAATACTTTTCTCCCATTCTTCCTTAACTATTGGTAAAAATTCATCTTTCTCAGTGATAAAATTTGTCATTTTGAATGCTTTTTTCTTTCTACTTCCCCCTTTTTGTATTACTAGCACAGCTGGTGAATGGTCAGAAATGATATAAGGTAGGAATATATTGTGTGTAGTCCTAAAACATTCCAAGAACTTCTCATTTACCATAACTCTGTCCAGTTTTTTCATAGTTTTACATTTGAATTCTTCAAACTCTTAGTCCGTGTCTTGAAATCACGAACTCAAGAAATCTTCAACTTCCACGTCATCAACACAACTTTTAAACTCAATCATATCATTTGAAGGACCGAACTACCATTAGAATGTTCATTGATGTCTAAAGTAACATTAAAATCACCCATTAAAATCCAAGCAGAACCTCTTGTAATCTGCTTATAAATTGCCAATTCTTTCCATAATTTCCTTCTTTCCATTCCTGAGTTACTAGCATACACAACTGTACAAAAGAATCTAGTCTTCTTGCATATAGACTCAACCAGCAATAACATACTTTGTTTAGACTTGTGAATCAACCATGCTTCAATCATATTCGGATCCCATCCAAACATTATTCTACACCCTTTGTTGTTGTCTTGACATTAGTAACATATTGTCATTCACCAAAACTTTATCTCCAACTTTCTTGACATTCTTGTATTTGATATGTGTTTCCAAAGACATCACATACTTGTAATTTTCCTCAATAATAAACTTTTGACCTCCTTTTTCTTGTCAAAAGTACTTAGGCCCTTATATTCCATGTAGCAAACTTATAATCCATAACTCTCTTTCTACTTTTTGGCTCACTTTATCTCTCAATTCTTTTGGCTCACTTATGCACTCTGCATTTTTATACACATCTCTCTTTCTATTTTTGCTCACCTATTCTCTCAATTCTTTTGGCTCCCCAAGCACTCACTGCTTTTAAAACACACAAAACTCTCTCTGCTTTTTATTCTTTCCAACTCTCTCAATTCTTTTTGCTCACAATACACTCAGTCTGTTTTTAAAACACACAATACTCTCTTTCTGCAGTTTTTAATCTTCCCAACTCTCTCAATTCTTTTGGCTCTTAATTTACTCTGTCTTCTTTTTACACACAAAAACAAAAAACTATACAGAAAAAACAAAATACTTTCTATATACATTTCTCATATAGAGATGGTACTATCAGATATACTAGTTAAGAGAGTGACTGCACACCCCTCAACTTCATTCCTAATGAGACATTCTTCAGTAGAGGATAAGTCTTGCACAATGTCTTCCTCATCATTTGTTTCCTTATTATCATTATTTATACCTTTTTCCTTTTATAATACTTTTCATTCTATCACTCCAACTATCCCATTCGATCACAGTTGGGTCACCATTTGTTTCTAACACCGTTGACCATAATTCTTTCCCGATCACTTAGTTCCTCCTCATCCTCATTATCCAAACTTCCTAAAGGGGAAAACGTCACTACTCCTATAATTCCAACTTTAGCTTGTCGATAACTAGTACTTGCCTCGAATTATTCTTATTAGGAGATTTAGAAACACTCTTTCTTTTTTCATTTGTTGTATCACCTTTATCCACAGTCTCACAAACTCCTTTTCCTTTGTGTAGGATCAATATATTATTGTGTTGATGATTCGGGTGGTCTTGGATGATCAAAATACATGTTGGCCATAGTTAGAGAGTTAGAGAGAAAGGGAGTTTCTTGGTAGAGACTTGGTTCAATAAATGTAAAAGGTTAGATTAAAGAAAAGCTCCACCCCTTCCATGGATGGAAGGGGTATTTATACTTACAGACTACACGACCTCCTATCGGCCTGTGGATCGGTATCGATGGGTAAAGACTGTCCTTCCTCCACGGTGTTACACTACCCTAAACTACGCTACAAACTAACAAATTAACTACTAAATAACGTAACAAACTACAAATCTACGAGCTAACATATGTTTGGACTATAATTGGGGTGACCGACACTTTAACATGGCATTTCAATTCCTAACAATCTCCCCTAAGGAGGTCACCCCATGAAATACATTTTGCTTCCTAGCATTCTTTCTTTGACTTCGTTCTTGAGCTCGTAGACTTGAATTCTTCATTTCCGCGATCTTTGAGCTTTAGTAGCGAATCTTCAAAGTCCGCATAGTTTTGTACTTTTAGTGGAGGTCTTTGAACTGATCCAAATCTTTGATGATCTTTGAGCTTTCATTGAGATCATCGACCACGAGAATCTCGGATCACCCTTTGTTGTGTTGCCATCATGTGAAGTTGTGACTTTCGGACCGACATGCTCACACTTTTGAATCATGACATCTTTCCATCAAAGTAGCGGAAGCTTTCTTCGGTTCAAGATATTTGCGGCAGCGTAGCGAAGCATAGTATAAAAATATCGAGCCGAGTTCGTAGATATGCACCGTCATGATTTCTTCAAATTAAGTGTGGATGTTGTGAGCATGCGGCTTTGGATTGACCGCTCAATTCGATCATCTACAACCGTCCAAATGTACCGTAAACAACAGTTAGCAATAAAACACGAAAGTGTCTTTGATCACTTCGTTGAATTGAGGTACACGACCCACGTTCCCGTTGATCAAGACAAGTCTTCGCTCGTGATCGGTAGGATTCCTAAGAATCTCCTTGACGGGGTTTCGCATTGTTCTAGTTGTTTTCAAACCGGAACGTCTCAAAGAAGACAACACGGAGTGAGTGAACCAAATAATTGAGATTCACCGATTGATGAAAAATGATTTGAAAAACAATCGCGTATTGCTTAGAAGAAAGAGTTTTGCAATACGACGAAGGTTTTATGAGAAAGATCAATTTTCAATCATAAATACTTTTATATTTGAAAAGAGTACACATTCGATGTGCTAGATAAAAGAAGAGATTCGCACATCGAGCGGTTTTCAAAAGTATTTTTCAATCGAGATACTTTTGAGTTTGAAAACATATATACACATTCGATGTGCTAGAGAAAGAAGATTTGCACATCGAACGGTTTTCCAAAAGTATTCGTCAATTCCATTCCTAGACCAAGGTTGATTCAAGATTGAATCTCCCATCGCTTCTATCCGCTTGTCACAAGCTTGATCTTACGAGAAGATCTCACATGTCACCCACCAAGAGCTTGTTTGATGTTGGCTCTAGAAAGATTTCCATCTTCATTGTGAATATTTTACATATCACTCGGATGTTCGCAATACCACAAGGATAATGCGTAGGACTCTTAATATATTCTTACTTTTCACATTGTGTGAAACAAAGAAGTCTTCATTAATTACGTGTCCTAATGAGATATTGTGGATGATCTATTGGCTCTAGACTCAATAGTGCACATTTGGTTCCTTTGTCGGAGACTAGGAGAGGTCTCCTTCTTCAATATCAACAATCTCTAAGAGAAAGTCGATAGATTATGTCGGTTCCCGTGAGAATGAAACAAGCCCTTTAAGAGGAACTTGAGTGGCTTGGGAAGTTTAGTGCAATGCGTCCACTGGGTCCATGACGTCTTGTCTTCAATACCGATGTTACCTTAGTAACAACCAAGTAGCATATGTATTGAACCCGGTTTACCCTAAGGTTGAATTGATGGAGGGCTATTTCTTTTCACCCTTTTCACATTCATTTCTTTTCATTCTTCAACCCTTCAAGCTTACCGAGACTTCATAACTAGAACCTTGTTGGTTTTGTTCTAGTAGTAGCTACGTCTCATCCGCACTCTTCCCATATTCTCATTTTCTCCTTTTTCAATATTCCTAAGGACTCTACAATATCTAGTGGATTGTCCTCGGAAGATCCCTCCGGTTCTCGTGGATCGTGGAACAAATACCTAACCTCACCATCCTTATAACTCCATACATAAAGTAAAATGGTCGGCCTTTTGGTACAGTTCATTCTTCCATGAAACCAATTGAAAAATCATTTGGAAAAACAATCAAGGTACTTGTGATACGAGATTAAAGCATTTTGTACCTTAATAGTTTTGATCATTTAGAAAACCTCCCCCTCAACATGTGCATATGATTTAGAAATTGTTTAGCACACGGAGGCAAGAGGACTTTGAAATATTTTATTTGATCACAATTTTCATACGAAAAAGCCATTTGATTTTCATGGTAAAATTCTCCCCCTCAATATGTGCATAGGATATTTGAAATCATTTTATCACATAGAGGCAAGAGTTCTTTGAAGCACATCCACGATTGCATAGCCATACAAGAAACCATTTAGAAACTCAATCAAGGTACTTTATGAATCACTTTAAAAGCTTTGCACCTCGAGAGTTTATTTGCTCCCCTCAATATGTACTTCAAGATTCGAAAGCGTTTGGCACATATGAGCGCACAGGCACAATTAAATCAAAACAATCACCTTTATCAAATTTCATTATTAAATCACCAATTCTCCCCGATCAAAATATCAAACCCTTTGAGATTTTGGATCCCAAGTGATTTAATAAGGTTTATAAAACATGGGAGAAAATGTGCTGGTTTAAAACTCATCTAGTTTTTGGATAAATGCTCCCCCTCAACATGTGCATTATGTATATTGAAATTGTTTGGCACATGGAGGCAGGAGTGCCTTTGAAGGACTAAAACCAACTCCATTAAAACATATTTGAGATTTAAATCACGATCTCTCACCCGATCAAAGATTTCAAACCATTTTGAGATTTGTGATCCCAAAAGATTTAAATAATTTAGAAAATTTTGGGGAAAGACGTGGCAAGATTTGTTTTTAAAAAATGACAGATAAGGAACAGTTTTTCGACATTAAAGATTGTTAGTGTCAGGTATGATAGTTTTAAGAGACCTTTTAAGTAAAGTAAAACAATTTCACAATCAAACAAGAACAGAAAAATTTCATTTTGACAGATCTTTGAGTTTTAAAGAAAAGCATACCATGACATAACATTAAATCTTTAGATCACCACATTTTAACGTACAAACCAGAACATTTATGAAGAAATATTGTTTGAAAATATTATATTTTAAATCACTCTCCCCCTCAATCGATGACCGAAGTCGATAATTGAGTGACATAGGTTTTGATAAAAGAAGTCCGTGATTTTCAAAATTTAGTCCAATTTATTTTGAAAACAATATTTTCCATTTTCAAAACAATATTATTCAAAGTTTTAGAAAATGGTATCATCACTATTATCTCTGCACAAAGATACGTTAGGTGGATGAGAAGCTTCGCTTTTGTTGTTGTAGGGTTTGGAAGAAAAACCATCTGCGATGCAATGAGACTTCTTTTACGTTGCATTTTAATGCCAACTAAGGTCAAATTAAGCTCCGTTTCTTCAATCACTTAGAAGAAAACCATCTGCGATGCAATGAGACCTCTTCGTTGCATTTATGCCAACTCTCCATAGAAGTCCAATTAAGCTCCGTTTCTTCATTTGTCAACCCAAGATATAGTTATTCTTTCCTTTCGGCATCCAATCATCTTCAATTGTGGGATCCGGATCGGGAACATTCTTTTATACCAATATACCTGCATACGTTAGTGAACACACATACAAATATATGGTGGTCGACATCACCCAAACAACAAGACTAATAAAAGTCAATGCAACATATCAATCAGATCATATAAATGTATGGGAATAATGTGTTCATCAAACTCTAATCATCTAAACCTAACAATCATATCCTAGGCACCTAGTCCTTCAACTTAGGTTAACATCATTTTTTAAATAACCATATAGGATAATTAAGAAAGCCCGTTAGATTATATAGATTTGAAAACATTATCCCCCTCAATCAATGACTCAATTTTTGAAAAGTTTGAAAGCGCTGAAGTCATTGATCGAGTTTTCAATTTTAACGAAAATTCTAAGACTGATTGATTTACAAGCAACTCATTTACCACCATTTTAGAAACAACAAATATTTTTGAATAATTTTAGGCGAAAAAAACATTTGTGTAGGAGCAATGATCCTTCGACATACTTTCCTCATATTGTTTTTAGGATAAGTGCACGAATTTTGTGAAAATCGTTTAAGCGTAGCACTTTCCTTATTTGAAAGACGGGTTGATATCTGAAATAATAGCAAGCCATGGTTTAAGCACGGGTTACAGTCTGAAGTAACTGCAAGCCATTTGATTTGTGACATGTTTTGAAAAGAAATATTTACACCTCCTGCTCGAACTTCGTCTATGGTCCCGTGCCATTATTGAATGACATTTCTAAGACCGGAGATGTTATCGATACCAGAAGACATGTCTTGAGAAAAACAAATTTTTGGTATTTTTAAATTTTCTGATTTTTATGGGTTTTTGAAGGTTTTATATTTTTCTATTTTATTTTTCTTGGTTTTATATTTTGTATTTTGTTTTTCGGATAAATATATACAAAGATAGAGTAGATGATATAGTTTAAGTTTCCTTCTTTGAAAACGGGTTGCTATCTCAAATAATAGCAAGCCATGGTTTAAGCACGGGTTCTGATCAAGTAATCGCAAGCCATTTGATTTGTGACATGTTTTGAAAAGAAATATTTACACCTCTGCTCGAACTTCGCCTATGGTCCCGTGCCATTATTGAATGACATTTCTAAGACCGGAGATGTTATCGATACGAAGACATGTCTTGAGAAAACAAATTTTGGTATTTTTAAATTTTCGATTTTTATGGGTTTTGAAGGTTTTATATTTTTCTATTTTCTTTTCTTGGTTTTATATTTTTGTATTTTGTTTTTCGATAAATATATACAAAGATAGAGTAGATGATATAGTTTAAGAAAGATGATGATACGATGCAGAGATAAGGATATCGAATGACCCGTTGTAGAAGATAAGTCATCATCTCTTTAAACATTCACCACCAAAGCTTCCAAGGGCTCTTGAATTGAAAGAAATTGAACCATCCGAAGTGAGACTCGGTAGCTTCCCCAAACCGAAGATTCATTAGGTGAGCGATTCAAGCTTTCTTTCAAGCTTGCCTTAGCCAGGTGCACAGAGAAGCACACCATTATCATAAATCCCGCTGCTCCTTTTAAGAACGATAATCGACATCCTCCGTTCGGGGTTATATCATCATGACGAACAACATCAACGTATCATCTCACGAATAAATAATCTTCTCAAATTTCTTTTTCACTGAATTCTGAAGCGATCCATTCCAAAAGGTGTCTAGAGAACAATTCCCCCAAGTAGTTGAATTGATGCAGTCAGCCTCTTTGTATAATGCTCAAGAACTCTCCCAAATACACATCATGAGGGGAATGAAAACACCTCCCATGTTCACATTTTTCTTCCCGATGATCGTGTATGAAGCTCAAGAACCAAGTACACCAATATCCAAGAGCTCTCCGAATACACATCATGAGGGAATGAAAACACCTTCCCATGTTCACATTTTTCTTCCTCGATGATCGTGTATGAAGCTCAAGTATCCAAGTATACCAATACACAAGGAATGAATAATCGAAAACATTGAAGAAGCTGGCCAAGTCATCGATTATCTCTGCGGATGACAATCTCTGCGGATGTCAACTCGGAATAAGTGATTATATCTCGAATCACCGATTAAGCACTCAAGTGAAACAATTGAGCATCCCCAATGTACACAACCTCTCCCCCGATCATTGCGATACCATCGAAATCACCACACACTAGTGTACCTCTTTTATCTTTAGAAACTTTTTCTAACATCACTTCCCCCACGTAGATGAAATACTAACACTAAACGCCTTGATGAGTAAAACCTTTAGTTTCTCTGCGGTCATGACATTTGTTTTCTCGAGATATCTTCAATCACTTAGAAGAATTAAGTTCATAAAGTTTACTCGTCATGAGTCAAACCTTGAGTTTCTCTGCGGTAATAACATTTGTCTTCCGGGTATCTTCAATTACTTAAGTATTAAGTTCATCAAGTTTACTCGTTTAGGTGTTTATCTCCTTACTCCTTTCGGGTTTTGACACTTGTAATCAACAACTCTTTGTAAGTCCGTATACTAGAAATATTTTGAGAAGAACATCATTAGCTCGGATGTATCTCGTGAGAGTCAACTTGTTTGAAGAATAACATGAGCAAGTCTAATTAGGATTTAATTTGGCATTTCAAACTCCCCAATTAGTGCTCTCCCTAAACCGACAACTGCTTGATAAATGCCTGAATAAGAAGAAGTATTTTGATAATCACATGCAAGTCTTCTTTTAGTCTTCTAATCATACAAGAGAAAATATAGAACCGATTGTAGACTCGACCTTCTTCTAGATTGTCCAATTGGGAATAGATAGTTAACATCTTCAACTCACACCAAAAAGCATCCCACCAAAAAGCATCCCAATTAACTTACATCTTGCAAATCCCTAACTAAAATCCTCCCAATCAAACAAGAACGAAAGATGTTCATTAAGGAAATCAACAATCAAAGCCGCAATGAGCACACAAGATGGTAACACTAAACTACCAATCACATCAAACAAGAACAGAGAGATTGTTCGAAATCATCATGTTGATGTATACGTGAAGCATTAACCGAAAGCACTTTGTCGATAAACTCATCAATCCGAGTGAAGATGTCAACCAACGGCTCTTAGAAGAGAGAAAACTCCATGTAAAGATGACCCGATACGATAAGAAGAGGCTCGGTTCTTACATGAGTTTAGAGTCGTATGACCATTAATTCTCAAATATCAATCAACAATGCAAAAAATTCACACTTCTTCCCCCCTCAAGAATTGCATACGGAGATGCCATTCTTGAGTAAATAAGTGAAATCATCCGAATGTTCTATTCACACTTCTCTCCGCAAAATCAAGACATGATGTCGCCATCTTCATTATAATTGAGCAAGTGGAATGAGAAAACAATCGCTGGTAGCCCTGCTCACTTGATGGTGAAGCGCATGGGAAAAGTATGAAGCATGTTGATGAGAATGGTCATTAGTGAGAAGATTTCTTCTTCGGAAGATAAAGTGCAATCAAGCGTACACTTTTCTTTTCTTTGAGGAATGAGGCATGAACTGTTGTGTTCATACGTCATAAGAAGATTTCTCTTCTTTTGAAGATAAAGTGCACTGAGACGTACACTTTTATTTTCTTTAGAGAACGAGGCATGAACTGTTGTGTTCATACGTCATAATCTCTCTTTTCGCTCTCTTAGCAAAACATGTAATCATCCCCATTATCATTCTCAGAGGCTCTTTGTCGTGACAACCGATGGAGAAAACCCAATATGATGAATTTGACCACAGTAAACTACCCCGAACTCGTGACTTAAACTTGCACATATGTAACAAAGAGCGGTGTCAGAATTCATGCCCATTTGAATCTCTAAGTACTCGATACTCTTCAACCAACCAACCATCGAGTATAAGACGATATCACCTCTTGAAAGTCCACAATTGAATGTGACCTCGAGCACTACAACGTAACTCCTTTAAGTGATAGTTATTTTGTGGTGGTAAGAGCCCAATTCCCCAAGTGGTAAAAGAAAAGGTAAAGTCACCCAACAATAACTAGATTTCCAAGTCTTCGTGTTTGTTAATACGCTCGAACAAGGATCTCAAGAATCTTCATCCAACCACCCCGATACCTTGGATACTAAGTACACTTGCCCCATGATATTTCACTTCAACCTCAAATAAATAATCTTGAATTAACGCCATTGTCACATCTTCTGAACTGCTCAAATCTAGCATTCTTTGACATTTAAATGAACTTTGATAATGGTTTCATCCCGACCATGGTTAAAAGCACATAACCCCGTAAAACCATGTAGTAACCAAACTGTCATGACAAAAATCCAAACACACATCCAATTCATGAAGTACACCCTTTTTTCCATTCTTCGAAACAGAAGCATAGCACCAGCATCAGATAAGACCTCGAAATACACTTTCCTTTCTCCAGGATAGTTTCATCAATACGGGATTTTACAATTCTATGGTTTAAATCGAGAAATAGTTTCTTTCGCGGGATTTTACAAAACCAAGAATAAACCGTAAGATAGATCCGAAAATGCACTTTACAATTTCCAGTATGTTTCCATTAACACGGGATTTTACAAGTCTATGATTTAAACCGAGAAATAGATTCTTTCGCGGGATTTTACAAAATCAAGACAAAACCATAAACAATGTCAGCTTGAACTTGTTATGACAATTTTGGTTTCAGTGAATATCTGTTTTAGGGGAACATGCAGCGGTTCATCAGTGGTTTATTTTCCAACATCAACATTATCATCAACCATCCAATAAACACCTTGGTAAACACATCATTCACGCATTCTGTCAGCTAACGTTGTGACCTCCTGGTGAAGTAAACCCGATATGCCAAACTTTGATCATGAAGTGAAATTCCCCAGATTTGTTACTTAAACTTGTACTAATCCTTGTGAAAAAGAAACTGTGTACCCGATGTACAAAACCTCTTGACACTCTCAACTGAGTGAGACACCGAAGTGATAACTACGTTGTAGGTTAAGTGAGAAAGAATCACAAACGTAACTAAATAGCCAAGTCTTTATCACCCTCTAATTAATGCCCAAACAAGTCATCTTCGCAGAAGGGTAGAAAGAAAGAAGACGAAATAAGTAAATGTGCCCGGAAAACCTCACTTCAAATTCAAATAAGAAATACCGTTCAAACAACCCCGTAGTCAACATTTTCCAATAAACACTTCAAGCCATGAAATAATATTCTTCGTGAAGACGATAAGCCAAAGTGCCAAGCCGCATAACACAACGAATCTCATCATCGATCTCATTATCACAAATCGCATCATCAAGTAACAACTCGTTGTCCATATCCAAGAATAGAAATCAACCAATTCAAATAATCAAGTTTATCTTGACCGGTTCAAAACCATACCCAATCAACGTGACATTTTACCCTATTCAAGACAAATTGGCAATCAAAATCCACGTCCATGGTTCATATTTTGAGTGGGCCCAATCTAATCATTATGCATGACCAGACTAATAACAATACAAGGCTCGAATATATTCCAAGTTATCTTCCAATATCAACACCAGTCTAATATCAACTCACATTCGAAACACAAATTATCCCGTTAAAGCCCATAGTCAATTAACACCCGATTCAAACAACCATTATATTCAAATTTCATAAGTCTCATAAATCTTGTATAGTCAAACCTGATCCATAAATACACATTCAAAACCAATGTTATCCCAAAACCAATGTTCCCACGTTCACATTAGCCTAAGTCTCAAGTTAGTCCAACTGATCCAACATGATACACCTCATGGCCCACATTCGAAATAAATTACAGCCCATCAAAACAAATACTAAACCCTAATATTTAGGGGAGTATAAAAGTGTACACATCTTACATCACAGGTTTTTCACAAACCCTAAAATTACTCCACACAAAAAAAACGCCCCCATCCTCTCAATCACAACCTCGAATCTCATCTCAAATCAAAACAAGCCCTAACAAATCACCTATGGAACGTTTAACTTCGAATACAAGTGATAATCAAACGTGAAATTATCACACCATAAATACCATCGATCTCAAACCCAACTGATTAAATCCTTGAAACGTCCCTTTTTTTTCATTGTGGTTCATAAGAACCTTGCCACAGGGTTGGCACGAGGTCTACAAAGCTACAAGGATGGCTAAGAGGCGAGACAAATGATTCACAATAGTACCACAGGTAGGTATAAGTCTTTTAGATTAGTAATTTTTGATGACCTGAAACGAGTAACAAGATTGAGAGAATAACAAAAAGTGTTATTACTCCAATATTGTAGATTCGAATATTTAAGAGATGCGAACAAATGGTAGATCTGTGATGTTTAAGTGGTTTCAAATGTTTATTCTTTGTTACCCACACAAGATCTTGAGATTTACCGTTTTTAATTATGTTAATCGAACTATACGAGAAGATGCAAAGGCAACAGGCAATGATTTAGTCTTTTACTCGTATACTTCGGATAATATCATGTGAGTGTGGATCGATGATGGATAGATATTCGTGTTTAATGACCTGTGAGTCATAATAAATCTTTAAGTCACACGAATTAACCTGAGATCAATCAATTTACTCTTTGTATATGGATCTGTGATGTAATTCATTTCGTGTATATCATCTTCGAATATGTGAAGTTCTTGTTACGCACGAAAAATGAAAATAAACTGAGATCTATGAGTGTAGATGTAGATAAATTTGGGACAAGGTTTTGATTGTGTCGAGATATTGGACTTTTTCCTGCTCGTTTTGAAAAAAATGGACCGATGATGGTTGTAGACTTAAGGTCTTGTTGTTTTAGGATATGGTTAATGTGGTCGTGGTCATCTCTTACTTCATCCTTTCTGTTGTGTCAAGTCGCTACCAATTTTACCTTAAGCAAGTCGCTAGTTTACGAGTCAAGTTGCTAGACACGAGTCAAGTCGCTAGCTACATGTCAAGTCGCTAGCTAAGTTTTCAAAACAATTCGTTACTTGATAAATATCAAGTCGCTACCAAAATCGAATAGCAAGTCGCTAGGTCCATTTCTTGACATAAGTCGCCATTTCAGATTAAGACACTAAGTTGCTAACTTGTTGAGTAACAAGTCGCTACGACAAGTTAAATAACAAATCGCTAGGTTATTTTGTGTCAAGTCGCTAGGAAGCATGCATTAAGACATTTGACTTTTCCGATGAGTTTTCCGGCCAAAATCCGACCATATATCCGACTATGTTCATACTTACCCAGAAAAACTCATCTTTTTGACAAGTTTGACCATGAATATGACTGTTTGACCACAAGTTAATGGTACAAAAAGACATATGAATGAATGTCATAAAAGTCAGTTTAGACATACAACTTGACATAAAAGCAGATTTTAGAATATCAGGACCTTTTGAATAGTGAGACTTTTGACACAACAGAATCAGTTATAACATAACAACTGTATTCACAAGAAGTAAGCAAAAACATTATTCCGACCACTAACATGATGTAAAAGCAGTTTTAACAATAACCAAAAACCAACATAACCATGATACTAAACCACATAAATCAACACAACACAACAAACCTTGGCTCTGGTACCAATTGTAGGATCAATATATTATTTTGTTGATGATTCGGGTGGTCTTGGATGATCAAAATACATGTTTGCCATAGTTAGAGAGTTAGAGAGAAAGGGAGTTTCTTGGTAGAGACTTGGTTCAACAAATGTAAAAGGTTAGATTAAAGAAAAGCTCCACCCCTTCCATGGATGGAAGGGGTATTTATACTTACAGACTACACGACCTCCTATCGGCATGTGGATCAGGTATACAGTGGGTAAAGACCCGTCCTTCCTCCACGGTGTTACACTACCCTAAACTACGCTACAAACTAACAAATTAACTACTAAATAACGTAACAAACTACAAATCTACGAGCTAACATATGCTGGACTATAATTGGGGTGACCGACACTTTAACATGGAATTTCCAATTCCTAACACTTTGTCTAAACCAGGTTTAGTAGCTACCTCTACATTCCTTTTTGTCCAATTCTCTTGCTTATTGTAGTTATGTTTCAGACCATTCATTCTCTTATTGTAACCTGAGTTTCTAGTCTGACCACCAACCCCATTTTGATCAAGACTACTATTCTTATTATTATAGTTCTCATTCCTCCCTTTTTTGTAATTCACCTGTTTAAAGCCATCATTACTCATGTCCTGTTTCTGTCCTTGATTTTCTACAACACTTTCCTTTGGTACCATACTACACTTATCCACTTCATGCCCAAAAACACAGCAATGACTACATCTAGAAGGTTTCCAATCATATTCAACTTGAACATACTTAATCGTACTAGTGCATGCCATTTTACTCTGATAAGCAATTTCAATAACATCTTTGAATTGCTTTTCAGCATTAAGCTCAACTAGAACCCTAGCAAATCCAAGCCTACCAACACCAGTCTTACAAACTTTAGTTGTAACCTCATCCATTATTATAGGCTTACCCAAACAACTTGCAATTGAACTAATTCCTTTAACACTCCAAGCTTCTAAGGGTAAGTTTCTCAATTTAACCCAAACACGAAGCTTCTTAGGTTTAGTTTTATCCAAACAAACATCTATACTCCACCTCTGCACAAATAATGGCTTGTTATTAACCATCCAAGGACCATTACTTATTACTTGCAATATACCCTGTTCATCTTGGAATTTAAAGAAGAAAATCCCCTTATCATTAACAGTCATGTCTACTAGGCCATACTTACTCCACATTTTCCTTAGGTGGTATCTAGCCTCATTGAAATTAACCACACACCCTAGAAATTGTCCATATACAGTCATTTGCCACTTAGCACTTCCTAATTCAATAATCTCCTCATCAAACACAGCAATTTCAACCCCACTTTCATTAACCTCAGTTTGTACCATTTGCAAAGTGTTATCCAAGGATTTAGCAGTAAGTAAATCAGCAAGAGTGCTCTTCTTAATCACATTATCATTATCACTTTTCTTATCATCCAATTTCACATTCACTAACTCATCACTAACATCAACATTTTTACTAGCACTAACACTATCTTGTCTTTCACTAGCATTCAAAACAGCATCATTAGTATTACTACTAACACCTTTATCATTAGAATCTTAGAAAGATACCATTACCCTTTTTTTTTTACTTCCCTCCTTCTCTCTCATAACTAACTTTCCGAAAATCTAGCATATCAAGATTGGCTTTAATGAATACAAGGGGTATGTATTTATACACATCTAAACTTGGTGACCAAGCAAACCTCCCTTGGGCTTTTTGGAGACCCACGACCGGCCACCTAGAACCCAAAGGGGTTCTAGGTCCTTCTCGTCTACTATTTTCATCTTTAGTCATTTAATGTTACATTTAACAACCGTTAGTCCAAACTCGTTAAATATTAACATTCGTTAAGTGTTTATTTTGTGACTAAATAATTAATAATAACATTTATATATTAATTATTCTAAACATCAATTTTCATACGTAATGTGTGCAATCCCGAAGTCTCGAGTTCGAATCTGGTCATACGTATATTAATTTATATCCATAACCTTTCAGCTCCCACTTGGATATATCTTAATATAGTAATGACATTGGTTTAGTCTAGCTTAACACGCTAATGCCCCCAGATTTGAACCGAGTGTGGTTTCCATGGAAAAACCATTTTTAATGATTCATCATTATACTTATCCTTTTACTTCTAATACCATTAACTGTGAATATGGATCAAGTCATTTCACAAGTTAATATTTTTGTTTCTCGTTATATCTGATTGAACAAGATTACCAAATCATCTGAACGTATTCCAGATAGATCTTGGGTAAGGCCTTACAAACATCTTGTCAATCTTACGAGGGGCCCAAACAATATTATGCTTTGAAACAAATTCAAATGAGAAAATTCTCTTGACTACAAGACATAACTCATGAACTTTGCAACACTATTGAAAATAGCCCTTATAACAACCTTTTACGGATAGCGTTAGACTATTTCACACAAATGTGCTACATTCATAACAGTTATTTGGTATCTCAAGTCTGACGATAAATATCCATGATTTACTTAATGACAAGGATCCATAAAGTACAATCATGTTAAGGTGGGATCTGTCCTATATTCAATTCATTGAATATCATGTGAATCTGGCATGTCTCACGCATCAATATACTTAAAGTATATTCTACCAAAACTCAGATTTGTCTTAATTCAATGACATTCCCACATCATTTATCGACAACGGACTTTTAGAATAACATAAGTTATTCACGGATTAAACATGCAAATATAGGATATAATATTTAGAAAATGAAAAATAAACATAACGAATATTTTATTTCATTTAAATAATATTTGTTCAAAACATCCCTTATCCAAATACTAAATAGATCAATGCATGATAATACTTGTTAGTGAATTATGCCTCAAGTAATGACGATCATACTTGCTGACAAGTCATAATTTCAACTAACTTTGATCTATCGGAATTTCGAGAATACTTATTTCAAGAATTCAGCTAGTGAAGTTCTTGTATGTGCGCATTTAAAATATATTGATATTTCCACATAATATTTCATAAAGTGTGTGACATCCTCAACCACCAATTTATGACAATCAATGATTAACAATATCCAACACGTCAAGCTTACTCACACAAGCTAGCCACTTGTGAATGACTAACCGTAAGAAACTTAAAACGGTTAAGACACTGATTTGTAGATAATGAAGGCTTAAGGGTATGTGTGTGGATAAAACCTCAATATCGATATCAAAAATAATCACGAAGATTGATTCAAATTCCTTTAGGAAAAAGAAATCAAATCCCCGTGTGTGATCGTGTAAACGGATTAGACAACCCGAATCGTTTCCCAACGAGGCGTGAATTGCCAACGTCGTTTTTGGTTTGGAATTTAATGCTCGATGTTTTGGATTAATGATTTTGATTTTATTAACTACGAGAATAGGGAAAGTAATAAAGGGAATCTATTCTACGGGAAATCCTAATGCAAATTAACTAAAACGTAATTAATAAAACGTAATTAAAATGCAACTACGTCTAAATTATATCCTAAAAATGCCTAAAATTACTTTTACTCTAGAAATGTAATTTGAAAACTATTTTAGAATTAAAACTATTTTTTTTTTTGGATTTTTCTGGATTTTATTAAAATTAAAAACTAACTTTTAACTATTTAAACTAAATTAAAATACTAAAAATTATGAAATTTAAAGAGAAAAATGTGAAACTATTTTTATAAAATCTAAAATATCATAAGAGACTCTTCAAAACTATTTTTTTATTTTTTTGATTAATTTCCTTATTTTTTTACTAATTTAAAACTATTTAAATCTAATTTAAATTGTGAAAAATACCAAATAAAAGGAAAAAAATAGGGAAAAATCTTTTTTATGCTTTTTATATATTTCTTAAACTGAGAAAATTGAAAAATTATTTTTTGGAACTTTTTCTCAATTATTTGCAATAAAAACTATTTAAAAATGACTAAAAACTGATTTTAATCAAGAAAAATAGCAAACAATGACCAAAAATTATGAAAAACTCAGGAAAATTCTAAAATGATAATCTAAATCTAAGAAAAATAAGAAATATGGTGCTTATGTGTGAAATATTAAGGCTGTAGTACAACTGATATTAAAATAAGCTAGGGAAAATAAGCTAAACAATGAATTAAGCTACCAAATAGTGACTGAAGCTAATGTGTACTAAAATAAGCTAATTGCAGCTAATTACACCTACTCCTAACAAGTCACAAGCTCTACTATATGATCTATGCAAGCCGCCTACTATAACCATAAGCGCTTTAACCCTCATTGTTGAGCATAAGCACAAGCTTATGAGAGGAGCTTGTGTAAAACCAATAATGCGCCTTTAAAGAACACATGGCAAGCTACAACTAAGCCAAGTTACAGTGCTCTAACTACTTGAAATGAGCACCGCACAAGATGCAAGAAAATGCACGATTCACACTCGCTTTTGTGAGTGTGAGCAGGCAATTTAACTTATTGAGCAACCGATTTGGAGATCTAAAGACTTTATCGATTTGACAAAATGCGCTTATCACAACTAGACCAATTGAAAATGTAATTTCCAAAGTATGAAACATCAAACTCGATTTGAATCATAGACAGAACCTCAAAGTTTGGTGAAAAACTGTTTTGACACTTGTTGACTTTTGATGATAGATTTATAATTTTGACTTAAATGAATTTTGATCCAATTTAGTAAACTGAATATGATATTTTAAGCTCAAACAAAGTTACAAAAAGCTTCTCTAATGAATTATGAACTTAAAACAAGCTAATGCTATCTCAAAGTTTCAACAGATGAACAAATAGGAACTGATTTAGAGTGTTTTGACTATTTGATGAACAAATGCTACAAACTCAGTCCTAAATAACTATCAATCTCCTAAATAAGCATGAATCAACTACTTATATCTTATTAACTAACCTCTATCTCAGATCTATCAGCTAATCCAAACACTATATAACTACTGATTTGTGAACTAAAAAAACAGATTAAGACTAGATTATACTAAACTAGTATTAAACAAAGATCAATAAGTACTAATTATCACTAAACATCAGATTCAAACAACAGATTCAACAGTGAAATGTATAAAACAGATTTGAGAACTTACAAGTCTCCTAGCCACTATGGCTTGCAATTATGAAACAGTAACCTCTAACCTATTAAACCCCTATCCTACTTTAATTCCAGCTCAACTTTAACCAAAATCCAACTTCTGCATCATCTCAATCCAATCAAATACCGTGGATCGAAATGCTAAACAAAGCAATGTGCAGTTTGGACTTCAGTGGACTGATTATTTTGTGATTTGAATGTGAAAGAGAAATAAGCTCACAATAAGCTATTAAAAGCTTAAATGAACCTTATAGAAACAATAGCTAACTTTGGATCAATCCATAGAACAGCTTGATATGATTTTTTTATTTTTCAATGATTTTAACTGATTTTTTTGTATTTTTGAGTGTATGAAGAAATAAGCTAGAAACAAGTTTCCATTGATGAAATAAGCATTTAATCAAAGATAATAAGCAGATGTAAATCATAAAAAAACTTAAACAAAAACTTGATAATGAAAACTAAATTTTATTAAACTAAGATATTTGAGTACAAAATAGAATTACAAGAAAACTTAAAATATTAAAAATGGAAATTACAATTAGCTAAACTACTGAAACTAGAGAGAAGAAAAGATTAAAATATGATTCCAATGTGAACGAATAGAGTCCTATATATAGCTGATCATGAGGCCTTGGAAGGATCTAGAATTCCTCATTTGTGCTTCTTCTTAGCTCGTTTTCACCATTAGATCAAATCCCACGCATCCCACTTGATAACAACCCTTGGATTAGATCTTACACGCATCTTCGACCAATAGGAGAGCAGCATTTGAGAGATTGCACGCGGATCGATGACATGGCAGTACCCATGTGTCAGGAGTGTCAGGGGAAAGTACGAGAGTACCCTTAATTGTGGTTAATTTGACCAATTGACTTAGTGGGGTAATTAGGGTTCATAGGATTCCAGGATTGGGGTAAAATTTGGCGCGGGTTCATTTTTTATAATTGTTTGATGGTTTGACTGGGTAAATGGGTTGGGTTGACCGGGGTTATTAAACCGGGTTAAGTGGTTATCCGGGTTAGATAATAGGCGGGTATTGGGTGGTTTGGGTTTTTGGACTGGATCCGGGTTTAGCTTTGTTAGGCCGAGAGGTGTTTAATGGATTTTGGGCTTTGGATTATATATAAACCCGAGTTAACTTTAAGGGACCAAAAGTGTATTTTCTGCTTTCCAAGGGACTAAAGGTGTAAATCTGAAAATGCTCATAAGGGACCATTGTTGTCATTCTTCAAATAATCCAAGGGTTGATTCTGCAATTTCTGAAACTTCAGGGATCAATTCTGCCAAATACTGAAAGTGCAGGGACTAATCTTGACATTTCTTCAAACTTGACTGAAACTTCAAAAATCATCCTTAGAGAATAAAATCTTCCAAAATGCAAAATCCCGACCTTCCGGCTCAGCTCAAACTCTCTTGATCTCTCGTGCTCGGATTTACATCGATTTGGTTCCTTTTGTGTGTTTTACATATCCGCACCTGACAAGCACAAACTCAAGAAAACCACAGATATTAGCAATAAACGGCTTTTCCTTGGTTGTTTTGGGTCGTTTACTATCGAAAGATATGTGTTTAAGCACATATCAAAATACCCCAGACGAGACTATTGTCGTGTCCTCATGCAATGCAATCAACTCACGCTTCTAAAACCAAGGATTTCAATCTCTTTCTACTAAACCTATGAAGAAACTTAAATTGGTATGTCCAAACCGTCAAGTTATCTCACACAAGCTAGCCACTTGTGAATGACTAACCCAGAAGAAACTTAAAACAGTTCGTATTAAACCAATAATAAGAAAGAAGTAGCAAGATTCTTCAAAAGAGATTAAGAAACCCCTAATTCTAAAACGCCTGGTTACCTTTTAATTCACATGTAGATATTACAATTAAGCACATTCCGATTATGAATGACGGTTTGTTGAACTTTCATGTCGATCAATAACTCCAACATTTTCAAACGACATGTTAGGATCACGAGTAGAAAACACAACACACGGTGAAGTGACCATACGGATAGAATACATCGTTCACGATTTTTCACAAGTCCCAAACTAAGCGTAAAATCGAAATCATTGTTAAATACGACTCTAGATGCTAACACTACCCATGGAAGTTACTTATGTAATTACCTTTTGCTCCCACTTTCCTATTTTCCTCTAGATTTTTTTTATTTTTGAGAAATGAATTTCTTCAAATTCTCGTTTCGATAACTTTTATTCGATAAAGATACAAAGCTAAGTCGATAATTAGTTATCCGCCTTCTCTCAAGAACCATTGTCGCAAAATGAGGTCCACATCAAGGAATTTTTATTCACTTATACTTTTGATTTTTTTCAACATTTTTCAACAATAATAATTTTTTTTTTTTTTTTTTTTTTTTTTATATATATTTTGCACTTATACCTTAACTTATATGAGCTATGAACCACGGAGCTTCACGGGTAATTCCAAGACTATAGGCTTCATGAAATGAGGATCTCACGGCTAGGCTAAGACCTCATTCAATCCCCTAAAGATCCAAGGGTCCGATCTCGACACATGAAATTCACAACTTTACTTATTACTTTTCACTTATTACTCGATTACTTTATTTATTACGGATCCTTGATGTGTACCCAATTTTTAAAACAAAGATTCTTTAAGAAGATAAAGAACTAACTATCGCCAAAGACTCGACATCTCTAATTATTTAGACAGATATGGGGTGAAACAATTTTGTGGGAACAAAACCATAAGTACCTTCGATGAGCTCTAAAGAGAACCAACTACTCCACGCTTAGCATCTAAACTCATAAGTAACTCTATCATTTCTCGATCTCTCAAATTTAAAATCCCAAATAATGAGATCCGCAGATGCTTAGCCGATAATTTTAGATTATCTATGGTTAAGGGAACAAGCTAGGGCTCAACACGCCCGGTCAAGTCGAATTCTATTCCTACTCTCACCAAATGGAAAGTCAACAAGGTGTCAAAACATATATTAACTTAGCAAATGCTTCGTCTAATGAAATCAAGTTATGCATATTTAAAGTCACTGAAACTTGCAAATTCTTGGCCTTGTGAGCCGAATTAGCATTTTATAGCTTCTTGTCTAAGAGACTAGCAAAACTTTTCAATTAAAAGACTTAACAAAAGCTTACAAAATTTTTAAATTTTCACATTTTGCACAATATTTCATTTTCTAAGGAAAAGCGGGTTGAGAGAAACACAACAAAAACAAGCAAGTGCGGTCAAATCAAATCGAAGATTACCCTACCCCAGACTAGAACGAAACATTGTCCTAAATGTTTAAAGAAAGGGTATCACGAAAATCTAAAAGCCGTTTATTAAGTATGCTAGAAGATAAACGTTAGTCGATAAGATTAGGATATCGGATTTCCATCAGCATCGATCATGAAACTCGAAATGGAGAAAATGACAAACTCGAGCACGAGAGTCTTCATATCGGGAACATCCTACACAACATCACAAACAACCAAACACGAGAAATCGAAGAAGGCACCTTCACGTCACTTATTAGAAAATAGAAAGAAGAAAGAGATAAGCATGGGGTGCCTCCCACGAAGCTCCATCGTTTTTGGTCACCGAGTCGCTAGCCCCGACTCGTCCCCAATTCATTTGTCCTTGGGAAGAAAGTGGTAGAGATACCGGGGTCAAAAAGCGGTGTCCTCATTCCGAAGGAATGAGGCCGGTGGGTTGGGTGAGAAAGAAAGTTTGGGCTTAAGCACATAAGGTATATCATGAAAGAATGATCCATCATCCGGTGGTTTTGCGGGTGGACGAAGAGATGATGGATCAAAATGAGAATACTCCAAAGAAGTCGGGAGTACATGGTAGAGGATAAGAGGTGAAAGCTCAATCAAGGTATCCATCGAGGATCCTTATCTCGAACAATGTTTCTAACAAAGAACTCATCAATGCATATCCCGGTTGAAAATCTTGTCTTCACATGTGGGTTCAACGGGATAAGTGATGGTGGACTTATCGAAGAAGGGAGTCAAGTAATCCATCACATAACAACACATCCCCTCGTGGTTATTATCATCGGCATCCTCAATACCCGGTGGTATCAAGTCATCAATGGGTAAGTCGATTTCTTCCATATCGTAATCACTTGGCGGCTTATCAAGGATATCTTCTTCAATCATTTCAAAATCAATCTCCATAATATCCTCGATGTCGGTTCATTACTTTCTTCATCTTGCATAACATCACATGACGGGAGAAAGGTCGGAACACGAGAGATGGGACAAGTGGTGTGCTCGAGAGCTAGCAATGTCCACCACTTCCGTTATGGTCTCGAATCGGACTCAAAATCTTTGTCGAAAAGAGGATTAACTTCACAAAAGGTGTAGTCATCATCGAACTTGAAAACCGGATTTGAGAAAATCCGGAAGTAACCTCGGAGATGTCAAGAGAATCACATAAAAGCGAATCACAATCACCGCGATACATCCTCGGAATCGGAGAACATCTCATCATGATCATTCGAAATATCAAGAGAAGGCTCATCACAAATATCATCTACAACCTCGGACTCTCTTGGGATTGGGATAAGGACCTCAGCATTAGATGATTCCGTTTCTGGAATAGTACTAAGATGCTCATCCCCCATTATGAGAGAGTCCATGGGTTCAACAATGTTTGAAGAAATAGAATCATCGACCTCTTCCAATACGATATCACTTCTCTCATCCGGCGTGAGAGAAAGGGAAGAGTCGGAAATGAAAGGTTTAGAAACGGGAGTGGGATTGCCACTCGGAGGAGTATAATCGTCATCGTAATCGTAATCGTAAACGAAAGGTCTCGGTAACTAATTTTAGCGGCTTGCTCTTCAAACGAGTAATTCACCATAAGTTTTTGAGGAGGATCTTCTTTTCCGGGTAATTTTATCAAGAAGATTCTTAAGATCAATCATTGCTTCCGAAATTTTGGATTAGACATTAGTGAAGGTTGTGGTTGAACTTCTTGGTATTGTGGAGGTGGGTTATAAGGATAATCGTAATTGTTACAAGGAACTTGCTCGTAAACAATAGGGTTTTGCATTTGACAATCGGAATTAACGTGTGGACCTCCACAATACTCACAAGAGTATGATTCCGGCTCATGGTACAGAGGTTGGTTAGGAAAATCGGTTTTTTCGTTGTAAGGATTGTGGTGAAACTCGGTTCCTGATTTTCCATTGCTACAACCGGGACAATTCCCACCATATTCGGGTCCTCTGCACCATATACACAAGAGCTGATAAATTGAAGAATTATCCGGATAAGAGTTAGCGATTTCCACCATTTCCGTGATAGGCTCGGGAGTTACTTGGCTCGAAACATATTCCATTTCCTCACCGTAGAAGGAGTAGGAATCGAGGTTCTACAATTATGTCATTATAAAGAGCACTCTTTTGTTCTAGCCGTGCATAAAGACGGCGAGATCTGGATTTGGATTAATAAAATTATTGCATACATCACAAAATCCATTCCGACAATTATTTCCGCACCAATCACATATACATTTCAAACACCGAAATTGATTTTCTTCCATACGGCTTTGGCAATGAAGGCAACGACAATAAGAACATATCTCGGGTTGTGGTGGATGGTCAGAAAAACTTTTAAAGTCATCGAGAGATTGTTTGTCGGCTAAATCGCACCAATAGCAAGATTTTTTAGAACCAGGTTGTCCACATCTCTCACATACACATTCTGGATTAAGACAACGATACTGTTTCTCTTCCATACGGCCTTTGCAATGAAAACAATGATGATAATTGATCGTATCCATGAGAATTAAACATATAGAGGGTAAAAGAAAAGAATTATCGGGTTAAGAGGATACAAGAAGAATATTTTTGGGTTTTTATATTTAAGAAAAGAAAAAAAAATATTTTTTTTAACCTTCACGTCAACCGGTGCTCGGTAGCTCTCAAAAGTATGCATAATGAGCGGGAACGAAGAGTGGATCGTTCTTGATCGCAATTTAATGTCAAGACTTTCCTTATACCCGTGTATAGGTTGTACCTTCAAGGTGAGCCGACATAACAGATTGACGTCCGGGTTTGTTTTGTTGGTTTTTAATTTTATGGTTTTGTAAACACTCTAGGAAGAATGTTTTGGTGTTTTAGATGTTTTTTTTTTTTTTTTTTTTTTTTTTTTTTTTTTCAAAAGATATATTTACAAAAAAATGACGGTAACTTCACGAATGAAGGATCTCGAGTCACTAATCGTCAAACCTCAAACGAAATTGTCGTGACACAACCTCCCCGTCAGCGGCGCCAAAATTTGATTAACAATATCCAACACGTCAAGCTTACTCACACAAGCTAGCCACTTGTGAATGACTAACCGTAAGAAACTTAAAACGGTTAAGACACTGATTTGTAGATAATGAAGGCTTAAGGGTATGTGTGTGGATAAACCTCAATATCGATATCAAAATAATCACGAAGATTGATTCAAATTCCTTTAGGAAAAGAAATCAAATCCCGTGTGTGATCGTGTATATCTGGTTAGACAACCCGAATCGCTTCCCAACGAGGCGTGAATTGCCAACGTCGTTTTTGGTTTGGAATTTAATGCTCGATGTTTTGGATTAATGATTTTGATTTTATTAACTACGGGAATGGGGAAAGTAATAAAAGGAATCTATTCTACGGGAAATCCTAATGCAAATTAACTAAAACGTAATTAATAAAACGTAATTAAAATGCAACTACGTCTAAATTATATCCTAAAAATGCCTAAAATTACTTTTACTCTAGAAATGTAATTTGAAAACTATTTTAGAATTAAAACTATTTTTTTTTTTGGATTTTTCTGGATTTTATTAAAATTAAAAACTAACTTTTAACTATTTAAACTAAATTAAAATACTAAAAATTATGAAATTTAAAGAGAAAATGTGAAACTATTTTATAAAATCTAAAATATCATAAGAGACTTTTCAAAACTATTTTTTTATTTTTCTGATTAATTTCCTTATTTTTTTACTAATTTAAAACTATTTAAATCTAATTTAAATTGTGAAAAATACCAAATAAAAGGAAAAAAATAGGGAAAAATCTTTTTTATGCTTTTTATATTTTTCTTAAAATGAGAAAATTGAAAAATTATTTTTTGGAACTTTTTCTCAATTATTTGCAATAAAAACTATTTAAAAATGACTAAAAACTGATTTTAATCAAGAAAAATAGCAAACAATGACCAAAAATTATGAAAAACTCAGAAAAATTCTAAAATGATAATCTAAATCTAAGAAAAATAAGAAATATGGTGCTTATGTGTGAAATATTAAAGGTCAGAGTACAACCGATATTAAAATAATTTGGGAAAATAAGCTAAACAATGAATTAAGCTACCAAATAGTGACTGAAGCTAATGTGTACTAAAATAAGCTAATTGCAGCTAATTACACCTACTCCTAACAAGTCACAAGCTCTACTATATGATCTATGCAAACTGTCTACTATAACCAATAAGCACTTTAACCCCTACTGTTTGAGCATAAGCACAAGCTTATGAGAGGAGCTTGTGTAAAAACCAATAATGCAGTCTTAAAGAACACCTGGCAAGCTACAACTAAGCCAAGTTACAGGCTCTAACTACTTGAAATGAGCACTGCACAAGATCTGCAAGTCTGCCTGATTCACACTCAGTTTTGCTGAGTGTGAACAGGGCAGATTTAGCTTATTTGAGCAACTGATTTGGAGATCTAAAAGACTTTATCAGATTTGACAAAAAGCAGTTATCACAACTAGACCAATTGAAAATGTAATTTCCAAAGTTTGAAACACTGAAACTCAGATTTGAATCATAGAGAGAACCTCAAAGTTTGGTGAAAATCTGTTTTGACACTTGTTGACTTTTGATGACAGATTTATAATTTTGACTTAAGTGAATTTTGATCCAATTTAGCAAACTGAATATGATATTTTAAGCTTAAACAAAGTTACAAAAAGCTTCTCTAATGAAATATGAACCTAAAACAAGCTAATGCTATCTCAAAGTTTCAACAGATGAACAAATTGGAACTGATTTAGAGTATTTTGACTATTTGATGAACAAATGCTACAAACTCAGTCCTAAATAACTATCAATCTCCTAAATAAGCATGAATCAACTACTTATATCTGATTAACTAACCTCTATCTCAGATCTATCAGCTAATCCAAACACTATATAACTACTGATTTGTGAACTAAAAAAACAGATTAAGACTAGATTATACTAAAATGGTATTAAACAAAGATCAATAAGTACTAATTATCACTAAACATCAGATTCAAACAACAGATTCAACAGTGAAATGTATAAAACAAATTTGAGAACTTACAAGTCTCCTAGCCACTATGGCTTGCAATTATGAAACAGTAACCTCTAACCTATTAAACCCCTATCCTACTTTAATTCCACCAACTTTAACCCAACCAACTTCATCATCTCAATCCAATCAAATACCAAATAGATCGAAATGCAGCTAAACAAAGAATGCAGCTTGGACTTGATGGACTGATTATTTTGTGATTTGAATGTGAAAGAGAAATAAGCTCACAATAAGCTATTAAAAGCTTAAATGAACCTTATAGAAACAATAGCTAACTTTGGATCAATCCATAGAACAGCTTTTATATGATTTTTTATTTTTCAATGATTTTATTTGATTTTTTTGTATTTTTGAGTTTTTGAAGAAATAAGCTAGAAACAAGTTTCCATTGATGAAATTAGCATTTAATCAAAGATAATAAGCAGATGTAAATCATAAAAACTTAAACAAAAACTTGATAATGAAAACTAAATTTTATTAAACTAAGATATTTGAGTACAAAATAAAATTACAAGAAAACTTAAAATATTAAAAATGGAAATTACAATTAGCTAAACTACTGAAACTAGAGAGAAGAAAAGATTAAAAGATGATTCCAATGTGAACGAATAGAGTCCTATATATAGCTGATCATGAGGCCTTGGAAGGATCTAGAATTCCTCATTTGTGCTTCTTCTTAGCTCGTTTTCACCATTAGATCAAATCCCACGCATCCCACTTGATAACAACCCTTGGATTAGATCTTACACGCATCTTCGACCAATAGGAGCAAAGATTTGAGAGATTGCAGCGGATCGATGACATGGCGCATCCATGTGTCGAGTGTCGTGAAAGTACGAGTACCTTAATTGTGGTTAATTTGACCAATTGACTTAGTGGGGTAATTAGGGTTCATAGGATTCGAGATTGGGGTAAAATTTGGCGCAGGTTCATTTTTTATAATTGTTTGATGGTTTGACTGGGTAAATGGGTTGGGTTGACCGGGGTTATTAAACCGGGTTGAGTGGTTATCCGGGTTAGATAATAGGCGGGTATTGGGTGGTTTGGGTTTTTGGACTGGATCCGGGTTTAGCTTTGTTGGGCCGAGAGGTGTTTAATGGATTTTGGGCTTTGGATTATATATAAACCCAAGTTAACTTTAAGGGACCAAAAGTGTATTTTCTGCTTTCCAAGGGACTAAAGGTGTAAATCTGAAAATGCTCATAAGGGACCATTGTTATCATTCTTCAAATAATCCAAGGGTTGATTCTGCAATTTCTGAAACTTGTGGATCAATTACATCAAATCTCGAAAGTGCAGAGGACTAATCTTGACATTTCTTCAAACTTGATGAAACTTCAAAATCATCCTAGAGAATAAAATCTTCCAAAATGCAAAATCCCGACCTTCCGCCCACCAAACTCTCTTGATCTCTCGTGCTCGGATTGCCTAATTTGGTTCCTTTTGTGTGTTTTACATATCCGTACTGCACAAGCACAAACTCAAGAAAACCACAGATATTAGCAATAAACGGCTTTTCCTTGGTTGTTTTGTGATAAGGTTTGATGGTGAAATACATCTGAATCTGGGTTTTTTTTGCATCGGTTTTGTGTGTGTGTGTTGGGATGTGGTGGGTTTTTGACTGATTATTTCAATCAGTGAGTAGTTTGGGTGATGTTTTTGCCATTCAGTCAATATCAAGTGTCTTTCTCCCCCTCAAAAATTGCTATTACAGTAGCAGTTTTTGAAGGTTCATACTTGATTTTTTGACAATGAAAAATGTTATCATAAGTCATGAACGGATCTGGATCATGAGAATAATCCACCGGCTCTGATACCACTTGTTGGTCCAAAAAATTGAGCAAATCTTGATAAAAGTGAAGAACAACTTCATTAATAATGATGAATAATAGTTACAAGATTACTCAATACCAACTAGACTACATGATAACATCCTCAACTTTTTTACGGGGATAATCTCAGTATATTATCCCCATTGAATGACAAATAAACTCTCATTGATCCAAGCTATGCTTGTGTTTCAATGAGAGGATGATCCTATCAACTAATAATATGTATTTTGTTTGTTTAGGAATGCATACCTATCTATTACAATTACAGACATATATATGAACAAAAGATACAAAGACTTGTGGTGGTAGGTGACATGTGGTCCCTCATGTGGTCCATCCGTATCTTCTACTTTTATAAAAGCACCAACCACTCTTTTGAATGAGTCATAACAATGTTCACACTTCTTTGGTAAAGTCTTGTACTTGTTTGACTTCTTCTCTTGGAAGTTACCACCCACATTTTTTCAGTCTGTATGTAGAGATAGCGTCTTGGGATCAACGAGACATTTGTCAAAATCTCGGTGTCACCGGTGTTGTTTGTAGCTCATATATTTTACTTATCGACACCGTATCGTTAGTAAAGAGCATCGAACAACACTCACCGATTTCTTTATCGAGGAGTCACTCACTATTTATTTAGTGAGTTAGGCTATTTTATTTTCAAATCTTGTTCGGTGTGATTGGGTCAATTTATTGGACCCAACAATGATGACATTAGCAAATCAAAGCCTTTGTCCGAGGGCACACGAATGATCCCAAAGACTTAGAGGAACCAAACAACCCGCTAATAGGGATATCACCTTCATCGACTACGCTAAAGGCACCGGGAAAACCCATCGGTGTCTCGGGGGTCTCGGGAGGACAAAGACTCGGAGGGAAAGGAACAACCGCGATATGAAACCCAAACCAATCGACTCTAGAGAGGCAGGAAACTCCACCAAGGTGTCGAGGGGTCAACGGGACAAAGACTCGGAGGATTAATACCACCACGATATGGAACCCATCACCAACCCCTTGTTTCTTGTTGTTGATGTTACCGGGATACTATTTTACAAGATGAACTTGCGACAAGTGATGATGATATTTTATCGAGAGGGAAGAAGTGGACACGAGGTTCAATCTGAACAAGGACCTCACCGATCCACGAGCATCTTGAATCACCATTCCGACTTGAAAAGATGACTCTCTTCCTCCACCGATGAATTCAAAAGATTTGACAATGTTCTTCCACTCACAGAGAGGCGCTTGTTCGGTGGATCACCAAAGCTTCAAGAAAGCCTTACTCCGGGTTAATCAAACATTGTGGGAACAACATACCGAGGTCGGTGTTATGCGATCTGAAGGTCGAGGTACAAGCCTTTGATGAAAACGTTCATGAGCACAAGGACTTGATGTATGACAATATTCACAGATCGGATGAAAATTTGGCTAAATTCTTGAGACACCTTGGTGTTGGCACAAAGGTAGATGAAATCGGGGAATCACAAAGAAGACCCAAAGCTTAACTCTAAAGTGCTTGGAGGCTACTGAGGCGCATTTGAAACAATCCTCCACCTCATTGAACCGATCGAAATGCTCAAATCGACAAATGTTCGTGGTCTACATTCTTTAGTTCACTGTTCAAGCTACATTGAGCTATGTGAACACTCGATGGCTACGTTAGCTCGGGCATCTACTTCCTTGGCACGGAATCTTGGTCGCAGATAACTCGCTTTGGAAGTATCTCGAAGCTAATTTGGAAGCTAAGGTCACGGCATTCAAATAGATATTTGAGATATCAAGGCCATGATCACCGAAATTTATCGGGCCTTCAAGGGTCAAGTCGCTCGGTCTCCCTCGGACCAACGCCAACTCTTGCCCTCAATGACGCCTCCCAGTATAGCTTGAGGGGAGAATCTCTTGAAGAAACTCCTCTTCACACCGAGAGGGAGCCAACACCACCGAGATCTCGTAGCACAAATATCATCAACACCACCAGGTCCCACCGTACCTATCTCTTCAATCCCACCACCAACATCAACAACAACAACACCGACAATACAACACCAATAACAACAACAACACCGCCTCGGTAGCATCTTCTTCTTTAGTCCGTGACAAAGGAAAAGCATAATGACAACACCACCGAGCTCGAGAAGATTCCCTTTAAGATCGGCAAAAAACACTGCTCACACCACAACAAATAAGTTCATACCTTGCTAAGGAGGAAAGGAGAAAGAAACTTGAAGAGGAAAGAAAGAGCGAGAAGCTTGGTACAAGTAGTTCTTGAGGAAGTCGAAAACATTGGAATAGATGCTAAGAAAATTGAAAAGGGTCGCATGAAAGAAGTTCAAGGATGCTCAGCAAAGAAAAATGGTGAAATGAAAAATAGTTGGAAGAAAAGAAGAAGAAAGTTGAAGCCCTCGTGCAAAGCGAATTGAGCATTACAATCGGGCGATGACAAGCCGTAGGCTACCCGAAAAGATCACAGATGTCAAAATCATCCCGGATCCAAACCACCGGCAATGAACGCTCTGGGGGGTTGATAAAAGGCATTTCAAGTTCATGATCCCCAAAATTCACCGACTTTGGGATCATCGAACTCGATGAACTCGGTCCAATAATAGAAAAGAAGCAAAATGCGGTGGTTAAGGAGCCGATGAAGATGCTCAAGAAAGATATGAAAGACGGGGATGCACCAACACAACTAGGGATTCATCCGCTTTAATCGCACCTCAAGGATCTCAACCACAATCATCCACCGGCAAGAGGAAAAGAGTTAAGTTCCACTGAGATAAAAGTGCACGGACTAGAATGCAACAGAGCTCAAGGTGTGAAATTGTGAACTGCCTAGTAATTGAGAAGCTCGAAGAGGGCTATTCCACATTGATGTCTATGGAAACCCAACATTTCAAAGATGGAGTGACATTGATTAGGAAGGTATGGCTGCAATGCTAAGCTATATTCCGTTGGCCTCTTAAATTGAGACTCGCAAATGTCGTGTTACATCTCGACTTAAATGCCAAGATAAGAGACCATCCCGATAGGAAACACTCATCACCAAGAAAGTCAACCTTGAAGCACCGGGAATCCATCCGACCGACATCATTTTGAACTATCTTTTGTACTAGTAATAGGAACTTTGTAATTTGATCAATAAGCGATGTATGTTTTGTTAAAATATTCGGTGTTCCTTATTGTATTCATTAGTACATTCAGTGTAAGAAGAAGCCATTTGCTCACTTACACTGATCAAACACTTAGGTTATTTGTATATCCAAATAGGGGGAGAATGTTGGGTTCAGTAAATACCCAAACCCCTTAATCTAGGATTTGAATAGAAAATAACCTAAGTGCTTAGACCGTTAAAAAACCAAACAGGTACGAAAATGATGTCCTTAAACCATAATTACAACCTGACACTTACATGCTGTACTTCAAAAAGTGCTTCAGAGGGTGCAATTTTTTTGAGGGGGAGATTAAGCATGTAAGTTGATAACCTCACCTGAAACCCGAAAACACAGTGTTCTTATGGTTTAGAGTGTTGCAACATCAGGTTATGTGGGCTTTGAGTAGTAGTACTTCTCGGGCTAAGTTATCACAACTTAGAGCATGGCTGAGATAATTGATAGGTCTGAAAAATCAGAGGGTATGTTGAGGACTTGAAAAATCAGGTTCAGTGTGGAAATGAAGCCCGACTCCCTAAACATGAAGAAGTTTATGAAACTGAGCCCCTGAAACCTACTTTGTAAACCTCACGTACTGATCATAAAGTACTCTACTCACGTACTGAACCTAAAGTACTATACTCACTGAACTCATTCATAAACCGTGACCCTGAAACCGAGGGTCTTTTAAAATTGGCATCACTGAATATCCTAAATCTGAGAGCTCTGAACATTGGTCTCACTGAACAAGCGTGTCACTGAACTAAAGGTAACCGAAACCCCATATACTAAAAAAGAGATCCTAACACGAAAAACCAAACAGGTGAACGTGAATGTTACCACCTGAAGATAAATGAGACTGAACCCGAGTCTCAAGGTGTGTATGAAGAATGGGTCATCCAGGCTGAAACTTGCTCAGGAACCGAAGATAGTGCCACTGAGCTCTTGGTGACTAAACCCGAGTCACTGAAAATTGAGAACCCAAAGTCCTGATAACCATATCAACCAAAAACCGATCCCAACCTTTGAATGACAAAGGCTTTGATTTGCTAATGTCATCACTGTTGGGTCCAATAAATTGACTCAATAACCTTGAACAAGATTTGAAAATAAAATAGCCTAACTCACTAAATAAATAGTGAGTGACTCAATAATAAAGAAATCAGTGAGTGTTGTTCAGTGCTCTTTACTTACTGATACGGTGTCAGTAAGTAAAATATATGAGCTACAAACAACACCAGTGACACTGAGATTTTGACAAATGTCTCAGTGATCCTGAAGACGCTATCTCTACATACAGACTGAAAAAATGTGGGTGGTAACTTCCAAGAAAAGAAGTCAAACAAGTACAAGACTTTACCAAAGAAGTGAGAACATTGTTATGACTCATTCAAAAGAGTGGTTGGTGCTTTTCTAAAAGTAGAAGATAAGGATGGACCACATGAGGGACCACATGTCACCTACCACCACAAGTCTTTGTATCTTTTGTTCATATATATTTCTGTAATTGTAATAGATAGGTATGCATTCCTAAACAAACAAAATACATGGTATTAGTTGATAGGATCATCCTCTCATTGAAACACAAGCATAGCTTGGATCAATGAGAGTTTATTTTTCATTCAATGGGGAAAATATACCGAGATTATCCTCGTAAAAAGTTGAGGATATTATCATGTAGTCTAGTTGGTATTGAGTAATCTTGTAACTATTATTTATCTTTATTAATGAAGTTGTTCTTCACTTTTATCAAGATTTGCTTAATTTTTTGGACCAAAAAATATATTTAGATGTGTATGTTGGATGTTGATATATAGATATGGAAATCTTGTAACTATGTTGGATGTTGATATCCCCGTAAAAAGTTGAGGATATTATCATGTAGTCTAGTTGGTATTGAGTAATCTTGTAACTATTATTCATCTTTATTAATGAAGTTGTTCTTCACTTTTATCAAGATTTGCTCAATTTTTTGGACCAACAAATATATTTAGATGTGTATGTTGGATGTTGATATATAGATATGGAAATCTTGTAACTATGTTGGATGTTGATATCCCCGTAAAAAGTTGAGGATATTATCATGTAGTCTAGTTGGTATTGAGTAATCTTGTAACTATTATTCATCTTTATTAATGAAGTTGTTCTTCACTTTTATCAAGATTTGCTCAATTTTTTGGACCAACAAATATATTTAGATGTGTATGTTGGATGTTGATATATAGATATGGAAATGTGTAATGTAAAGGAGAAGAGTGAGAAACACAAAACCACGACACAAGTGTTTATAGTAGTTCGGCTATAAAGACACCTTCCTTGCCCTACTCCACTCCCCGAGTCACCTACTCAAGAGTTCATAAACACTACACGACACCAACTCCTTATGGCGGAGAAGCCTTCACAACTTCGCCTACTCTTTTTCCGGTACTAGGCTAAACACCGGGTTCTTCCACAAGGTAGAACCACACCTATCACAACGTCGCCTACCCTTTATCCGGTACTAGGCTAGATACCGAGTTCCATTACAATGAAGGAACTACTACCCAACACTACACGACACCCATCCCAAAGGAGACCCACTCCTTATTACAACATCATCAAGGATATCAATATCCTTGGATACAACCTATCTCTATTTGTACATCGATGCACCTCATCGACTATACGCCCTTGGCATCTTTCACTAATGCCACTTGACTTGACTTCTAGGCACTCTTCACTAATGCCCTTGACACGGACGTTTGGCACCTTTCACTAATGCCTTCGCCTTGACCCTTTGGCATTCTTCACTAATGCCTTTGACACGGACGCTAAGCACCTTTCACTAATGCTTGCCTTTGACTCTTTTGGCATCCTTCACTAATGCCTTGGACACAACACTTCTATTGAGGAAGAAAGAACTATCAACAAGAGAACATCAGTAGTCTTGATGATGACAGAGCATGGCAACTCATGGACTTGAGCTTGCTCGACTTCAAAAAGTGGTGATCTCGCCTTTAAGAGGAACCTAGAGAATCACACAAAAACAACATACAAAGATCACTTGGATCAGTGGTTAGAGAGTTTACAACTCAAAGAGAAAATATATGTGAAAGGGTTGGGTTACAATGAAGAAATCACTCACTATTTATAGAGGAAAAAATGCTACTATTCCACGGATCCCACGGATCCCTTACTTGAGGGATCCGTCCAGTGTAAACCTGGGGATCCGTGGGACGCTCCTCTTTGCCCATGGGTTTTGGATCATGCTTCATGGGTTATGGGTCATGGGTCTAGACTTTGGACCATGGGTATCCAAGTAGATACAATGTATCTACAAGATGCAATGCATCTAGTCCATGGTCATGGGTTAAAACCATGGGTCATGGATAATATCCATATATGACTTATGCATGATGTCATGCAATGGGTTATTGGTTATGCTCCACGGGTATGGGTCATGGACTTTGGGTTTTACCCAACAACATTCAATGTATTTGATCAATGGGTCAAATACTTAAACTTCTACCCATTATATCACCCATTATAATACATACTAGTTATGTATATATCTACCCAATATGTAAACACTAGTTGTTGTACATATGTATCATAAAATCACTTTTACCTGTTTAGTGTTTTATGTGAAAACATAAGTGTGTTAGTAAACTATTGGCTCAAACCATTTACGTACTTTATTTGTTTCGTTAAAATGATTTTACGTTTGTTATCGACAAAACATTAGAAGATCGTAAAATATAAATAAACGTTTTTACGGCTTATTTGTATTAACAAGATCCCCCTTTTTGTTGATTACAAAACATCAAATTATTTTATGGAAAAACTAGAATTCGTAAAAGTTTGAATTGGAGTTTTTACTTTCTTCTCCCCCTTTTTGTCGAAACAAAAAGAGCGTCGAAAAGAAACTAACACATTTGTTTTAAGAAAAACATGTAAAAGAAAAAGATAATTGTAAAAAAGTAGAGAACTAGTGACGATAAGTGTTCTCATCTTAACTCCCCCTTGACGAGTCCATCCCTTTGTGAGGGCGTCAAGTAAGAAAAAAAAACTACTAAGCTAATGCATTGGAACTAAGTTTGCAAATGGTTTCGTTTTTGTGACGATAATGCTCCCCCTTGATGATTGCAACTTTGCAAAGGGACATCATGAAATGTAATCTTAAGATATTTTTCAAATGATTTTGCAATGTATTGCTTTGACACAAAGCTCCCCCTAGCTTAGGGTTTCAAATTCTTTATGTGTATATTGAAAATCTACAAAACAAATATTAGAAAAAAAGTGTATAGTGCATAATTTCCTACAAAAATACTCAAGTTAGTAGAAAACAGGTTCCCTCCTTGGAGGGATCCGTCTAGGCAAAATGGAGGGATCCGTCTGTCTGAAATATTTAAGACAACAATGGTGATGTAACAAGTGATGTTAACATCAAAGTGATATATGTATTCAAGCAACAAACATATACTCATGATAATATGGTATAACACATGTAAATACATTCAATAAAACTACGAGAAATGGTCTACAAATCTCTAAAACTAAGAGAATGAATAAACATGAAATGTGATTCCTAAACTATCTAAGTTAAGCTTACGACTAGGACACCACTTTAATCCTTAAGCTCATGGTTGTTTAGGTTTGTTGACCTCATCGAAACGTTCGAGGAGGTGATAAAACATGAAAAGTTGCTCTTTACGTAATTCATGTATCAAGCCTTCAACGTGTTGACAATGATAACAATCCTTTTCATGGCTTGGAAAAGGTGGTGGTAAAAATGGAGCGGGTTGATGTGGAGGTTCAAGTTAAGGAGGTTGAGGATCCTTAAATGAAGGAGGGATTGGTGGAGGCACATTCAATGATGGCTCAACAAAGGATGATGGTGGAGGTAGAGAGGTGTCAACTTCCATGTGGTCGGGTGGTTGACTTTGATGATTCCTCATAATCCAAAATGGACCATTTGAGGGAAATGAAGAAAAGGATACCGGTGCAAGTGTTGAATCAACACCTTGGGTTTGTTGCACGTTCTTCTCTATTGAAGAAAGTGTCGGCAATGGTGGAGGATTAGATGGCCTATGAGGCAAGTTCTCTAAATTGTAGAGAGGTGGAGATGGTTGTGAGGTGGTAAATGATATGGCTCTAGGATCCAAAGATAATGGTTGGGTGGAAAAGGGTGTGTTTGGTTTAGTAGGAATTGTAGAGTTTGGTGATGTTATTTTGGTGGGAACAATCCTCTTGGGGATTGGTTTGATTGGTTGAGTTGGTGGAGGAGAAATCCTAGCATTTGTGGATTTAACGGGAGATGATTCGGTTGAGGAAATTTCGTGTACAACACAAGCAAGTTTCTTGGGTGGTTCTTTGGTGGATGAGTTAGCACTAGGAGCTTTGCTCATGATGAAATTACTAAGGTGAAGATTTCTAAATGCTGAGAATTATGTTGTGGTTGATGACTAAGAGATCTTAACAAGATGAAATTACTTACGCCACCTCTCTTAACGTAACCAACTTAATTTCTGTTTACTGACTTCATTCAAGCCCAAAATATGCAGTTAGCCCACACAAAATATGCAGTTAGCCCACACATGCTGCATATTGTTGGGTTTTACAAATCATAACAATTATAGAAAACACATAAACATCATCAAAGCATGCAGTGGAAGTAATAGAAATAATACTTGTAAATTAATTAACCGAATTTAAATAGAATGCGTACCTTTATCAATTCATGCAATTATATGAACACCCCTAATTAAGATCAAGAACCAAGAAACCCTAAACCCTAAAATTAGGGTTTATATAATTTGACCCCCTTAGATATCGAATACCAAGATACCCACAAACACAATTGTATTTTTCTTCATTCT
Source organism: Chrysanthemum lavandulifolium (assembly GCA_022545495.1). Lineage (NCBI taxonomy): Eukaryota > Viridiplantae > Streptophyta > Magnoliopsida > Asterales > Asteraceae > Chrysanthemum > Chrysanthemum lavandulifolium. The sequence goes on from CM040240.1 coordinate 73,186,406, forward strand.
TGTACACACGCACTAATATCAAATTGAAGTGAAAGCTAGGTTCTTGAATCACAAATAAACCAAACACTTGTTTCTTGTAGTTGGAAAATCGAATCCTCGGGAGGAGGGTACACGATCGCCAAGGAACAAAAGAAGAGGAGAGGAGAAGAAGTTAAGGTTCTTTGGTGATCCAAGATTAGATTTTCTTTTTGTGAAAAGGAGAAATATTATTAATCACAAAAAGAGTATTAGACACTCATTTACACTCATGGACATCCCCCATGAAGCATTAATGAGGCTTGAACAAATAAGCATTCATACAAACAACAACATACACTGAGATTAAGCTAATCTATACTCTATATCAAAACATACACATAAATAACTCTCTATTTTCAAAACCATCAACCAGACAATAAGCTAAAGCTCTTTTGAACTTCACATTCCATTTAGCTTCCACATTTCTCACTGCATCTGATTCCTTGACAGTGAAACTCATAATCCTCCATTTAATACTATTCATAATATTCTGCACAAGAGTATCAATACTTCTTTCATTGTTCATGAAAATCCTGTAGTTTCTTTGTTGCCACACAAAATAAACTGTTGCACCCAGGACCAGTCTTCTAATAGTACTCCAAATGTTTATGTTAGCCTTCAACTTAGAGAACTCATCAATTATTCCTTTCCAGTTAAAAGAAAAGCCTTTATCAATAAGATTCTGCATTATGCTCCAAACTTTGTAAGTGTACTGACATTGGAAGAATAGGTGATCATGGGAATCCTTGCATTGTTTACAAAATACACATTTCATTTCATCATCTTGTTTCCATACAGCAATCCTATCATGTGTTAATAGTCTCTCTTGTATTGCCAACCAAATAACAAATGAGTGTCTAGGTATGTTCTGAGGGAACCATACCAAGTCTTTCCACACAACTTTGCTCCCATTACTTCTCATATCCATCCAGGCCACTCTTGTAGCATACTCAGTTCTCTTATCTAAATTTGTCGCCCACACAGCTTTATCCTTACAACCATTATTCAATAAAGGAACTTGAACATTATTAAGTCTGGAAAATTTAACATTCCAATCCATTGGCCATCTCTAGTTATTATTAACAACCAACTCCCCAAATGTGCATTCTAAATTCAATCTTGCATTGTAAATTTCCCTTGCTGAAATAAAATCACACAAAGGCCCCTCACTACACCACTTATCAAACAAAGCAGATACATTTTTTCCATCTCCAAGCTTATAGAACACATGCTTTTTGATTTTTTCTCTAAGATTCAATATATTTTTCCATCCAATACTACTATTACTATCCTGATTCACTTCCCATATACTTTTTCCTTTCAATTTCTCCACACTAATCCACTTTACCCATAGAGTATCTTTCTTAGCGACTATGTTTCGTAGATGTTTCATAATCAAGACCTCATTCCATGTCTGCAAGTCTTTAATACCCAGACCCCCTTGATCCTTAGGTTTACAAATCTGTTCCCAGGAAATCTTAGCTTTACCTTTAGTAATTTCACCTTGGCACCACAAGAACCCTTTAAGAAACTTATTAATTTCCTCAACCACTGTCCTAGGGAGAATGAATACAGAAGCCCAATAAACTTGCATAGAAGATAGAACTGAGGCAATAAGTTGTAATCTCCCATCATAAGATAGTGTTCTACTTCTCCAATCATGGAATCTGTTTCTCACTTTGTCAATCAGGGGTTTGCAGTCATTGACACTTAGATTCTTGGTTATCAATGGTTCTCCTAAGTATCTAACAAGCAGTTTTCCAATAGTGAAAGGTAGAATTTGAATCAAATTACCCTGTTCTGGAATTGATAAACTACTAAAGAATATAGTACTCTTCTGCATATTGACCTTAAGACCAGAAAAACTAGTAAATTGATCCAAAGTATCTCTAGTAACACCAACTAACTGGCAATCACCATGACAAAAAACTATCAAATCATCAGCAAAACCCAAATGTGTAATCTTTAATTTCTTACACCCCTGATGATACCTAAAATTATCACTATTCTCTATATTCTTCTTCAAAAGCAGATTGAACACTTCCATAGCTAAAGTGAATAAGTAAGGTGAAATTGGGTCCCATTGTCTTAATCCTTTACCCCCACTAAAGTATCCAACTCTATCCCCATTTACATTCAAAGAAAATTTAGTTGTTGAAAAACAAGTCATTATCCACCCAACCATTTTACTATGAAATCCAAAGTATTCCAGAGTACCTCTAAGAAAATTCCAATCCAGGGTATCATAGGCTTTCTGTAAATCTATCTTAAGAGCACATTTCTTAATCTTTTGTTTTCTATTATAACCCCTCAATAGTTCCTGTGCTAATAAGATATTATCTGTTATTTGTCTTCCTGCTATAAAAGCACTTTGGTTTTCATCAACTAAACTCCCTAGCACTTCTTTGATTCTGTTAGTAATCACCTTGCTAATACACTTATACAATACATTACAGCATGCAATAGGTCTGAAATCAGAAACCTTATTGGGTGTAGGAATTTTAGGAACTAGTGAGATTAAAGTAGCATTCAACTCACCTAGTAGTTTACCAGATGTGAAAAAATCTTGCACTGCTAGAACAACATCATTACCCACAATGCTCCAAGCTTTTTTGAAAAATTTGGAGGTAAATCCATCTGGTCCTGGTGCTTTTGAGTCCTCTATATCAAACATGGCATCTTTAACTTCCTTTTCAGTTACTTGTCTTATCAAACATTCAGCATCTCCACTTGATAATTTGTTGGTGAAGTTAACAAGATTCCTATGAAATCCAAATACATTGTCTTTAGTTCCCGAAATTTTTGAAAATGTTCAAGAAACCGCCTTGCAACTTGCTCTCTATCATATCGACACCATTCTCCCACAAATTTCCATAATCCTACTTTTGTGTTGCCTCCTTTTATGATTTTGTGAAAAAAACTAGTGTTTCGTCCCCTTCCTTGAGCCACTCAATCTTTGCTTTTTGACTTAAAAGACATTCTTCATCTCTAACAGCTTCACAATATTCTTGTAACATTGAACAACTTTCCTCTTTCCATTTCTCACAAAAAGGCTCTTTATCAACTTTTACTTGAGCAGCTTTCATTTTCTCTCTAAAAGTATTTACCCTTTCATGCACATTTCCATTTTTTTCAGCTTAGATGGTTCATCTTATGTTTAAGCAACTTCATTTTTTGAACAACTTTATACATCTGGAACCCATTAATACTTTTCTCCCATTCTTCCTTAACCATTGGCAAAAATTCATCTTTCTCAGTGATAAAATTTGTCATTTTGAATGCTTTTTTCTTTCTACTTCCCCCTTTTTGTATTACTAGCACAGCTGGTGAATGGTCAGAAATGATATAAGGTAGGAATATATTGTGTGTAGTCCTAAAACATTCCAAGAACTTCTCATTTACCATAACTCTGTCCAGTTTTTTCATAGTTTTACATTTTGAATTCTTCAAACTCTTAGTCCAGGTGTACTGAAATCCTGAACTCAGTAAATCTTCAACTTCCATGTCATCAACACAACTTTTAAACTCAATCATATCATTTGAAGGGACTGAACTACCATTAGAATGTTCATTGATGTCTAAAGTAACATTAAAATCACCCATTAAAATCCAAGCAGAACCTCTTGTAATCTGCTTATAAATTGCCAATTCTTTCCATAATTTCCTTCTTTCCATTCCTGAGTTACTAGCATACACAACTGTACAAAAGAATCTAGTCTTCTTGCATATAGACTCAACCAGCAATAACATACTTTGTTTAGACTTGTGAATCAACCATGCTTCAATCATATTCGGATCCCATCCAAACATTATTCTACACCCTTTGTTGTTGTCTTCAGCATTAGTAACATATTGTCATTCACCAAAAACTTTATCTCCAACTTTCTTGACATTCTTGTATTTGATATGTGTTTCCAGCACATCACATACTTGTAATTTTTCCTCAATAATAAACTTTTTGACCTCCTTTTTCTTGTCAAAAGTACTTAGGCCCCTTATATTCCATGTAGCAAACTTATAATCCATAACTCTCTTTCTGTTTTTTGGCTCACTTTATCTCTCAATTCTTTTGGCTCACTTATGCACTCTGTCTATTTTTATACACACATCTCTCTTTCTATTTTTTGCTCACCTATTCTCTCAATTCTTTTGGCTCCCCCAAGCACTCTGTCTGTTTTTAAAACACACAAAAACTCTCTTTCTGTTTTTATTCTTTCCAACTCTCTCAATTCTTTTTGCTCACAATACACTCTGTCTGTTTTTAAAACACACAATACTCTCTTTCTGTTTTTAATCTTCCCAACTCTCTCAATTCTTTTGGCTCTCAATTCACTCTGTCTTCTTTTTACACACAAAAACAAAAAACTATACAGAAAAAACAAAATACTTTCTATATACATTTCTCATATAGAGATGGTACTATCAGATATACTAGTTAAGAGAGTGACTGCACACCCCTCAACTTCATTCCTAATGAGACATTCTTCAGTAGAGGATAAGTCTTGCACAATGTCTTCCTCATCATTTGTTTCCTTATTATCATTATTTATACCTTTTTTCCTTTTATAATACTTTTTCATTCTATCACTCCAACTATCCCATTCAGTCACAGTTGGGTCACCATTTATTTCTAACACCTGGTTGACCATAATTCTTTCCTGATCACTTAGTTCCTCCTCATCCTCATTATCCAAACTTCCTAAAGGGGAAAAACTGTTACTTCCTATAATTCCAACTTTAGCTTGCTGATAACTAGTACTTGCCTCTGAATTATTCTTATTAGGAGATTTAGAAACACTCTTGCTTTTTTCATTTGTTGTATCACCTTTATCCATAGTCTCACAAACTCCTTTTCCTTTGTGTAGGATCAATATATTATTGTGTTGATGATTCGGGTGGTCTTGGATGATCAAAATACATGTTGGCCATAGTTAGAGAGTTAGAGAGAAAAGGGAGTTTCTTGGTAGAGACTTGGTTCAATAAATGTAAAGGTTAGATTAAAGAAAAGCTCCACCCTTCCATGGATGGAAGGTATTTATACTCTGCACTACACGACCTCCCATCGGCTGTGGATCGGTATCTGATGGGTAAAGACCCGTCCTTCCTCCACGGTGTTACACTACCCTAAACTACGCTACAAACTAACAAATTAACTACTAAATAACGTAACAAACTACAAATCTACGAGCTAACATATGCTGGACTATAATTGGGGTGACCGACACTTTAACATGGCATTTCGAATTCCTAACAATCTCCACCTAAGGGAGGTCACCCCATGAAATACATTTTGCTTCCTAGCATTCTTTCTTTGACTTCGTTCTTGAGCTCGTAGACTTGAATTCTTCATTTCCGCGATCTTTGTGCTTTAGTAGCGAATCTTCAAAGTCCGCATAGTTTTGTACTTTTAGTGGAGGTCTTTGAACTGATCCACATCTTTGATGATCTTTGAGCTTTCATTGAGATCATCAGCCACAGTAAATCTCTGGATCACCCTTTGTTGTGTTGCCATCATGTGAAGTTGTGACTTTCGGACCGACATGCTCACACTTTTGAATCATGATATCTTTCCATCGAGTAGCGGAAGATTTTATTGGTTCAAGATATTTGCGCAGCAGAAGCGTAAGCATAGTATAAAATATATGAGCCAGTTCTATAGATATGCACCGATCATGATTTCTTCAAATTAAGTGTGGATGTTGTGAGCATGCGGCTTTGGATTGACCGCTCAATTCGATTAGCTACAACCGTCCAAATGTACCGTAAACAACGCTAGCAATAAAACACACGAAAGTGTCTTTGATCACTTCGTTGAATTGAGGTACACGACCCACGGTTCCTCGCTGATCGCGACAAGCATCGCTGTGATCGTAGGATTCCTAAGAATCTCCTTGATGTGGTTTCGCAATGTTCTAGTTGTTCTCAAACCGAACGTCTCAAAGAAGACAACACGGAGTGAGTGAACCAATGAATTGAGATTCACCGATTGATGAAAATGATTTGAAAAACAATCGCGTATTGCTTAGAAGAAAGAGTTTTGCAATACGACGAAGGTTTTATGAGAAAGATCAATTTTCAATCGTAAATACTTTTATATTTGAAAAGAGTACACATTCGATGTGCTAGATAAAGAAGAGATTCGCACATCGAACGGTTTTTCCAAAAGTATTTTTCAATCGAGATAGTTTTGAGTTTGAAAACATATATACACATTCGATGTGCTAGAGAAAGAAGATTTGCACATCGAACGGTTTTTCCAAAAGTATTCACAATTCCATTCCTCGACCAAGGTTGATTCAAGATTGAATCTCCCCATCGTTCTATCCGCTTGTCACAAGCTTGATCTTACGAGAAGATCTCACATGTCACCCACCAAGAGCTTGTTTGATGTTGGCTCTAGAAAGATTTCCATCTTCATTGTGAATATTTTTACATATCACTCGGATGTTCTGGCAATACCACAAGGATAATGCGTAGGACTCTTAATATATTCTTACTTTTCACATTGTGTGAAACAGCAAGTCTTCATTAATTCTGTGTCCTAATGAGATATTGTGGATGATCTCTTGGCTCTAGACTCAATAGTGCACATTTGGTTCCTGTGTCGGACACTAGGGAGAGGGTCTCCTTCTTCAATATCAACAATCTCTAAGAGAAAGTCGATAGATTATGTCGGTTCCCCGTGAGAATGAAACAAGCCCTTTAAGAGGAACTTGAGTGGCTTGGGAAGTTTAGTGCAGATCGTCCATTGGGTCCATGACGCCTTGTCTTCAATACCGCAGTTACCTTAGTAACAACCAAGAGCATATGTATTGAACCCGGTTTACGCCTAAGGTTGAATTGATGGAGGGCTATTTCTTTTCACCCTTTTCACATTCATTTCTTTTCATTCTTCAACCCTTCGGCTTACCGAGACTTCATAACTAGAACCTTGTTGGTTTTGTTCCAAGACTAGCCTCGTCTCGATCCGCACTCTTCCCATATTCTCATTTTTCTTCTTTTTTCAATATTCCTAAGGACTCTACAATATCTAGTGGATTGTCCCTAGGAAGATCCCTCCGGTTCTGGTGGATCGTGGGAACAAATACCTAACCTCACCATCCTTATAACTCCATACACAAAGTAAAATGGTCGGCCTTTTGGTACAGTTCATTCTTCCATGAAACCAATTGAAAAATCATTTGGAAAAACAATCAAGGTACTTGTGATACGAGATCAAAGCATTTTGTACCTTAATAGTTTTGATCATTTAGAAAACCTCCCCCTCAACATGTGCATATGATTTATAAATTGTTTAGCACACGGAGGCAAGAGGACTTTGAAATATTTTCTTTGATCACAATTTTCATACGAAAAAGCCATTTGATTTTCATGGTAAAATTCTCCCCCTCAATATGTGCATAGGATATTTGAAATCATTTTATCACATAGAGGCAAGAGTTCTTTTGAAGCACATCCACGATTGCATAGCCATACAGAAAACCATTTAGAAACTCAATCAAGGTACTTTATGAATCACTTTAAAAAGCTTTCGTACCTTGATAGTTTATTTGCTCCCCCTCAATATGTACTTCAAGATTCGAAAGCGTTTGGCACATATAAGCGAGCAGCGTGCACAATTAAATCAAAACAATCACCTTTTATCAAATTTCATTATTAAATCACCAATTCTCCCCCGATCAAAAATATCAAACCCTTTGAGATTTTGGATCCTAAGTGATTTAATAAGGTTTATAAAACATGGGAGAAAATGTGCCTGGTTTAAAAACTCATCTAGTTTTTTTGGATAAATGCTCCCCCTCAACATGTGCATTATGTATATTGAAATCGTTTGGCACATGGAGGCAGGAGTGCCTTTGAAGGACTAAAACCAACTCCATTAAAACATATTTGAGATTTAAATCACGATCTCTCACCCGATCAAAGATTTCAAACCATTTTGAGATTTGTGATCCCAAAAGATTTAAATAATTTAGAAAATTTTGGGGAAAGACGTGGCAAGATTTGTTTTAAAAATGACGATAAGGAAAGTTTTTCGACATTAAAGATTGTTAGTGTCGGTATGATAGTTTTAAGAGACCTTTTAGGTAAAGTAAAACAATTTCACAATCAAACAAGAAGTAAAAATTTCATTTTGATGATCTTTGAGTTTTAAAGAAAAGCATACCATGACATAACATTAAATCTTTAGATCACCACATTTTAACGTACAAACCGAACTTTTATGAAGAAAAATTGTTTGAAAATATTATATTTTAAATCACTCTCCCCTCAATCGATGACCAAGTCGATAATTGAGTGACATAGGTTTTGATAAAAGAAGTCCGTGATTTTCAAAATTTAGTCCAATTTATTTTCAAAACAATATTTTTCCATTTTCAAAAACAATATTATTCAAAGTTTTAGAAAATGGTATCATCACTATTATCCCCGCACAAAGATACGTTATGTGGATGAGAAGCTTCCGCTTTTGTTGTTGTAGGGTTTGGAAGAAAACCATCTGGCGATGCGGTGAGACTTCTTTTACGCTGCATTTTAAATGCCAACTAAGGTCAAATTAAGCTCCGCTTTCTTCAATCACTTAGAAGAAAACCATCTGCGATGCAAGGAGACCTCTTACGTTGCATTTATGCCAACTCTCCATAGAAGTCCAATTAAGCTCCGCTTTCTTCATTTGTCAACCCAAGATATAGTTATTCTTTCCTTTCGCATCCAATCATCTTCAATTGTGGGATCCGGATCGGGAACATTCTTTTATACCAATATACCGCATACGTTAGTGAACACACATACAAATATATGGTGGTCGACATCACCCAAACAACAAGACTAATAAAAGTCAGCAACATATCAATCAGATCATATAAATGTATGGGAATAATGTGTTCATCAAACTCTAATCATCTAAACCTAACAATCATATCCTAGGCACCTAGTCCTTCAACTTAGGTTAACATCATTTTTTAATTAAGCATATAGGATAATTAAGAAAGCCCGTTAGATTATATAGATTTGAAAACATTATCCCCCTCAATCAATGACTCAATTTTTGAAAAGTTTGAAAGCGCTGAAGTCATTGATCGAGTTTTCAATTTTAACGAAAAAACATTTGTGTAGGAACAGCAGTCCTTCGACATACTTTCCTCATATTGTTTTAAGGATAAGTGCACGAATTTTGTGAAAATCGTTTAAGCGTAGCACTTTCCTTCTTTGAAAGACGGGTTGCTATCTGAAATAATAGCAAGCCATGGTTTAAGCACGGGTTACAGTCTGAAGTAACTGCAAGCCATTTGATTTGTGACATGTTTTGAAAAGAAATATTTACACCTCCTCGCGAACTTCGCCTATGGTCCCGTGCCATTATTGAATGACATTTCTAAGACCGAGATGTTATCGATACGAAAGACATGTCTTGAGAAAACAAATTTTGGTATTTTTAAATTTTCCGATTTTTATGGGTTTTTGAAGGTTTTATATTTTTCTATTTTCTTTTTCTTGGTTTTATATTTTTGTATTTTGTTTTTCAGATAAATATATACAAAGATAGAGTAGATGATATAGTTTAAGTTTCCTTCTTTGAAAAACGGGTTGCTATCTGAAATAATAGCAAGCCATGGTTTAAGCACGGGTTCTGATCAAGTAATCGCAAGCCATTTGATTTGTGACATGTTTTGAAAAGAAATATTTACACCTCCCGCTCGAACTCGCTTATGGTCCGTGCCATTATTGAATGACATTTCTAAGACCGGAGATGTTATCGATACGGAAGACATGTCTTGAGAAAACAATTTTTGGTATTTTTAAATTTTCGATTTTTATGGGTTTTGAAGGTTTTATATTTTCTATTTTATTTTCTTGGTTTTATATTTTTGTATTTTGTTTTTCGGATAAATATATACAAAGATAGAGTAGATGATATAGTTTAAGAAAGATGATGATACGAAAATGAGATAAGGATATCGAATGACCCGTTGTAGAAGATAGAAGTCATCATCTCTTTAAACATTCACCACCAAAGCTTCCAAGGGCTCTTGAATTGAAAGAAATTGAACCATCCGAAAGTGAGACTCGTAGCTTCCCCAAACCGAAGATTCATTAGGTGAGCGATTCAAGCTTTCTTTCAAGCTTGCCTTAGCCAGTGCAGAGAAGCACACCATTATCATAAATCCATTGCTCCTTTTAAGAACGATAATCGACATCCTCCGCTCGGGGTTATATCATCAAGACGAACAACATCAACGTATCATCTCGCGAATAAATAATCTTCTCAAATTTCTTTTTCACCAATTCAAGCGATCCATTCCAAAAGGTGTCTAGAGAACAATTCCCCAAGTAGTTGAATTGATGCGATCGACCTCTTTGTATAATGCTCAAGAACTCTCCCAAATACACATCATGAGGGAATGAAAACACCTCCCATGTTCACATTTTTCTTCCCCGATGATCGTGTATGAAGCTCAAGAACCCGAAGTACACCAATATCCAAGAGCTCTCCGAATACACATCATGAGGGAATGAAAACACCTTCCCATGTTCACATTTTCTTCCCGATGATCGTGTATGAAGCTCAAGTATCCAAGTATACCAATACACAAGGAATGAATAACGAAAACATTAAAGAAGCTGGCCAAGTCATCGATTATCTCTACGGATGACAATCTCTGCGGATGTCAACTCGGAATAAGTGATTATATCTCGAATCACCGATTAAGCACTCAAGTGAAACAATGAGCATCCCTAATGTACACAACCTCTCCCCGATCATTGCGATACCATCGAAATCACCACACACTAGTATACCTCTTTATCTTCGAAACTTTTTCTAACATCACTTCCCCACGTAGATGAAATACTAACACTAAACGCCTTGATGAGTAAAACCTTGAGTTTCTCTGCGGTCATGACATTTGTTTTCTCGAGATATCTTCAATCACTTAGAAGAATTAAGTTCATAAAGTTTACACGTCATGAGTCAAACCTTGAGTTTCTCTGCGGTAATAACATTTGTCTTCCGGGTATCTTCAATTACTTAGAGTATTAAGTTCATCAAGTTTACTCGCTTAGGTGCTTATCTCCTTACTCCTTGCGGTTTTGACACTTGAATCAACAACTCTTTGTAAGTCTCAGATACTAGAAATATTTTGAGAAGAACATCATTAGCTCAAATGTATCTCGTGAGAGTCAACTTGTCAAGAATAACATGAGCAAGTCTAATTAGGGATTAAATTTGGCATTTCAAACTCCCCAATTAGTGCTCTCCCTAAACCGACAACTGCTTTGATAAATTCCCGAATAAGAAGAAGTATTTTGATAATCACATGCAAGTCGTCTTTTAGTCTTCTAATCATACAAACAGAAAATATAGAACCGATCGTAGACTCGACCTTCTTCTAGATTGTCCAATTGGGGAATAGATAGTTAACATCTTCAACTCACACCAAAAATCATCCCAATTAACTTACATCTTGCAAACCCTTAACTAAAATCCTCCCAATCAAACAAGAACAGAAAGATGTTCATCAAGGAAATCGACAATCAGGCCGCAACGAGCACACAAGATGGTAACACCAAACTACCAATCACATCAAACAAGAACGTAGAGATTGTTCGAAATCATCATGTTGATGTATACGTGAAGCATTAACCGAAAGCACTTTGTCGATAAACTCATCAATCCGAGTGAAGATGTCAACCAACGGCTTTAGAGAGAGAAAACTCCATGTAAAGATGACCCGATACGATAAGAAGAGGCTCGGTTCTTACATGAGTTTAGAGTCGTATGACCATTAATTCTCAAATATCAATCAACAATGCAAAAATTCACACTTTTCCCCTCAAGAATTGCATACGGAGATGCCATTCTTGAGTAAATAAGTGAAATCATCCGAATGTTCTATTCACACTTCTCTCCGCAAAATCGGACATGATGTCGCCATCTTCATTATAATTGAGCAAGTGGAATGAGAAAACAATCGATGGTAGCCCTGTTCACTTGATGACCAAGCGCATGGGAAAAGTATGAAGCATGTTGATGAGAATGGTCATTAGTGAGAAGATTTCTCTTCTTGGAAGATAAAGTGCAAAGCGCACACTTTCTTTTCTTTGAGGAATGAGGCATGAACTGTTGTGTTCATACGTCATAAGAAGATTTCTCTTCTTTTGAAGATAAAGTGCACCGAGACGCACACTTTTATTTTCTTTAGAGAACGAGGCATGAACTGCTGTGTTCATACGTCATAATCTCTCTCTTTTCTCTCTTAGCAAAACATGTAATCATCCCCATTATCATTCTCAGAGGCTCTTTGTCGTGACAAATGATGGAGAAAACCCAATATGATGAATTTGACCAAGTAAACTACCCCGAACTCGTGACTTAAACTTGCACATATGTAACAAAGAGCGGTGTCGAGAATTCATGCCCATTTGAATCTCTAAGTACTCTATACTCTTCAACCAACCAACCAACCATCGAGTATAAGACGTATATCACCTCTTGAAAGTCCACAATTGAATGTGACACTGAGCACTACAACGTAACTCCTTTAAGTGATAGTTATTTTGTGGTGGTAAGAGCCCAATTCCCTCAAGTGGTAAAAGAAAAGGTAAAAGTCACCCAACAATAACTAGATTTCCAAGTCTTCGTGTTTGTTAATACGCTCGAACAAGGATCTCGAAGAATCTTCATCCAACCACCCCCGATACCTTCAGATACTAAGTACACTTGCCCCATGATATTTCACTTCAACCTCAAATAAATAATACTGAATTAACGCCATTGTCACATCTTCTGAACTGCTCAAATCTAGCCTTCTTTGACATTTAAATGAACTTTGATAATGGTTTCATCCCGACCATGGTTAAAAGCACGTAACCCCGTAAAACCATGTAGTAACCAAACTGTCATGACAAAAATCCAAACACACATCCAATTCATGAAGTACACCCTTTTTTCCATTCTTCGAATCAGAAACCATAGCACCAAAGATCGATAAGACCTCGAAATACACTTTCCTTTCTCCGTGATAGTTCCATCAATACGGATTTTACAATTCTATGGTTTAAATCGAGAAATAGTTTCTTTCATGGATTTTACAAAACCAAGAATAAACCGTAAGATAGATCCGAAATGCACTTTACAATTTCCGTGATGTTTCCATTGTCACGGATTTTACAAGTCTATGATTTAAACCGAGAAATAGATTCTTTCGCTGGATTTTACAAAATCAAGACAAAACCATAAACAATGTCGACTTGAACTTGTTATGACAATTTTGGTTTCGGTGAATATCTGTTTTAGGGGAACATGCAGCGGTTCATCAGCGGTTTATTATCCAAAATCAACATTATCATCAACCATCCAATAAACACCTTGGTAAACACATCATTCACGCATTCTGTCAGCTAACGTTGTGACCTCCTGGTGAAGTAAACCCGATATGCCAAACTTTGATCATGAAGTGAAATTCCCCAGATTTGTTACTTAAACTTGTACTAATCCTTGTGAAAAGAAACTGCGTACCCGATGTACAAAACGTCTTGACATTCTCAACTGAGTGAGACACCGAAGTGATAACTACGTTGTGGGTTAAGTGAAAAAGAATCACAAACGTAACTAAATAGCCAAGTCTTTATCACCCTCTAATTAACGCCCAAACAAGTCATCTTCACGGAAGGGTAGAAAGAAAGAAGACGAAATAAGTAAATGTGCCCGGAAAACCTCACTTCAAATTCAAATAAGAAATACCGTTCAAACAACCCCGTAGTCAACATTTTCCAATAAACACTTCAAGCCATGAAATACTATTCTTCGTGAAGACGTATAAGCCAAAGTGCCAAGCCGCATAACACAACGAATCTCATCATCAGATCTCATTATCACAAATCGCATCATCAAGTAACAACTCGTTGTCCATATCCAAGAATAGAAATCAACCAGTCCAAATAATCAAGTTTATCTTGACCGGGTTCAAAACCATACCCAATCAACGTGACATTTTACCCTATTCAAGACAAATTGGCAATCAAAATCCACGTCCATGGTTCATATTTTGAGTGGGCCCAATCTAATCATTATGCATGACCAGACTAATAACAATACAAGGCTCGAATATATTCCAAGTTATCTTCCAATATCAACACCAGTCTAATATCAACTCACATTCGAAACACAAATTATCCCGTTAAAGCCCATAGTCAATTAACACCCGATTCAAACAACCATTATATTCAAATTTCATAAGTCTCATAAATCTTGTATAGTCAAACCTGATCCATAAATACACATTCAAAACCAATGTTATCCCAAAACCAATGTTCCCACGTTCACATTAGCCTAAGTCTCAAGTTAGTCCAACTGATCCAACATGATACACCTCATGGCCCACATTCGAAATAAATTACAGCCCATCAAAACAAATACTAAACCCTAATATTTAGGGGAGTATAAAAGTGTACACATCTCACATCACAGGTTTTTCACAAACCCTAAAATTACTCCACACAAAAAAAACGCCCCCATCCTCTCAATCACAACCTCGAATCTCATCTCAAATCAAAACAAGCCCTAACAAATCACCTCTGGAACGTTTAACTTCGAATACAAGTGATAATCAAACGTGAAATTATCACACCATAAATACCATCGATCTCAAACCCAACTGATTAAATCCTTGAAACGTCCCTTTTTTTTCATTGTGGTTCATAAGAACCTTGCCACAGGGTTGGCACGAGGTCGACAAAGCCACAAGGATGGCTAAGAGGCGAGACAAATGATTCACAATATTACCACAGGTAGGTATAAGTCTTTTAGATTAGTAATTTTTTATGACCTGAAACGAGTAACAAGATTGAGAGAATAACGAAAAGTGTTATTACTCCAATATTGTAGATTCGAATATTTAAGAGATGCGAACAAATGGTAGATCTGTGATGTTTAAGTGGTTTCAAATGTTTATTCTTTGTTACCCACACAAGATACTGAGATTTACCCGTTTTTAATTATGTTAATCGAACTATACGAGAAGATGCAAAGGCAACAGGCAACAGATTTAGTCTTTTACTCGTATACTTCGGATAATATCATGTGAGTGTGGATCGATGATGGATAGATATTCGTGTTTAATGACCTGTGAGTCATAATAAATCTTTAAGTCACACGAATTAACCTGAGATCAATCAATTTACTCTTTGTATATGGATCTGTGATGTAATTCATTTCGTGTATATCGTCTTCGAATATGTGAAGTTCTTGTTACGCACGAAAAATGAAAATAAACTGAGATCTATGAGTGTAGATGTAGATAAATTTGGGACAAGGTTTTGATTGTGTCGAGATATTGGACTTTTTCCTGCTCGTTTTGAAAAAAATGGACCGATGATGGTTGTAGACCTAAGGTCTTGTTGTTTTAGGATATGGTTAATGTGGTCGTGGTCATCTCTTACTTCTTCCTTTCTGTTGTGTCAAGTCGCTACCAATTTTACCTTAAGCAAGTCGCTAGTTTACGAGTCAAGTTGCTAGACACGAGTCAAGTCGCTAGCTACATGTCAAGTCGCTAGCTAAGTTTTCAAACAATTAGTTACTTGATAAATATCAAGTCGCTACCAAAATCGAATAGCAAGTCGCTAGGTCCATTTCTTGACATAAGTCACCATTTCAGATTAAGACACTAAGTTGCTAACTTGTTGAGTAACAAGTCGCTACGACAAGTTAAATAACAAATCGCTAGGTTATTTTGTGTCAAGTCGCTAGGAAGCATGCATTAAGACATTTGACTTTTCCGATGAGTTTTCCGCCAAAATCCGACCATATATCCGACTATGTTCATACTTACCGTAAAAACTTATCTTTTGACAAGTTTGACCATGAATATGACTGCTTGACCACAAGTTAATGGTACAAAAGACATATGAATGAATGTCATAAAAGTCGCTTTAGACATACAACTTGACATAAAAGCGATTTTAGAATATCGTGACCTTTTGAATAGTGAGACTTTTGACACAATGAATCGGTTATAACATAACAATCTGTATTCACAAGAAGTAAGCCAAAAACATTATTCGACCACTAACATGATGTAAAAGCGCTTTTAACAATAACCAAAACCAACATAACCATGATACTAAACCACAAATCAACACAACACAACAAACCTTGGCTCGTACCAATTGTAGGATCAATATATTATTGTGTTGATGATTCGGTGGTCTTGGATGATCAAAATACATGTTTTCCATAGTTAGAGAGTTGAGAGAAAGGGAGTTTCTTGGTAGAGACTTGGTTCAACAAATGTAAAGGTTAGATTAAAGAAAAGCTCCACCCCTTCCATGGATGGAAGGGTATTTATACTCTGCACTACACGACCTCCTATCGGCCTGGATCGTGTATACAATGGGTAAAGACCCGTCCTTCCTCCACGGTGTTACACTACCCTAAACTACGCTACAAACTAACAAATTAACTACTAAATAACGTAACAAACTACAAATCTACGAGCTAACATATGCTGGATTATAATTGGGGTGACCGACACTTTAACATGGAATTTCCAATTCCTAACACTTTGTCTAAACCAGGTTTAGTAGCTACCTCTACATTCCTTTTTGTCCAATTCTCTAGCTTATTGTAGTTATGTTTCAGACCATTCATTCTCTTATTGTAACCTGAGTTTCTAGTCTGACCACCAACCCCATTTTGATCAAGACTACTATTCTTATTATTATAGTTCTCATTCCTCCCTTTTTTGTAATTCACCTGTTTAAAGCCATCATTACTCATGTCCTGTTTCTGTCCTTGATTTTCTACAACACTTTCCTTTGGTACCATTCTACACTTATCCACTTCATGCCCAAAAACACATCAATGACTACATCTAGAAGGTTGCCAATCATATTCAACTTGAACATACTTAATCGTACTAGTGCATGCCATTTTACTCTGATAAGCAATTTCAATAACATCTTTGAATTGCTTTTCAGCATTAAGCTCAACTAGAACCCTAGCAAATCCAAGCCTACCAACACCAGTCTTACAAACTTTAGTTGTAACCTCATCCATTATTATAGGCTTACCCAACAGCTTGCAATTGAACTAATTCCTTTAACACTCCAAGCTTCTAAGGGTAAGTTTCTCAATTTAACCCAAACACGAAGCTTTAGGTTTAGTTTTATCCAAACAAACATCTATACTCCACCTCTCGCACAAATAATGGCTTGTTATTAACCATCCAAGGACCATTACTTATTACTTGCAATATACCCTGTTCATCTAGGAATTTAAAGAAGAAAATCCCCTTATCATTAACAGTCATGTCCACTAGGCCATACTTACTCCACATTTTCCTTAGGTGGTATCTAGCCTCATTGAAATTAACCACACATCCTAGAAATTGTCCATATACAGTCATTTGCCACTTAGCACTTCCTAATTCAATAATCTCCTCATCAAACACAGCAATTTCAACCCTACTTTCATTAACCTCAGTTTGTACCATTTGCAAAGTGTTATCCAAGGATTTAGCAGTAAGTAAATCAGCAAGAGTTCTCTTCTTAATCACATTATCATTATCACTTTTCTTATCATCCAATTTCACATTCACTAACTCATCACTAACATCAACGTTTTTACTAGCACTAACACTATCTTGTCTTTCACTAGCATTCAAAACAGCATCATTAGTATTACTACTAACACCTTTATCATTAGAATCTTAGAAAGATACCAATACCCTTTTTTTTACTTCCCTCCTTCTCTCTCATAACTAACTTTCCGAAAATCTAGCATACCAAGATTGGATTTAATGAATACAAGGGGTATGTATTTATACACATCTAAACTTGGTGACCAAGCAAACCTAACTTGGGCTTTTTGGAGACCCACGACCGGCCACCTAGAACCCAAAGGGGTTCTAGGTCCTTCTCGTCTACTATTTTCATCTTTAGTCATTTAATGTTACATTTAACAACCGTTAGTCCAAACTCGTTAAATATTAACATTCGTTATGTTTATTTTGTGACTAAATAATTAATGATAACATTTATATATTAATTATTCTAAACATCAATTTTCATACGTAATGTGTGCAATCCAAAGTCTCGAAGTTCGAATCGGTCATACGTATATTAATTTATATCCATAACCTTTCAGCCCCACTGGATATATCTTAATATAGTAATGACATTGGTTTAGTCTAGCTTAACACGCTAATGCCCCCATATTTGAACCGAGTGTGGTTTCCATGGAAAAACCATTTTTAATGATTCATCATTATAGTTATCCTTTTACTTCTAATACCATTAACTGTGAATATGGATCAAGTCATATCACAAGTTAATATTTTTGTTTCTCGTTATATCTGATTGAACAAGATTACCAAATCATCTGAACGTATTCCAGATAGATCTTGGGTAAGGCCTTACAAACATCTTGTCAATCCTACGAGGGGCCCAAACAATATTATTCTTTGAAACAAATTCAAATGAGAAAATTCTCTTGACTACAAGACATAACTCATGAACTTTGCAACACTATTGAAAATAGCCCTTATAACAACCTTTTACGGATAGCGTTAGACTATTTCACACAAATGTGCTACATTCATAACAGTTATTTGGTATCTCAAGTTTGACGATAAATATCCATGATTTACTTAATGACAAGGATCCATAAAGTACAATCATGTTAAGTGGATCTCGTCCTATATTCAATTCATTGAATATCATGTGAATCTGGCATGTCTCACGCATCAATATACTTAAAGTATATTCTACCAAAACTCAGATTTGTCTTAATTCAATGACATTTCCATATCATTGATCGACAACGGACTTTTAGAATAACATAAGTTATTCACGGATTAAACATGCAAATATAGGATATAATATTTAGAAAATGAAAAATAAACATAACGAATATTTTATTTCATTTAAATAATATTTGTTCAAAACATCCCTTATCCAAATACTAAATAGATCAATGCATGATAATACTTGTTAGTGAATTAAGCCTCAAGTAATGACGATCATACTTGCTGACAAGTCATAATTTCAACTAACTTTGATCTATCGGAATTTTGAGAATACTTATTTCAAGAATTCAGCTAGTGAATTTCTTGTATGTGCGCATTTAAAATATATTGATATTTCCACATAATATTTCATAAAGTGTGTGACATCCTCAACCACCAATTTATGACAATCAAACTTTCAAACATTTTAAAGTTTAAAGTATTCTTATTCTTTATTGTATATTTCATAAAGTGATTTGAAATCATCACCGAATGCGCCAAGATACAAGCATAAGAAGTCCGTAAAGTTTAAGGGTGACCGATAAATTTATCGTGATAATATTGTATCAAGATGTTTG